>CM057339.1:384719275-385319275 GCA_030015575.1 Agapanthus africanus
CAGTGAGGCCGTTGCTTTATAGGTGGGTTTGCGGTTATCCGTTGTACATTGTATATCATTTTTGGGTTGGATCTAGTATTCTCCATCTACCCTGTTGTATATGACTTAGAGACGACTTGTGAGATATCAGTGTTGTATTATATTGGTTTTGGGGAACCGTGCTCGTAGAAGCAGGTTATTTGTGGAAATGTTTACTTCCTTTATAGTCGTTCTCTTGATATTTCTTCGCTTTGGCGTCGTATACTTGTTGTGGTGATTGTCTCCGCCGGTGGGCGTGATTTTCTCCCACTTGGGATGTTTTATATATTATCTGTGTTGTACCCGTTTTCGGGGCCAGTTTTATAAAGGAGGTGCTGCCGAAATTTTTATGAAAGAAAACTAGAGTTAGAGATTTTTAAATGGCGACTTCTAAAATATTTTTAAACTATGTTTCTCCGTTGATCCAGTGTTGGGTGGTTTAGATTTCTGGGTTTCGGCTTACTTAAGTTACGTACGCCTGTAGACGTCACGTAATTTAAGTGCCGGTTACGGACCGAATTTCGGGTCGTGACAGTTAGGTTTATGGCAAGATCCAGGTTAAAAGCTATTCTAGTGCCATGTTCTAATCGTTAGAAAAAATTTTGTTCTGCATTTGGTCACGGTAGTTGGCCGGGGCACTAGCGTAACCTTTCAGCAACAACCCTGACCAAGCTCACACGTAAAGATGAAGAATTCGTGTGGTCAGAAGCATGCGAACGAGCTTTCATAGAACTCAAGTCAAGATTGACATCAGTGTTAGATATAGTGCCCTCTAAGTCAATTATTCGATCACAGGCACGTGATTGCAATGATTGAGGGAGGACCTATACCGACATGACTGTCTTACTCGAAATGATAGTATGCTATCTCGTTTGTCTTTATCATCGTATGCATGCTTTAATTCACTATTGCATATTGATAGAGCCCATAGGATTCTTGCTTGACTGCCAGCAGCATGATGGCGATCATATACGTGAGAGCTGGGGTCAATAAGCACATCCTTAAAGTGTCCCTAGTCGAGGGAGTTTCGAGACAGGGCATTGATACTCCAGTGTAGACTAGTGTATATAGTCGAGACCCCGACGAGGGGCGGTGGCCGGTCTCATAAGCCATTGGTGTCGGTTGGTTCACCTAAGATGTATACAGGTGCTCATTGAGTTATGAGTACACCGGACTGGACTCACCGGGAACATGCTGAGTTGGTATTATACATATCGTCAGATAGTAGTTCCCTGGTGACATGTGTACATGTTAGTTCATCGACCTGAGGTCGTCATTTGTCTCGTGTGAGTTCCCACTGTACTTTGATTTATACCCTACCACGGGTCAAAGGAGTCGTGCAAACAGGTATTTTTTGGGTACAGTCTCGAGCCACATGGAAGCAGTGAGCAGATCGTCGGGGATTCGTCTCTCCCGGTATTGGGAGTAAGATCGCGCTGTGTTTAGGAGAGCCATTACACGAAATCCCTGGCCAGGGTAATCGAGATTTGCTAGAAGGTATTCCAGTAGGATCTCAGGGTGTTCTGGGCTGCTCTCTGACACGACTTATACTGCTATTGGGGGTCTGACGTTTACAAATGCGGGTATGTTTATACTGTTACGGGGTTATCCTGAAATTCGTTTCGGGATCGCTTTTTGAAGTTGCCGGTTTGCAGTTTTCTATCACCCGTCTTTAACATTCGGTTAAATACGGATTTATCTTTTCTTCATTGGGTGAGTCATGGCTCTAGAAGATACTAGATGTGGTGACTTGGTTCATGAATCTTAGGATGCATTAAATGAAATGATGATGTGTAGTTATGACTCATTAAGCATTAATTGTTTCATTTAATGTATTATGCAAGGTGTTTATTAATCATTCATCTTCATTATTGTTATGGTAACCTCTTCCACTCCTACACTCACCTCCCTCCCTCTTCAAATAGGCCGGCCCCTCTTTGTGAAGAGATGATGGTTGTTGATTTGAAAAAGATGCAAGTTTTGGTTCATAGAAATTAGATGTGATCAGTTTCTCATTTCACCTGATCCAAAAGGCAACTTCATTAACCGTTCGTCCATAGTTTTGAACGTAACGAGACAAAGTGTTCTACTCATTCTCTACATCAATCTTGGTCATCTCTTTTAGCAAACTTGATGATCGAGTTGCTTCGGTTCAGAGGCGGGAGCCCGTTTAAAGATCCGTCGACGTGGTGCCACCCGGACGACGATACCGGAGATCGAACGAGTTCGGATCAGCTGCAACAAAGCGTGGGATGATGGTTGAAGACCGAAGGACCCGGATCGTTCGGTATAACATTTCTACCCACTTTGTAGTTTGTTAGTTTAGCGTTAATGGCAGATCCTGGGATATAGTATACGATAGCGCAGTTCTAAAAATTTTTTGTTCCGCATATTGGCGTCTGATAGACGGCCGGGACGCTACCGTAGACTTACAATCAGAGCCTATTCTCCTCATACCGGACCAATGTGGAGGTTTTGGAGTGCATTGTGATGCATCTGGTAAGGGATTATAATGTGTTCTATATCAGCACGGTAAAGTTGTAGCTTGTGCTTCAAGACAGCTGAAGATTCATGAGAGCAATTATCCGACGCATGATTTAGAGTTGGCGGTCGTAATCTTTGCTCTCAAGATTTGGCGCCATTATCTTCTTGGTGAACGAGTGGACATATACACAGATCACAAGAGTCTGAAATATGTGTTTACTCAGAAAGAGTTGAATATGCGGCAAAGAAGATGGTTAGAACTCATGGCAGACTTCAACATCAACCTACAATATCATCAAGAGAAGGTGAATATAGTATTTACCCTTAGTCGCCAACCATTAGTATTGAATCTCACCGCACAGTGGAAGCTTCAACAAGACTTGCATCAAATGGAGATTGAAGTAGTCATGCCAGGTAACGCATCAAGTTTGATGAACTTACAAGTTCAATCTACCATTGTCAATCAGATCAAAGCAACTCATGCAGGTGATGCTAGTTGAAAAAGATCAGAGAACAAGTAGAAAGTGGACTTCGAATAGACTTCATCATCCATGAAGATGGATCTTTGAGATACGGCAGTAGATTGTGTGTACCAAAAGGTTTTGTGCGAGAAGAGTTGATAAAAGAAACTCACAGCTCTCCTTATTCAGTACACCCTGGAGGTGCAAAGATGTACAAAGATCTGCGCCAGAATTACTGGTGGCATGGAATGAAGCATGAAGTAGCCAGAAGCGTCGCTAAATGCTTGGTGTGTCAGCAAGTAAAAGCTGAATATCACAGGAAAGCTGGTTTACTTCAACCGATACCTATCCTAGAATGGAAGTGACAACACATCACAATGGATTTCCTGACTGCACTTCCTCGCAGCATGAAAGTTAACGATGCGGTATGGGTTATTGTGGATCGACTCACAAAGTTGGCTCACTTTATTCTCTTTCGAGTTGGCCAATCTACTTAGACACTAGCAAAGAAGTACATAGAGGTAAGAATTTAAGTAAGATTTAAACTCTTCAATATGTATTATCTCTGATACCCATGAACTCATGCAGAAAATCGTGAGATTACATGGAGTACCAGTTTGCATTGTCTCCGATTGTGACACTAGATTTCGATCACAATTTTGGAAAAATCTGCAAGCTAGCTTGGGATCAAGTCTGAACTTCAGCTCGGCTTATCATCCACAAACAGATGGTCAGTCTGAGCGTACTATTCAGATCTTAGAAGATATGCTAAGAGAGTGCATGCTACACTTCGAAGGATCGTGAAAAGATCACCTACATCTTGTGGAGTTTTCCATACAATAACAGCTACCAAGCAAGTATATGAATGGCACCGTTTGCAGCACTTTATGGAAGGAAGTGTCGATCACCATTAAATTGGAACGACATCGGAAATAGAGAACTCCTTGGACCTGAAACGATAGTAGCAACAGTCAATGTAGTTCGCACTATCAGGGAAAGAATGCGCATGGCCCAAGATCGACAGAAGCATTGGGCTAATGCAAAGCGCCGTCACTTGGAGTTTCAACCGGAAGAACATGTATTTCTGAAGATATCTTCGAACCGTGGAGTGATTCTCTTTGGAAGATGGGGTAAGCACAGTCCGAGGTACATTGGACCGTTCGACATACTCAAACGAGTATGGGGTGAAGTAGCATATCGCTTGGCACTTCCACCTTCATTGGAAGGAGTGCACAATGTGTTCCATATATCCCAACTTAGAAAGTATATGACTGACCCCAGCCATATTCTTGATCACTCCGAGTTCACTGTACAGCCAGACTTATCCTGTGAGCAACAACCTGTTAAGATCCTGGATAGAAAGGTGAAGTCACTTCGGAACAAGTCAATTTGGTTCGAATGATGTGGAGAAAAGATTTACCAGGAGAATCAACATAGGAACGTGAGGACGACATGAGTGCAAGATACGCTCATTTATTTGTAAACTAGTCCTTAAAATAATTGTAAATTTCGAGGACAAAATTTTTGTAAGGAGGGTAGGTTGTAACAACTCTAATTTCAATGTACAGAAAATTGTTTAAAAGTTACTGTGCAATTAGGGTATTTGCAATCCTACGTACACTATAAATATTTGTTTTACTTTTGAACAGCAAGAAAGAACTAGTAACTCATTGGTAAAGCCTTGTACTGCTGTGACGTAGTCCCTGTGATCGAATCCCTACAGCCACATTATCTTTTTATTAAAATTTCTTTTAATCTTTTAGAAGCCCAAGAGTTTTCACATGCACTGCACGTAAGATTATAAGTTACAGAGTAATCAAATACATGCGCTAAGGAAAACCAAGCGACACCAACACGTGGCAAAAGATCCAGCACCTCCCACCGGTTTTAGACCGACGACGTATGCATTAGGGACCGGTACCGCCGGGTCTCCCCGTAGGTAATGCCTTGAAAATTTCACCCTAGCACCTATTCTCCTACCCCACTAACCTCATATTTTTTGTTTACTCTGAATTTCTCCAAAGAACAATAAAATACCCTTTAATCCAATTTTTAATGCAAATTTTAATGCATTCTTTAACCCACTAAACCCTAATTTTTTCCTATAAATACCACACTCCATTTCACCCAAGCACGGACGACCCACATGCAGGAAAACTTGCACGTGTTCCTCACTCAAAAATTCCCTGCCAAAACTCTCAAAAATTCTCAAGTCCTTATAGTGTGCAAGTGGAGTTAGCAAATGGTGAAGTTCCGACGACGTTTCGAAGTGATTCCGGCGACGAAACGACGCCCCGACGCTTCCCTAGTCTTCCCCTACCTCTCTTATTTCTTAATAGCCTATAATTCCCCTCTCCCCCTCTCTTCTCATATTATAAAAAGTTTCATTTCTAAAACCCGACGGAAGCGGAGTTAATCCGACTTCCGATTCGGTTTTTTCTTTAAAAATTATATTTTTCTTAATCTATAAAATACCATACTCTCATATAATATTTAACAAACATTAAAAAACACATTAAAATAAATTTCATCTCAAAAGAATCTTTTATGCAACTTTTATCGTATTTTTACGATAAAATACCATATACTTTACTTTCGACATTAATCAACATAATGCTTATATTACATTTAGACAACTCACAAAGTAATGACCTATCTCATCACAATACACATCTTTGATATAGCACGATGAAAGTTTGGGACATTAGTTATGGGATAATACAACATTACAAATAAATACGATCAACTTACAAAAGCATTTCTTTAAAAAGTGTGTTAATCAATTTCTTGCAATTTTGCCTCTACAACCCACTTTTGGGGACCCCGTCCGGGATGGTGCGGATTATCGCACATTCTCGGGCCTAGTAGAGAGAGATGCAGACCTCAGAAAGGAGCATTCGATCTCGAAAGAATTTTAATGCATTTTCTTTAAGAAAATGAGATTTCTACAAAAATAAATAAAATTATTTTTATTAAATATATTTATATAAATAAATATTATCAAAATATCTATTTTAATTATATTATATAAATATTCCAAGTTTTCTAAATCAAATGAATCACCATTACAGGAAAATATCATTACATCCAAATACAAAACAATACCGATATTTCAATAAAATACCATATACAATGAAAACTAGGTTCTACCCACTAGAAATTTCACTTTTATAAAATATATATCTATGAAAACCCTAAAGACGATAATTAAATACTTGAGGTATATTTTAAAAATGTATCAAAACTATTCTTACATAAAACCCCTTCAAGTTATACTAAATTACAATAAGGACCTAATAAATATAGGTTTAAGCGGGACCAATTCTCTTGATTCTCGGGGAGCCGGAGAATTTGGGTGTTTGCCTATCTAAGGTAGACAATCTAACAAACGGTGTTATCGATACGGTAATTTTCTTGGAAAAAAACACAAATCCTGCCATCCATGTGAAGCAGTTACCGATAATATCAAAACTAATTCAGGACTTCAATTTCTTTTCAAAGTGTCTGACTCAGACTGAGTCTCAATCTAATCAATCTGACTTGAATATGATTCAAGTATAAAATACAATACAACATGAATCCATGAATCCGTCTATTCAATCTATATCAATCTATATTGACCGAACCGAACCATGGATATACTCCGTCTACATGATTTTCCATTTATATCCATTCTGTTTACTGATATCATGGTTTCGGAAAGTCATCCATCTATATAACAAAACAATACAATCAATACAAAATACATCGCGGGGTTTATAAGGGGTAGATTGGTACGGAATGTGTTAGAAGTGGCACGAGACTGTAACCTTAATACACCTAACATGAATATCCATTGTCGTTGTACCGTGGCTTAACGGTTCCTTGTGCTCCGTATACCTTAGTCTCCGGAATAGTGGGACTCCTCTCGTATACACTGACATATTCTGTGCCAACCTACAAACAACTGCGTTAACATTATAATCAAACATTACTAGTCTTATTCTCTTCTGTCTATTCTATCTCTACTCATCTTTGGGACTTACCGAGCGATTGTTCGCTGACGGCATTCCTTTCTTCTTTCTTTAGAATGTTGTCAGGTGATTCGGACGCATTAGAGACCGAGCCCAGTACTGAGAATTTGGAGCAGTTTGCTTTTGACCCGGAACTTTAGATACTTGTGCATACTTTTCAATTCAGTTATGCTATTGTTTAAGCATCGCTTTCTATTCATATATTTACATTTCAGTTGTACCTGTAAAAGAATGTTTAATAAATAAAGTTGTTGTTCATTTACATTCCTGTCTCTTGTATACTTTACTTTATATTTCTTAGTGACGCTTAACTAAGCACAGGCTGCTGTGGGTAAGTGTTGTGAGTTGGAACTGTGTTGCATCTATAATGACATGTTCCAATTCCATGATTGGATACGCCACAAACTAATCACAGGCCTTTTGCGCGCCTACAGTCCTTCCATAAGTGTCCATCTCTTTTGCAGTAGAAGCAAAAATGTGGACTTGGCTGGTTATCTGTTACTTCCGGTCTTCTCGGTTCAACAGTTGGCCTTGAAACGGCTCCTCCTGCCATCTGGATGGAAGGGCGCTTCAATCTGGCAGATTGGGGTCTGCCCTTCCTCTTCACCACTGCCTCATATCTTCGGGCAGCCTTCAAAGCCAAATCATGGGTTGGGAAATCCCATGTAGCTAAGTCAGCTTGGATTTTCTGGTCCAACCCTTGCTAAAATCTTCTAACCGTGATCTCAGCAGTCGGTATGAGATGGGCCGCAAACCTGTTACGGTCTTGTGTTAGCTGTGTAGTATATGATATAAAATCGAACATTGAGACATATCTTACCTGCTGAGCATGGTAAATTCAGCATCATACTCATCGACAGATTTGGTCCACATCGAACCCTGTTGTAGATGAATGAATTGATATTCCATGTCAAAACGGGCAGTCTTAGGGAAGTACTTCGAGTCAAACATCTCGCGAAAAGTCCTCCATTCGATAGGTTGGTCAAGACAGCTTTCTTTCGCCTTCCACCATACTCGGGCATTGTCGGTGAGTTGCAACTTCGCAATACGAACCCAAGCGATCTCTGGCACTTATGCCGCTGCTAGGTCATCCTCAACGCTCTGAGCCCATTCCTCAGCTTCTAAAGGGCTCTCTTTTCCTAAGAATTGCTTGGGGTGCAAGGCCCGGAATTGCTTTGCCCCAGGTGCTTCCGCTTTTGGACGGTTCATCAAAATAGCAGTCTACTGATACTGTCCCTCTAGGAGGCTGCGGATTGCCTCAAGCAGTATCGTCTGCTCATTGATCGGAGCAGCGACGGTAGGTGTAAGCGGTAGAGGTGGTGGTGTATTGTTGAAGTTGGTACTAGTGTTGTTTGAAGAATCCATAACCTTGAAAGAAAATTTGGATTATGACGGATTCAAAGTATATGAAATTGTAAGATTCAAGGAATATATGTAAAGAATATTTTTAGTTGCTGATTCTTGTATTATATTGCTTAGGACTTCATGCAGAATTGACCAGCATGTCCTGCAGAACTGACCTGCATGGTAGGGCTCCATGCAGCACTGACCTGTATGGGCCTCCAACAAAACCTGTCACGCCTCGCTTCCCGGTGTACGGGGAGGGGACGTGGCGAGCCCCGCTATATATTTACTCAGAAGTAAACACGCTAAACGTATCTAAGCAATATAAAGTAAAGTACACAAGTGAAAGGAATATAAATGAACAGCAACTTTATTTATTAAACATTCTTTTACAGTTACAACTGAAAATGTAAATACATGGATGGAAATCAATGCCTAAACAATGGCATAACTGTAATGAAATTAATATGTACAAGTGACTATAGCTTGGGGTCTTCAGTATACTGCTCCAAGTGCTCCTGGCTGGTCTCGAGCTCCTCAGAGTCGGGTTCTCCTGACAACATTCCAAAGAAGAAGAGAAATATGAATGTCATCAGCGAACAATCGCTCGGTAAGTCCTAAAGATAGGCAGAGATAGAATAGACAGAAAGAGTATAACTAGTAATGTTTAATTATAATGTTAACGCAGTTGTTTGTACCTTGGTACAGAATATGCCAGTGTATACGAGAGGAGTCCAACTTACACCATGGACTTTGGTAACCCGTAGTACAAGGCTCCGTCGAAAATACCACGGAACAACGACATGGATGTAATTACGTCTTAAGTAACCACCTCGTGCCACTTTTAACATATTCCGTACTATTCGACCCCTTTATAAACCCCATAGTGTCTTGTTGTATTATTTGTATTGTATTGTTTTGTTATATAGATGGATGACTTACCGAATCCATGATATCAGTAAACGGAATGGATGTAAATGGAGAGTCATGTAGACGGAGTATATCCATGGTTTGGTTCGGTCAATAAAGATTGATATAGATTGAATAGATGGATTCATGGATTCATGTTGTATTGTAGTATATACTTGAATCATTTCAAGTCAGATTGATTTCAGATTTGACCATAACTCGAACTGAGTCAGACTTTTAAACAGAATTGAAGTCCTGATTGTTTTGATGTTATCGGTAACTGCTGCACATGGACGGCAGGATTTGTGTCTTTTTAAAAACAATTACCGTGTTGATAACACCGTTTGTTAGATTGTCTACCTTATATAGGCAAGCATCCACATTCTCCGACTTCCTGAAGCTTAAGAGAATTGGTCCCGCTTAAACCTATATTTACTAGGGTCCTTACTGTAATTTAGCATAACTTGAGGGGGTTTTATGTAAAAATAGTTTTGATATCTTTTCAAAATACACCTCAAGTATTTAATTATTGTCTTTAGGGTTTTCATAGATGTATATTTTATAAAAGTGAACTTTCTAGTGAGTAAAAACCTAGTTTTCATTGTATATGGTATTTTATCGAAATATTGGAATTTGCATTGAATTGAAATGGTATTTTCCTATAATGGTGATCTTTAATTTAGAAAACTTGGAATATTTATATAATATAACTAAAAATGGATATTTTGATAATAATTATATATATATATAATAAAAATAATTTTATTTATATTTGGAAAAATCTCATTTTCTAAAGAAAAATGCATTAAAATTCCATCGAGATCGAATACTCCTTTCGGAGGTCTGCATCTCACTCTACTAGACCCGAGGATGTGCGATAACCCGCACCATCCCGAATAGGGTCCCCAAAAGTGGATTGTAGAGGCGCAATTACAAGGAATTTATTAATACACTTTTTAAAGAAATGGTTTTGCAAGTTTGATGGTATTTATTTGTAATGCCGTATTATCCTATAACTAATGTCCCAAACATTCGTCGTGCTATGTCAAAGATATGTGTTGTGATGAGGTAGGTCATTACCTCGTGAGTTGTCTAAAGGGAATACAAGTATTGTGTTGATTTATGTCGAAACTAAAGTATATGGTATTTTACCGTAAAAATACGATAAAACTTGCATAAAAGATTCTTTTGAGATGAAACTTATTTTAATGTGTTTGTTAAAGTTTGTTAAACATTATATGAGAGTATGGCATTTTATTGATTAAGAAAAATACAATTTTTAAAGGAAAACCGAATCGGAAGTCGGATTAACTCCGCTTCCATCGGGTTTAGAAATTAAAGTTTTTATAATAGGAGAAGAGAGGGGAGAAGGGACTTACTGGCTAGAGAACAAGAGAAGAGAGAGGGGAAGCTAAGTAAGGTGTCGGGGCGTCGTTTTGTCGCCGGAATCTTCTCGAAACTTCGCCGGAACTTCACCCTTTCCTAACTCCACATGCACATTATAAGGACTTGAGAATTTTTTAGAGCTTTTGTGAGGAAATTCTGAATGAGGAGGGGTGAAATGGAGTGTGGTATTTATAGGGAAAACTAGGGTTTAGTGTATTGAATTGGAGAATTTAAAATTTGCATTTAAAAGGATTAAATGGATGATTTTAATCCCTCTGCCAATGTGTAGAAAAATCAAACAATTTGAGGGAAGTGGGGTAGGTGAAGGGTTGCAAGGGGCAAAAAATGGAGGCCATCCCCTACGGGGGGCCTGGCGGTGCCAGTCGAGATGAAGATCTCACCAGTCGAGGAGTGGGGTCGTGGTATGGGATGCTCGCCACGTGTTTGTGTCTGTTGGTATAACCTAGTGCACATGTTTGTTTATTCTGTAACTTATCATATTACGTGTAGTGCACGTACAAACCCTTGGGCTTCTAAAAGATTAAAAGGAAATTAAATAAAAAGATAATGTGGCTGGAGGGATTCAATTACAGGGGATACGTCACAGCAGTGCAGGGCTTTACCAATGAGCTACAAGTGCTTTCTTACTGTTCAAAAGAAAATTTAATTTATAACTTGTGCTCAGGCTTAGGTACTCCTTTCTGTATTTAAAAAAAAAATCGTACAGAAAGTTTAGGGATGTTACAGGTCCATAAAAGAAAATGTCAGCATGAGAAATGATATCCCTAACAAAGTACAAGTGATCATCCATGAGATCTGAAAAGGAAAGCAAAAATATCGTCAGCTCAAAAGTATGAGAAAGAACTGTAGGTTTAAAACGTGGAGTCTCTAACTTCAGAGCTAAGAGGCCCCAATAGGTCGAAAGTGACCCACTGAAAGTTTGGACTTTAACATATAAAAGGCCTAGAGCACGTGCTCATTATAAAATCAAAGGACTTTCTAAGAGCTGGGCCTAGGCTCCAAAGTCCCTAAATGGGGGTGCGCTAAATAGCACCAGAGCTTAAGCTACAAAGAAATCCGGGTTCTTACCAAGATTTAACAAAGGAAAATTCCTTAGTTAAAAATTCTTCGAAAGAATCTTAAGCTTCAGATCAAAACCTAAGCACTATGTGAATGAGAACGTAAGTTCTCAAAAGTTTAAGAAAAAGAAAATGAGAGGTGCAGCCCCTTCCTCTAGAGCATAAGCTCTATTTATAGGGGTATGGGTCGGTTCAACTTCCCTGGATCATAATGCAGATCTGACGACTCCAAGCTTGACATCGTTGCCCCCACATGAAAGGCACGTGGTGCAGTGGTGGAGGGCATTTGTTCTTGTCTAAATTGGGGCTCAACCCTGGCGCAAGCTAAGCGAATGTCAACCCTGGCACAGGCTGAGCTAATGCCAACCCTGGCACGGGGGCCACTCATGCAATGCACGTTATGCCAGTGCCATTTCCTTATGCTTGCGCTACATATGCAATGCATGTAACGCCAATGTCGATTCTTTAAGCTGCGCCACAAGTGCAAGGCACGTGGCGCCGGCGCCAAGTTTGGCTGAAGCGTTTGCTTCATTTTGGGAAAATTATTTCCCCGTTATCTTTCTAGAACAGAAACATATCTCCTGTTAACAAGAAATTTTTCCTGTATCTTTCTAAAACAAGAAAGATATTTTCTCTGTTAACAGAGAGCCCTTGGATCAAAAATCCAACGATGCTTAAGTATCACCAATTGATCTAAAGATAAGTTTGGATCTCTCAAATGAGAGAATCTCTCAACTTGATTAATTTTCTCTTCACCTATAAATAAGAGCCTGCGAGATTAATCTCGGAGGGAAAAAGACAAAAAAAAAAACCATAAGGTGAAGAAAACGAGACATAAGTCTCTGCGAAAAAAGCCCGTCTTCCTTCTCTAAACCCTAAGTAAGAGATGGATAAAAATCCTCTCTTGGCCTTTTTTGCCTTCCCGTCACCGAAGCTTAGGCTTCTTTAGAACTTTAAAGTTCTTTTTTTGGGATAAAAGATCCATGATCATAAAACTCCTTTTGGCCTAGCCGAGAAATTAAGTTCTCATGGGCATTTGGATCATAAGATCCAAGATTTTAAAGGAAAACTTTAATATCTCCTCCATCAAAAGAAAATAAAAAATGATCATCAAGATCACCATGAATACTGAAGTTTAAGGTTCATAAGATCCAAGTTCTCATCAAGAATCACGCCAGTCACTGAGACCACGATCGCATGAACACCAAATAAAACCCAAGATCATAAAATCATGATATTTATGAATGTTAATGATCAAAAGATCATTTTGTGATATGAAACTTAAGTATCTGAAAGGTTAACCTTTCTATAGAGATTAATCTCCAAAACCCCCACACCGTGCCAAACATGCAATGCACGTGGCGCTAGCGCAAAAAATTGCTGCATCAAGGTGCGCCAACAGTACTTTTGCTAAGTTCTGCCAGAGGTTAACCTCTAAATATTGGGCTGCACTATGTGATGAACACGTGTGCCAGCACCAACGTGCTACGTGATGAACACTTGCGCCAGCACCAGCGCGGTACGTGAACGCCAAAGTAACACCATGGCCCATCATGTGTTGTAATAACCAGTATCTTGAGTTTAATTTTACGTATTTTAGCCAAAAGCTTTTTCCCGTATTTTCTATGTTTCCCTATTTATCGATTTCCAAATTTTTTTTTAAATTCTATCTCTCATAATTAAAAACCTAACCCATACCCAAACCCGGCCCACTCCCTCTCTTTCTTCTTCTCTTCTTCTTCATTTCTTTTCCCGAGTTCCCCCTCCACATTTCTCCTCCTCCCTCGCAATTGTCCTGCTCGACCCGCTCTTCCCCCACGACGTCACCTTCTCCAACGAACCCCATGATCCCCGCGCTACTCCTCTTCTCCTCAACGACTTCCTCTCTCTCCTTCTGTCTCCATATCTCTCTCCATCTCACTCTCAATCTCGTGAACTCTCATTCTCTCTCTTCCCTCGCCAGAGCTCTACAGGCCACCTCCTCCAATGCCCCCTCGCCGTCAAAGCCACGGTCGGCGCTCACTGTCTCCCTAACATCGACAACACCGCCGCAAGCTCTCTCCCCCCCTCTCTCTCTTCATACCTCACTCCCTCTCTCAATCTCCCTCTCCCTCACACCTTCACTCCCCTACTGCACACCACCACATCCGGCACCCTATCGTCACCGGATCCATCCTCTTTTGCAACCTCTTCATCACCACTGTAATGACCCAACACCAGCTTCCTCCAACCTCCGAACCCATTTCCAACACCACCGGGCCATCGACCTCACCACCTTCGAGCCCAGTTACCTCCTCCAGAATCTCAGCCCTCACCGAGCTCACTTCACCGGAGCCACCTCCGACCACCAAGCAGCCGCCGTCAACGCTGATGACCCCCTCTCATCCATGCCTTCATAACAACAGTGCCACCGGCACCTCCTTCCATCATAGGCGACACTAACTCAGCGTCATCTCTAGCTTACCTCTCGACCACCACTGCGCATCTCCTCCAGCAACCTGACCCGCTACCTTGACTGCACCTCCACCTTCGACCTTCGGCGCCTCTACCAAGCGCCATCTCCCTCTCTCTAAGACCTCTCTCGTCTGTACCATCCTCAACCTAAGACCATCACCACCGGTGCCTCATCATCTTCTCCACCGACGTCGACGAATCTCCTCCAAGCCGAGCATACAACACCGACCACCACTGCTGCCACCGTAGTCGCAAGCCACATCATCGCCGCCTTGTGCCCACCTCCGCATCGGCGTCGTGCCACGACTGCACCACCGCTGTCCCCAGCCCCATTCGCCTGCATGCCTAGACGTACCACGGCTTGTGCCCGCTACGTGCCCAGCACTGTGTTCAGTAGCGTCTAGTACTGTGTCATGCCGTGCCACACCCGCACCATGCACCGAGCCAAGACCATACCCAGTACTATTCATGCCCACGTCATCACCATGCCCACTACCGTATCACGCCCGCGTCGCCACCGCGTCCAGTACCGAGTCACCACGCATCGCGCATGCACCACGCACCATATCCAGTATCGCGCCGTCTCGTGTGTCGAAGCTAATCCTGCATGTTGTGCCAAATCTATATCAACGACCGAAGGCAAGTGAAATCTCCACTTGCTTATCATGCTACTTCAAACCTTAGCTATGATATTTACTATATATAACTCGATATATCTATAGCTACAATTAGATATTAGTTCATTATTGAAATCGTGTGGCGAGCCATAGTGTCGGCTTGCTAATTGGAGCCCAGCTATGGCTTATTACTGTGTTGATATCATGTAGAAGTTATACGGTTTTATCTAAATCCATTTGGTTAAAGAAAACGTGTGTTACGATCGATAACCGAACGTCTACCTAGATGTTCGACAGATTACCCGAATGAAAATCCTATTTAACATGCCCATGTTTTGTGAATGTTGAATTCCGTTACTGTTGATAACTATTGTGTAGTGATTTAAGTTTAAAATATTGAGAATATCGTCATGAAATGTCACCCCAAGAAGGCGACGCCAAATCTGGGTTTTACTGTACATGTCGAGATGTTAAATTTATATAAAATTAGATACATGTCGGAATGTAATGTTATATGGCTCATATCGAATCCGACTTGATATTCTAGAACCTTCTATAGTTTTTCTTTCGATACTTATAGATCACAACAACGAGAACTGACTTGGAATGCGGCTCTGGACTGCAGTCCAGAGCAGCATTCTATTTTGACACCCGACTTTAAATGAATGTGTAGCGCTGTATGAACATGGAATTATGCGTAACCCTATACCGTTGTAAATATAATCATGTTAGATAACTATAGGTTTTGGTTTCGTTTGATTTTACTGTTGTTTGTTATTAATTGTATTTTAAACCGTCGAGGCGTACTGCAGCTTAGTACAGAGACAAATTGTATACCATAGCCTTAAATAGGACATATCTCCCAGCATGTAGCGGATATTGTAGATCCGTCTGTGATTTGAAAACATAATTGATAGATCTAAATTTTACATAACTGTAACATCGCCTAATTATGATCCTAACATAGAGTAAACCGTGTTACGAAACAGACTTCCAGTTCTTAAACTGGATTTCCAGCAGAGAACACTTAAAATGGAATGACTGTAACTCGCAAATCTGAAACCCAATTAACTCAAAACTAATTTTGCTGTACAGATAATTAAATATACTTCTTACTCCTTTTTATATTGTTTTGCTCAATTCTGCACGTGTGATTTATAATGAATTTTACAAGTTATATAACGTTGGCTGCCATATTTTATTCGTATCATATTTGATTGCATTATTATCATATCATGTAACTGTTATACCCTTATTGAATAGTCATCATATACATTGATATCCTAATAACCGTGTTACATTACTAAATGATAAGTGTTGGTGATTGGATTGGAGCAAGTACGTTAGTGTAAAATCATGACTGAATAGTAGGAGTTGACACGTACTTGTACACAATCAGCGGAACCATTTAGTTATTGCATTTTCGACGCCTATGGGACATATATAAATGTAACTATAACTGGTATGGACAGGTATGGAAGCACTTATATTAGTGTCATATGAAAGTATATTTTAGCACCTCTACTAGGTTTATACAAGTATCAAGTATGCAATTTTAAAAAAATCTTGAGGTCTAAGCAATACTAATCTAGAATCGAACTAGAGAAGTAGGGTTTTGAAGCAAGAAAACAAGTTATACACTAAGTGAAGAGGGTTACAACCTTTGTAGACCGGTCCTTCACTTCTAAAGCTCCAAGTAGTAGTTCCTAGAACTCTTCTTAGATTCCACTTGGTGAAAGGAACGAGCTTGTTTTGTAATCTTCGAAACCGAAGATGATCCACCTTGAAGCCTCTCTCACTCAATCTCACTCTTCACTAATCAAGGAATTAGTGAAGAAAACAGCCTAAACTAATGGGCTAGAAAAGAGTAAGTTGATGAAGTAGGAATTTTTCTCACTTAGAAATAATTTTCTCTTTCTTTTTCCAACTCAAGAAAACCCTAGAGAAGGAAAAAGATGAACTTGGGTGTGTGAGTGAATCAATGAGAGAATGAACCATGAGTTAGAGATAAGATTGGGATGAATAAATATCTAAGAGTAAAAACAAAAGGAGGAGATGAGTCATGGCTTCTCAATACTTCTACAAGCATCCTTAGCCATAACTCATTTCCACCTTTTTTTATTTTACTCAAAAATTAAATCACCCTAATAATCTTTAGCTCTAGTGTGAGTCTCATACACCCATGTTCTATGTATCATCAACCATGATACATTATGTAAATACATATATTAATATATATCTCATACACACACACACACACATGTATTTGTAGAGAAGAAAATCTTTAGTGAGCTATATTAGTTAATATATGTATATATCAAATATATTAATATATTTCAAACTATTAAATGAACACTTGATTCAATAATCCAGTTATATCATATATAACCGACTAATATCATATATATGTGTATATCTAATTATTAAATAAACACTTGATTCAATGGTCCGGTTATATCACATATAACCGTCTAATATTTAATATTCGATATTAAATTAACACTTGATTCAATAATCCGGTCATATCATATATAACCGACCAATATCAAATATATATACATATAACAAATTATTGAATCAACACTTGATTCAATAATCCGGTTATATCACATATAACCTAACCGATATCAAATATCGCCAGATTAGAATACGGTATCACATATTCGTATTTAATCAAGCTCACTCACATATCTCCATATGTGCCCTAGTTCATTTCGCTTGAGCTAAGAAATCTCTGTGTGGAACTCTAAAGACTCGTCAATACGCCGGCAGTAGGTAATGATCACATCAGATACCCACAAGCCGTCAGCGGTACTAGCTGGACATAACGGCTACCCAGGTATTGAGCGAATAGAAGATCAACAAGCAAATTTGTCCAAACTCGCATAAAGCCTATAAGTAACACTTACCGTATAGTCCGGTCTCATCATCTGATATGTCGCATATTGAGTCTGGGGGTGGAATCGTCAGACCCCAGTAACTTGATAAGTCATGCCGATGTGTGGCCTATAACCTTTCGAGAAACTTCTAATAACACTTACCAGTAAATCTCATCAGCCCTGGCTAGAGACTTACTATTATAACCAATCGAGCATAGCGTAACATCAACTCCCAATACCGGGAGAGACGAAACCCCTCCTATTGCTCATTGCCTCCATGTGACTCAGGACTATACCCAAAATCCACCTGTTTACACGACTCCTTTGAGCCGTGGTAGGGAGGAAATCAAAGCACAATAGGAACCACACAAGACTCTATAACGATCTCAAGTCTACAGACTAACTTATATAAGTATCATCAGAGAATAGCTATCTGACGATAGGTATGGTACCATCTAGGAGTTCTCGGCGAGTCCTGTTTGGTGTATCCATTCTCTAATGAGCACCTGTGTACAATCATTGATGTCAAACATCAACGGTTGTGGGATCAACCATCGCCCCATACAGGGTCAAGAAACGTACACACTAGTCTACTCTGGAATATCGATGCCCTGTCTCAATACTCCCTCGACTAGGAACTGTTAAAGGATGTGCTTGCAGACCACATAAGCCCCACTAGTATGATTTGCATAATAGTCTTGGTAGTCAAGCCTACATTCTAAGGGCTTTATCAACATGTATCAGAGAGACAGTATAACAATACAAGCGTACATGTTAAGATAAAGAGCAACCAGATAGCATACTATCATGTCGAGCAAGAAAGTCCTCTATATATATGTCCAAGCATCCACTATATCATACAATAATGGCCTCTAGGGTATACATATTCCTAACAATCTCTTGTTAGTTATATGTATGCCCTAGAGGCTATTATTGTACATGATTGTATATTATAGTGGATACTTGGACATATATAGAGAGGACTTTCTTGCTCGACATGATAGTATGCTATCTGATTGCTCTTTATCTTAACATGTATACTAGTATTATTAAACTTTCTCTAACTGATACATGTTGATAAAGCCCTTAGGATATTAGCTTGACTACCAAGACTATGATGCAGATCATACTAGTGGGGCTTAGGTAGTCCGTAAACACATCCTTTAATTGTTCCTAATCAAGAGAGTATCGAGACAGGGCATCGATATTCCAGTATAGACTAGTGTGTACTTTTCTTGACCATGTATAGGACGATGGATGATCCCACATCCATTGATGTTTGACATCAAAGATTGTACATAGGTGCTTATTTGAGAATGGGTACACCAAATAGGACTCGCCGAGAACTCCTAGATGGTATTATACCTATCGTCAGATAGCAATTCTCTGGTGACACCGGTACAGTTTAGTCTGTAGACCCGAGATCGTCAAAAAGTCTAGTGTGGTTCCCACTGTGCTTTGATTTCCTCCCTACCACGGCTCAAAGGAGTCATGCAAACAGGTGGATTTTGGGTACAATCCCGAGTCACATGGAGGCAATGAGCGATAGGATGGGTTTCGTCTCTCCAGGTATTGGGAGTTGATATTGCGCTATGCTCGATTGGATATAACAGCAAATCCCTGGCCAGGGCTGATGAGATTTACTGGTAAGTGTTATCAGTGGTTTCTCGAACCGTTATGAGCCTCGCATCGACATGACTTATCAAGTTACTGGGGTCTGACGTATCCACCCCCAGACTCGATATTCGACATATCATACGAAGAGACCGGACTGTACGGTAGTGTTACTTATAGGCTTCATAGAAGTTTGGATTAGATTGCTTGTTGATCTTCTATTCGCTCAATACCTGGATAGCCGTTACGTCCAGTTAGTACCGCTGACATCTTGTGGGTAACTGATACGATCATTACCTACTGCTGGCGTATTGACGAGTCTTTAGAGTCCTACACAGAGGTTTCCTAGCTCAAGAGAAACGAAGTAGGGCACATATGGTGATATGTGCGGGAGCGTGATTAAATATGAGTATGTGATACCGTATTCTAATCTCGCGACAAAGGTTATATATGATATTACCGGATTGTTGAATCAAGTGTTGATTTGATAACATGATATTAGTCGGTTATATATGATGTAACCGGATTATTGAATCAAGGATTGATTTAATAATTTGATATATATATTTATATTTGATATATTTATATATTAACTAATATTAATGCTCACTTAAAAGATTTTCTTCACTTGAAATCTATATGTATGTATATATAAATATATATGATATATTGTATATATATAAGTAAATTTTGTATCATGCTTGATGACACATAGAACAAGGGCAACTAGGGTTAGAGATTTTTGTGATATTTTAATTTAAAAGCAAAACAAAATGAGTGGAATTATGAGTCATGGTTTAAATGCTTGGAGAAGCATTGAGAAGCCATGACTCATCCACACATTTTGTTTAACTCTTAGATATTTATCATCACAACATTATCTCCAACTCCATGGTTCACACTCTCACTTGATCACTTGAGATATTTTCTTACACCCAAGTTCTTCTTCTTCCTCTTGAAACAATTCTAGTGTTTTTCTTGAGTTGAAAACAAAATGACAAAACAAATTCTAAAGTGAGCAAAATTCCTACTTCATCAACCAAAACTTCATTAGCCCTCTAGTATAGATTGTTTGCTTCACTAATTATTTAATTAGTGAAGAGATAGCTTGAGTTAGAGATTCTTCAAGGTGGATCATCTTCGGCCTCGAAGATCCTTGAGTAAGCTCGTTCCTTTTGCCAAGTGGAGCCTACGAAGAGTTCTATGGATCACTACTTGGAGCTTTAGAAGTAAAGGACCGGTCTACAAAGGTTGTACTCTCGATTCACTTAGTGTAAAGCTTGTTTACTTGTTAAGAAACCTTAATTCTCTAGTTCGATTCTAGGTTAGCATTCTTTAGCACACTAGATTTTTAAAAATTGTATACTCGATGCATGTTTAAACATAATAGTGGTGCTAAGGCATACTTTCATGGTATCAGAGCCAAGCTAGAGCATTAGGCGACGTCTAAACGAAGTTAAAGTGTTCAATCGAACTTCGAAACCCGTAAATTTCCTAGTTTCTGTAAATTTTTCCAAAAGTTGGAATTTTTAAGATTAGAAATATTAAGAAATTCATGTAGGTAAAATTATGGAGCCCCAAGAAATTCGAGTCTCTAAATCCATCATTGCGCCGTGAAACCGCGGCCCGAACACATGTTTAGCCGCGGTTCCACCGCGATCTTGAGGATTTATGAGATCAATTTTCTTGTGCTACTCCACTGTTATATTATTCACATTCTGGGTATTTTTGGTGATGCTCAAGTTGTTGAGGTCTCTGTGATTTCTGGGTTTTTGATAATTCGATCGAAATGTTTAATATCGTCCAGATTATTTTGTTATGTGATACAATATTTGGAATCCACAATAATTAATTTTGTAAAAACTAGTTAATGTTTTGTAAATCTAGCAATTTAGTCTCTTATAATCGATTGCCACGGAGTTTCGATTCGGATCAAAACCCATCACAATCTCGTATAGTACGCGAACACTCATCGGGTAACACTACTAGATAGCCATGCCCCATAGCCCCGACCAAGTGACTATAGGAAAACCCCGTTGCCTAAAGCATCCACTCGGGTGCTCACGGCCACGGTGTTCCACCCAAGTGCACTTAGTCGACGGCATCGGGGATGCGTCCATATACTAAAGTTTTCGATCGGCATTCGATCAGGTTGTCGGGAATCTTGTTGAATTACCCGACTGGTTATTGAAAAGTATTTTCAATTCGAGACTAAAATGCGAGATTTATAGTGTTAGGCATGAAATCCGAAGTATGAGAATTCCGGGTTTATGATGTCTAAGGATGTTGCGGATTCTAAATATTGTAGTTTTCATTTCTTTTCTGCGACCATAAGTGTAATATGTGGTGTATCGCCGATTTCATTGCTATATGTCAATGACAATTGAGATACGCATATTTACTTACGTTTATGACATGTGATGTTATGTGTTGCTGTGATATGTTATATTGGATAGTCGTGATTGAATAGCCGGGGGTTTTTGCGTGAGATGAGAGTTTTTCTATTTTCGTTCATGTAAATATTTGTATGTAATATTCTTTTATTGGGACACTTCCGGGTTGAGGATGGTGTCACTATTAATGTATATTATTTACTTTTCCGCATTAGGATAGACCCAAGGAGGGGAGCATAAGTAACCGGGTTCTAGAGTCTAGTGGGAGACCATCTCGAGGAGTCAAGACCGGGTCTCCTAACACTAGAATTTGCAGGGTTGCTTGCCACTCTCGTAGGGGTCTAGGGTTGTGGGTTTGGCTATTCATCACGACCGTGAAATCTGTGTTTTTCATTAGTGGCTGAATTTAAAACACGGACTTCCTAATAAATCCTATATTTCATATGTTGACTTCTGCTGCAATGTTCTGTGATGTGATCATATAACTACGTGAGACGAATGCTTTATATTATATATATGATATATAATAAACGTTTCTTATGTTTTGCATCCGCACTAGTCCTGCCCCCGCTCTGCCGTTAATTAAGTAACCTAACGGTGCATTATAGGACCCCGTAGCGAATGCGGATGGCATAAGCGTACGTTGTATTTTCGTTTCTTTATCTGAGATGTTTAGGAAACATAAATGATGGGACTTCATTAATATGATTAATGAAAAGGAAAGAAACCTAAAGATGTTGTAGAATCAAATTTTCAAAAAGGTAGCTCTAATTCTTGGTTTGCATAGTGGTATTCCTTAATGAATATCCAGCACCTCATTCGATGAGGATAGAGCCAAGATCCCTTCACCGGGAATGACCTCTTTAGCAAATGGTACAACCCACTTGGTTTATTTTGAAAATACTCAATTTTAAAGTGGAGTTTAAACCACTCCTTTCCAAATCACTCAGTTTTACAACGATATCAAGTTCATTACGCAAAATTTTTCTTAAAACTCTGCCGTAACCCTCCGTCATTTCATATAAGTGCTATTTAGTATTCGTGCTGCGTTTGTTGACTATGTTAAGGCGTAGTGTGCGGTAGCTGATTATTGCTTATCTGCAACCATATGATGCGATTGAATTAGGGTAGTCGTATGACTTTGTTGACTATGTTAAGGGTCGTACGGGTGGGTTTAATTCAATCAGGAAATGACGGGTTGAACTTGGCCAGCGCTTATGATTTATTGACCTTGTTAAGATCATAAGTTGCTAGGGGCAAAAACATATATTGGGAATTTCAAGTGTTGAAAATTTGCAATGAGATTGCATACCTTCTATGAGATAGTTGAATCCCGATACCCACTGCGAGTAAGAGTTACTCCTGGGAGAGTTTTGCACTTTATAATTAGTCGATCCAGTAGGTGTCTATGAAAGGTGTTAACGGGGTTATACCCCTGCGAAAACGAGGTTATTTAATTAGTTCCATACGAAAGCATGGGGAGACTCCCTCAGAGTACCAATACCTGCCTGGCTAAACGATTGGCGAACTTGTAGGGTGTAATTAATCCCGGCTAGTCTTACCTTTTAGGGTTTGAAGGAAGATTTGATAAAAACAGTGGGAGCCATCCTGATTAGATAAGATAATAACCAATCTAATCTTGTAAGAGCATACGCTAAAGTGTTTTCTTCTCTCTCTCTTCAGGTAACGACCATGACACGCCTTAATCATGATAATAATATTGATGTATTGACCGAACCTGCTTGTTATACTGAGCTGGGGAACGTTGGTTCCGCTTTACCTTATAACTGTTATAAGTATGAGCAGGAAATAGGGGAATACCCGGATTCCCATACGACCCGAACGAGGAATGAGCATGTTAATGCATCTTCTTCGGGTGTGTTCGTTACCGAGAATTATTTCTCAGTTTGTTCTACGTCCTGAGTATTAGATACCGGATCAGGATCTCACATTTGTAATATATTACATGGGTTAAAGAAAGGTAGATAACTGGGAATAGGTTATCATTCTCTCAGAGTAGGGAATGGTGCAATGGTTGCAGCCAAAGCAGTTGGCGAATATCACCTCGTATTACCTGAAGGTAATACATTGATTCTGAACGACGGTTATTACGTACCAAAAATATTGTGCAATTTAAAATCAATTTCTTTATTAGATAAAGAAGGATATAATTTTATAGTAGAGAAAAATGTTATGAACATTTTCCTAAATCAAGTGTTGATTGGGCTTGGTACGTTATGTAACGGTTTATACGTTCTGAATCAAACCACAGTTCTAAATATACAGAACACACACAAGAGGAAAAGTTCAGAAATGAACAAAGCCTTCTTGTGGCACTATAGACTAGGTCATATCAATACGACAAGACTAGCTAAGTTATATAAAGATGGATATTTGAATCCGTTCGAATTTTTATCTTATGAAACTTGCCAGTCATGTCTCAAAGGCAAGATGACCAAAACTCCATTTACTGGACACGGAGAAAGAGCTACTGAACTCTCAGGACTGATACATACTGATGTATGCGGTCCCATGTCTACGCATGCCAGAAATGGTTCCGCGTACTTTATTACATTCACCGATGATCTCTCAAGATACGGACATGTGTTCCTGTTGAAACATAAGTCTGAAGTTTTTGAGAAATTTAACGAATATAAGTGCGAGGTAGAGAACCAAACGGGTAAAAGTATTAAAATCCTTCGATCTGATCGGGAAGGAAAATACTTGAGCACGGAATTCCGTGACTATTTAAAAAAGAATGGGATTCTCCCTCGGCTTACTCCTCCGCATACACCACAGCACAATGGTGTATCAGAGTGGAGAAACCGCACCCTATTAGATATGGTACGCTCTATGATGAGTACTGCTGAGTTACCTATTTCTTTTTGGGGTTATGCAATTGAGACAGCTGCATATCTATTGAATCAAGTTCTATCTAAATCTGTACCTAAAACACCATATAAGATATGGAGTGGAAAGAGACCATATCTTAAACGAGTTAAGATATGGGGTTGTCCGGCCTATGTCAAAAAGCAAATCCGGACAAACTCGAGGCCCGATCAGTTCTTTACAAGTTTGTGGGATATCCAAAGAATTCACAAGGATATATCTTCTACCATACTGAGGAACAAAAAGTGTTTGTTACTCAATATGCCATCTTTTTAGAAAAGTAATTTCTTGTAAAAGAAATTAATGGTAATAAGGTAGAGCTGGAAGAAGTTCCAGCTACACAAACTACAACTGATAATTTAGTGGAACTGGAGGATTCAATAGTCCCCGACAAACCTCTGCCATTCCGCAGATCTAGCAGAGTTCCTCATCCGCCTAAGAGATACTACGGTTTTCTCATTAACGGTGGGAGTGAGGATTGCATCATGGAAGATGATGACCCAACTAGTTTCGAGCAGGCCATCACAAGTGGGGACTCTGTGAAATGGCTGGATGCAATGCGATCTGAGATGGAATCCATATACACCAACAAAGTATGGATTTTGGATGTTGCTCCTGAAGGGGTAAAACCCATCGGGAGCAAGTGGATCTTTAAGAAGAAACTTAGTGTAGATGGAAAATTTGAGACTTTCAAAACTATACTTGTAGCAAAAGGTTTTCGGCAACGACCTGGTGTCAATTATGATGAAACCTTTTCTCCAGTGGCTATGCTTAAGTCCATCCAGATCCTACTTGCCATCGCTGCATACCATGACTATGAAATCTGGCAGATGGAAATCAAGACCGCTTTTCTAAATGGTGATTTAGAAGAAAGCGTATACATGACACAGCCAGAGGGCTTCATAGATAGTGGGAGCAGCGGAAAGGTGTGCAAGCTGCTTAAATCAAATTACGGATTAAAACAGGTATCGTGGAGTTGGAACATCTATTTTGATGTGGCAGTTAAAGAGTTTAACTTCATCAAAAATATAGATGAGCCTTGTATATACAAGAAGGTTGTAGAGAGTAAGGTTGTCTTCCTCGTATTGTACATGGATGACATACTCTTGATAGGAAATGATGTTTCTATACTACACTCGGTCAAGCTCTACTTATCACAACGGTTCTCCATGAAAAATCATGGTGATGCCTCATATATCCTGGAGATTAAGATCTATAGAGATAGATCTAAACGGATGTTGGGATTGTCCCAATCCAGGTACATTGACACCATACTAAAGAGGTTTAGTATGGAAGATTCTAAGTGTGGTAATTTACCCGCTAGTTCTGGAATCACCCTCTCCAAAGAGATGTCTCTTAAGACCGATTTGGAGAGAGCTCGCATGCAAGGGATATCCTATGCTTCTGCAGTAGAGTCAATCATATACGCGATGTTATGTACCAGACCAGATATAGCTTACGCACTTAGTGTGGTAAGTAGGTATCAATCATATCTCGGGAAGAAACACTGGACAACTATGAAGAACATTCTTAAATACTTGAGAATGACTAAAGAAATGTTCTTGGTGTATGGTAACGGTGAACTCCAAGTGGAGTCCTTTACCGATTTAAGCTTCCAGAGTGATAAGGATGACAGTAAGTCGGTCTCGGGTTTTGTCTTTACCCTCAATGGAGGGGCGGTATGTTAGAAGAGTTCCAACCAAGATACCGTGGCAGACTCGATGGTGGAGGCTGAATACATCGCTGCCAACGATGCCGCCAAAGAGGCTGTCTAGATGAAGAAGTTCATAACTGAACTTGGTGTGGTTCCATCCATTGAGCATCCAATACCTTTGTACTGTGATAATAATAGAGTTGTGGCTTTGGCCAAGAAACCCCGGTCCCATCAGCGATCCAGACATATTTTTAGGCGGTATCACCTGATCTGGGAGATAGTTGATCGCCGGGAGATCAAAGTCAGGAGAGTTGACACGAAGAATAACACGGCGGATCCACTTACGAAGGCCCTCTCCCAGACACAATTTGAGAGACTTTTTGGGATGTTAGGTATGAGATACTATAACAACTGGCCTTAGTGTAAGTGGGAGATTGTTAGTTATATGTGTTAGTTGTATGTATGCCATAGAGGCCATTATTGTACATGATTGTATATTATAGTGGATGCTTGGATATATATAGTGAGGAATTTCTTGCTCAACATGATAGTATGCTATCTGGTTGCCCTTTATCTTAACATGTAGACTTGTATTGTGATACTGTCTTGCTCTCCAATGTTGGTAAAGCCTTTAGGATGTACTTGACTATCAGGATTATGATGCAGATCATACTAGTGGGGCCACGGTAGTCCACAAGTAAATCCTTTAATTGTTCCTAGCCGAGAGTGTATCGAGACGGGGCATCGATATTCCAGGGTAGACTAGCGTATACGCTTCTTGACCCATTTGATGGGCGATGGATGATCTCATATTCGTTGGTGTTTGACATCAAAAATGGTATACGGATGCTCAGTGGAGACTGGGTATACTGAACAAGACTCGCTGAGAACTCCTAGATGGTATTATACCTAACGTCAGATAGCAGTTCTCTGGTGACACTGGTACAAGTTAGTCTGTAGACCCGAGATCGTCATAAAGTCTTGTGTGATTCCCACTGTGCTTTGATTTCCACCTTACCAAGTTCAAGAGAGTGTACAAAATGGTGGTTTTGGGGAACAGTCCCGAGTCACATGGAGGCAATGAACGATAGGAGGGGATTCGTCTCTCCCGGTATTGGGGGTTAATGTTGCGCTGTGCTCGATTGGCCATAACAGGAAGTCTCTGGCCAGGGCTGATAAGGAGATTTACTGGTAAGTATTATTAATAGTTTCTCGAAACGTTATGAGCCCCATATTGGCATGACTTATCAAGTTACTAGGGTATGACATTTACCACCCCTAGACTCGATATACGACATATCAGACGAAGAGACCGGACTGTACGGTAGTGTTGCTGTTGGATTCACAGGAGTATGGAAAAGCTTGCTTGTTGATCTTCTGATCGCTCAATACCCGGGTAGCCGTTATGTCTGGCTAGTACCGCTGAAGGTTTCTGGATGACTGATATGATCATCACCTACTGCCGGCGTATTGATGAGTCCTACACATAGGTTTCCTAGCTCATGCGAAACGAAGTAGGGCACATATGTGATATATGCGGGACCGAGATTAATACGTGTATATGATACAGTATTCTAATCTCACGATATAGGTTATATATGATATTGTTGTGGTCAAAAATTACACCTGGTTGACCAAGTCAAAGTCAAAGTCAACCCCAAGCTAAGTAGGCCCAAGCCCAGATCAAATGGGCCCATGCCCGAGTCGAGCCCGAACCTGAAGCGGCCGGCCTCCCCTATGCCAAAATAAAATTTTTGTAATAAATAATTTTGATGTAATTGTTTATGCATAAATGTGAGAAAAATGGGCATAAAGCCAAATTTTTGTAAAACCCATGGCTCATGTGCAAAAGAAATGAGCACATGAGACATAAGATGGGCAAAATACCATTTTGTAAAGCCCAAGGGGATATGTGTAAATTTGTAAGCCTATAAAAGACAACATGATAATGAAATAAAGAGAATTTTCCATTCCCCTCAAAATTTAGGGTCTGTGCCTCCTTCCCCTTCCTCAAAGTTCTAAAACCTTCTCCCCCTTTTGAATTAAATCAAGAGTTTTACTCTTCCTTTTCCAAAATTAAATAGTTTTTCCCCATAAAACCCTTGAAGGGGAGCTCGAATCTGCCATCAAATCCCTAGAAAGGGAGATTTTAAGTCTCACCTCTCCTTTTTCCCGCAATATCCAGCCAACATAGAGAAAGAAGAAGGATACCCATCTCCAAAAATCCCATTCCAAGAGGATCCGAGGCTCAAAAGAAGATCCAAAGATTTCTTGGAGTTTAACTCCTTTCAAGATCTGTTGGAGTTTAACTCCATAAATCAACCCCCTTTTCAGGAGTTTAACTCCAAATCTATACATAATCCCTATTAGGAGTTCAACTCCAAAGCCCCTTTGGGAGTTCAACTCCTAACCCAGGGGCTAATCCCCTTTTCCCGCTGGTGTTTCCAGCGATCGCGTGCCAAGTACATGACCCTCGGGCACCCAGCGGTCGCGTGCAGGGCATGTGACCCGCAGGCACTAAGCACCCACGTGAGTCTCATGCGACCCACGGGCGCTCAGTACCCTGTGGTCGCGTGCAGCTCACATAACTCGTCAGCGCCCTGTGGTCGCGTGCTGCGCACGTGACCCGCTGGCGACCAGCGGTCGCGTGCTGCGCACGTGACCCGCTTGCGACCAGCGGTCGCGTGCTGCGCACGTGACCCGCTGGAGACCATAGAGTAGTAGTATGAGCATATCAAGTATATCATGCAAACATGTCAAGTGATAGTACTTAACAATGAATGTACTTTTACGTTTAAGATTAATCTCATGATATGGCAGTTCTACTGTATAAGTGGCATCGCAATTACCGATGATGAATGTGTGTGAACCGGCAAATCTGTGTAAGTGTAGCATGCGCATCAACGGTAATTGTGCAGGTGTACTAGCAGTTGATATCATATAACATTAAATACTGGAAACATGATAGGTATCACATGAGGAATAATCCAATATAAAGATGAACTATAATAAGGTAGCCTCTTATGTCAACGATCCTGCCTCATAGTATCAAGTGTCGCAATATTCTCGATCATCATTCTCAATTCATGAGCGCGGATCAAACATTCGGTAAACGCATCGCGTACGGCAATCCATTATACGGCGTCACAAACAGAATAAGGAATCTATCATCCTATTCACCAACAAAGGTAAGGATCTAAAGTCTCGTATAGCATATCTTATCAATCACATAACACATCTATATCAATCTTATATCATGTCATCTTGCATATATGTCATATCTTGTTAATCTCAAGTCATATCGATCTCGATCTCATATCCTACTATTATCAACTCATACTTGTCCTCTTTCAATTCATACTTATCATGATTTACTTTCTCATTTCATATTCTCATATATCAATCCGAGTCATCTATATCTATCATCTCAGTATCACACATCATGTTATCTTATATACCTATATCATATTCTCAAACCAATATATCCATTAGTGTCAACTTTTATCATATCATCTTTTACTAAATCCTATAATCATGTCCGTAAGTTCGTAGCATATACTTTATCAAAATTATAATTTATAAAACGATCTTTCCATATCAATGGTTGTGGGGGTGCTATACGCCATCCACCCGACTTCCCCTGTAAATATAAATCTACTCACCTGCTAAACTCCTCGCTTAGCTGAAGTCGATGTGCTTCGTCGTCTCGGAAGTCCACGTGAAGGTACCTACAAATAATACACAATCTCAATTCTATTAAAACCAATATCCGAAAACCGATACGGCACACGGATTGCCTATAAGTTAGAACCTATAGCCTACGCATGCAAAATCAACCAAATAACCCTCGTCCGTTGATGTACAAACATCCAACGACGGAATCCAAACTCAAATCTAAAAACCACGTTTCAGAAATCGGAAAACAAAATTCAGCAATATGAGAATTCACTCCCAAATTTTTACCCTAGGCCAAACTAGGCTATTTTGCATATGGGGTTGCTCTAGATATCAAATAACAATGTCACACACCAAAAATCACACGATTCCACCACGACGTGGCCGCAATTTATGGCCACATGGAATAAATCTGTGGCCAGAAAAGAATAGGAGGGGCTCGGGTTTCTATGGTAGGTTCCTGGTTTCCTGCTCGTCTCTATGTAATCGCTAAATAATTTTTAGTGTCTCCGGGTTATAGCAGATCTCAGTATCCCCTCACAAAATCCACAAAATACGATATCGGGGAAATTCTAACTCCGTGTTTTGGGTTCTAGTCTCATGTCTTGGTCCAGAATTCATCACTCAAGTCTTGCAAACACTCACTACACCTCTATTTACCACTTAACATCAACTTGGAAATTTCCAAGATCACATAACCTAACTAAATCATATTCTAAACTAAACTAGGATATACTAAAACAAATACTAATCTAAAAGTGTAGGGATTTACCTCATTATTAACTGAATAAAATTCTTGAGTTGCCCAAAATCTTCAAAATCCAAACTTGAAAGGTCTAAAGGGTTTAGGATAGGCTTGTGCATCTTTTTAATCAAGATGGTATGTAGTTTAGGTTATGAATTGGAGATGATGCATGGAGGTAGAGATGGATGAAGGAGATGAAGGAGATGAAGGAAATGATGAAAATGATGAAATGAAGAAGGAAGAAGAATGGAGAAGTAGTCAAAGGCCTCTCTCTCTTTCTCTCTCTCTTAAGCTCACTCTCCCTTACCCTTACTCTCTCACAAATATCTTCTTTGTTTTCTTTCTCTTTTTGTTTTTCACTCATAACATCTCTTTTCTTTTCTTTTTTTCTTTTTCTTTCACAAAACTCACAATTCATAAACACAAATGAATAACATGCACATGACATGGTGCACTAGCCATGTAGAAATATAAAAATACGGATTTGGCTTAATCGTGATTAGTAGTGAAATAATCAATTTTAATTTAAACCTGCATATAATTAATTATAAAAATGTCAAAATCCGATAAATATTTTTTTTAATGAATAAATCATTTTAATCTCAAATTATATTCCAAATATTAGTATATACTTATACCATTTTACGAAAAACCCATATTCTTAAATCGAATAGTTTTCGCGAAATATATTATTTTAATATTAAATTTCCAAAAATAATATTTTTATATTTCAGAAATGTTACTGTATATTATTTACCTTTCCGCATTAGGATAGACCCAAGGCGGGGAGCACAAGTAACCGGGTTCTAAAGTCCAGTGGGAAACCATCTTGAGGAGTCAAGACCGGGTCTCCTAACTCTAGAATTGGTAAGGTTGCTTGCCTCTCTCGTAGGGGTCTAGGTATATGGGTTTGGCTATTCATCACAACCGTGGGATCCGTGTTTTTTTACTGGCTTAATTTAAAACACGGACCTCCTAGTATATCCAATATTTCATATGTTGACTTCTGCTGCAATATTCTGTGATGAGATCATATGACTTCCTGAGACGAATGATTTATATTATATATATGATATATAATAAACGTTTCTTATGTTTTGCATCCGCGCTAGTCCTACCCCCGCTCTGCCGTTAGTTATCTAACGTAACAGTGCATGACGGGACCCCGTGGCGAATGCGGATGGCATAAGCGTACGTTGTATAAGTATTTTTGTTTCTTTATTTGTGATGCTTAGGAAGTATAAATGATGGGACTTCATTAATGAGAGTAATGAAAGGAAAGAAACCTAAAGATATTGTAGAATCAAATTTTCAGAAAGGGTAGCTCTAGTTTTTTATTTGCATAGCGGTAGTCCTTGATGAATATCCAACACCTCATTCGATGAGGAAAGAGCCGAGATCCCTTCACCAGGAATGACCTCTTTAGCAAAAGCTAGCTAATGCTACAACCCATTCGGTTTATTTTGAAAACTATTCGATTTTAAAAGCGGATCTTAAACCACTCCTTTTCAAATCACTCGATTCTACAACGATATCAAGTTCATTACGCAAAAGGTTTTCTTAAAAACCTGTCGTAGCCCTCCGTCATTTCAGATAAGGACTATTTAGTATCCGTGCTGTATTTGTTGACCTTATCAAGACGTAGTGTGCGGTAGTTAATTAGTGCTTATCTGTAACGCATATGATGCGATTAGATTAGGGTAGTAGTACGGTCTTGTTGACCTTGTCAAGGGTCATGCGGGTGTGTTTAATTCAATCACGAAATGAATGGGTTAAACTTGACTTATGATTTATAGTTTGTTGACCTTGTCAAGGTCATAAATCGCATGGGGCAAAATATTATCGGGAATTTCAAGTGTTGAAATTTGTAATGAGATTGCATACCTTCTATGAGATAGTTGGATCCCGATACCCACTGCGAGTAAGTGTTACTCCTGGGAGAGTTTTGCACTTTACAATTAGCTAACCCATTAGGTGTCTAAAAAGATGTCAAGAAGGTTAAGCCTCTGGGAAAACGAGGTTTACTTTAATTAGGTCCGTGCGAAAGCACGGGGAACCTCCCTCAAAGTACCAACACTGGCTTGGCTAAACGGTTTGCGAACTTGTAGAGTGTAATTAATCCCGGCAAGCCTTACCTTTTAGGGTTTGAAGGAAGATTTGATAAAAACAGTGAGAGCCATCCTGATTAGATAAAATAATAACCAATCTAATCTTACAAGAGTATACGCTAAGTGTTTTCTTCTCTCTCTCTCTAGGTAGCGACCATGTCACGTCTTAATCAAGATAATAATATGGATGTATTGACCGAACCTGCTTATTATACTGAACTGGGGAATGTTGGTTCCGCTCTATCATATAATTGTTATAAGTCTGAGCAGGAAATAAGGGAATGCCAGGATTCCTATGCCACCCGATCGAAGAAAGAACATGTTGATGCATTTTCTTCAGGTGTGTTCGTTACTAAGAACTGTTTCTCACTGTGCTCTACGTCCTGGTTATTAGATACTGGATTAGGATCCCACATATGTAATCTGTTATATGGGCTAAGGAAAGGTTGAGAACTGGGAATGGGTGATAAAGATATAAGAGTTGGAAATAGTGCAATTGTTGCAGCCAAATCAATTGGCGAATATCACCTTGTATTACCAAGTGGTAATACATTGATTCTAAACGAATGTTATTACATGCCGAACCTTATATGCAACACTATATCAGTCTCTTTATTAAGTAAAGAAGGATATAATTTTGTATTGCAGGATAATATTATGAACATTTTCCTGAATCAAAAGTTGATTGAATCAGGCACGTTATGCAATGGCATATACGATCTAAATCAAACCACAGTTCTAAGTATACAGAACACGCACAAGAGGAAGAGTTCGGAAATGAACGAATCCTTCTTGTGGTATTGTAGACTAGGTCATATCAATGCGACACGACTAGCTAAGTTACATAAGGATAGATATTTGAATCCATTCGAATTTTCATCTTATGAAACTTGCCAGTCATGTCTCAAAGGCAAGATGACCAAAACTCCGTATACTGGATACGGAGAAAGAGCTACGGAACTCTTGGGACTGATACATAGTGATGTATGTGGTCCTATGTCTACACATTCCAGGGATGGTTCCTCATATTTTATTACATTCACTGACGATCTCTCGAGATTCGGACATGTGTTCCTGTTGAAACACAAGTCTGAAGCTTTTGAGAAATTCAAAAAATATAAACATGAAGTTGAGAACCAGACGGGAAAAGTATTAAAATCCTTCGATCTGATCGAAGAGGAGAATACTTGAGCACAGAGTTCCTGGACTATCTAAAAGAGAATGGGATTCTCTCTTAGCTCACTCCTCCGTATACACCACAGTACAACGGTGTATCGGAACGGAAGAATCGCACACTATTAGATATGGTGCTCTCTATGATGAGCACAGCTGAGTTCCCTATTTCCTTTTGGGGTTATGCGCTTGTAACGGCAGCATACCTATTAAATCAAGTTCCATCTAAATCAGTGCCTACAAAACCATATAAGATATAAAGTGGAAAGAGACCATATCTTAAACGAGTTAAGATATAGGGTTGTCCGGCCTATGTCAAAAGTCAAAATCCGGACAAACTCGAGGCACGATCAGTTCTTTGCAAGTTTGTAGGATATCCAAAGAATTCATATGGATATCTATTCTACCACAGTGAGGAACAAAAGGTGTTTCTTGCTCAACATGGAAAAGGAATTTCTTGTAAAAGACATTAGTAGGAATGAGGTAGAGCTGGAAAAAGTTCCAACTGCACAAACTACAACCGATGATTTAATGGAACCAGAGGATTCAGTAGTCCCCAACGAACCTCAGCCTCTCCGCCGATCTAGTAGGGTTCCTCATCCACCTGAGAGATACTACGGTTTTCTAATTGATGGTGGGAGTGAGGATTGCATCATGGAAGATGATGACCTGACTAACTTCGAGCAGGCCATCACTAGTGAGGACTCTGTGAAATGGCTGGATGCAATGCGATCTGAGATGGAATCCATGTACACCAACAAAGTATTGACTTTGGAAGATACTCCTGAAGGGGTAAAACCCATCGGGAGCAAGTGGATCTTCAAGAAAAAACTTGGTGTAGATGAAAAAGTTGAGACTTTCAAAGCTAGACTTGTAGCAAAAGGTTTTCGTCAACGACCAGGTGTGGATTATGATGAAACCTTTTCTCCAGTGGCTATACTTAAGTCCATCCGGATCCTACATGCCATCGCTTGCATACCATGACTACGAAATCTGGCGGATGGACGTCAAGACCGCTTTTCTAAATGGTGATTTAGAAGAGAACATGTACATGACTCAACCAGAGGGCTTCGTAGATAGTGGGAGCAGCGAAAAGGTGTGCAAGCTGCTTAAATCAATCTACGGGTTAAAGAAGGCATCGCGAAGTTGGAATATCTATTTTGATGTGGCGGTCAAAGAGTTTGACTTCGTCAAAAACATAGATGAACCCTGTATATACAAGAAGGTAGCTGAGAGTAAGGTCGTCTTCCTCGTATTATACATGGATGACATACTCTTGATAGAAAAAGATGTTCCTATGCTGCACTCGGTCAAGCTCTTCTTATCACAAAGATTCTCCATGAAGGATCTGGGTGATGCCTCCTACATCCTGGGGATTAAGATCTATAGAGATAGATCTAAAAGGATGTTAGGATTGTCCCAATCCAGGTACATTGACACCATACAAAAGAGATTTAGTATGGAGGATTCCAAGCGTGGGAATTTACCCACGATCTCAGGAATCTCTCTCTCCAAAGAGATATCCCCCAAGACTGATGAGAGGGCTCGCATGCAAGGTATAGCCTATGCTTCGGCAGTAGGGTCTATCATGTATGCGATGTTATGTACCCGACCAGATGTAGCGTACGCATTAGGTGTTGTAAGTAGGTATCAATCAGATCCTGGGGAGAATCACTGGACAACTGTGAAGAACATTCTTAAGTACTTAAGAAGGACTAAAGAAATGTTCTTGGTATATGGTAACGGTGAACTCCAAGTGGAGTCCTTTACCGACTCGAGCTTTCAGAGTGATAAGGATGACTCTAAGTCGGTCTCAGGTTTTGTCTTCACCCTCAATGGAGGGGCGGTTTGTTGGAAGAGTTCCAAGCAAGAAACCGTGGCAGACTCGACGATGGAGGCTGAATACATCACTGCCAACGATGCTGCCAAAGAGGCTGTCTGGATGAAGAAGTTCATAACTGAACTTAGAGTGGTTCCATCCATTGAGCATCCAATACCTTTGTATTGTGATAACAATAGAGCCGTGGCTTTGGCCAAGGAACCCAGGTCCCATCAGCGATCAAGGCATATTCTGAGGCGGTATCACCTGATCCGGGAGATAGTTGATCGCTGGGAGATCGAGGTCAGGAGAGTTGACACGAATAAAAACACGGCGGATCCACTCACGAAGGCCATACCCCAGATACAATTTGAGAGACTCTTCGGGATGTTGGGTATGTGATACTACAATAACTGGTCTTTGTGCAAGTGGGAGATTGTTAGTTGTATGTATGCCCTAGAGGTCATTATTGTACATGATTGTATATTATAGTGGATGCTTGGACATATATAGAGAGGAATTTCTTGCTCGACATGATAGTATGCTATATGTTTGCTCTTTATCTTAACATATAGACTTGTATTGTGATATTGTCTTGCTCTCACATGTTGGTAAAGCCTTTAGGATGCACTTGACTACCAGGATTATGATGCAGATCATACTAGTGGGGCCACGGTAATTCACAAGTACATCCTTTAATTGTTCCTAGTCGAGGGTGTATCGAGACAGGGCATCGATATTCCAGAGTAGACTAGCGTATACGCTTCTTGACCCATTTGATGGGCGATGGATGATCCCATATCTGTTGGTGTTTGATATCAAAGATGGTATACGGGTGCTCAGTGGAGACTGGGTACACTGAACAGGACTCGCCGAGAACTCCTAGATGGTATTATACCTAACGTCAGATAACAGTTCTCTGGTGACAATAATACAGGTTAGTCTTTAGACCCGAGATAGTCATAGAGTCTTGTGTGATTCCCACTGTGATTTAATTTCCACCTTACCACGTTCAAGAAAGCGTGCAAAACGGTGGTTTTGGGGAACATTCCTGAGTCACATGGAGGCAATGAGCGATAGGAGAGGATTCGTGTCTCCCGGTATTGAGGGTTGATGTTGCGCTGTGCTCGATTGTCCATAACAAGAAGTCCCTGGCCAGGGATGATACGGAGATTTACTGGTAAGTGTAATCAGTAGTTTCTCGACCCGTTATGAGCCTCATATCAACATGACTTATCAAGTTACTGGGGTCTGACGTTTACCACCCCTAGACTCGATATACGAAATATTAGACGAAGAGACCGGACTGTACGATAGTGTTGCTGTTGGATTCACAGGAGTATGGACAAGCATGCTTGTTGATCTTCTGATCGCTCAATACCCGGGTAGCCGTTACGTCCAGCTAGTACCGTTGACGGCTTGTGGGTGACTGATATGATCATCGCCTACTTCCGGCGTATTGACGAGTCATTAGAGTCCTACACAGAGGTTTCCTAGCTCATGCAAAACGAAGTACGGCACATATGTGATATATGCGGGACCGTGATTAATAAGTGTATGTGATACGGTATTCTAATCTCACGATATAGGTTATATGTGATATAACAGGATTGTTGAATCAAGTATTGATTCAATGATATGTTATGTATATGTGATATGCATATAAATGATATTAATCGGTTGTATGCGATATAACCGGGTAATTAAATCAAGTGTTGATTTAATAATTTAATGTGTAATTATATATTTGATATATTAATATACATTAACTAATATTAGCTCACTTAAGAAAATGTTTTCTCTTTATACATTTAATATATATGTGATATATGTTAATGTATTTATTTTGTGTCATGCTAGATGATAAATTGGACTTGAGTGTGTGAGACTCATACCTAACTAGAGATAATTTAGGTGTTTAAATATTAAGGGAAAAATCAAAATTAGGTGGAAATTAGCATGGCTAAGATTCTTATGGAAGCATGGAGAGGCTTTGACTAAAGTCCACTAATTTTGTTTTACTCTAGATATTTATTAACTTAACCATTATCTTTAGCCATGGTTTAGTCTCTGCATGAGTTATATTAGATATTTACTCACCCATGGTTCACACTTGGATCACTTGATCACTTTCTTCATCTCCTCTAATTGCTCTCTAGCTTTAAGAGAGAAAAGAAAAGAAAGAGAGAGAAATTATTCTAAAGTGAGCAAAATTCCTACTTCATCAATCTATACCAAACTAGCCATTTAGTATAGGTTGTTTCTTCACTGGTTCATCAATTAGTGAAGAGATAGCTTGAGTTAGAGATTCTTCGACGTAGATCATCTTCGAACTCAAAGACCCTTGAGCAAGCTCGTTCCTTTCGACTAATGGAGCCTAGCGAGAGTACGGGACACCAGTACTTGGAGCAAAGGGTACACGGAGCTTTAGAAGTGAAGGACCGGTCTACAAAGGTTGCATTCCCATTTCATTTAGTGTAAAGTTGTTTATATGTTAGTTTTAACCCTAATCCTCTAATTAGATCCTTGGTTTAAGATTTCTTAACACTCTAGATTTTTTAAAATTGCACGCTTGATGCCTTAGAAAACCTAGTGAGGGTGCTAAGGAACCCTTCAATATGTATACCCTAGATGCCATTATTGTACATGATTGTATAATATAGTAGATGCTTGGACATATATAAAGAGGACTTTTTTGCTCGACATGATAGTATGCTATCTGATTGCCCTTTATCTTAACATGTATACTGGTATTATTATATTGTCTCTCAATGATACATGTTGCTAAAGCCCTTAGTATGTTAGCTTGACTACCAGGACTATGATGCAGATCATACTAATGAGGCTTTGGTAATCCGTAAGCACATCCTTTAATTGTTCATATTCTAGAGCATAGTCACAAATTCGTGATTCGACAATAATTCGGCGAGCTCGAAAATTCGGATTCGGAGAACTATTCGAAAAAAAATCGACAGGTATTCGGGAAAGATTCGGTAAGTGTTCGGGAAATGTTCGGGGAGGATTTCGAGCAAAACATTAATATAAAATTAATATATGAGACGCTAAATTTTGATTTCGTGAATTATTTGCTGTTTTTTGAATAATTCGCTTTTTTTTTGAATAATTCACGAATAATTCGGGAATTATTCGCGAATAATTCGGGAATTATTCGCGAATAATTCGGCAATAATTCGGCGCGTTCGGTGATGGCGAATAATTCGCAGATTTAATCGTCAGTCACATAATTCGCGAATTATTCACGAATTCACCGAATAATTCGTGAATTATGTGACTATGGTCGAAAGAGTATTGAGACAAGGCATCGATATTCCAGTGTAGACTAGTGTGTACACTTCTTGACCCTGTTTGGGACGATGGATAATCCCACATCCATTGGTGTTTGACATCAAAGATTGTACACATGTGCTTATTGGAGAATGGGTACACCGAATCGGACTCGCCGAGAACTCCTAGATGGTATTATACCTATCGTCAGATAGCATTTCTCTAGTGACACTGGTATGGGTTAGTCTATAGACCCGAAATCGTCATGGAGTCTTGTGTGGTTCCCACTGTGCTTTGATTTCCTCCCTATCATGGCTCGAAGGAGTCGTGAAAACAAGTGGATTTTGGGTACAGTCCCGAGTCACATTGAGGCAATGAGCGATAGAAGGGGTTTCGTCTCTCCCGGTATTGGGAGTTGATGTTGCGCTATGCTCGATTGGCTATAACAGCAAGTCTCTACCCAGGGCTGATGAGATTTACTGGTAAGTGCTATCAGTAGTTTCTCGAACCGTTATGAGCTTCACATCGGCATGACTTATAAGTTACTGGGGTCTGACGTATCCACCCCGAGACTCGATATGCGACATATCATACGAAGAGACCGGACTGTACGGTAGTGTTACTTATAGGCTTCATGGGAGTTTGGATAAGATTGCTTATTGATCTTCTATTCGCTCAATACCTGGGTAGCCATTACGTCCAGCTAGTACCGCTGACGGCTTGTGGGTAACTGATACGATCATTACCTACTGCTGGCGTATTGACGAGTCTTTAGAGTCCTATACAGAGGTTTCCTAGCTCAAGCGAAACGAAGTAAGGCATATATGGTGATATGTGCAGGAGCATGATTAAATATGAGTATGTTGTTGAAGTCGAAAATTGCACCCCGGTTGACCAAGTCAAAATCAAAGTCAACCCCCAAGCCAAACGGGCCCATGCCCAGGTTGAGTCCGAACATGAAGCGGCCGGCCCTACCCATGCTAAAATGAAATCGTGTAATAAATAATTTTTATGTAATTTTTTGTAAGCCCGTGGCTTATGTGCAAAAAGAAATGGCACATGAGCCATGGGATGGGCAAAATCCTATTTGCAAAGCCCAAGGGGCTATATATAAATATGTAAGCCTATATAAGGCAACATGATGATGAATAAAAAAATATATACTTTCTTCATTCTCTCAAAAACCTAGGGTTTGTGCCTCTTTCCCCTTTCTGAAGGTTTCAAACCTTCTTCTTTTTGGTGAATTAAATCAAGAGTTTTACTCTCCCTTTTCCAAAACTAAATAGTTTTTCACCACAAAACCCACAAAGTGGAACTTGGATCTGTCATTAGATCTCAAAAAGAAGAGATTTTTAGATCTCACATCTCTTGATCCAGCCAACAGAGGAGGAAGAAGAAGAACCCATTTCCTCAACCAAAACATTTTTAGGAGTTTAACTCCACTCTAAACCCTATTTCTGGGACTAAAAGCCCATTTTTCTCGCCGGCACCCTGCGCTCAAGCGCAAAGCGCCCACGTGCCGACAAGTGGCGCTTGCGCTCAAGCGCCCAGCGCTCGAGCGCAAAGCGCCCACGTACCGACACGTGGCGCTTGCGCTCCAGCGCCCAGCGCTCGAGCGCAAAGTGCCTACGTACCGACACGTGGCGCTCTTGCGCTCATGCGCCCAGCGCTCGAGCGCAAAGCGCCTACGTGCTGACACGTGGCGCGCTTGCACTCAAGCATACAGCGCTCGAGCGCAAAGCGGCCACGTGACACGCTTGCGCTCCAGCGCATAGCGCTCGAGCGTAAGGCGCCCACGTGCCGACACGTGGCGCGCTTGCGCTCAAGCACCCAGCGCTCAAGCGCAAAGCGCCCACGTGGCGCGCTTGCGCCTAAGCGCACAGCACCTAAGCGCACAGCGCTCAAGGCGCTAGCCCCACGCATCCCTTGGATGCCTTTTCCCCCTCTTTACACACACACACACACACACACACACACACACACACATATATATATATATATGTATACATATGTACACACACATACTCCACGACACTGCCCTTGTTAGAAAAAAATTTCTAACGGGGCGCTGCCCCGCATCCCGCAAGGGGGCTGCTAGCCCCCTTGACCCCCACCACGCTATCCGGGTAGCGGGACCCCCGTAAAAGCTCTTCGTGGCTCCCGATATATCCAAAAACCCCTTTCAAAACACAACACACGTACACTGCACATTGAGTTCGCATGACCAGTTTATCCCGTCAATCGGAGGTTCCCTCGCTCCAAAGGCGAGGGGTAATTAACGGCAGCTTAGTCCGCGGCTGCTGGAGATTCGGATCCCCACAATCATTAAACCCCGGCCTACCTTAGGTATGTGGAATATGTAGTACACCTGACCAGCGCGCGCGTATTCCCATCTCAATGGGGTGACGAAAAACACCCTACAGATTCTGGCACGCCCGGTGGTACCGTCTCTCCTCCCATATTTCGGGTTAAACGTTCATGCGATCTCAATCAATATACATGTATATATTATACTAAAATAATGCTTTTTCATGCAGGTTTTCAAGCAATCACTTTTCAACAATGTCTCCAATGATGAACTCAGCACTCAGCACGGCTCCCATCTCTTACACGATGAAGATGGACTCCAGGACGATCCTCCCGGCCAGTCTCGGGTGACAATGGGAAGAGCCGCCGCTACCATTCTGCTCTATCCTATTCGTGTCAGCTAACGCCATCCCAGCTCCTTAAGCCCCGGTAGCCGACAAACCGGTCTCGAAAGGCAAGAGGCCAAATGTGGTGGTCTCGAAGGCGCCCCAAATTAAACGCAAGTCGGTGTATGAACGACTTTCCTTGTCCCCGGCTGGGGGCAAGGCCATCAACAACAACAAAGCTACAACGCGTCTCGAGCAAGCTCCGGCGATGCCTCTGACAACTGCTCGATTGGGTGTCTTCTCAAGCCTCCCCATCACTCAGCCTATGGCGGCTTCCCGAAGAGCAGAAGCCTGCCAAGCACTCAAGGCAGAGAAGCTGAGGCAGAAGCGGCTCAGATACAGAGCCAACAAAAGGGCTAGGGCTCTGGCTATGTTAAAATTTATGAATTTCCAAAGCCCGGACCGCTCCGCGAAATCAGCCGCCAAAGACAAATAGATGGGTGGGTATGTGGTCTGCACTGTCTATATGGTCGGACATGAAGAAACGAACCTGCCTACGCTTCACAGCCAGGGTGACGATACGGTGGACGCTACCCAACGTCAACTCGATCTAAATGACGAAGAGCCCGCTCAGGCCGATAAGCCAGAGGAGCCTGTGGTTCTTGCGGAATTGTGCTCAGGCAATAAAGATGACCCGGTTGTCATAACCGGAACTACAGAATAAGCATTATTCCGATGGCTTCAGAGGCAGCTTCAGGACAGGGATGAGAAGTTAGCCAGGGTACAGTCCAAGGTCGACGAATTGGCAAACGTAGTGGCAAATCTCGCGACCCAAGTCGCCCGATTGCAATTGCAGCAGAATCAAGTTTTGGTTCATGAGCCAGGGATTGATACTCGTAAGCAACCAACTGACACCCCCTTCAACCTGAGAGCGGAGCGCCTTCACGAAAAACGGCCGCGATCAACCTCCAGTCCCTCCGATGCATACACCGAAGGAAAATCGCCTCTGAAAGAGAAGCTGGAAAAAGTCTATTCCTTCAAAAGGGACAAAGTCGACAAGATATTCAGGGACGCCCTAAGAAACGGTCTACAACTGCCAGAATCAAAGAGGCCGCAAGAAGAGAATATGACCGACGACCCAAAATATTGCCCCTATCACAGAGTGATAGGTCATGCTATTGGGGACTGCTTCGTCTTCAAAGATTGGGTCGAAAGGCAATACAAGACGGGAGAGATAGAACTGTCTAAGGGCGTGTTAGCAAACAGTCAAGCTACGACCGCCGATTCCATACAAATGGAGACCGAAGCCTTTCGGGAATCCAATCCTCCCAGACATGTGTCATTATCTGAAAAGGACGAACCAAAGACTGATCGGCCTCAAGGACCAGCATCAGTGAGGGCACCTACTCTAATGGAGAGAAAGAAGAAGGTGTACTCCTTCAGGAGGGATGAGGTCCGCAATATATTCGAGGAATCCTAGAACAACGGTCTGCAATTGCCTATTCCGAAGAGGCCACATGAGATGAATATGACCGGCAATCCTGTATACTGCCCATACCATAGAGTGTTGAGTCATACCATTGAAGACTGCTGTGTTTTCAAAGATTGGGCAGAGGACCAATATAAGTTTGGAAGAACCTCACAATCCTCGGATGTATCGGCAAGCCACAGAGCTAGGTCAACAACACAGCTCCGCCAAGATCAAAGTTCAAGGAGCTGGGATAAGCAAAGACGACCACCACGTCGTTAAACTGGGAACAGTCGACCTCTAAGTCGTTAAACTGGGAATGTAAAAATATGTGTGTATGTGTGTGTAAATAAACAAAAAATGTGTAAATAAAACAAAAATAATAAAAAGCCGAAATGATTGGGCAACTCGCAATAAAAATCAGCGAATAAAATAAAGATGAAAAATAAAGCGGAAATGATAGGGCAACCGCGAATAAATAGCCGAAATGATAGGGCAATCGTGACCTTCGCGATAAGAAAAGCTGAAATGATAGAGCAATCGCGGTAAAAAAATGCAAAAAACAAAAAAAAACGGTAAATGATGAGTCGCTCCTGGCACCATATTCCAGTGCAGCGATGCAGACGCCAACCAAAATCCAGTTTCCCAAAATTCTTCCGGCCCTACGGTTAGTCCCCAAATTGACTACCGTATACAATTCATGGGCTCAAATAATTCTCGTCATACCCATGCCCCACCGCAATCACCAGTTACGCGGCTAGTCTCCGCCTTTGGAATTATGCTCCATTGAGAAGACCCACTCATGTGTCCTCACGATACATGAGGAGAACAAATCTTTGTGGGATCCTTACGACTCATAAAGGAAAAACACACTTAAGTGTCCTCACGACTCCTAAGGAGAAAATACACCTGCGGGATCCTTACGACTCGTAGGGAGAAAATGCTTTTATGGGGCCCTCACGGCCCATAAAATTGAAAAGCCTTAGTTGATAGGGACCTAAACCTGTCTCCTAAGACATCGCTCCCCCCAACAGGAATAGGCAAATGATGAAGTTCTCCTGGCACCTCTGCTTCAGTGTTAGCAACGCTGATGCCAGCCCCTACCCCAAAATTCCAAGCTCGCCATCCGTAGACCTCTGAGTCTTTAAACTGGAAACAGATGACCTCTAAGTCGTTAAACTGGAAACAGTAGACCTCTAAGTCTTTAAACTGGAAACAGATGACCGCTAAGTTGTTAAACTGGGCACAATAGACCTCTAAGTCTTTAAACTGGAAACAGATGAGCTCTAAGTCGTTAAACTGGAAACAGTAGACCTCTAAGTCTTTAAACTGAAAACAGATGACCGCTAAGTCGTTAAACTGGGCACAATAGACCTCTAAGTCTTTAAACTGGAAACAGATGACCTCTAAGTCATTAAACTGGAAACAGTAGACCTCTAAGTCTTTAAACTGGAAACAGATGACCGCTAAGTCGTTAAACTGGGCACAATAGACCCCTAAGTCTTTAAACTGAAAACAATCGACCTCTAAGTCGTTAAACTGGAGACAGTAAACCTCTAAGTCGTTAAACTAGAAACAGATGACCACCACGTCGTTAAATTGGAAACAGATGACCGCTAAGTCTTTAAACTGGGCACAATAGACCCCTAAGTCTTTAAACTGGAAACAGATGACCTCTAAGTCGTTATACTGGAAACAGTCGACCTGTAAGTCATTAAACTGGGAACGAGGGAAATCCACTCATGTGTCCTCACGATACATGAGGAGAACAAACCTTTGTGGGATCCTTATGACTCACAAAGGAAAAACACACTTAGGAGTCCTCACGACTCCTAAGGAAAAATTACACCTGCGAGATCCTTACGACTCGCAGGGAGAAAATGCTTTTATGGGACCCTCACGGCCCATAAAATTGAGAAGCCTTAGGCGATAGGGATCTAAACCTGTCTCCTAAGCCATCGCTCCCCAATTCCAAAGTGCTGAATGATGAGTCGCCCCTGGTACCATATCCCAGTGCAGCGATGCAGACACCAGCCAAATTCCAAATCCCAACGGCGAATGATGAGTCGCTCCTGGTACCATATTCCAGTGCATCGATGCAGACGCCAACAAAGACCCAAAATGTTTTTGGCCCTACGGTCTGGATCATACATCCTGCAAAACCGTACACAATCCACGGGCGTAAAACGATCCCAATCTCTCCCAAGTCTTACCGGTGAGACCACATTCAAAGTCCCACCAAAAATAAAATATATATAAATAAATAAATAATGGTATGTCCACAAGCAAAATGGGCATGGATGAAAACCCGAAAGGGCTCCGTGAGTAAAAATAGCAGGGCTGCCGGCGAGTTTGTGAAAACCCGAAAGGGCGCGAACTCGTGAAAAAGAGATGAAATGCACTCGCAAAGTCCTCCCGACTTTGTGAGGAGAAAATTCCCGCGTGAGACCTTACGACTCACAAAGGAGCAACACACTTGGGGGTCCTCACGACTCCTAAGGAGAAAACACACCTATGGGATCCTTACGACCCGTAGGGAGAAAATGCTTTGTGAGACCCTTACGGCTCACAAAATTGAAAAGCCTTAGGTGATAGGGATCTAAACCTGTCTCCTAAGCCACCAATTTCCAAATCCTCTCATAGCAAATGATGATTCGCTCCTGGTACCATATTCCAGTATAGCGATGCTGATGTCAATCCAAGTCACAATCAACAAGTCAACTTCAACTCCGACACCGCAGAAAGCGGATTAAGTCAGAATCCAGTCTCGACACCACAAGAAGCGGAGCAAGTCAAGTTCACCCCTGACCCTGCAGAAAGCAGAGCAAGTCAAATAGAGCGTCGACCGTCTACGTCGCAAAAAGGGCAGTGCAGGCTCCCCACAAATCGGGAACCCAAATCGCTCCGGATCAGAGCGTCGACCGTCTATGTCGCAAAAAGGGCAGTGCAGGCTCCCCACAAATCGGGAACCCAAATCGCTCCGGATCAGAGCGTCGACCGTCCAGGTCGTAAAAAGGGCAGTGCAGGCTTCCCACAAATCGGGAACCCAAATTTCTCCGGATCAGAGCGTCGACCGTCTATGTCGTAAAAAGGGCAGTGCAGGCTCCCCACAAATCGGGAACCCAAATCACTCCGGATCAGAGCGTCGACCGTCTATGTCGCAAAAATGGCAGTGCAGGCTTCCCAAAAATCGGGAACCCAAATCGCTCCGGATCAGAGCGTCGACCGTCTATGTCGCAAAAATGGCAGTGCAGGCTTCCCACAAATCGGGAACCCAAATCGCTCCGGATCAGAGCGTCGACCATCCATGTCGCAAAAACGGCAGTGCAGGCTCCCCATAAATCGGGAACTCAAATCGCTTCGGATCAGAGCGTTGACCGTCCAGGTCGTAAAAAGGGCAGTGCAGGCTTCCTACAAAGCAGGGAACCAAATCGCTCCGGGCCAGAGCGTCGACCGTCCATGTCGCAAAAATGGCAGTGCAGGCTTCCTACAAAGCAGGAACCAGATCACTCCGGGCCAGGGAAACGTCTACCACAGACACTCCGTCTCGGAGACGCATCAAGCGTCGACCGTCCATGTCGTAAAAAGGCAGTGCAGGCTTCCCACAAATCGGGAACCAAATCGCTCCGGATCACAGCGTTGACCGTCCATGTCGCAAAAATGGCAGTGCAGGCTTCCTACAAAGCAGGAACCAGATCACTCCGGGCCAGGGAAACGTCTACCACGGACACTCCGTCTCGGAGACGCATCAAGCGTCGACCGTCCATGTCGTAAAAAGGGCAGTGCAGGCTTCCCACAAAGCAGGAACCAGATCGCTCCGGGCCAGGGAAACGTCTACCACAGACACTCCGTCTCGGAGACGCGTCAAGCGTCGACCGTCCATGTCGTAAAAAGGGCAGTGTAGGCTTCACACAAAGCAGGAACCAGATCGCTCCGGGCCAGGGAAACTTCTACCACGGACACTCCGTCTCGGAGACGCGTCAAGCGTCGACCGTCCATGTCGTAAAAAGGGCAGTGCAGGCTTCCCACAAAGCAGGAACCAGATCACTCCGGGCCAGGGAAACGTCTACCACGAACACTCCGTCTCGGAGACGCGTCAAGCGTCGACCGTCCATGTCGTAAAAAGGGCAGTGCAGGCTTCCCACAAATCAGGAACCAAATCGCTCCGGATCAGAGCGTCGACCGTCCATGTCGCAAAAAGGGCAGTGCAGGCTTCCTACAAAGTAGGAACCAGATCACTCCGGGCCATGGAAACGTCTACCACGGACCCTCCGTCTCGGAGACGCATCAAGCGTAGACCGTCCACGTCGTAAAAAGGGCAGTGCATCCCAAAAAGGGGGAACCAAAGGAAGTCGCCTCCACGAAAAAGAAGATCCATCAATTTCATGCACACGACTCACATATGTGGTGTGCATTTATTGATGGGGGGGCACTTTGTTGAAGTCGAAAATTGCACCCCGGTTGACCAAGTCAAAATCAAAGTCAACCCCCAAGTCAAACGGGCCCATGCCCAGGTCGAGTCCGAACATGAAGCGGCCGGCCCTACCCCATGCCAAAATGAAATCGTGTAATAAATAATTTTTATGTAATTTTTTGTGCATGAATGTAAACAAAATGGGCATAAAGCCAAATTTTTGTAAGCCCATGGCTTATGTGCAAAAAGAAATGGCACATGAGCCTTGGGATGGGCAAAATGCCATTTACAAAGCCCAAGGGACTATATGTAAATATGTAAGCGTATATAAGGCAACATGATGATGAATAAAAAATATATACTTTCTTCATTCTCTCAAAAACCTAGGGTTTGTGCTTCTTTCCCCTTTCTGAAGGTTTCAAACCTTCTTCTTTTTGGTGAATTAAATCAAGAGTTTTACTCTCCCTTTTCCAAAACTAAATAGTTTTTCACCACAAAACCCACAAAGGGGAACTTGGATCTGTCATTAGATCTCAAAAAGAAGAGATTTTTAGATCTCACATCTCTTGATCCAGCCAACAGAGGAGAAAGAAGAAGAACCCATTTCCTCAACCAAAACATTTTTAGGAGTTTAACTCCACTCTAAACCCTATTTCTGGGACTAAAAGCCCTTTTTTCTCGCCAGCGCCCTGCGCTCAAGCGCAAAGCGCTCACGTGCCGACACGTAGCGCGCTTGCGCTCAAGCACCCAGCGCTCGAGCGCAAAGCGCCCACGTGCCGACACGTGGCGCGCTTGCGCTCAAGCGCCCGGAGCTCATGTGCCGACACGTGGCGCGCTTGCGCCTAAGCGCACAGCACCTAAGCACACAGCGCTCAAGGCGCTGGCCCCATGCATCCCTTGGATGCCTTTTCCCCCTCTTATATATATATATATATATATATATACATACATATGTACACACACATATACTCCACGACGCTGCCCCTGTTAGAAAAAAATTTCTAACGGGGCGCTGCCCCGCACCCCGCAAGGGGGCTGCTAGCCGCCTTGATCTACAGCCCGCTATCCGGGTAGCGGGACCCCGTAAAAGCTCTACGTGGCTCCCGATATATCCAAAACCCCCTTTCAAAACACAACACACGTACACTGCACATTGAGTTTGCATGACCAGTTTATCCCGTCAATCGGAGGTTCCATCGCTCCAAAGGCGAGGGGTAATTAACGGCAGCTTAGTCCGCGGCTGTCGGAGATTCGGATCCCCACAATCATTAAACCCCGGCCTATCCTAGGTAGGGGAAATCTGTATTACGCCTGACCAGCGCGTGCGTATTCCATCTCAATGGGGTGACGAAAAACATCCTACATATGTGATACCGTATTCTAATCTAGCAACAAAGGTTATATATGATATAACTGGGTTGTTGAATCAAGTGTTGATTTGATAACATGATATTAGTCGGTTATATATGATGTAATCGGATTATTGAATCAAGTGTTGATTTAATAATTTGATTTATATATTTATATTTGATATATTTATATATTAACTAATATTAATGCTCACTTAAAAGATTTTCTTCACTTGAAATCTATTTGTATGTATATATAAATATATATGATATATTGTGTGTATATATATATAAATAGATTTTGTATCATGCTTGATGACACATAAAACATGGGTGTATAAGACTCACAACTAGGGTTAGAGATTTTTGTGATGTTTTAATTTAAAAGCAAAACAAAATGAGTGGAATTATGAGTCATGATTTGGATGCTTGGAGAATCATTGAGAAGCCATGACTCATCCACGCATTTTGTTTTACTCTTAGATATTTATCATCACAACATTATCTCTAACTCCATGGTTCACACTCTCACTTGATCACTTAAGATATTTTCTTACACCCAAGTTCTTCTTCTTCCTCTTGAAAGAATTCTTGGGTTTTTCTTAAGTTGAAAATAAAAGGAGAAAACAAATTCTAAAGTGAGCAAAATTCCCACTTCATAGCCCTCTAGTATAGGTTGTTTGCTTCACTAATTCTTTAATTAGTGAAGAGGTAGCTTGAGTTAGATATTCTTCAAGGTGGATCATCTTCGGCTTCGAAGATCCTTGAGCAATCTCGTTCCTTTTGCCAAGTGGAGCCTACGAAGAGTTCTAGGGATCACTACTTGGAACTTTAGAAGTGAAGGACCGGTCTACTAAGGTTGTACTCTCGATTCACTTAGTGTAAAACTTGTTTACTTATTAAGAAACCTTAATTCTCTAGATCGATTCTAGGTTAGCATGCTTTAGCACACTAGATTTTTCAAAATTGTATACTCGATGCATGTTTAAACCTAGCAGTGGTGCTAAGGCATACTTCAATCTCCCACTTGCAATAAGGCCAGTTATTGAAGTATCTCATACCCAACATCCCAAAAGTCTCTCAAATTGCGTCTGGGGAAGGGCCTTCATGTGTGGATCCGTTGTGTTGTCCTTCGTATCAACTCTCCTGACCTCAATCTCCCGGCGATCAACTATCTCCCGGATTAGGTGATACCACCTTAGAATATGTCTGAATCGCTAATGGGACTGGGGTTCTTTGGCCAAAGCCACATCTCCATTGTTATCATAATACAAGGGTATTGGATCCTCAATAGATGGAACCACACCAAGTTCAGTAATGAACTTCTTAATCCATATAGCCTCTTTGGTAGCATCATTGGAAGCGATGTATTCAGCCTCCATCGACGAGTCTGCTACGGTATCTTGCTTGGAACTCTTTCAGCATACCGCCCCTCATTGAGGGTGAAGACAAAACCCGAGTGTACGGTGTTTTTCGTTACCCCATTGAGATGGGAATACGCGTCGCATGTCAGGCGTATACAGATTCCCCTTGGCTAGGATAGGCCAGGGTTTATTGATTGTGGGGATCCAAATCTCCGGCAGCCGCGGACTAAGCTGTCGTTAATTACCCCTCGCCTTTGAAGTGAAGGAACCTCCGATTGACGGGTCAACTAGTCATGTGAACTCAATGTGCAGTGTGCGTATGTGTGTCTTGAAGGGTTTTGGGTATATCGGGGACCTCGCGGAGTTTATGGAGGTCCCGTTACCCGAATAGCGGGCTGGGGGTCAAGGGGGCTAGCAGCCCCCTTACGGGATGCGGGGTGCAGGGCAGCGTCCATTTAGAAATTTTTTCTAACGGGGAAGGTATTTTTAGTGTGGAGTGCATGGGAAAAGAGAGGCAAGGAGCGTCCTAAGGATGCATGCGTTGCGCATGGGCGCTGGGCACCAGCACCACACGCGCTCGGCACGTGATCAGGAGTTAAACTACTACAGAAAAAGAGGCTTAGCCCCGGGATTAAGAGTCAAACGCCTGAAAGGATCTTGAGTGGAGTTAAACTCTCAAAAGAGTTTTATTTGTGGAGTTAAACGCCAAAAGATTTTGAAAAATAGAGTTGAACTCCCAGAAATCTTTGAAGATGATAAATGGGGGCCCCTTTCTTTTCCCCTAAGCCCTAGATCCTCTCCTAAGCCTCGGATCTTATCAAAGTGGGATTTTTGGAGATGGGTCTCCTTCTTCCTCCTCTCTGTTAGCTGGATCTTGGATTAAAGGGGGTGAGACTTAAAAATCTCCCCTTTTATAGATTTGATGGGAGATCTGAGTTCCCTTCAAGGGTTTTAAGGTAAAAAAATGATTTGTTTTTAGGAAAGAAAGAGTTAAACTCTTGATTTAATTCAGAAAAGAGAAGAAGCTTAAAAGCCTTGAGGAAGAAGGAGGAGGCACAAACCCTAGGTTTTTTAGAGGGATCAATTATCTTTTTCATTTCATCATCATGTTGCCTTTTATAGGCTTACAAATTTACACATGGCCCCTTGGGCTTTACAAAATGGCGTTTTGTCCATCCCATGCCACATGTGCTTATTTTTTTTTGCACATGAGCCATGGGCTTTACAAAAATTATGCCCATTTTTCTTACATTTATTCATAAAAACTACATCAAAATTATTTATTACATAATTTTCATTTTGGTATGGGAGAAGCTGGCCGTGGGGATCGACTTGGGCATGGGCTCACTTGACCTGGGCTTAGGCCCAGTTACTTAGGGTTGACTTTGACTTTGACTTGGTCAACCGGGGTGTAATTTTTGACCCCAACACCGAGACTGACTTGCTGTCGTCCTTATCACTCTGGAAGCTCGAATCGGTAAAGGACTCAACCTAGAGTTCTCCGTTACCATACACCAAGAATATTTCTTTAGTCCTTCTCAAGTACTTAAAAATGTTCTTCAGAGTTGTCCAGTGCTTCTCTCCTGGGTCTGATTGATACCTACTTACCACACTAAGTGCATAAGCTACATCCGGTCTGGTGCATAACATCGCGTACATGATAGACTCAACTGCAGAAGTATAGGGTATCCTTTGCATGCGAGCCTTCTCCAAATTAGTCTTGGGAGACATCTCTTTAGAGAGAGTGATTCTTGAACAAGTGGGTAAATTACCTCGCTTAGAATCTTCCATACTAAACCTCTTTAGTATGGTGTCTATGTACCTGAATTAGGAAAATCCCAACATCCTTTTAGATCTATCTCTATAGATCTTTATCCCTAGGATGTAGGAGGCATCACCCAGATCTTTCATGGAGAACTTTTATGATAGGAAGACTTTGACCGAGTGCAGCATAGGAACATCATTTCCTATCAAGAGTATGCCATCCACATACAATACGAGAAAGACAACCCTACAACCTTTTTATATATACAAGGTTCATCTACGTTTTTTATGAAGTCAAACTCTTTGACTGCCACATCAAAATAGATGTTCCAGCTCCGCGATACCTGCTTTAATCCGTAAATTAAGCAGCGTGCACACCTTTCCGCTGCTCTCACTGTCTACGAAGCCTTATGGTTGTGTCATGTACACGCTCTCTTCTAAATCACCATTTAGAAAAGCGGTATTGACGTCCATCTGCCAGATTTCATAGTCATGGTATGCAGCAATGGCAAATAGGATCCTGATGGACTTAAGTATAGCCACTAGAGAAAAGGTCTCATCATAGTCGACACCTGGTCATTGACAAAAACCTGTTGCTATAAGTCTAGCTTTGAAGGTCTCAACCTTTCTATCTATACCAATTTTCTTTTTAAAGATCCACTTGCTCCCAATGGGTTTTACCCCTTCAGGAGCAATTTCCAAAGTCCACACTTTGTTGGTGTACATGGATTCCATCTCAAATCGCATAGCATCCAGTTATTTCATAGAGTCTCCACTAGTGATGGCCTGCTCGAAACTAGTTGGGTCATCATCTTCCATGATGCAATCCTCACTCCCACCGTCTATGAAAAAACTGTAGTATCTCTCAGGTAGATGAAAAACCCTACTAGATCCGCGGAGTGGCTGAGGTTCATCGGGGACTATTAAATCCTCCGGTTCTACCAAATTATTAGTTGCAGTTTGTGTTTCTGGAACTTCTTCCAATTCTGCCTCATTGCCACTAATTTTTTTTACAAGAAATTCCTTTTCTAAAAAGGTGGCATGTTGAGCAACAAACACTTTTTGTTCCTCACTGTGGTAGAATATATATCCATTTGAATTCTTTGGATATCCTACAAAATTACAAAGAACTGAATGTGCTTCGAGTTTGTCCGGATTTTGTTTTTTAACATAGGCCGGACAGCCCTATATCTTAACTCGTTTAAAATATGGTCTATTTCCACTCCATATCTCATATGGTGATTTAGGCACATATTTTGATGGAACTTTATTCAATAGGTATGCAGCTGTCTCAAGTGCATAACTCCAAAAGAAGATAAGTAACTCGGCAGTACTCGTCATAGAGCGCATCATATCTAATAAGGTGCGATTCCACCGCTCCGATACTCCATTGTACTATAGTGTATACGGAGGAGTAAGCTGAGAGAGAATCCCATTCTCTTTTAGATAAGCTTGGAATTCCATGCTTAAGTATTCACCTCCTCGATCAGATCGAAGGATTTTAATACTTTTAATCGTCTGATTCTCTACTTCGCACCTATATTTCTTGAATTTCTCAAATCTTCAGATTTGTGTTTCAACAGAAACACATGTCCGAATCTTGAGAGATCATCGGTGAATGTAATGAAGTACGAGAAATCATTCCTAGCATGTGTAGACATAAGACCACATACATCACTATGTATCAGTCCTAAGAGTTCAGTAGCTCTTTCTCCGTATCCCGTAAACGGAGTTTTGGTCATCTTGCCTTTGTGACATGACTGGCAAGTTTAATAAGATGTAAATTCGAACGGATTCAAATATCTATTTTTATGCAACTTCTCTAGTCTAGTCGTATTGATATGACCAAATCTACAATACCACAAGAAGATTTCGTTCATTTCTGAACTTTTCCTTTTATGTGTGTTCTGTATATTTAGAACTGTATTTTGATTTAAAACGTATATACCATTACACAACATACCAAACCCAATCAACACTTGATTCAGGAAAATGTTCATAACATTTTTCTCTAATGCAAAATTATATCCTTCTTTATGTAATAAAGAAACGGATATTAGATTGCACATCATTTTTGGTACAAAATAATAGTCGTTCAGAATCAATGTATTACCATTTGGTAATACAAGGTGATATTCGCCAACTGCTTTGGCTGCAACAATTGCTCCATTCCGTACTCTGAGAGACATATCACAATTTTTCAGTTCTTTACATCTCTTTAGCCCATGTAACAGATTACATATGTGGGATCCTGATCCGGTATCTAATACACAGGACGTATAGCAGACTGAGAAACGGTTCTCAGTAACTAACACACCCGAAGAAAATGCATCAATATGCTCTTTCTTCGTTCGGGTTGCATGGGAATTCTTGCATTCCCCTATCCCTTGCTCAGACTTATGATAGTCATAAGATAGAGCGGAACCAACGTTCTCCAGTCCAGTATAATGAGCGGGTTCGATCAATATATCTATATTATTATCTTGATTAAGGCGTGTCATGGTCGCTACCTGGCGAGAGAAAAAAAACATTTTAGCGTGCGCTCTTGCAGGATTAGATTGGTTATTATCTTATCTAATCAGGATGGCTCCCACTGTATTATCAAATCTCCCCTCAAACCCTAAAAGGTAATATTAGCCGGGATTAATTACACCTTACAAGTTCGCCAATCGGTCGGCTATGCAGGTATTGGTACTTTGAGGGAGTCTCCCCATGTTTTCGCATGGAACTAATTAAATAATCTCGTTTCCACAGGGGCATAATCCCGTTAACACCTTTCTTAGACATCTACTGGATTAGCTAATTATAAAGTGGAAAACTCTCTCAGGAGTAACACTTACTCGCAGTGGGTATCGGGATCCAACTATCATATAGAAGGTATGCAATCTCATTGCAAATTTCAACACTTGAAATTCCCAATATTTTTTTACCTCGTGCAGCTTATGACCTTGACAAGATCAACAAACCATAAACCACAAGTCAAGTTCAACCCGTCATTTCGTGATTGAATTAAAGCCACCCGCATGACCCTTGACAAGGTCAACAAGACCGTACGACTACCCTAATCCAATCGCGTCATATGCAGCAGATAAGCACTAATCAGTTACCGCACACTACGCCTTTACAAGGTCAACAAATACAGCACGAATACTAAATAGCACTTATCTGAAATAATGGAAGGCTACGGCTGGTTTTGAAGAAAACCTTTAGCGTAATGAACTTGATATCGTTGTAGAATCTAGGGATTTGAAAAGGAGTGGTTTAAGCTCCGCTTTTAAAATCGAGTAGTTTTCAAAACAAACCGAGTGGGTTGTAGCATATGCCAGTTTTGCTAAAGAGGTCATTCCCGGTGAAAGGATCTAGGCTCTTTCCTCATCGAATAAGTTGTTGGATATTCATAATGGAATACCGTTATGCAATGCAAGAACTAGAGCTATCTTTTTGAAAAATTTGATTCTACAACAACTTTAGGTTTCTTTTCTTTTCATTAATCTTATTAATGACATGCCATCATTTTTGTTTCCTAAATATCACAGAAGAAACGAAAATAAAACACATATATGCCATCCGCATTCGCCACAGGGACCCGGGTCTTCACCGTAAGGTTACTTAACCTACGGCAGGGCGGGGTCAGGACTAGTGCAGATGCAAAACATATATAGTGTCTACTAGTATATCATATATATAAGTAGCATTCGTCTCACACAGTTGTATGATCGTATCATATCACAGAATCAGCAGAAGCAAACATATGAAATATAGGATATACTAGAAGATCTGTGTTTTAGATTAAGCTAGTAATGAAAAACACGGATTCCACGGTCGTGATGAATAGCCAAGCCACATCCCTAGACCCCTATGAAAGCGACAAGCAACCCTACCAATTCTAGAGTTAGGCAGCCCGGTCTCGACTCCTCGAGATGGCCTCCCACTGGACTCTAGAACCCGGTTACTTGTGCTCCCCGCCTTGAGTCTATCCTAATGTGGAAAAGTAAATAATATACATCAATGGAGACAACAATCTCAATCCAGAAGTGTCCCAATAAACGAATATTTGTCACGCCCTACTTCCCAGTGTACGGAAACGGTGACGTGGAAGGAACACGACATATTTACTCAGAAATAAATACGTTAAGCGTAAATAAGCAATATCTAAAATGCACAATAAACGACATATGATAAAAAAATGAACAACAACTTTTATTAACATTCATCTTTACAATACAACTGATTTGAAAAGGAAAAGTACAATGATAAAAGCAATGCCTAAACAGTGGCATACAAACTGAAATAAGTACAAGAAGCTAGAAGTCATGCTGCTCGGTGATCTGGTCCAAGTTCTCCTGGCTGGGCTCGATCTCCTGAGAGTCCGGTCCTTCTGAAGAACATTCGAAAGAAAGAAAGAGACAGGAATGTCGTCAGCGAACTAGTGCTCAGTAAGTCCTAAAAGAGAGAAAGGAATAGTACAAGTAATGTGGAAAGAAACTGTTAAATTATGCATGTATCAGTTTATTATTCTAACGTAGTTGTTTGTAGCTTGGTACAGAAGATATCAGTGTATACGAGAAGGGTCCAATTTTCCCGTGGACTTTGGTAACATGTAAGTATAAAGCCATGTCAAAACCCAAGGGACAACGGCACGAGAGTTCATGTAGGTGTCTTTTAGTGACCATCATCGTGCCACTTTTAATACATTCCTTACCAATCTACCCCATTAACCCCGTGTAATGTTTTATATAGATTATAATTATCAGACTTGCCGAGACAATGGATACAAGTTCTTCATGTAATCAGGTTCAGGATGTAAACAAGTAGTCATGTAATCAAGTCAAGTTATAGCTATGGTTCGGTCAAGTCAAGTCATGTTTGCAAGTTGATATTGTTCTGGTATTCAGGTTAAGGTATACATATTAGAGTTTGGATTATTATTTGAATTAGATTCTAATTGGAGTTTGAATTCAAATTTGATTTAGACTCAGACTTGAGTCAGACACTTATAACTGATTTGGATCCTGAATTAGGTTCGGGAGTTATCGGTAACTGCTGCACATGGACGGCATGATTTGTGTCTTTTTCCAAGACAATTACCAATGATAACACCGTTAAGTTTTTCTATCTTAAATAGGCAATCACTCACTTTCTCCGGCTCCCTGAAGCTCAAGAGAATTGATCCCGCTTAAACCTATATTTACTAAAGTCCTTAACAGTGTTTTATATAACTCGAGGGGGTTTTATGAAAAATATTTTTATATAATTTCAAAATAAATCTCGAGAGTTATTTATATTATTTAGGGTTTTCATGGATATGAATTTTAAAGATTTGAAGTATTTTAATGATAAATACATAGCTTGGATAGTTCATGGTATTTTAATGTAAAAGTTAATTTAAAATTATGTTTCTTGATATTTTTGAGTGAAAGTTTGTTCTAACCATTAGTTATATGATTACAAACATGGTGTAAGAATATGGATGAAAAATATGTAAGAAAAAGTGAACTTTTAGGGTTTAGAATAAAATGTTAGTATTAACTCCACTTACCGACATGTTTTGAAAAAGAGAACTTTTTAAGAAAAAGAGATAGGGGGACTTACTAGCTAGTGATCCTAAGGCAAGGTAGAGGTAGGGGGTGTTGAACTTCGTGGCATCGCGGGGTCGCCGGAACTTGTTTCGACCCTCGCCGGAAGTCGATCTCTTGCTAACTCCACTTGTACTCTTTTTGTACTTAGAAAACATTGAGAATTTTAGTTATAATTTTCAGAATGAGGAAGGGCTGGGGCATGAGATAGTATTTATAGTTTGGAATTAGGGTTTTGGAATTAAAAGACTGAATTAAAATGCATTAAAAATATGATAAATTGGGAATTGAGGGGTTTCTGTTTGATTGCAGAGCAATCAAACAGTGCAGGGGAGTTAGGAGTAGGGGAAAAGACTCTTGTGAAAAACCCGAGGCTTAATGACTATGATTGGACCGTCGGCGCCGGCTCAAACGAGCATCTCGCTGGTCGTTTTGTAGAGGGGAGCCGTCGGATTTTTTGCACGTGTACTCTTCTGTAATAATACCCTTTTGCACATGTTTATTTTTTTAGACTTTTCATTTTTATGTGCATTACACGTGTAAACTTTTGGGCTTCAAAAAGTTTAAAAGAAAAATCATAAAAAATATAATGTGTCTGATGGGGTTCGAACACAGGGGCTACGTCACAGCAGTGCAAGGCTTTACCAGTGAGCCACAAGTTATTTCTTGCTGTTCTTAAACAAAAATTAACTTTTAAATTGTACTCAGGCTTGTAAACTCCTTTCTGTACATTAAATTGAAAAAAAATAGAGTAAATTCAGAGTCGTTACAATATTACATACAAATTTTTACATGAATGAAAATTGAAAAACTCTCATCTCACGCAAAACCATCCGGCTATTCAAGCACGACAATCCAATATAACATATCAATCAGCAACACAATAACATCGCATGTCATCAACGTAAGTAAATATGTATATCCCTAATGTCGTTGACGTATAACAACGAGATCGGGGATACTGTCATATATTACACTTACGGTCGTAGAAAAGAAATGAAAACTATAATAATTAGAATCCGCATCATTCTTAGATATCATAAACCCAGATTATCACTTATTCCAAATTTCATGCCTAACCCTATAAACCTTGCATTTAAGTCTCGAATAGAAAACACTTTTCAAAAATAAGTCGGGTAATTCAACAAAATTCCCGATAAAATAATCGAATGCTCGTCAGGAACTTTAGTAGATGGCCGCACCCCCCATGCCGTCAACAAAGTGCACTTAGGCGGAACACCGCAGCCGAGAGCACCCGAGTGGATGCTTTTGGCCATGGAGTTCTCCTATAGTCACTTGGTCGGGGTTATGGGGCATGGCTGTCTAGTAATGTCTTCAGGCGAGTGTTCGCGTATAATACGAGATTGCAATGGAGTTTTGATCCGAATCGAAACTCCATAGCAAACTATCAAATGAGACTAAAATACTAGATTTACAAATTGCCAACTAGTTTTCACAAAAATAATCAATGTGGATTCCAAAAATTATATCACATATCCAAACTATCTAGACGATGTTAAACATTTCGATCGATATTTCAAATACCAGCAAATCATAGAGACCTCAACAACTTGAGCTTCACTAAAAATACCCAGAAAGTCCAAAATGACATAATGGAGCAACAGAAGAAATACGAGTCCTCGACTCTCCAAGTTGGGGGCGAAACCGCGGCTAAATCATGGGTTATGCGGCGGTTACGCGGCCATTTGGTTGAGATAGGCCCCCTTACTTCTTAGGGCTACATAGAATTACCTGCGTAATTGAATATTTTTAATTTGTAAAATTTCAAATTTTGAAAATTTGGACAGAAGCTTCAAATTACGGGTTTTAAAACGTCGATCGAACACTTTAACGTCGTCTAGACTACGCCTACGTCTCTAGCTTTGCTCTGATACCATGAAAGTATGTCTTAGCACCTCTACTAGGTTTATACAAGTATCAAGTATGCAATTTTAAAAAATCTAGAGGTCTAAGCTATACTAACCTAGAATCGAACTAGAGAATTAAGGTTTTGAAGCAAGAAAACAAGTTCTACACTAAGTGAAGAGGGTTACAACCTTTGTAGACCGGTCCTTCACTTCTAAACCTCCAAGTAGTAGTCTCTAGAACTCCTCTTAGACTCCACTTGGTGAAAAGAACGAGCTTGCTTTGTAGTCTTTGAAGCCGAAGATGATCCACCTTGAAGTCTCTTTTACTCAAGCTCATTCTTCACTAATCAAGAAATTAGTGAAACAAACAACCTAAACTAATGAGCTAGAAAAGAGTAGGTTGATAAATTAGGAATTTTGCTCACTTAGTAATAATTTTCTCTTTCTTTTTCTAACTCAAGAAAAACCCTAGAGAATGAAGAAGATGAACTTGGGTGTGTGAATGAATCAATGAGAGAATGAACCATGAGTTAGAGATAAGGTTGGGATGAATAAATATCTAAGAGTAAAAAACAAAAGGAGGAAATGGCTCATGGCTTCTCAATGCTTCTATAAGCATCCTTAGCCATGACTCATTTCAACCTTTTTTTATTTTACTCAAAAATTAAATCACCCCAATAATCTTTTGCTCTAGTGTGAGTCTCATACATCCATATTCTATGTATCAGCAACCATGATACATTATGTAAATACATATTTAATATATATCTCATATATATATATATATATATATATGTGTGTGTGTATTTGTAAAGAAGAAAATCTTTAGTGGGCTATATTAGTTAATATATATGTATATATCAAATATATTAATATATATCAAACTATTAAATCAACACTTGATTCAATAATCCAGTTATATCATATATAACCGACTAATATCATATATATATATATGTATATCTAATTATTAAATCAACATTGATTCAATAATTCGGTTATATCACATATAACCGTCTAATATTCAATATCCGATATTAAATCAACACTTGATTCAATAATCCGGTCATATCATATATAACCGGCCAATATCAAATATATATATAACAAATCATTGAATCAACACTGGATTCAATAATCCGGTTATATCACATATAACCTAACCGATATCAAATATCGCCAGATTAGAATACGGTATCACATACTCGTATTTAATCAAGCTCCCGCACATATCTTCATATGTGCCCTACCTTGTTTCGCTTTAGCTAGGAAACCTCTATGTGGGACTCTAAAGACTCGTCAATACGTCAGCAGTAGGTAATGATCACATCAGATACCCACAAGCTGTCAGCGATACTAGCTGGACGTAACGGCTACCCAGGTATTGAGCAAATAGAAGATCAACAAGCAAACTTGTTCAAACTCCCGTAAAGCCTATAAGCAACACTTACCATACAGTCCGGTCTCTTCATCTGATATGTCGCATATCGAGTCTGGGGATGGAATTGTTAGATCCCAGTAACTTGATAAGTTATGTCGATGTGTGGCCTATAACCTTTCGAGAAACTACTAATAACACTTACCAGTAAATCTCATCATTCCTGGTTAGGGACTTGCTATTATAGCCAATCGAGTATAGCGCAACATCAACTCCCAATACCGGGAGAGACGAAACCCCTCTTATCGCTCATTGCCTCCATGTGACTCGGGACCGTAGTCAAAATCCACCTGTATGCACGACTCCTTTGAGCCATGGTAGAGAGAAAATCAAAGCAAAGTGGGAACCACACAAGACTCTATAACGATCTCGAGTCTACAGACTAACCTGTACAAGCGTCACCAGAGAAATGCTATCTGACGATAGGTGTGGTACCATCTAGGAGTTCTCGACGAGTCATGTTCGGTGTACCCATTCTCTAATGAGCATCTATGTACAATCTTTGATGTCAAAAATCAACGGTTGTAAGATCAACCATCGTCCCATACAGGGTCAAGAAATGTACACACTAGTCTACTCTGGAATATCGATGCCCTATCTCGATACTCTCTCGACTATGAACTGTTAAAGGATGTGCTTGCGGACTACACAAGCCCACTAGTATGATCTACATCATAGTCCTGATAGTCAAGCCAACATCCTAAGGGCTTTATCAATATGTATCAGAGAGACAGTATAATAATACAAGTGTACATGTTAAGATAAAGAGCAACCAGATAGCATACTATCATGTCGAGCAAGAAAGTCCTCTATATATATGTCCAGACATCCATTATATCATACAATAATGGCCTCTAGGGCATACATATTCCTAACATCATAGGTAAGACATCGAGGAATGTCCAGATATCTTGGATACTGGTCGAGACATGCTTGATGGAGACCCGGTCTCCAATTCTCTCGTAGACTTGTCATGGAGAGACTAGTACTTAGATCCGTGGTCCGTGTTTGATGTAGACTACGGGGTGTGGGGTAGTTTGAGTGTGAGTTCGTTCAACAGAATCTCAGGAGTCCCATTGCCTGCATATTTCGTGATTTCATGATATTGTTACTGATCGTGTTGCTGGTTCTTGCTGATCGTGATTCGGGCCTGTGTTTCCTTGCCCCTGGGGCTTACTCTTAGGTTGGGAATACTCCTGCGGTGGTTGACGTTCATACTCGGACTGACGATAAGTTTAGTGACTTGGACATTGAGACTGTGAGACTGATAGAACATTACATTGATTATTGATTTGATACACCTGCTTTACCGTTACATGTACTAGTTATTTCATGCTCATATTATTACTCTATACTTATTGCTTTGTGTTTATCATCACTGCACATTATGTATGTATACATTGCTATTATGTCGCTCTAACGACCTGAGTTTGCATGCTCAGAGGAAGAAGTGGACCTGACTAAATTCGAGAAGATCGCGGAGATCCAGACCAGTGAACCAACAGTATCATTCCTCTGATATCACTGATTAGTTGTCTCTTTGGTTTGTATCCATTGCGCTCGGTTTCTTTACATCTAATAGTTTTAGTGACTGTATTTCCCTTTATTCGTGTTGTGTTTTACTGATTACCACGTAATGCTAGAAGCCGAAATATGACTACAGCAAGATATTTCCTTGACCGTAGAAGCATGGTTAGCCTTGTCACCCTTCGTATTCTGTATTTTGGAAAGCGGGGCGTGACATGCGCCAAGCCCACTACATGCAACGCACATGCACCGGCGCCAATCCCGTCGAGCCGCGCCAATGCCAAAGGCATATGAGCGTCAAACCGGCCCCATACTTAGACCAAATTGGCTAAGTCATGAAGCTTAAACTTATTTGATTTTAAGATCAACTGAGAATAATATTCTTTTGCCACCTAGGTTGACGTAATTCTCAAATAAGACTATATGTACCTAGACAATGCCCGTATACTCAAACCCTCTAAGTTGATCTTAGTTCTTAAATGAGATTAACATGTTCTTAGATAAAATTTAAACTTTATATAAACTGATAGACCTCACAAATGTGAGAATTGAATCAAACTAAGCTACCAACGTGGACCCCATCGAGCAATGCTTGACCTAAATATAAAATATGTACGGATTTGGACTAATCTGCGCTCTACGGGCAACGACAAAATTGGTCTCGGATATACAATCCAAGAGCAATCCAAAATAAAAAATAAAGACACGACACACGAAGCAAAGAACCTGAAGTGCAAAAAGTTATTGTCGTCCGCGACAACGTAATTAACTATAAGGACTTGCGTCTGTAGGAAAAATTTGTCCCCCTGATCAATAAACCTCTCATTCGTGAGAGGGAATCTGAAGTTGGTTGCATCCTTCCAAACCTTTAGTATACAGCGCAATAATCACTTATTGTCTCCAGAAAGGTGGATGGGTCATACTAATGCATCTGCCCCTAAATTTATGCAAGACGTTCAAACCCAGTTCGTCTCCGGTTTTCGGCGGTAAATAGTGGCGACCTCCATTTAGTTGGGAAGATGTTGGAGATTGAGAAAATTTTGGTGCTAGTTTTGATTGTAGAAATAGTGGAGGTCGTGGGAACAATTAGGGAACAACTGCAGTTATCCCAAGACTGACAGAAACACTGGACAAATACTAAGAGGAGACAACTGGAGTTCCAACCAGGTGATTACATGTCTCTGAAGATTTCCCTGAATAGAGAAGTGATACGTTTCGGGAAGCGCGGAAAGCTCAGCCCGCGAATCATCGGTCCGATCGACATCCTAGGACGAGTTGGTAAGGTTGCATATCACTTGGCCTTACCATCATTGTTGAAAGGCGTGCACAATGTTTTCCATGTCTCGTAGCTAAGAAAGTATATCGGCAACCCTAATCATGTTGTCAATCGTTCAAAAAACAATGTGGGGGCCGACCTAACCCATGAGCAGCAGCCGGTTGAGATCCTCGACCAGAAAGAGAAGACCCTAAGGAACAAGGTCGTTCAGCTCGTTAAGGTTATGTGGAAGAAAGACTCTCCAGATGAGTCAACCTAAGAGAGAGAGAAGACGAGACGTGAGGACCCCATCTTTTTATAACTCCTTCATTGAATTTCCATCATTAATTTCGAGGAAGAAATTGTTTTAAAGATGATAGATTGTAACGACTACGTTTTCTATATATAAATAAAATCTTTTATTCATTTTTGGGACAATAAATATTTTTCTAATATTATTTTTATGGAAAAGCTTAGAAAAAGGTTGCTTTGAATTTAAGAATATTAAATATAATTTTTATATGAAGAAAAAATATAAGTACTATTTTTAGTATTTTATAAGATTTATTTAGAAAAGGAATATTGAAGAAAAAGATTTATTTTTGATATGAAAATTAGGAAATTTGATAAGAAAATTATTTAGAATTTATTTAGATTTTTCCGATATCTAACACTAAACATTCCTAATCGAATATCTCTATGCAAAGCAAAAGAATACGTCTATAGTTTTTCAAAAAATTTGTTCCGATAATATCTTTTAGATTTATTTGTCCTTGCACTAATCAAAATTAATGTGGTTCCATCAATTAATTCCTATCACACCAGAAAAGAACGAAAATAGAATGCACGTATATGCCATCAGCATTCGCCACAGGGTCCAGGGACATCATCGTAAGGTTACTTAACTTACGGTAGTGCATGGGCAGGACTAGCATGGATGCAAAACTGATACAACATTTATTTATCTATATAGATAAATATATAGTCATCTTAAGCATGATATAATGAACATCACATCATGCAATAAGGAAAATGGAATAGCGGATAATTTAGGAGCCACGCAATTCGTTTGAGCCGCAAATGAAACTTGACGTTCCCCGGTCGTGTGGATAGCCCATACAATATCGAATCAAGACCCCCACGAGCGCGGCAAGTTACCCGCCAATTCCAAAAGTGAGGCATCCCACACTCTAGGTCATGAGTGGGCCACCCGGCACTTCATGGAATCCGGTAACTTGAGCACTTCACCATTGGCCATCCGAAAACCCCTACAAGTGCGGCGAATAGTCCGCCAATTCTAATACGAGTCGGCTCGAACTCACCATTGATACGACCACCTAGCGCACTTTAGAACCCGGCTATTCGACTACTTCTCCATGGATTTATCCTAGTATAGAAATGACAAAATATACAATGGTGATATCGACCTCAACTCAGCCGAGTCCCAATAAAAGAACATACAAACAGGCAGAAACGACAATCCACAAGTCGGACGCTCGTCCTGTAATAATGAATATACAAATGATATAACTATACAACTAATATCGCACGGGGGGCTATCCAACACGACAATCCGTATAAACCAACATAGAGATATACATCACAGCAGCAGAAGCAAATATGTGCAACCCCATTTAAATGACATATAGCAATTAGACAACATTTGAAACATATATACAACATCACAGATATCAACTCGAAAAGTTTCAAGTTTTAAAACTTTTCGAGTTGCCCGAATACAAAGATAACACTAAATGAAATCTGGGGCAAATCAAACATAACCAAAAATCCTAATTTCCAAAACCCAAAACACTGAATGAAAACGATGACCAGAGGAGCTTCAAAAACCGCCAAAATCGGCCAAAATAGGATTTTGAGCGGTTTTGGATGCTTCATTCTACCTCGTTTTCATCTTGTGTCAACTACACATCAAGAACTCTCCTCTGCACTTGTTTAAAAAAATTTCAAAAAAAAAATGGATAGAAACTTGGTTTTGAAAATCGAAAATTTTCGGTTTCGAAACTTAAGCACCTTCTACTACTGGTTTAAAGTGTTTTGGTGGCTCTAATACTATGATGATATTCCTAGCGCCCTGGCCGCTACAACCGCGGCCAATGCAGAATGAAAAACGAAAATTTTAAAATTTGGCGCTAAAAACAACAGCCTAGAATCTAAACCAAATACTAAACTAGTAAACTACCAAGAGTATTAACTACTCAGTTAGAGAGTTATACCTATGGATCCATTCCCTTCGATCTTCTATCCACTTTTTTAGCTCCTCGAGGCTACTGGATCGAACTTGTAAGCCGGTCTACCTTTGTTGAAGATGATCCACCCGAGAGATGTGGTTCAAGACTCTAACTTCACACACAAAAGCAAGTGAAGCAACTAAAGACCCTAAATTACTAATTTATAGTACTTAGAAAAGTAGTGATACGTTCTAGTATTTTTCTATCTCTTTCTATTCTTAATTTTCAACTCATGAGAGTGTAGGAAAGAAGATGAAGGAGGAGCAGAAGATGAAGGAGAGAGAAACGAAATGGTGAAATGAAATCAGATCAAGGAAACTGAAATGGCTGACATGGTTTTGTTAACTATTTTTCTAGCATGGTTTTGTTAACTATTTTTCTAAATAGAGAAATAGCAACCATACTTGAATAGTGCTTACAAATGCAATAAATAAATACTAAGCCATTTCCATCGCTGTTCTTTCTCCATGCTTCACATTTACACCTCATTTCTATTTTTAACCAAAATAGAAAATGCATGATGAGGTGTCTACCTTCTAGAATGTATACTTGCATACATACAAGAATATGTCTACCTATATATATACCCGTATTCGTATCGAAATACGAATACCTAAAGTGATAGAATAATACAATGAATATAATACTAGAATGTACATATCGAAATATATATATATATATATATATATATAAATTATTAAATCAATACTCGATTTAATAATCCGGCTTAATCCTAAGCCGATTAGTATTACCATCCGTCCGATTAAAGTCCGTGTAGCTAGTACACGTATTTAATCGGAACCCTACACGTATCAAAATACGGCCACTACATCATTTCGCCTGAACCAGGGAAATCCTCTGTGTGGGACCCTAAAGACTCGACGGTACGCTGGCAGTGAGGTACTGGATAAATCCATAATCACAAGCACGTCAGCGGCACTAGATGTACGTAACGGCTACCTAGATATCTGTCGAAAAGGAAGGCCGACGAGAAAGATCATCCAAACCCCTACTGATCCTATCCGTGACAATCTTCATACAGTCCGGTCTATTCGTCTACGAGTATCGCAAACCGGGTCTAGGGGTGGTAAACGTCAAACCCTGATAACCCGATAATTCATGCCTATGTGGCTCAAGACTGATCCGAGAAACTACTGATCTAACCATCGGTAAATCTCATCTGCCTTGACCAAGGTCTTATGGTACTGCCCAACCGAACACAGTGCGATATCGACTCCCTATACCGGGAGAGACAAATCCCTAACGATTGCTCACTGCCTTCATGTGGCTCAGCATTGTACCCAACTAAAATCTGTTTGTACGACTCAGTAAAGCCGTGGTAAGGTAGTAATCTAAGTACAGTGGGAACTCACATGAGAAAAATGACAATCTCATGTCTAAAGACTAACATGTACCAATGTCATCTGAGAACTGTTATCTGACGATAGGTATAATACCATCTAGAAGTTCTCGGCGATTCCGTCCAGTGTACTCACCCTCAGTGAGCACATGTATATGATCTTAGGTGCTAAACACCAATGACTGTGGGACCAACCATCGCCCCTCGTCGGGGTCTAGAAACGTATACACTTGTCTACTCCGGAATATCGATGTCCGGTCTCGATACTCCCATGACCAGGGACATTTAAGGATGTGCTTATGGACTACAAAGCCCCCACATGTATAATCGGTATTATAATGTTGGTAGTCGGGCAATAATCCTGCAGGCATTATCAACATGTTTTAGCGATACGTAATAACAAGTAAAACATATACACATGATAAGATAAAACAAACCAAATAGCATATTATTATATCGAGCAAGATTGTACTGTACATACATATGTCCAAGCATCCACCACACACACACAATAATGGCCTCTAAGAGATATATATCCAACACATTTTTTATATATACGCTTCTTAATTTAATTATGTTGTTTAAGGCTATTAAACCTATTTGCTAGAAGAGTGAACTTAATTTGAATGTAGAGTGGTTTTAGCATGATTGCCCCACTTTAAATATATATTTAATTGCATTTGTTACCCTGTATCCAATGCATTTAATAAAATATGTTAAATGTATATTTAATTACATTTTTTTTCCCAATGCATTTAACAAAATTTGGTGTGGTCCCTCTTCTATATTCATCTCCAGCTATTTTAGTCTCACTCTTTTAATTAATTATATTTTGTGGTTGTAATAATGAAATTAGTAAAACAGATTGGTATTAGGAAAGTGATAATGATTGGCAATTAGATAATAGAAAACAAAAAGAAAAAAATTATATCTATATTTATATTTATAGCACTCTAAGAAATGAAAATGAGCAGCAAGCTTTCATATTCCCTTGTAATTATTTATTTCGTTTTATAATTGTAATTATATTGTATGTGGCTGTGATGCAGGAGCCTGAAAAAATAGTGTGGTATTAGTGAAAATAATTATGAAGGATTGTTAGAAACAATAGAATATAATAGAATATGAAAAGACGGATTTTTAATGAATTTATGTTCATTTTCATTAACCGTAGGTATGATCAGAATAAATGTGAATATAATATGAAAAAAGCAATTTATTAAAAAATTTATGTTCATTTATATTATTATAGTCAATTATCTTTATTATTTATATTCTGATCATCTCATGTTAGCCTCCTTAGTTTTAATCTAAAGCGCTCCTTTGAAAATGAAAATAAACCGAAATTTTGGCAGTGGCTTCATTAAATTAGACACAAATTAAACTCCAGTTTTTATTAATTCATTGAAGGGCATGGTTGTTTCAAAATTTTGGCTCTTCTTAATGATGATAAGGTTTTACCACTCCTCAATTATTAGAGGAATTATAATGGAATTAATTAACAATCAATAGGACTTTGTGCAACTTAGAAGCCCAAGGGATAACCAGCTGCATATGGAGAAATCTTCCTCCATACATATGGACTTATCCCTTTGCAGGATTACCAAATAATATTGAATTTCCTTTCATGGAAGATTCATGCAAGAATGGGAGCTCCGAGAGGAATTGAAGGAAGATTAGAGATGATCCAACATGGGGTATTCACCAAAAGAATCTAAATCTCTCGAGTTCACCGAAGAGTACTTGAATCTTTGGTGAATGTACAAGTTGACATGCCGATCTATTTATCTTTTGACGAATTATATATGTTTTCTTTAGTTGTTGCTTGTTTATACTGTGAATGTTGTTTTGTTAGTGTAGTCATGCACGAAAAAATCACGTATTTTGAATATCCATATATATCGCCCTGTGGTCAAACAAATATTTGTGACATCTATTTTGAATTCATGATTACTTTTTTAATGTTACTTCATTTTTTGGTTTGTCATATTACCATATTAAAAAAGTTCATTTTTTCGTTGTTATATTTTAGGGTTTTTTCTGTTAGCCCCCCTCATACTTTAATATTTTTCTCTATCCCTCTCTATAGTTAGTATTTACTTGTAACCCTCATATACTTATAAATTGCTCCTGCAGCCTCTACATTATTTTTGAAAATTATTCCTCCTCTTCCGCCATCGCCGCCGTCTCCACCACCGCCACCTTCTTTCTCCTCCTCTTCAACACCGTCACCGTCAACACCGCCACCGTCACCGTCAACACCTTCCTCCTCCCCTTCCTCCTCGTCATCTTCAACCCATCAACATCAACTTCTTCCTCCTCCTTCCCGGCAGCCGCCGTCCCTACTGCCGCCGCCTTCTTCCTCCTCATCTCCAACCACCACCATCACCAACTATGTGTAGGGGAGAAATAGGGGGACTGCAGGAGTAACTTATAACTATAGGAGGCTACAGGTAAATACTTGTTGGAGATAGTGCCCTCAGAGTCAATTATTGGATCACAGGCACGTGATTGCAATGATTGAGGGAGGACCTATCCCGGTAGGACAGTCTTACTCAAGATGATAGTATGCTATCTGGTTTACCTTTATCATCGTGTACTGCTTTAGTTGACCTGACATGTCGCTATTATACGTTGATAGAGCCCCTAGGATTCTTGCTTGACTGCCAGCAGTATGAGGGCGATCATATACGTGAGAGCTGGCAGTCTATAAGCACATCCTTAAAAGGTCCCTAGTCGTGGGAGTTTCGAGACAGGGCATCGATACTCCAGAGTAGACTAGTGTGTACATTCGAGACCCCGACGAGGGGCGGTGGCCGGTCTCACAAGCCACTGGTGTCAGTTGGTTCACCTAAGATGTATACAGGTGCTCATTGGGTTATGAGTACACCGGACAGGACTCGCCGGGAACATACTAGTTGGTCTTATACCTGACGTCAGATAGCATTTCCCTGGTGACATGTGTACAGGTTAGTTCATCGACCTGAGGATCGTCATTTGTCTCGTGTGAGTTCCCACTGTACTTTGATTACTACCCTACCACGCTCAAAGGAGACGTGCAAACAGGTTTTAGTTGGGTACAGTCCCGAGCCACGTGGAGGCAGTGAGCGGATCTTCAGGGGTTCGTCTCTCCCGGTATTGGGGTGAGGTCGCGTTGTGTCTAGGAGAGCCATTACACGAAGCCCTCGGCCGAGGCAGCAGATTTACTGGTAGGTATTCCAGCAATATCTCAGGGTGTTCTGGGCTACACTCCGACACGACTTGTACCGCTTTTGGGGGTCTGACTTTTACCAACCCCCTAGGCCCGCCATGCGATGCTCATAGACGAACGGACCGGACTGTACGGATATTGTCACTGACAGGCTCAGTAGGGTGTCAGGATGAGTTCGCTCATCGACGTCCCTTTTGGTCAATAACTGGTGGCCCGTCACGTATGGCTAATACCTCTGACGTGCTAGTGGTTAAATCCACAGCCATAGTATTGACGAGTCTTTAGAGTCCACCACACATTCAGTTACTCAAGCTTTCGGACGAAACGCTGTAGAGGCCGTATGGAGATATGGCAAGGTTCGATCAGATACGTGTGGTATTGCACGGATCAGGATCGGACGGTTAGTACTAGAGGCCGTATGGGGATATGGCAGGGTTCGATCAGATACGTGCGATATTGCACGGATCAGGATCGGACGGATATTACTAGCCGGCTTTGGTTTAAGCCGGATCCTAGTATAGTACAGTGTAGATTTTGTCTCATTGCATTTGTATTTCGGTCGGAATACAAATGCGGGTGTGTATGCACAGTATCGGGGTTTTCCTGTAATTTATTACGGGACCAGTTTTCTGGAGTTGCCAGTTTGCTTTCCGTTTCGGCCATTTTCATTTGTATCTTTCAATGGCCGAAGATTGGTGGAGGAGGGCTTATTTGCATTTGTGCAAATAAGCAATTTGGAAGGGGGTCTTTGCATATTGTTGTGTCATGATCACTTGACTTTCTTTAGTCATCATGGCTAGTCTTGTAGTGTCATGATGGCATGACTTTTTGGTGATGATGATGGTTGTATGAGTGTTGGAGTTTCTTTGTGATCATTTCTTGATATGATAACTTTTCCTCTCACTTGCATTATTCTTGTGGCTATGATTTTCACTCACTCATTCTCACTCTCACCTCACCATATGCATGGCCGGCCAAAAGCTCATGGGGCTGTCCAAAATTTGAGATGTGGGATTTTGTTCTCTTTTGGCTTTGGAAAAATCACACAACACCATTTCCAAAAGCTTATATCATTTCCTCCACCATATGGCAATTCCTACAACCCCAAAATGAGACATGAGCACTACACATTCTACAGCAAACCTTGGGCACGTCGGTTCGCCAACTTCGTGCCCGAGTTGCCTCGGTATAGAGGCGGGAGCCCGTAAAAGAAGCAGGCGACGTGGTGCCCTTCCGGCGACTTGGTGGAGACCGGAGATTCCGCGGGGATCGGGACGACGACGAGAAGACCGGAGGACTCGGATCACTCGGTATATCTCTCTTCCCCATCTTGTAGTTAGCTAGGACTAGTTAATGGTACGATCCGGGTTTTAGTGCGCGGTGGTGCCGGTTCAAGAAAATTTAAAGTTAACCATCGCTTCCGCATTTGGCCTCGGGATGGAGGCCGGGGCGCCGCCGTGCACTTACATTGGTATCAGAGCCTCGCCATTAACATGGTCTAGTTTTGTCTAATGTGTTTTACATTTCCGATCGAACAATTTTCCAAAAACCTTATTTTTCTTTGCAACAGTTTTCTGTCGAATTTTTTTTGTCTCGAAAAATTTTTCAGGTAGTCTCAGAATACTGTGCAGGGTAGTATAAGCCTACTATAGAAATTTGGTCGTGAGATCTCATTATTCGACCGCGGAACCGCGGCCAAACCCATGCTTCGGCCGCGGTTCCGCCGCTATTTTGACAGATCGTTGCACCAATTTTTTACAGAGGCCTTATGGGTTGAAAATATGGGTTTTGGAATATTAATTTTGGGCCCAGAATTTCTTGATGTGCTACAGTAGTACTTGGGGCCCACTTGTTAAAATTTGATCGATCGGAAAATTTTAAACACATTAGTTCACAGTATTTATATTATATCTGCGACCGTGAATGTCACTTGATCGGTAAATCCTATCTAACTGCTATAGCCCGGTTAGACGGATTTACGAACGTGACTTTCACGTTGATGTTCTGTGTATTGCTGTGATGTTGCGGATTGGTCATGGGGGATAGCCTGGATGCAATGCTAGTACAGTTGATGTTTTGTATTATGTACATTTGATATTGCGGGGCGAGCGTCCGACATGTGGACTGCCGTCACTGCCTGATTGTATTATTATTTTGGGGCACGGCCAGGTTGCGGTCGATGTACCCGTTGTATGTATATTTTACTTTCTGTACTAGGATTACCCCAAGGTGGGGTGCACGGATAGCCGGATTCTAGAAGGCAACAAGCCCGCATCTCATGGCATTGGGACGGAGGGGGCTTCACTCTAGAATTGGCGGGCTGTTCGCCGCACTCGTAGCGGTTACAGGTTGACCCAGGAGGGGTGCCCAAGTTACCGGATTCCGTGAAGTGCTGGGTGGTCCATTCTGTAAGTCGAGGCGGAATTTTCAAAAACGAACTTGTTTAGTGAACAAATATCGACTAACCGCTTGAATCAAAGCTAAACGATAACTAACTTAAAACATAGAGTTTCTATGCTACTATGTTTAGGGATTATACCTAACGAATCGTGTCCTTCGTCTTTGGAAACTCCACCTCCTCCTCGGCCTTCTCGAAGTAGTAAACGATCCACCAGAGAGCTTTACTCCAAGCTTAGCCTCTAAACTTGAGGCAACTAAACTTCTCTAAGTGCTAATCAAAGAAGCTAGGTGAAATATAGAGAGGGTTATGGATTAAGTAGTCTAACTAATCCTTGTACTCAACACATGAGTGGGGAGGATTAGGGTTTGAAGAGGGAGAGCTTGAGGAGAGAGAAGGTGAGGATAATAATGAAGTGAGAATAGTGAGTTATCATAATATATATCAAGCATTTCTTTTAATCAAGAAAAGAAAAGAAATGAATTTAGCAACCATGCTTGATAATATCTAGTGATGATTCACTCCATGAGTCATTAAGCATTTATCATGCATTAATGACATGGATGAATCATCCATATGACTCACTAATCACATTCATTGTATATGCCACCTAAACCTCCTTAGTCACCACCTTCTAGAAGCTTCTCGCGCAATTACGAGAACACCCCTCCTTTCCGCAAAAATACGGAAAAACTTTAGACTGTATAAATCCAATAACCGGATACCGGTAACTGGCTTAAACCAAAGCCGACTGGTAAAAACTGTCCGAAAGTCGTACGTGCGTAAACACACGTATGCGTCCGAACCCTTGTCGTAAAACCATACGACCTCTATATCGTTTCGCCTGGAGTAGGGAAACTCTCTGTGTGGGACTCTAGAGACTCGACTACTACGCTGGCAGTGGGTTTAACCACAGACCGCAAGCGGCACTAGCTGTACGTAACGGTCCCCAGGTAGATGTCGATAAGAAGGCCGATGAGGGAACCCATCCGAACTCCTACTGAGCCTGCTGTGACAATCTCCATATAGTCCGGTCCGTTCGTCTTAGACTATCGCATATCGGGCCTAGGGGGCGGCAAGCGTCAGTCCCCTAATAGCGGTATAAGTCGTGTCGGAGGGAAGCCCATTACACCCTGAGAAACTACTGGAACCTACCAGTAAATCTCGCTTGCCCTGGCCAGGGACTTTGCGTAATGGCTCTCTGACACAGCGCGATATCAACTCCCAATACCGGGAGAGACGAATCCTGTCTAACCGCCACTGCCTCCAAGTGCTCGGGACTGCACCCAACTGCTACCTGTTTGCACGACTCCTTTGAGCCGTCGTAGGGTAGCAATCTAAGAACAGTGGGACACACTCGAGGCGAAGTAGCAGTATCAAGTCTGCGGACTATGCTGTACTCATGTCACCTGGGAACTGTTCACTGACGACTGGTATAAAACCAACCAACAGTTCCCTGTGAGTCATGTCCGGTGTACCCGTAACCTAACGAGCACCTGTATACTATCTCCAGTACGACATACTGACGGCTGTGGGACAGACCATCTCCCCAACTGGGATGAGAAGCGTACACACTAGTCTACTCCGGAGTATCGATGCCCTGTCAAGATAATCCAACGACTAGGGACATGAATAAGGATGTGCTTGTAGACTACCCAGCCCCCACTAGTGTGACTGCCACCACAACGCTGGTAGTCAAGCAAGATCCTAAGAGCTCTATCAATACGTATACTCACATATTAAGATAGAAAAACCAAGTAGCATACTACCATGTTTAGCAAGACTGTTATATACATGTGAATATCCCAAGCTTCCATTAAGTAATATACAAACTAGTATGATACAGTAATGGCCTTCTAGGGCATAAACACTAACACATTCACGGTGCTGAAGGGGGCTGCCTCGCTTCAGGTTTTGGCGCGTAACTTGCCGCGCCCGTAGGGGTCTAGGATTTCATTGCACAGGCTATCCACACGACCAGGGGAACGTCGGGTTTCAGTAGTGGCTCTGTGAAACCCGGGGATCCCAGATATCTGTATTGTTCTGTGATGCTGTACATTTCTGTGATGTTGCATTTTATCACGCCTTGAGCGAAATATTATATATTGGTATATATATTAGTAGATGTTGTATATGTTTTACATCCGCGGTAGTCCGGTCTCCGCTCTGTCGTTAGTTAGCTAACCTAACGGGTAATGACGGGACCCAGTGGCGAATGCGGATGGCATATACGTACATCAGTATATTTTCGTTCTTTTTGGTGTGATCAATTGATGGGACTGCGTTGATTCGGATCAATGCAAGTTAAAAACAAACCTATTCTGATGTTGTTGGAACACTTTTCAAAAAGCTGTTATTGCAAGGATGTTCTCTTTTGTTTTGCATCGTGGTATTCAGTTAGAATATCCAGCACCTCAGTCGACGAGGCAAGGGCCGAGATCCCTTCACCGGGAGTGACCCCTTGGACAAAAAGTTTGCGTCAGGACAATACCTTCACTATAGCCGATTACTTTTGCTTTGAACCGTGGTATTCAGTTGAAATATCCTGCACCTCATTCTATGGGGAAAGAGCCGAGATCCCTTCACCGGGAGTGACCTCTTTAGCAAAGGTTTTCGTCACTATATTTTTAAAAGCTATCCGTTCCTTCAACGATATCAAGTTCATTACGTTAAAGGTTTTCGCCAGAAACCATTCATAGCCCTCCGTCGTTTCATATGGGTGGTCAATAGTATTCAAGCTGTGTATGTTGGCTAAAGTCAAGGCACAGTGATTGGTAGCTATTGGGTATTCATATGCAGCATAGATAGATGCGTTGGCTTGGGGCAGTCGTACTACTATTTTGGCCAAAGTCAAGGGTATGTACGGGTGTGCTCAAATTAACCTGGAGAACGATGGGTAGAACTTGACATGTGACTTATGATATGTTGGACAAAGTCAAGGTCATAAGAGCATGGGGCAGAAATCTCATCGGGAGTTTCTAAAGAAACTGAAACTTGCCAGATATGCGCATACCTTCTGGAGTGTGACACCGTGAGCGGATTCCGTCACGTTATCATGCGATGATAGTTGGATCCCGATTCCCACTGATGAGTTAGTTTACTCCTCGGGTGACCCCGACTAATTCTTCTTTCAGGTTTGGAGGAGAATTTGAGGTGACAGTGGGAGGTTTCCAGATTAGATAAATTGGTAACCATTCTGATCTAGGTTAGAGTGCACGCTGAGTGTTTCTTTTCTCTCTCTTTTTGGCAGCGACCATTGACCCGACCCTAAGACTATGACTCAGTAACCAAGTTGACCGAACCTTCTTTAACACTGGCTTTTGGATTGTCAGAGTTGCAGACCTCATTGCCACTCCTACTTTTACCCTTTTCACCAGGACACCCCGTATTACTACGAACGTCCACTTCCATTGGAAAAAACCATCGTATGGTTAGATACGAACTCGAAGGAATTTATTCGAGGATGGTTTCCGGTTCTGGAGAAAATGGATAGGACTATTCAGTTGTCTTTTCCTTTTTACATTCTCTCATGTTGCGAGTACTCCTTGGTTTAGGAGTAGTACACCTATTACGCAAATTGGATAGTCTTCTTCCAAACCTTAGGCTGGTGCCGAACGGTGGGGAATGAAGAAAACCAATTAGCATAACGATGGTGTGCAGAAGGTATTAAGTTAAGACAAAACAAGGGATTAGTAAGAGGGCAAAGTAAATTGCGACTGCTATTCACGACCAAACCAAGTATTTCTTCGCCAATCCTAAATCACCTTTATATTTCTCCAGAACACTCCGTATCACTACGAAGATCCACAGTTTATTGGATACTCCATCGTATGGTTATATACGAACTCGAAAGTAACTTGTTCCAGTTCGGGGATGGATTCTGGTTCAGGAGAAATAGGAATAAGGTTTATTCGGTTGTCTTTTATCTTCACCTTCTCTCGCATTGCGAGTGCTCCTAGGATTAGGACAGTACACCCATTATGCTTATTGGATAGTCTTCTTCCAAACCATAGGCTGGTGCCGAACGGTAGGGAAGGAAGAAAACCATTTGGCCTAAAGGGGTGTACAGAAGGTAATGGCTAAAGACATATAAAGGGATTTGGAGAGGTGGCAAAGAATTATACGGTTACAATCGTGAATCTGGAAGAGGCATTACTAGGAATACCGGATACCCCATCGAAACATTTCAATGTTTCAGTTTCACTGTGTACTGTTAAAGGAAAACTGATTTCCCGATTAGACACTTGCTCCAGGGTATGTATTTACCAGGTATGATTCTCACATCTGTATGGTTTTACAGATGATGAGTGGGAGTAAGCTATTGGGAATTGGGCAATCATCCTCATTATATCGGGATTCGTTGTAATCGGTGATATTTGAGGAAATCACCTGGGCTGTTTGCCGGTTGGCAAATATTTGGTTTTGAATATCCGCTGTTGTGCACCAATTTCAAATTGATATATCTGTACGTCTATTTTTATAGAGTGAGATATACTTTTTGAAATTATGTCTGTGACATTTACCTATATCAATGGATGGTTAGGTAAGGAGCATTAAACAGCGGTGTAATTCTTCTTAACCATAAGTACAGTTTTCAACCTACGACACACAGTGAATAAGTTATTAGACTCAAGGGACTTATACAGAGTATTGTATGTTGTCCAGGGTTCATCAGGACAGAGGGATTGGTCCTCGTACTAAATTCGGTTTACTTATGACTTCTCTAGTTTTTAGACAGGTGTTTCGTGGAAACACATGGTCCGAATTTTGAGAAGTTATAGGTATTTGAATAAAGTAGAGAACCAGGTGTTGCAAGTATCGGGATTCTTCAAAATGATCGAAGATGTAGATACTTGAGTGTGGTATTCAGTTGATAGTAGTGATTTAGAGAACTTGCTTCTCTTTCAGGTTACTCATAATTGGTAGTATTCCTAAGTTGAGTAACGCTGATCGGCCTCCTTCCATTTAGTTGGCATGCACTGGAGACAGCTGCATGATTGGAATCTGGTTCAATTAAAATAGTGCCTCTGGTTCTATATTGGATATAGAACAGTTCATATCTTAACGATGTTAAGGTACGGGGAGTTGTCCGGCTTATGATTAAAACCAGACACTGGACAACTCAAGGCACGTTTCTACCACAGTTTTAATAAAAATGGATTTTTTCAGAAAACAGTAGTGGGAGTATGGTAGAACTGGAAGTGATTCCAGAACCACAAACGATTACTGAAGATTTGATAGGAACCTAAAGATTCAATCTGGCTTGACATTCCATTGGCCACTCCGCAGATAAGGTGGGTAACCTCAGGCACCCGAGAGGTACTCCGGTAGCCTCAAGGACGGTGACAGGGAAGTTCTTGTTTACCCAGACTTGCCATTGCTGTTGTTCCAGGCTGCGAGACCCGGCATGAGGATGAATGTAGCGTCGTTCTAAACTAGCTTTAGAAGTGTACGTGTATATGACTCTGCCAGAGGGTTGTCGTAGTCAGTGGGAGCAGCGGAAGCATTGGTGGACAGGTAGATCATGTCTATTTATAGACTAAAGCAGATATAGCGGAGATAGATCATCTATTTCTGATGTGACAGTCATAGGTTTGACTTCATCAGAATAGGGGATGGATCTGCTAAGAAGGTAGTAGGATGTGATGTCATGGTATTTGGATGACATACACAGAGTAGGAAAAGAAACTCCTATACTACGATCGGTTATACTTTGGTCGTCACACAGTAGTTTCTCCACATGGGACTTGGACATTATATCAGACATACTGGTTACTAGATCTATGGTTTTAGATCTAGATTTAGGTGGTTTCCCAATCAGGGTACTTAGACAGCATTCTAAGAGTATTTAGAATGGACGACTCCTGACATGGTGGTGTACCTGCAGGTAATCGAGTCACCCTCTCTAAAGGTGTCTTACAGACTAAAGGGGAGAGGGATGTGCATGATTAGCAGATTACTTGCTTAGGCAATTGAGTCAATCATGAGATATCAAGTACCACACCAGATGTTGTTCTTGCACTAGATGCAATAAGTTGGCATTGATCCAATCCTAGAGAAACAGTCGGAAGCAGTTTTAGAACATAAGTGGATGTTCTAGGGATATGATAACGACAGCCTTATTCGGGAGACAGTTATCATTCCAGGCTTCCAAGGTGACCTGGACGACAAGGAGGTTGTCAGATTTATAGTTTTTCCTTCTGACGAGGGGCAGTATTTTGGAAAGGTGGTCCAAGGCAATACTGAGGGAGGCATGGCGCAGGATACTGATTAAATTCAGTTGACGATACAGTCTAAGAAGTTTGGATTTGGAGTTCATTTATGAGCTAGGTACTATCAGACATCCATACACATTCTAAGACAGGTATTGCTCATTTCGGGAGATGGCTTTCTCCGCGAACTTGAGATATAGAGAGACATAGAAAGAAACATCAAAGCGGATCCACTCACTGAGGCTATTCCTCGAACGCAATAGTTTCGCAAACGAGCTTTGTGAGACTGACTAGTAGAGGAGTTGGGTGTTCGGTATCACACGGGCTGTGAGTATGCGACATCGCAATAATTAGCCTTGAGTGCAAGTGGGAGATTGTTGGAGATAGTGCCCTCAGAGTCAATTATTGGATCACAGGCACGTGATTGCAATGATTGAGGGAGGACCTATCCCGGTAGTACAGTCTTACTCAAGATGATAGTATGCTATCTGGTTTACCTTTATCATCGTGTACTGCTTTAGGTGACCTGATATGTCGCTATTACACGTTGATAGAGCCCCTAGGATTCTTGCTTGACTGCCAGCAGTATGAGGGCGATCATATACGTGAGAGCTGGCAGTCTATAAGCACATCCTTAAAAGGTCCCTAGTCGTGGGAGTTTCGAGAAAGGGCATCGATACTCCAGAGTAGACTAGTGTGTACATTCGAGACCCCGACGAGGGGCGGTGGCCGGTCTCACAAGCCACTGGTGTCAGTTGGTTCACCTAAGATGTATACAGGTGCTCATTGGGTTATGAGTACATCGGACAGGACTCGCCGGGAACATGCTAGTTGGTCTTATACCTGACGTCAGATAGCAGTTCCCTGGTGACATGTGTACAGGTTAGTTCATCGACATGAGGATCGTCATTTGTCTCGTGTGAGTTCCCACTGTACTTTGATTACTACCCTACCACGCTCAAAGGAGACGTGCAAACAGGTTTTAGTTGGGTACAGTCCCGAGCCACGTGGAGGCAGTGAGCGGATCTTCAGGGGTTCGTCTCTCCCGGTATTGGGGGTGAGGTCGCGCTGTGTCTAGGAGAGCCATTACACGAAGCCCTCGGCCGAGGCAGGAGATTTACTGGTAGGTATTCCAGCAGTATCTCAGGGTGTTCTGGGATACACTCCGACACGACTTGTACCGCTTTTGGGGGTCTGACTTTTACCAACCCCCTAGGCCCGCCATGCGATGCTCATAGACGAACGGACCGGACTGTCCGGATATTGTCACTGACAGGCTCAGTAGGGTATCAGGATGAGTTCGCTCATCGACGTCCCTTTTGGTCAATAACTGGTGGCCCGTCACGTATGGCTAATACCTCTGACATGCTAGTGGTTAAATCCACAGCCATAGTATTGACGAGTCTTTAGAGTCCACCACACATTCAGTTACTCAAGCTTTTGGGCGAAACGCTGTAGAGGCCGTATGGAGATATGGCAAGGTTCGATCAGATACGTGCGGTATTGCACGGATCAGGATCGGACGGTTAGTACTAGAGGCTGTATGGGGATATGGCAGGGTTCGATCAGATACGTGCGGTATTGCACGGATCAGGATCGGACGGATATTACTAGCCGGCTTTGGTTTAAGCCGGATCCTAGTATAGTACAGTGTAGATTTTGTCTCATTGCATTTGTATTTCGGTCGGAATACAAATGCGGGTGTGTATGCACAGTATCGGGGTTTTCCTGTAATTTATTACGGGACCAGTTTTCTGGAGTTGCCAGTTTGCTTTCCGTTTCGGCCATTTTCATTTGTATCTTTCAATGGCCGAAGATTGGTGGAGGAGGGATTATTTGCATTTGTGCAAATAAGCAATTTGGAAGGGGGTCTTTGCATATTGTTGTGTCATGATCACTTGACTTTCTTTAGTCATCATGGCTAGTCTTGTAGTGTCATGATGGCATGACTTTTTGGTGATGATGATGGATTATGATGGTTGTATGAGTGTTGGAGTTTCTTTGTGATCATTTCTTGATATGATAACTTTTCCTCTCGCTTGCATTATTCTTGTGGCTATGATTTTCACTCACTCATTCTCACTCTCACCTCACCATATGCATGGCCGGCCAAAAGCTCATGGGGCTGTCCAAAATTTGAGATGTGGGATTTTGTTCTCTTTTGGCTTTGGAAAAATCACACAACACCATTTCCAAAAGCTTATATCATTTCCTCCACCATATGGCAATTCCTACAACCCCAAAATGAGACATGAGCACTACACATTCTACAGCAAACCTTGGGCACGTCGGCTCGCCAACTTCATGCCCGAGTTGCCTCGGTATAGAGGCGGGAGCCCGTAAAAGAAGCAGGCGACGTGGTGCCCTTCCGGCGACTTGGTGGAGACCGGAGATTCCGCGGGGATCGGGACGACGACGAGAAGACCGGAGGACTCGGATCACTCGGTATATCTCTCTTCCCCATCTTGTAGTTAGCTAGGACTAGTTAATGGTACGATCCGGGTTTTAGTGCGCGGTGGTGCCGGTTCAAGAAAATTTAAAGTTAACCATCGCTTCCGCATTTGGCCTCGGGATGGAGGCCGGGGCGCCGCCGTGCACTTACAATACTAACTATAGGAGGGACAGAGAAAAATATTGAAGTATGAGGGGGGCTAACAGATAAAAAACCTATTTTTTAATGATAAGGCGTCTGCATAGACTATATGGCAGGGAATATGATTGTGTATCTTGATTGAAGAGGAGCTCAGGCAGCAGGCTCCGTCGGGACCTCGCCTTGTTCAACACCGCCCTCAGGGGCCGGGGCTTCTGCTTCCGTAGCCGTCCCGCCTCCGACGTCAGCCGCCTGCAACATTTCCACCTGTCATGACCCGAAATTTAGTTCGTGACCGGCACTTAAATCACGCAACGTCTAAAAGCATAACGTATATTAAGTAAACCGAAACCCAGAAATCTACACCTTTTAAAGAAAATAAAAGAGGTGAATTTTTGAAATAAAGGTATGATGAAATCAAAAGTTTTCTTAAATGCATAGATGATGGAACATGAAAATGCAAGTGAATTATACTAGTTGAAAAACATGTTTCGTCTTTTAAAAATTTGGGCAGCACCTCTTTTGTATATTTTGATCCAAAACCACATATACATAATAACAATAAAGGTATCCCCAAACGGGAGATAGCTTTTCGCCAATCGGCGGAATCACAACCACGCAAATCAAAAATATATGTATACGACGCCGAACGGCGAAGATCAACACAAAAAGATAATGTAAATAAAGCAAGATATCAAATCCCCAAATAGCGAACATATAATCCGTCGTTTTAAGTCTCGCAAACACAAGTCTTTCTAAGTCTTACTATTTAAACAAATACTAGTTTCTGATTGATAGAGTTGACTAGATATAACAAGAATAATAATACAAGAGTGTGCATGATCCAATATGTCCCACCTACCAAAGCAAATCACCCGAATGCAAGTTATGTGCCAACGATACCGCTACCGATCCATTCGGTCAACCTGCAAGAACTGTGGCACAACGGGGGTAAGTTGCCAACTCGTGAGTAGAAAACATCAGCAGGTAGAAATCGAATAAAACAACGATTCCTAGATCAACTATATCATAAAAGTAATACTATAATATCTAGGATGACCGTATTTGCATATGAGCCAACAATATAATCAATGTCTGTATGCATGTGGATATAATCCACATGTCCATCAATGACACAACAACATGAAAACATATGCATGTAAATGTGAGGATATCAACCAACGTGTGTCCATCAACGACACATCAAAATCATGGAACCTGAGTGTCCAACATCGACACTCGAAACATCATGAAACCCGTGTCCAATATCGACAATTAAATCCTCATATCTCGGGCTCCGTCAGTCCGGATCGGCCTACGGGCTCCGTCAGTCTGGATCTGCCCATATCATCTCATAACTCCGGTCAGTATCCTCCAGATAACTGCCGAGCCTAATACTATCACCGGTAGGTAGTAGTCCATCTGCCAGGCTCATCGTCTACTGCACAACATACATTTCTTGCCCTGGGGTACCATACCGGGTCCACCGTGTACCCGCAAACGGCTCATCCAGCTCCTCGAATCGGGCATCATATAGCTCATAACCGAGAAAACACATGGTGGACGTCTCGAAATATCATATCAAGAGAAACCGGGTTTTTAAAATAATACATACTTTCTTTTGAAATATAACCACGGTTCTCAAATCCAGAATCTCATGAAAACTGTATCTCAATGCGTATAATCATAAAGCATGATGTATGCAAACATAAAACAGAAATGTGAGTATATCAGTATATAATGCAACATAGAATAATGATGTGAGCATAGCAAGTATATCATGCCAAAGAGTCATGTGACAGTACTGAACAATTAAGAGTAATAGCATGATGTGGCAATTCTACTGTGTAAGTGACATAGCAATTATCAATGATGAAAGTGTGTGAGCCGGCAAATCAGTGTGGGTGTAACATATGCATCATCGATAATTGTGTAGGTGTACTAGCGCAGGTATATGTAATGCAATGAGAACATCATGAACGTAGCAGAAAGTAAATCGTGGGGGCAATACTATAAGGTATACGTATCTACTCCAACATCTACATAAAGGCTAAACTAAGCGGTGTAGACAGAGATTAAATATCTATAACATATCCGAGTCGGTGAATTTATCAATCAGCATCCAGCCGCACAATATCACGTATGGTATAATCCATCGTACGGCATCCTCTAGTCAAGGGTAGGGATCAATCATCCGGTAAAACATTGCGTGCGGCGACAACAAACAGAATAGGGATTCTATCGACCAATACAACAATGAGGGTACGGATATAAAGTCTCGTACGACATATCACTCATTATTATCATAATTATATATATACCTATATCTTGTTAGTTATATGTATGCCCTAGAGGCCATTACTGTACATACGATGTATATTGTAGTGGATGCTTAGACATATATAGGGATGACTTTCTTGCTCGACATGATAGTATTCTATCTGGTTGCTCTTTATCTTAACATGTACATTGATCGTCTCTATATTACATGTTGATAAAGCACTTAGGATGAGTACTTGACTACCAGGATTATGATGCAGATCATACTAGTGGGGACAGGGTAGTCGATAAGTACATCCTTTAAATGTTCCTAGTCGTGGGTGTATCGAGACAGGGTATCGATATACCAGAGTAGACTAGCGTATAGCTTCTCGACCCATATAGATGGGCGATGGATGATCCCATATCCATTAGTGTTTGACATCAGAAACAGTATACGGATGCTCAGTGGAGACTGGGTACACTGGACGGACTCGCCGAGAACTCCCAGATGGTACTATACATCACGTCAGATGGCAGTTCTCTGGTGACACTGGTACATGTTAGTCTGTAGACCCGAGATCATCATAGAGTCTTGTGTGATTCCCACTGTGCTTTGATTTCCACCTTACCACATTCAAGAGAACGTGCAAAACGGTGGCTTTTGGGTACAGTCCCGAGTCACATGGAGGCAATGAGCGATAGGAGGGGTTTCGTCTCTTCCGGTATTGGGGGTTGATGTTGCGCTGTGCTCGATTGGCTATAATAGGAAGTCCCTGGCCAGGGCTGCTTCAGAGATATACTGGTAAGTGTTATCAGTAGTTTCTCGACCCGTTATGAGCCTCATATCGACACGACTTATCGAGTTACTGGGGTCTGATGTTTACCACCCCTAGACAAGATATGCGACATATCAGACGAAGAGACCGGACTGTACGGTAGTGTTATTGATTGGATTCGCAGGAATACGAGCAGGCTTGCTTGTGTTGGAGATAATGCCCTCAGAGTCAATTATTGGATCACAGGCACGTGATTGCGGTGATTGAGGGAGGACCTATCCCGGTAGGACAGTCTTACTCGTGATGATAGTATGCTATCTGGTTTACCTTTATCATCGTGTACTGTTTTAGGTGACCTGACAAGTCGCTATTACACGTTGATAGAGCACCTAGGATTCTTGCTTGACCACCAGCAGTATGAGGGCGATCATATAAGTGGGAGCTGGGGTCTATAAGCATATCCTTAAATGGTCCCTAGTCGTGTGAGTTTCGAGACAGGGCATCGATACTCCATAGTAGACTAGTGTATACAGTCGAGACCCCGACGAGGGGCGGTGGCCGGTCTCACAAGCCACTGGTGTCAGTTGGATCACCTAAGATGTATACAGGTGCTCATTGGGTTATGAGTACACCGGACAGGACTCGCCGGGAACATGCCAGTTGGTCATATACCAGACGTCAGATGGCAGTTCCCTGGTGACATGTGTGCAGGTTAGTTCATCGACCTGGGGATCGTCATTTGTCTCGTGTGAGTTCCCACTGTACTTTGATTACTACCCTACCACGGCTCAAAGGAGTCGTGCAAACAGGTTTTAGTTGGGTACAGTCCCGAGCCACATGGAGGCAGTGAGCGTATCTTCAGGGGTTCGTCTCTCCCGGTATTGGGGGTGAGGTCGTGCTGTGTCTAGGAGAGCCATTACACGAAGTCCTTGGCCAAGGAAAGGAGATTTACTGGTAGGTATTCCAGTAGTATCTCAGGGTGTTCTGGACTACACTCCGACACGACTTGTACCGCTTTTGGGGGTCTGACTTTTACCAACCCCCTAGGCCCGCCATGCGATGCTCATAGACGAACGGACCGGACTGCACGGATATTGTCACTGACAGGCTCAGTAGGGTTGTCAGGCTGAGTTCACTCACAGACATCCCTTTTACTCAATACCTGGTAGCCCGTCACGTATTGGCTTATACCTCTGACGTGCTAGTGGTTAAATCCACATCCAAGGTGTTGACGAGTCTTTAGAGTCCCCCACATTCAGTTACTCAGCTTTCGGGCGAAAGTTTGTAGAGGCCGTATGGAGATATGGCAAGGTCCGATCAAATACGTGCGGTATTGCACGGATCAGGATTGGACAGTTTGTACTATAGGCCGTATGGTTATATGGCAGGGTTCGATCAGATACGTGCGGTATTGCACGGATCAGGATCGAACAGATATTACTAGCCGGTTTTGGTATAAGCCGGATCCTAGTATAGTACAGTGTAGATTTTGTCTCATTGCATTTGTATTTCGGTCGAAATACAGATGCGGGTGTGTATGCACAGTATTGGGGTTTTCCTGTAATTTATTACGGGACCAGTTTTCTGGAGTTGCCAGTTTGCTTTCCGTTTCGGCCGATTTCCATTGTTCCGTTCATTGGCCGAAGATTGGTGGAGGAGGGTTTATTTGCATTGTTGCAAATAAGCATTTTGTGGAGGGAGTCTTTGCATATGTTTGTATCATGATGGTTTTCATGATGGAGCCCCATCCATTGACCTTGCTTGACTTTTATCTTCATGATGGCATGACTTTTTGAGTCATCATGGTTGTTGATGATTTGTTGATGGAGTGTGGCTTTCCTAGTGATCATTTCTATTTGCATGATAGCTTCCTCTCTCTCTTACATGATATGAGTTTGGCTCCTATTATTTTTGGTGACTCTCTCTTTTTCCTCACCCTCCCCTCACTAGTAGTGGCCGGCCCAAGCATGAGAGGGGGCTGTCCAAAATTTTGGGGGTGGGTATTTGGTCCATTTCATGCTCCCAAATATCCACAAGTTCCATATCCAAACTCCATAGTTCATCCCTCCACCAAAAGGCAATTCCATGAACCCCAAAATGAGACTTCTTCTCTAGATATTCTACAGCATATCTTGGGCACGTCGAGTAGCCGGCTTCGTGCCCGAGTTGCCTCGGCATTGAGGTGGGAGCTCGTAAACGATGTAGGCGATGTGGTGCACTTCCGGCGACGAGGAGGAGACGGGACATTCCGCAGGAGATCGGGACGATGACGAGAAGACCGGAGGACTCGGATCTGTCGGTATACTTCTCTTCCCTATCTTGTTAGTAGCTTAGACTTGTTAATGGTTACGATCCGGATGTTTAGTGCGCGGTGGTGCCGGTTTGCTAAGTCCGCAAAATTAAAGTTTATCACCGCTTCCGCATTCCGGCGTCGGATTGACGGCCGGGGCGCCGCCGTGCACTTACAGTGGTATCAGAGCCTCGCCATTAACTTAGTCTAGCTTTGTGTAATGTGTTTGCATTTCCGATCGATCAAAAGTTCCAAAACCCGTATTTTGTTAGCATCAGTTTTCTGTTTGAAATTTTTAGTGTCGAAAATTTTTTCAGGATGTATAAAATTGATGTACTGGAGATTACAAGGATACTGTAAAAATTCGACAGGTTCAGTCGACAGTGCAGGCGCGGAACCGCGGCCAATACCCCCTTTGGGCCGCGTTTCCGCCGCGCACTGTTGAGATCTCTTCGCCCAATTTCTACAGTGTCTTTGTGGGCTTAGAATTGGGGTTTTGGAATGTTAAATTTGGGCCCATAATTTCTGTGAGTGCTACAGTATTGCTTGGGGCCCACTTGTTAATTATTTGATCAATCGGAAAATTTTAAACACATTTTTCACAGTATTTACATTATATCTGCGACCGTGAATGTCACTCGATCGGTAAATCCGGTCTAACTGCTATAGCCCGGTTAGACGGATTTGCGAACGTGACTTTCACGTTGATGTTTTGTTTTTGCTGTGATGTTGCGGATCGGTCGTGGGGGATAGCCTGGATGCAATGCTAGTACAGTTGTGGTTGTATTATGTACATTTGATATTGCGGGGCGAGCGTCCGACATGTGGACTGCCGTCACTGCCTGATTGTATTATTATTTTGGGGCACGGCCAGGTTGCGGTCGTTGTACCCGGTGTATGTATATTTTACTTTCTGTACTAGGATTACCCCGCGGAGGGGTGTACGGATAGCCGGATTCCAGAGGGCAACGGGCCCGCATCTCATGGCATTGAGACGGAGGGGGCTTCACTCTAGAATTGGCAGGCTATTCGCCGCACTCGTAGGGGGTACAGGTTGACCCAGGAGGGGTGCCCAAGTTACCGGATTCCGTGAAGTGCTGGGTGGTCCATTCACGGCGCTGAAGGGGGCTGCCTCGCTTCAGGTTTTGGCGGGTAACTTGCCGCGCCCGTAGGGGTCTAGGATTTCATTGCACAGGCTATCCACACGACCAGGGGAACGTCGGTTTTCAGTAGTGGCTCTGTGAAACCCGGGGATCTCAGATATCTGTACATTTCTGTGATGTTGCATTTCTTTTCACGCCTTGAGCGAAATATAATATATTGGTATATATATTAGTAGATGTTGTATATGTTTTACATCCGCGCTAGTCCAGTCCCCGCTCTGTCGTTAGTTAGCTAACCTAACGGGTAATGACGGGACCCAGTGGCGAATGCGGATGGCATATACGTACATCAGTATATTTTCGTTCTTTTTGGTGTGATCAATTGATGGGGCTGCATTGATTCGGATCAATGCAAGTTAAAAACAAACCTAATCTGATGTTGTTGGAACACTTTTCAAAAAGCTGTTATTGCAAGGACGTTCACTTTTGTTTTGCATCGTGGTATTCAGATGGAATATCCTGCTCCTCAGTCGATGAGGCAAGGGCCGAGATCCCTTCACCGGGAGTGACCCCTTGGACAAAAAGTTTGCGTCAGGGCATTAACTTCACTATAGCCGATTACTTTTGCTTTGCATCGCGGTATTCATTTGGAATATCCTGCACCCCATTCTATGGGGAAAGAGCCGAGATCCCTTCACCGGGAGTGACCTCTTTAGCAACGGTTTTCGTCACTATATTTTTTAAAGCTATCCGTTCCTTCGACGATATCAAGTTCTTTACGTTAAAGGTTTTCGCCAGAAACTATTCGTAGCCCTCCGTCGTTTCATATGGGTGGTCAATAGTATTCAAGCTGTGTATGTTGGCCAAAGTCAAGGCACAGTGATTGGTAGCTATTGGGGTATCCATATGCAGCATAGATAGATGCGTTGGTTTGGGACAGTCGTACTGCCATTTTGGCCAAAGTCAAGGGTATGTACGGGTGGATTCAAATTAACCTGGAGAATGACGGGTAGAACTTGACATGTGACTTATGATATGTTGGCCAAAGTCAAGGTCATAAGAGCATGGGGCAGAAATCACATCAGGAGTTTCAAAAGAACCGAAACTTGCCAGATATGCGCATACCTTCTGGAGTGTGATGACGTGAGCGGACTCCGTCACGTTATCATGCGATGATAGTTGGATCCCGATTCCCACTGATGAGTTGGTTTACTCCTCGGGTGACCCCGACTAATTCTTCTTTCAGGTTTGGAGGAGAATTTGAGGTACAGTGGGAGGATTCCAGATTAGATAAATTGGTAACCATTCTGATCTAGGTTAGAGTGCACGCTGAGTGTTTCTTTTCTCTCTCTCTTTGGCAGCGACCATTGACCCGACCCTAAGACTATGACTCAGAGACCAAGTTAACCGAACCTTCTTTACACTGGCTTTTGGATTGTCAGAGTTGCAGACCTCATTGCCACTCCTACTTTTACCCTTTCCTCCAGGACACCCCGTATTACTACGAACGTCCACTTCCATTGGACAAAACCATCGTATGGTTAGATACGAACTCGAAGGTATTCGAGGATGGTTTCAGGTTCTGGAGAAAACGGATAGGTTTATTCAGTTGTCTTTTCCTTTTACCCTCTCTCAGGTTACGAGTACTCCTTGGTTTAGGGGTAGTACACCTATTACGTAAATTGGATTGTCTTCTTCCAAACCTTAGGCTGGTGCCGACCGGTAGGGAATGCAGAAAACCAATTAGCATAACGATGGTGTGCAAAAGGTATTAAGTTAAGACAAAGCAAGGGATTAGTAAGAGGGCAAAGTAAATTGCAACAGATATTCATGATCAAACCAGGTATTTCTTCGCCAATCCTAAAATCACCTTTGAATTTCTCCAGGACACTCCGTATCACTACGAAGATCCACAGTTTATTGGATACTCCATCGTATGGTTATATACGAACTCGAAAGGAACTTGTTCCAGTTCGGGGATGGATTCTGGTTCAGGAGAAATAGGAATAAGATTTATTCAGGTGTCTTTTATCTTCACCTTCTCTCGCATTGCGAGTGTTCCTAGGATTGGGACAGTACACCCATTATGCTTATTGGATAGTCTTCTTCCAAACCATAGGCTAGTGCCGAACGGTAGGGAAGGAAGAAAACCATTTGGCCTAAAGGGGTATGCAGAAGGTAATGACTAAAGACATATGAAGGGATTTGGAGAGGTGGCAAGGAATTACACGATTACAGTTGTGAATCTGGATAATGGAAGAGGCATTACTAGGAATACCAGAATACCCCTGCGAAACATTTCAATGTTTCAGTCTCACTGTGTACTGTTAAAGGAAAGCTGATTTCCCGACTAGATACTTACTCCAGGGTATGTATTTACCAGGTATGATTCTCACATCTGTATGGTTTTACAGATGATGAGTGGGAGTAAGTTGTTGGGAATTGGGTGACTATCCTCATTATATCGGGATTCGTTGCAATCGGTGATATTTGAGGAAATCACCTGGGTTGTTTGCCGGTCGGCAAATATTTGGTTTTGAATATCCGCTTTTATGCACCAATTTCAAATTGATATATCTGTACGTCTATTTTGATAGAGTGAGATATACCTTTCTGAAATTATGTCTATGACATTTACCTATATCAGTGGATGGTTAGGTAAGGAGCATTAAACAGCGGTGTAACTCTTCTTGACCATAAGTACAGTTTTCAACCTACGACACACAGTGAATGAGTTATCAGACTCAAGGGACTTATACAGAGTATTGTATGTTGTCCAGGGTCCATCAGGACAGAGGGTTTGGTCCTCGTACTATATTCGGTTTACTTATGACTTCTCTAGTTTTTAGACAGGTGTTTCGCGGAAACACAGGGTCCGAATTTTGAGAAGTTATAGGTATTTGAATAGAGTAGAGAACCAGGTATAGCAAGTATCGGGATTCTTCAAAGAGATCGAAGATGTAGATACTTGTGTATGGTATTCAGTTAAGAGTAATGATAAGAGATTTTGCTTCTCTTTCAGGTTACTCATAATTGGAAGTATTCCTAAGTTGAGTAACGCTGATCGGCCTCCTTCCATTTAGTTGACATGCACTGGAGACAGCTGCATGATTTGAATCTGGTTCAATTAAATCAGTGCCTCTGGTCCTATATGGGATATAGAACAGTTCGTATCATAACGATGTTAAGGTACGGGGAGTTGTCCGGCTTATGATTAAAACCAGACACTGGACAACTCAAGGCATGTTTCTGTAATGGCTGTTTGTGGGTTGACCCAGGCTATGACGAGGGTTGACTTTCTACCATCTGGATGAACAATAGCAATATTGTTCTAGACTCGCCACAGTTTTATTAAAAATAGGTTTTTTCAGAAAACAGTAAGTGGGAGTATGGTAGAACTGGAAGTGATTCCAGAACCACAAACGATTACTGAAGATTTGATAAGGAACCTAAAGATTCAATCTGGATTGACATTCCAATGGCCACTCCGCAGGGATGGTGGGTAACTTCAGGCACCCGAGAGGTACTACGGTAGCCTCAAGGAAGGTGACAGGGAAGTTCTTGTTTACCCACACTTGCCATTGCTGTTGTTCCAGACTGTGAGACCCGGCAGGAGGATGAGTATAGCGTCGTTCTAAACTTGCTTTAGAAGTGTACGTCTGTATGACTCTGCCAGAGGGTTGTTATGGTCAGTGGGAGCAGCGGAAGCATTGGTGGACAGGTAGCTTATGTCTATTTATAGACTAAAGCAGATGTAGCGGAGATAGATCATCTATTTCTGATGTGACAGTCATGGGTTTGACTTCATCAAAATAGGGGATGGATCTGTTGAGAAGGTAGTAGGGTGTGATATCCTGGTATTTGGATGACATACACAGAATAGGAAAAGAAACTCTTATACTACAATCGGTTATACTTTGGTCGTCACACAGTGTTTTCTCCACATAGGACTTGGATATTATATCAGACATACTGGTCACTAGATCTATGGTTTTAGATCTAGATTTGGGTGGTTTCCCAATCGGGGTACTTAGACAGCATTCTAAGAGTATTTAGAATGGACGACTCCTGGCACGGTAGTGTACCTGCAGGTAATGGAGTCACCCTCTCTAAAGGTGTCTTACAGACTGAAGTAGAGAGGGATGCGCATGATTGACAGATCACTTGCTTAGGCAATTGAGTCAATCATGAGATGTCAAGTACCACACCAGATGTTGTTCTTGCACTAGATACAATAAGTTGACATTGATCCAATCCTGGAGAAACAGTCGGAAGCAATTATAGAACATAAGTGGATGTTCTAGGGATATGATAACGACAGCCTCATTCGGAAGACAGTTATCATTCCAGGCTTCCAAGGTGACATGGACGACAAGGAGGTTGTCAGAGTTATAGTTTTCCCTCTGACGAGGGGCAGTATTTTGGACAGGTGGTCCAAGGCAATACTGAGGGAGGCATGGCGCAGGATACTGATTAAGTTCAGTTGACGATACAGTCTAAGAATTTTGGATTTGGAGTTCATTTATGAGCTATGTCCCATCAGACATCCAGACACATTCTAAGACAGGTATTGCTCATTTCGGGAGATGGGTTTTCTTCGCGAACTTGAGATATAGAGAGACATAGAAAGAGACATCAAAGCGGATCCACTCACTAAGGCTATTCCTCGAACGCAATAGTTTCGCGAACGAGCTTTGTGAGACTGACTAGTAGAGGAGTTGGGTGTTCGGTATCACACGGGCTGTGAGTATGCGACATCGCAATAATTAGCCTTGAGTGCAAGTGGGAGATTGTTGGAGATAATGCCCTCAGAGTCAATTATTGGATCACAGGCACGTGATTGCGGTGATTGAGGGAGGACCTATCCCGGTAGGACAGTCTTACTCGTGATGATAGTATGCTATCTGGTTTACCTTTATCATCGTGTACTGTTTTAGGTGACCTGACAAGTCGCTATTACATGTTGATAGAGCCCCTAGGATTCTTGCTTGACCACCAGCAGTATGAGGGCGATCATATAAGTGGGAGCTGGGGTCTATAAGCATATCCTTAAATGGTCCCTAGTCGTGTGAGTTTCGAGACAGGGCATCGATACTCCATAGTAGACTAGTGTATACAGTCGAGACCCCGACGAGGGGCGGTGGCCGGTCTCACAAGCCACTGGTGTCAGTTGGATCACCTAAGATGTATACAGGTGCTCATTGGGTTATGAGTACACCGGACAGGACTCGCCGGGAACATGCCAGTTGGTCATATACCAGACGTCAGATGGCAGTTCCCTGGTGACATGTGTGCAGGTTAGTTCATCGACCTGGGGATCGTCATTTGTCTCGTGTGAGTTCCCACTGTACTTTGATTACTACCCTACCACAGCTCAAAGGAGTCGTGCAAACAGGTTTTAGTTGGGTACAGTCCCGAGCCACATGGAGGCAGTGAGCGTATCTTCAGGGGTTCGTCTCTCCCGGTATTGGGGGTGAGGTCGTGCTGTGTCTAGGAGAGCCATTACACGAAGTCCTTGGCCAAGGCAAGGAGATTTACTGGTAGGTATTCCAGTAGTATCTCAGGGTGTTCTGGGCTACACTCCGACACGACTTGTACCGCTTTTGGGGGTCTGACTTTTACCAACCCCCTAGGCCCGCCATGCGATGCTCATAGACGAACGGACCGGACTGCACGGATATTGTCACTGACAGGCTCAGTAGGGTTGTCAGGCTGAGTTCACTCACAGACATCCCTTTTACTCAATACCTGGTAGCCCGTCACGTATTGGCTTATACCTCTGACGTGCTAGTGGTTAAATCCACATCCAAGGTGTTGACGAGTCTTTAGAGTCCCCCACATTCAGTTACTCAGCTTTCGGGCGAAAGGTTGTAGAGGCCGTATGGAGATATGGCAAGGTCCGATCAGATACGTGCGGTATTGCACGGATCAGGATTGGACAGTTTGTACTATAGGCCGTATGGTTATATGGCAGGGTTCGATCAGATACGTGCGGTATTGCACGGATCAGGATCGAACAGATATTACTAGCCGGTTTTGGTATAAGCCGGATCCTAGTATAGTACAGTGTAGATTTTGTCTCATTGCATTTGTATTTCGGTCGAAATACAGATGCGGGTGTGTATGCACAGTATTGGGGTTTTCCTGTAATTTATTACGGGACCAGTTTTCTGGAGTTGCCAGTTTGCTTTCCGTTTCGGCCGATTTCCATTGTTCCGTTCATTGGCCGAAGATTGGTGGAGGAGGGATTATTTGCATTGTTGCAAATAAGCATTTTGTGGAGGGGGTCTTTGCATATGTTTGTATCATGATGGTTTTCATGATGGAGCCCCATCCATTGACCTTGCTTGACTTTTATCTTCATGATGGCATGACTTTTTGAGTCATCATGGTTGTTGATGATTTGTTGATGGAGTGTGGCTTTCCTAGTGATCATTTCTATTTGCATGATAGCTTCCTCTCTCTCTCTTACATGATATGAGTTTGGCTCCTATTATTTTTGGTGACTCTCTCTTTTTCCTCACCCTCCCCTCACTAGTAGTGGCCGGCCCAAGCATGAGAGGGGGCTGTCCAAAATTTTGGGGGTGGGTATTTGGTCCATTTCATGCTCCCAAATATCCACAAGTTCCATCTCCAAACTCCATAGTTCATCCCTCCACCAAAAGGCAATTCCATGAACCCCAAAATGAGACTTCTTCTCTAGATATTCTACAGCATATCTTGGGCACGTTGAGTAGCCGGCTTCGTACCCGAGTTGCCTCGGCATTGAGGTGGGAGCCCGTAAACGATGTAGGCGATGTGGTGCACTTCCGGCGACGAGGAGGAGACGGGACATTCCGCAGGAGATCGGGACGATGACGAGAAGACCGGAGGACTCGGATCTGTCGGTATACTTCTCTTCCCTATCTTGTTAGTAGCTTAGACTTGTTAATGGTTACGATCCGGATGTTTAGTGCGCGGTGGTGCCGGTTTGCTAAGTCCGCAAAATTAAAGTTTATCACCGCTTCCGCATTCCGGCGTCGGATTGACGGCCGGGGCGCCGCCGTGCACTTGCAGCTTGTTGATCTTCTGATCGCTCAATACCCGGGTGGCCGTTACGTTTAACAGACTGCTTGCAGCTTGTGGGTGTTTGATATGATCATCACCTACTGTCGGCGTATTGACGAGTCTTCAGAGTCCTACACAGAGGTTTTCTGGCTCAAACGAAACGGAGTAGGAGCACATATGTGATATGTGCGGGACCGAGATTAATACGATATGTGATACCATATTCTATTCTCGCGGTATGTGATATCGGTCGGTTATATATGATATAGATGGGTTATTGGATCAAGTGTTGATTCGATAAGTTGATTCATTTGATATTGGTTGGTTATATGTAATGTAGCCGGATTATTAAATCAAGTGTTGATTTAATAATTTAATGTATAATTATATATTTGATATATTACATTACAATAACTAATATTAGCTAACTTAAGATTTCTTTTCTCACTTTGGATACATTGATATATATATGTGTGTGTGTGTGTGTGTGTGTGTGATATGTTAAATGTATCATGCTAGGTTACAAATGCAACTAGGGTTTATGAGGATTAAACCATGCTAGAGTTAAGATTAGGGTTAATATTTATCATTAAGTAATTCAAATATTTTAGATTTTGTCATGGTTGATATTTGATGAAAGCTTGTAGAAGCTTGTAAGCATCTTTGACTTTGTCCACTCTTTTAGTCTAGCTTAAGATATTTTTTGACCTAACCTTTAACCTTTGCTCATGGTTAACTCTCTAAAAGGGTTAAGCATGACAGCTTAACCCTTGGTTGTATTTCTAACCTCAATCATTCATTCATCACAATTTCACTTGATCTTCTTCTTCCTCTCACATGAAGCTTTCTAGTTTTTGAGTTTGTGATGAAAACTTGTGAGAATATGAAATTTAAAGTGAGCAAAATTCCTACTTCATCATCCTCTACTACTTTCCATTTAGTATAGGGTGTTTTCTTCACTAATTCCACAATTAGTGAAGAGATAGCTTGGGTTAGTGTCTCCTCGACGTAGCTCATCTTCGGCCTCGAAGACTTCGAAGCAAGCATGTTCGTTTCTTCAAGTGAGCCTCTCTAGAGTCTGGGACTTCATGATCGCAGCGAAGGGACTACTACATAGAGTTAATGAAGTGAAAGACCGGTCTACAAAGGTTGTATTCCTTGTTCACTTTACTTGCAAAGTTGTTTGCATTTAATTCTGTCGGATTTCTAGTAAACAATTCTATGTTAGGGTTGGCTAGAACGGCTAAAATTTTAACTTGGCATGGATGATGCCTCCCGAAACCTTGCTACCGTGCTAGGGAACCCTGCAGTGGTATCAGAACCATGATAGAAAATTAGACGGATTTTGTTAAGACTACGAAACCGAAATACTCCGAAACTTGAAACACGGAAACTCACTTTCTGTCGATTTTAAAAGGTGAGCTGATGATTTGGTAGAACCGAAGGATTCAATAGCGTCCAACGAACCTCAGCCTCTCCGCCGATCTAGTAGGTTTTCTCATCCACCTGAGAGATACTTCGGTTTTCTCTATGACAGTGGGAGCGAGGATTGCATCATGAGATGATGACCCAACTAGTTTCGAGCAGGCCATCAAGAGAGGGGACTCTGTGAGAATGGCTGGATGCTAAGCGATCTGAGATAGAATCCATATACACCAACAAAGTATGGATTTTGGTTGCTTTATCTGAAGGGTTAAATCCCCATCAGGAGCAAGTATATCTTGAGAAGATTACTTAGTGTAGATGGAAAAGTTGAGACTTTCAAAGCTAAGACTTGTTGCAAAAGGTTCTCGTCATCGACCAGGTGTGGATAATGATGAAACCTTTTCTTGTGCCGATGCTTAAGTCCATCCGGATCCTACTTGCCATTGCTACATACCATGACTACGATATCTGGCGGTTGGGTGTCATGACTGTTTTTCTAAATAGTGATTTAGAAGAGAGCGTCTATAAGCACACAGCCAGAGGGCTTTGTAGACAGTGGGAGCAGCGGAAACGTGTGCAAGTTGCTTTACAGGTTAACGCAGGCATCATGGAGTTGGAACATCTGTTTTGATATGGTAGTCAAAGCGTTTGACTTCATCAAAATGGCAGATGAACCTTGCATATACAAAAAGGTAGTAGGGTGTATGGTGGATCCTCATATTGTACGTGGATAATATACTCTTGATAGGAAAGGAATTTTCTATACTACACATGGTCAATCTCCTCTTATCACAAGGATTCTCCATATAGGATCAAGGTGATACCTCCTAAATCCTGGGTTTTGGATCTATGAGATAGATCTAAGTGGATGTTAGGATTCTCACTATGTATAGTGAGATGATATCAATCGATCCTGGAGAGAATCACTGGATAGCTTCCAGGGTGGTAAGGACGACTGAACGTCAGTCACAGGCATTGTCTTTACCCTCAGTGGAGGGACGGTATGTTGGAAGAGTTCCAAGCTAGATACCGTGACATACTAGACGATAAACTATGGATACATTGCTACCAAGGATACTACCAAAGAGGTGGTCTGGATGTATATAAGTTCATAAGATAAACTTCGTTCCTACTATTGTGAGACAATGGAGTGGTGGTTTTGGCCTAGAAACCCCCGTCCCATCAGCGATCCAGACATATTCTAAGGCAGTATCACCTGATCATGGAGATGGTTGATCTCCAGGGAGATCGAGATTAGGAGAGTAGACACAGAGGACAACGGCGCGAATCCAATCACAAAGGCCTTTTCCCAGAGAGAGACTTTTATAGGATGGTTGTGTATGAGATACTATAACCACTGCTGATTGTTGGGTATTGGATACTACGACAGATGGCACTAGTGCAAGTGGGAGATTGTTAGTTATATGTATGCCCTAGAGGCCATTACTGTACATATGATATATATTGTAGTGGATGCTTGGACATATATAGAGAGGACTTCCTTGCTCGACATGATAGTATGGTATCTGGTTGCTCTTTATCTTAACATATAATTGATTGTTTCTATATTACATGTTGATAAAGCCCTTAGGATGAGGTTTACCACCGAAAACAGAGACGAAACCGCGTAGGTAGTCTTGCCTGAATTTGGGGGCAAATGCTATTTGGATTTATCCGTCCACCTCTCCGAAGATACCAAGTTGATTTATGGCACCGTGTACCGGAGGTTTAGACGGATGCGACCGTTGTAGCAGACTTCGTCAGATTCCCCTTCGTTTGAGGGGGCTTTTTATTGTGGGGACTGTTCCCCTCCGAAAGACGGCGTACAAGACTGCGATATCCTGAAGCTGAGATTCGGGAAAGATGCTATTTGGTTTTATCCGTCCACCTCTCCGAAGATGCCAAGTTGATTTATGGCACCGTGTATCGGAGGTTTAGACGGATGCGGCCGATGTAGCAGACTTCGTCAGATTCCCCCTCGCTTGAGGGGGTTTTGATTGTGGGGACGCTCTTCCCTACAGGCGCAAGCCCCTGCAGTTAATTACGCTACCGCATCGCGGTAACAACTTTCTCCTTCTCCAGAATTTCACTTCGTGTCGTGTGTGTTTGTTTTGTTTGTGGTTGCCCGTGGATTGTATACGGAGACTGAGTAATGTCGTCGCTCGTAGGATGTGGGTTAGTCCAAATCCGTATTTACTTAGATTTGGGTTTGGTGTTTTTAGTTTAAGCATGCATTAGTCGCGTTGCGGCTAAGATCAACTTAAACGTTCGTTAAGGATACGTTAGTTCTGTTTTGAGACTAAGATCAACTTAACGGGACCGTTTAGATCCGGCAAAAGAGCATTTGGGGGCCCTATTGCTCCAGTTTAGGGACGTAGTAGTCTATTTTCCAGTTTAGGGACGTAGTGGTCTGTATTCTAGATCCGGCAAAAGAGCATTTGGGGGCTCTATTGCTCCAGTTTAGGGACGTAGTGGTCTATGTTCCAGTTTAGGGACGTAGTGGTCTGTATTCCAGTTTAGGGACGTGGTGGTCTGTATTCCAGTTTAGGGACGTGGTGGTCTAAGTTCCAGTTTAGGGACGTGGTGGTCCGTATTCCAGTTTAGGGACGTGGTGGTCTATGTTCCAGTTTAGGGACGTGGTGGTCCGATATTAGTTTAGGGACGTTTCGGTCCAATATTAGTTTAGGGACGTTTCGGTCCAATATTAGTTTAGGGACGTTTCGGTCCACGAGTTTAAGGACCCCGCAGTCCGTATTCATGTGTGGTTGTTGGGACCCGTCGCCTCTCTGACGTCGTTAAAGGATTACAACGAGAGGTGTCAGAGGAGCTCGGAGATGTACCCTCGAACCAGATATAAATTGATTTAAAGGAGCAATATCGCTTAGTCAATTTAATTTGAGGACTTACGGCCATGATTGGGCTAAGTCCAAAGTATTCAACGCTTTTTATTTGTTTTTGGTCTGTTAGACCTGTGATAAGGCTTGGCCCATTTTTAAATAATGCATTGCATTATTTTCTTTTTTTTTGTTTGGGCTCTGCCCATAAAAGATGCAGAGCATCAATTTATTTTGGACTCTGCATAGCATTTTTATTATTTTGTTTGGGCTCTGCCCATTTATAAATGATGCAGAGCATCAATTTAATTAGGCCTGTTTGGTCTTTTAATTGGGCCTGGCCCTTCAGGAAAAGAAATGCATTGCATTTGTCAGGCGCTTTGCGCCAATTACTGAGCGCAAGCACTTGTGGTGAGGACACGTGTCATGCTCTGGTGAGCGCAAGCGCAACGGCGCAGTGCGCTGCGCTGTTGCGCTGCTGACACGTGGCGCGCTCTGGTGAGTTGCGCCAATTCCAGAGAGCAAAGCTCTATTTCAAGAGCGCGTAGCGCAAGTTGTTCTGTAGCTGACACGTGGCGCTCTCTCAAGAGTGCAACAGCGCGATTTGGAAGTGCAAAGTACTAAGAATCTTTTAGATTCAAGAACAGAAGTGCAGAGCACTATTTGATTTCTTGATCTAATTTAGATCAAAGAAAAATTAGTTTTTCTTTTTGTTTCAAGAACCAGAGGTTCATAAAAGTGCAAAGCACTATTTTTATTTTGTTGTTTTCTTCTTTTTAAAGAACCAGTGGTTCATGAGAAGTGCAAAGCACTGTTTATTATGTGGAGAACATTGATCTGGTTTTTAGATCAATGATTTATTAAAAGAGATTTATTTTCTCTCGTGAAATTTTTTACCTTTTTCTTTGAAATTTTCTCAGAATTCTCTCTCTGTTTGAATCTCTTGACTTTTTTCAAGAAAATGTTGATGCTTTGAATTGAGGTCTGGGGTCTCTTTTATAGTGCCCATAAATTAGTTAAATTTGTTAAAGAGATCTTTCTCTGAGTGATTTGGGGAATTTTCCCCACCGTTGGATCTTTGATCTAAGGGCTTCTGTTTTACAGAAGAAAATCTTCTTGTTTTAACAAGAACAGAAAAGATTTCTTTAGAATTTTAATTCTGTTTGGCGCAAATACTCTAGAGCGTGACACGTGTCAAGCAGCGCACAGCGCAGCGCAACTGCGCTGACACGTGTCGCGCAGCGCACAGCGCTGCACAACTGCGCTAGCGCATCTGCGCTGACACGTGTCGCGCAGCGCACAGCGCGGCGCAACTGCGCTAGCGCATCTGCGCTGACACGTGTCGCGCAGCGCAGTGCTTGCGCAACTGCGCTAGTGCAACTGCGCTAGCGCATCTGCGCTGACACGTATCGCGCAGCGCAGTGCTTGCGCAACTGAAGCGTTGCTTCTTTGATTTTGCCTTGACTAGAGCTTTGCTCTGATTGGGTGCGCTGCCTTGGGCGCTGCGCTGATGCATCTGCGCCTGATACGTGGCGTGTTGCGCAGCGCAAATAATCTGAAGCGTTGCTTCATTTATTAAATTTTAAATTTTCAAAGCAGAGCTTTGCTCTAATTAGGGAAAGATGAAGCGTTGCTTCATCTCCCGCCTCAGAATTTGAACAGAGCTTTGCTCTGATTAGGGTAAACAATTGCCCTCCCCACCGTTGCGCTTACGTGGCCCCAAACTTGAGCGCAACGGTGGCGGAACTCCAACCGCCGTGACAACTTTTGGAAGTCGAAGAGGCAATTGATGCCTATAAATAGGACCTTTGGTCCCCCACAGATGCTTATCACCTTTCAGATTTTTATTTTCAAAAAACTTCAGAGCTTTGCTCTTGCCTTCAAGAACTCCAGAGCTTTGCTCTCCTTTCCAAAGTTTTTAGAAAAACTTTAAGTAAAATTAATTCTTAGATTAAATTAATTTTAATTAATCTTAACCAGCAGAGCTTTGCTCTCATAGATCTTCTGATCTAAAGAAAATCCCTTCGGGGTTTCACCAGCAGAGCTTTGCTCATTTTCAAAGTTAGAAACTTTAGGTAAAATTAATGTAAATCAAATTAATTTAAATTAATCTCAGTCAAAGTGCTTTGCTCTCACAGATCTTTTGATCTAAAGAGATCCCCATTGGGGTTTCATAAACAGAGCTTCGCTCTCAAAAAAAAACTTATAGATCTGCAGAGCTTTTGTTCATGGGTTTTAATCCCTGAACAGAGCTTTGCTCTCTAGGAATTTAGCCCTCTATGTATATTATTTTTCTTCTATCGCTAATCTTCCTGTGGTATTTCCTCCAGGCATAATGGCGGTGCATCTATACAGTTTGCACGAGTTCATCACCTATGACGATATCCGCGCACAGGGTCGTCAACAAAACCAGGAGTTTACAGACGCTCAATGTGCAGAGGTCATGGGTCGTCTGAACGCAAGCGGTGGTTGGCTGCTACCTCGTCGTTCGGCTCTTTTGAAAGTCGTGCTGGGAGCAATATGGAGAGCACTTCCGGGTCTTCACGAGGCCCTACCGCCTAATGCGCTGGATGATGCCGAAGACAAGGTGCATTCAGTGTACCTGACGGGGCTGATCTCGAAGAAACGGCGGGACAGCCTCATTGACATCCTACATCAAATCTTCCAGCAGACGACGATAGTTGCTGCTTATCGAAGGCCGGGAGGGCTTGCCGAGGATCTTGACACAGAGGAGCGCGAGAGGCTGCGCATAAGAATAATTAGAAAGGCCAGAAGAACTCTGGATGGCCTTACTTTTGAATTCCTCAATCCGTGCCCCGGATCTGAGGTTATACCGTTGTAATAATTTGAATAATGTTTCTTATTCATTGCTCTTATGATTGTAAGAATTTTTAGCAATATGAATGGAAACCCCTTTTTTTTTATTTCAGCTTGTCTTATTTCTCGTCTTGAGTCTTCTGCCCATGCATAAATGAATGCGTCTCGAACGCCTGATCAAATGTAAATCGGATGTTCTTTCTGTCATTTTCTTCTTTCTTTTATTGTTAGCAGGCTGTCTTAATAACCATGGTTGACGGATGTTTAGAACGAGTATTCTGACTTTCTTAAGAAATAGCGATGGCTTAGGCCGCAGGTTCAGATCTGCTGCCTAAGACTTTTCAACTCTATAAGCCATGAGGGTCTCACAGAGACTTTTCTCCCTACGGACCGAGAGGATCTCGTAGGTGGTTTTTCTCCTTAGGAATCGTGAGGATTCCTAAGTGTGGTTTTCTCTTATAAGTCGTAAGGATCCTATAAGAGAATTTTCCCTTTTACGAGTCGAGAGGACTCGTAAGCGGTTGTTTCCCTCCTTGTCGAAACTCGACTTTGGAGAGTGAAACCCGTGAATAGTATGCAAGAGACCATTTTAGATCGACTTGCAGGGTCCCATTGTTCAGGAAGCAAGTTTTTTGGTTCCTGCTGCCTGAGGCTTCATCTTGCAAGTTGAGACGAATCGGGAATTTTCCCGCAGAGACACTGGTTTCTCTGCGAGCCGACGCGAATCAGGAGGCTCTCGTCAAGGAGTGTTTGTATCCGTGAGTCGAGGAATTTGCTAGGGATTATTTGTTTCCCCAGCGCCAAGGATTATTTGTTTCATTGGGGTTTGAAACGAGTCGAGGATTTCCCACGGAGGCACTGGTGGCTCTGCGAGTCGACGCGGATCAGGAGGCTCTCGTTAAGGAGTGTTTGTATCCGTGAGTCGAGGAGTTTGCTAGGGATTATTTGTTTCCCCAGCGCCAAGGATTATTTGTTTCCTTGGGGTTTGAAACGAGTCGAGGATTTCCCACGGAGGCACTGATGGCTCTGCGAGTCGACGCGGATCAGGAGGCTCTCGTCAAGGAGTGTTTGTATCCGTGAGTCGAGGAGTTTGCTAGGGATTATTTGCTTCCCCAGCGCCAAGGATTATTTGTTTCCTTGGGGAACGAGTCGAGGGTTTCCTACGGAGGCACTGGTGGCTCTGCGAGTTGACGCAGATCAGGAGGCTCTCGTCAAGGAGTGTTTGTATCCGTGAGTCGAGGAGTTTGCTAGGGATTATTTGTTTCCCAAGTGCCAAGGATTATTTGTTTCCTTGGGGTTTGAAACGAGTCGAGGATTTCCCACGGAGGCACTGGTGGCTCTGCGAGTCGACGCGGATCAGGAGGCTCTCGTCAAGGAGTGTTTGTATCCGTGAGTCGAGGAGTTTGCTAGGGATTATTTGTTTCCCAAGCGCCAAGGATTATTTGTTTCCTTGGGGTTTGAAACGAGTCGAGGATTTCCCACGGAGGCACTGGTGGCTCTGCGAGTCGACGCGGATCAGGAGGCTCTCGTCAAGGAGTGTTTGTATCCGTGAGTCGAGGAATTTGCTGAAGACACTGGTTTCTTCGGAGTTGGACTGAACCGTCGAGATTTGGCTTCGTCTTCTGGCGGAGCCTGTTGGGAAAGTATGGTTCCCTCTTTGTTTATGCCCTTGAATTGTATACAGGGATCGATGTGATCTTAACTGTAGGGCCAAAGTTTTATCATCATTTTTTTTTTTTCGTTTTATCTCCGCGATGCTCTATCATTTCAGCTTTTATATCGCGAAGGTCGCGATCGCCCAATCATTTCGGCTATTTCTCGCGGTGCCCAATCATTTCATCTATTTATTTTATTTTTACTCGCTGCTTTTTATTGCAAGTCGCCCAATCATTTCGGCTATTTCGTATGCATGTGCGGCCTACTGGTTTTTCGCCGTAAGCCAATTTCGGTATCAGCACCTCTACAACTGGGATATTACCAGGAGCGAATCATCATCTGCTTCCGTCGATGTCGAACAAAGGTGGCTTAGCGAACCAGGTTAAGGTCCTGTCGACTAAGGCTTTGACTTCATAAGCCGTAAGGGTCTCACAAAGTTATTTCTCCCTACAAGTCGTGAGGATCTTATAGGTGTATTTTCTCCTTAAGAATCGTAAGGATTCCTAAGTGTATGTTCCTCTGTAATTCGTAAGGATCCTACAGTAAGGTTTTCTCCTTGTAAGTCGAGAGGATTTATAAGGGTTGTTTACCATGCGAACATATCCCCAGTCACGGATGAGACTTGGTTAGGGAAATGTTTATTCGCGCCCGTGGATTGTATACAAGGGTCAGTATTGAGCCACTTGTAGGGCAATATCGGAAGTTGTGGGGGTTGCTTAAGCACAGGTTTAGGTCTCTGTAACTTAAGACTTTCAACTCTTATGAGCCGTGAGGGTCCCATAAGAGAGTTCTCCTTACGAGTCGTGAGGATCTCGCAAGTGTATTTTCTCCTTAGGAATCGTGGGGATCCCTAAGTGTGCTGCTCCCTTGTGAGTCGTAAGGATCTCACGTGGGTAGATTCTCCTTATAAGGTCGAGAGGACCCTATAAGTGTCCTTTAACGAGGTTGCGCCCTTTCAGGTTTTCACAAACACTCGCCGGTAGCCCTGCTGTTTTTACTCACGGAGCCCTTTCGGGTTTTCATCCGCGCCCATTTTGCTTATGGACATACCGTTTTTTTTTATTCTTTTTATTTATATATATATATTTTTTCTCTTTTTTTTTACGAGGTCGCTCCCTTTCGGGTTTTCACGAACACTCGCCGGTAGTCCTGCTGTTTTTACTCACGGAGCCCTTTCGGGTTTTCATCCGTGCCCTTTTTGCTTATGGACATACCGTTTTTTTTTATTTTATTTTTATATGTTTTTTTTATATCTCGCCAGCCTAAAGATGCTGCGGTAGTAGTTTAAATACGTTTCGGTCTGCTATTAGTTTAAGGACATTTCGGTCCGACGTTTGAGAAGGCTGGCTACTGCTGATGGAGTTTGAGCTTAGCAAGATAGTGAGCGGACATAGTCGTCGTCATCTACCATTGACCTAGGCTGCGGCTCATTAAGCATAGTATTTCTTTAGGAAGCGACCGTTTATCGGCCTGAAAGGCCTTTCACCGTGCATGTCCATGAGTAGATAGGCCCCACCTTGGTAGACCTTATCTATGATGTATGGGCCTTCATAGTTTGGCTCGAATTTTCCCCGCTTAGCGCGATTAGGGATCATAGGCCTTTTGACCACTAGCACGAGTTTGCCTTGGCGGAATGTCTTCGGTCGGGTCAGTCTTTCATATGAGCGCGTCATCTTTGCTTTATAGGCCTCCAGATTTTGTTGCGCTATGAGCCGGGTTTCATCAAGGGCGTCAAGCTCCTCAAGCCGAAGGTGAGCATTTTCTTCGTCCGTCATCTCGTAGTGGACTGCCACTCGTAGAGAGGGTAACTCTATCTCGAGGGGGAGTACTGCTTCCGTCCCAAATACCAACGCGTACGGCGTTGTGCTTGTGGTCGTCTTGAACGTAGTTCGATATGCCCAGAGAGCTTCTTGCAGCCTCTCGTGCCAGTCTCTCTTATTTCGGGACACCGTCTTTTTCATGATTTTCGTCAGGGTCTTGTTGAAGGCTTCAGCTAGACCATTAGCTCGCGGATTATAAACCGAGGAATATCTCCAGTCTATATTATGCTGTTCCGCAAAGCGACTGATCTTGTGGCTTCTGTAAGCTGGCCCGTTATCGGAGATGATCCGTCGCGGAGTTCCAAACCGATATATGACATGCGTTTTGAAGAAATGGAGGATATTCTCCGTCTTAACTTCTCTTAACGGTACTGCTTCTGCCCATTTAGAGAAGTAGTCAGTCGTTGCTAGGATGAAACGATGTCCTCTAGACGATGCTGGTTCGATGGGGCCGACTATATCAGTCCCCCACATTTCGAATGGCCAGCTAGCCACCGTTGGGTGTAGTGGATTTGGATGCTGGTGGATGAAGTCCCCATGAATTTGGCATGAGTGGCAATGCTTCGCATATTCGAGGCAGTCCTGGATCATCGTGGGCCAGTAGTAGCCCATCCATTTGATCTTCAACTTCATCTTTGGCCTGCTTGGTGAGAACCGCAGAGTCCGCCGTGAACTTCCTGGACGACCATTTTCGCTTCGTCAGGTCCTAAGCATCTCAGCCACAAAGAATTAAATGACCTCTTGTACAGAGTATCATTGACGAAGGCGAAAGACAGAGCTCGTTTCATGAGCTGATGTCTCGTGGATGCTTCTTCAGGCATTCGGTGGGATTTAAAGTAGTCCATGAAGACTTCTCTCCAATCCTCGGCATTTTCCCAATCTTTTACTTGCAGGGTCGTCTACTCGCTCGCTTCTTTTTCTTCGGATGATTCCGAAGATCTTTCTACTGGGGCAAGAACTCGACGGCTTTGTACCACGATTCTAACGTCGTCGAAGTTCTCGTCAGCCAGTTCTTTAGCAAGTTTGGCCAATGCGTCTGCTTTGCTATTTTCCGCACGCGGTATGTTCTCCAAAGTATAAGAGGGAATTTAGGTCAACAGTTGTTGCACCTTTTCACCGTATTTCACCAATTCCGGTTTGCACGTTTGGTAGTCGCCGTTTACTTGACTAACGACCAGTTGAGAATCCCCGTATATAAGGAGGTTTTCAATTCCCATGTCAATGGCGATCTCAAGGCCTGCTATCAAAGCTTCATATTCGGCTTCGTTATTTGTCCCCGGCTCTGTTAGGGAGAACGCGTAGCGCATTATCCCTCCTTGTGGAGTTATAAAGATGAGTCCTACCCCTGATTTAATTATAGGGGTACTTTGTTTGCGCTTCTTCACGGAAGATGCTCCGTCGAAATAAAGCTCCCATCGGATATTATCACCGTCAATCGCATCAAACGCATGTTCGTCTGGAAGATCGCAATTCAGAGGAGAATCGGCGGGTATCGGATGTTCAGCGAGGAAGTCGGCGATGGCCTGGCCTTTCACTGCCTTGAGAGGTTGATACGTTATCGAGAACTCCATCAAGAGCAGGGCCCATTTAGCGAGTCGTCCCGTCAATATGGCCTTTGACATCAAGTATTTAAGGGGGTCCACCTTTGAAATGAGACGGACTTCATGCGCCAACGCATAGTGCCTGAGCTTTGTTATCGCAAAGATCAATGCCAGGCAGTGTTTTTCAATGGGGGAGTAGTTGTTTTCTGCCCCTAGCAGAACTCGACTTAAGTAGTAGAGTGCTCTCTCTTTCCCTTGATCGTTCTCTTGTGCCCATAATGCGCCTAAGGAACCTTCGAGGGCGGTCGTGTAGAGAATGAGAGGCTTTCCCTTAACTGGAGCAGCCAACACCGGCGGGTTCTACAGGTATTGCTTGATCTCGTCTAGTGCGCTTTGGCATTTTTGGTCCCAGACGAACTGGGTCCCCTTCTTCATCAGGTGGCTGTAGGGACGGCACTTGCCTGAAAGATTGGTTATAAATCGTCGTATGTATGCGAGCTTCCCTTGGAGAGATCGCAACTGTTTGAGAGTCCTCGGCGGAGGCATTTCCATGATCGCTTTGATCTTTGACGGATCTATTTCAATACCTCGGTGTCGAACAATGAATCCCAGGAATTTGCCTGAGGAAACTCCGAATGCACACTTGAGCGGGTTCATTTTCAAGTTGTATTGTCGAAGGCGTTGAAATACGGTCTTCAGATGCTCGAGATGTTCCTCGTATGATTTGCTTTTAACCACGAGATCGTCGATATAGCATTCGACGATTTCGTGTATAAGGTCGTCGAAGATCTTCGTCATGGCCCTTTGGTAGGTGGCACCGGCGTTCTTTAAACCGAAGGGCATCACCTTGTAACAGAATATTCCTAAAGGGGTCCTGAAGGCTGTGTGCTTCTGGTCTTCTGGATGTATTTTTATCTGATTATATCCTGACGAGTCGTCCATGAAGGAGAAAATCTCATGAGTGGACGTATTGTCTATCATCAGTTCGGTGACTGGCACTGGAAAATCGTCCTTCGGACAAGCTTTATTTAGATCCCGGAAGTCTACGCATATGCGCACTGTCCCATTTTTCTTCATCACTTGGACGATGTTGGCGATCCATTCAGAGTATTGAACTTCCTGGATGAAGCCAGAGTCGATTAACTTTTTGACCTCGGCATTGATGCTCATCTCCAGCTCGAGTCGCATTCTTCTCGGCGCCTGTTTGACTGGCTTGATGTTCGGGGATATCGCCAATTTGTGTACAGCAATTTCTGGATCTAGTCCCGGCATTTCGGAATAGTTCCACGCGAAGCAATCTCTATGATGCAGAAGCACATCCTTTAACGCAGCTACCCTTTCTTCAGACAGTAACTCGCTGATGAATGTCGGTCGTGGATCGTTTGTCGTCCCCAACTCAATCTTCTTGAGGTTATCTGCAGTGGTATGGATTCCATCTTCCAGCTCTTTTGGCGCTGGTGGGAATTCTGAGATTATTTCGTCGTTGTTGTTTTCGAAGCACCAAAGGAGCTCATCTATGTCCTCGGGCTCTTCTTTTAATATTGTAATCATGTGACAGGTGCGAATTTGCTTCCAATCCCAATGTGGAACCCGTTCTTCTTTCGTGGCCTTGGGCTCGTGCTTCTGTGGCGGCGTTATCTTCCAGTTGTCAGAAAGAGCGAACTTGCCGAGCTGGTACTGATCTTCGACCCAATTCTTAAAGGTGAAGCAGTCTTCGAGCGGGTGCCCAATTACTCGATGCTAAGAGCAATAGTTTGGGCCAGAGACTTCGCTTGCTTGTACGGGGTGCTTGGACTTCGGCAGTGTAAGTATCTGATGTTTTAGAGCAAGATCAAGTATCTTCTTCGTCTTGTCCCGAGGAAACGAGTACGCTCGACCCATTTTCTTCGTGAGGGATAGATCAATAACGCTCAACTCCCGTTTGCATGGCTTCTTAGCCCTGCTTTGTTGTTGTTGAGCGCCTTTTTGGGCTTTCAACTTATTTCTGCTTTTGCGCCGAGCCTTCTTTAAAACAGGTTGACAAGGAGCGGCATTTTCATCCTTTACGGCCTGTTGGAGAAGGCATTGCGTATTGGCTTTCTCGTAGATGGCCATCTCACGGTTGTGATCATCTCGGACTTTTTGACCAGCTTTCTTTATAAGTTTGTCCATTTGTTCCTCGAACGACGGACTGGGCTCCTTTGCATCTGGAACTTTCACTGGCTTAGGATTAGCGTCCTCCCATTGAGCATCTGCTTCTTCATCGAAGTCATACATGACGTAACAGCTGTTTAGTAGCTCCCGTTTCTTTGACCGGATGTATCCGAGTCCTTTCGTCTCCATTCTCCCGTTAGGCAGTTTGCGTTGAGTCCCGGGAACGTTCCAGACTTTATCATAGAACTTGGCTTTTCGAATGGTCTGCTTGAAGGATATCCCCTGGCGTTTCAGCAGCTTTTTCAAACCTGCGTATAATATCTGGGGAGACGGATGGGCTGAAGCCTGTCGAGCGTAGAATCCGCACCATGCCAAATTTCTTTTTCTACCTTGGTTTCTTCAGAGCGGTAGAACAAAATTGCTTTCTCGCTTTCTCTCCTGAGAGGGATGTAGAACGTTTGTAGCTCTTCTACATTGTAAATATTAAGTACATCCAGTTCTTTATGGTGTTCAATCGGCACCATGGCGACTTGTAGACTTTGCTCTTCATCAGCGAATATTTGTATTGAAGGTCGAGTAGAGAATACAACATGGATCTCATCTTCTGAGTCGCTACCAAAGATCAACGTAGGGGCGGACGGTCCTGTCTTGTTGTGTTGGGGCGGACCCGAATACACTATCTCCTCTTCCTCCTCGGTATCACTGCCGAAGACAGGGATGGTGGCATTAGCTTTATTCTCCGGCTTGTGACACTTCTCCGTATCTTCGAAATCCGGTAAGAAGTATTTGGCATCTTCGTATTTGCGGACCTCGTTCACAGAGAACGGGTTCAGTTCTCCCGTCACGGTATACTCGAAACCATCCTTAAAATACTTCATACACTGATGTTGTGTAGAAGGGATGATGTCTTGGCGTCTATGACATACAACTTAATGTCCATGACGAGTAGCCCGAAGCGTAACGTCAGTATCACAGACCCAAGAGTTCTTGATGACTGGGAGTCAAACCCAGAGATGGTGATCTTGTCACGAGCAAGGTGCTGGACGCTCATGCAGATTTCTTTTAAGACCCGTACATTGAGGAGATTAACGGAGGATCCATTGTCGATTAGGATTTTTCCTATCTTTATATCGTGACAGTATCCTGAGACATAGAGGGGGCGATTGTGCTCGCACGTCCTAAGGAGAAGGTCCTCGTCGCCGAAAGTGACATCGGCCGTGTGCACTTCCTCCAATTCTTCCTTCATCTTTTCCTCGGCCAGGCATGCTTGGAATTGTTCCAGATCTTGGAGTGCCTTAATCAACGAATCTCTCGCCTCCTTTGATAGCAAAAGAGCGTCAAGAATGCTGAGCTGTGAGGGTAGCTTCCTCAGATGCGCTAAGACGTTGTAATCCACCTTATTCTTCTTCGGCGGGTCCTTGGCGCTTAGCTCTTCCACCACTTGGTCATCTAAGATGATATCTTCAGAGACCTTTTCTTTCCCTTTATCTTTTCTGTTCAAGGGTCCGAGGTTCTTTTCAGGCAGCGTCCGATTCCGCAACCGGATATTTTCACAGACCTTCAGCTCTTCTTCCTTTCTCGAAGCGGACTCTTTAAAGAGAAGGGCAAGTTCTAGCTCTCCATCAGAATCACTCCCGAATGTAGGCACTTGTGACCCGCCGGTGTTAACTACGCGACAATCGCCGGTAGTTCTTTTAATCCCTTCGGTCGTATTTCTTTGCTCCCGACGAGTTTTACGCTTTTCCCGTTTAAAGTGTTTTCGATGAGCTACATACCCTTGCCACCATCTATCGAAAGCTTTGCACTCTTGAGTAGGGTGCGAAACCTTCTGATGATATAAGCAATAGGAGGGGTGCGTTTCCACTTCACCGGTGATGTTTCCTTCAAAGGATGGTAGCTTCATGCCCATTGATATGGCCTTAGCAAACTTTTTCCTCATCTTGAATTGGCTTTTGTCGATAGCGGAGGTGTTTAGCTCCAACGAGATCGTCTCAGCTCCTTCATCAAGTCGCTGGCGCTTGGCCCTTTCAAATATAGCCGCCTCGCGCTCCCGATCAGCTTTACTTTTCAACCAAGCTTCATTAAGGAATGCGTCAATTACTTCATCTGATGGCCCCAGAACCTTTGGTTCAGGATCTGCCCCCAGCTTTTCAGTACAAGAAGTCTCCTCATCGTTCATGAACGAATGGGAAATCATATGACAGCTTGCCACGCATTCTTCAGATTCATCTGACGAACTTTCTCCCTCACCTTCCTCTTGGAAGACGTGATTGAGGAACTCTTGGAGTGTAATGGGAGTCCGTGCCTTCTGGTTGTATTCCTCCAGCACGTCAATTTATTTTTGCAAGTCCGAGCGCTTGTCGCTAGGCTTCAAGGGCTTCTTTGATTTCTTTTTCTTCTTCTTCGAAGATTTTGACGGCTGGTTGCGAGTGCTTGAGTCACCACCATCGGTGTTTGGAGTTGGACGTGGCTTCAGCATCCCTTCAATAACCTGCGGTTCCAACGGGTTCTTCCACCTAATCGCTGGACATGTCTGAAGATCGTTTAGCATCCTCTTTGTCTTGGCTGATAATACAACCTCCCACGGAGCTTCTTCAACGACGGAGCATGTTGCCCCCGGCGTATTCGTCCCCTTAGAGGTGTGGGGCTGCGGGGGATTCACCTTCCATTTGTCAGATAACGCGAACTTGCCCTGTCGGTACTGGTTTTCAAGCCAATTTTTGAAAACGTTGCAGTCTTCGATCAGATGGCCTAGTACTCGATGATAAGGACAGTAGTTGGGCTCGTTGACGTCACTTGGTTGCAACGGACGTTTTGGATCCGGCAGATTTATGAATCTATTGCGCAATGCCAGCTCGAATAACCTTCTCGTTTTATCGCGGGGAAACGAGTAAGGACGCCCTAGCCTCTCCTCAATGTCTACGTACGGGCGCATATTATTTTGACACACAACCGGCTTCGAGTTGCTCGGTTGTTGTTGAGCATTAGCGACGACGATCGCTTTTCCCTTCCCTTTGTCATTTCGGGAGTCCGGCTTTGGAAGAGGAGGTTTATGGCCCATCTGATCCATCTGCGCTAGCTTGTCAATCAAGGCCTGGAAGGTAGTTGGCTTGAAAAACATCATAAATTGTGAGATGGTTGCTTGTGGATCAAGGGTTCCCACAAACATACCCACCGCAGGAGCTTCTTCAATGCGCTGCTCGCACTTTGACCATAAGTTCCGCCATCGTATAGCGTACTGAACCCACGTCTCGCCTGGCTTTACCCTGGCGTTAATCAGTGCCGTCATCGGGGTACGTTCACTGGCGCTTGCAAAATGCTGAGTAAACAGTAGCTCCATCTCCGCGAAGGTTTTGATAGAGTCGTTTGGGAGCTCAGAGTACCACTCGAACGCCCTATCCGATAAACTTCCAACAAACTGGCGAAGCAACAGCTTGTCGTCACCACCGGTGTTGCCGCAGAGTGCCCTGAACTGGGCAACATGCTGGTGAGGATTGCCCGTCCCCTTGTAGACATGGAACTTGGGAATTGTGTAACCGGGCGGGTACTTGATTTGATCGTACCAACTTGGATATGGCCGCCCCGTTTTTACGACCTGGCCGGCTGCTTCAGTCGCATGATGAACCCGTATTTGTTGGGCGATGTACTCATCCAAATCAGCTTTAGAGATTGTATCCTCTTTAGCTGTCGATAGAGCTGGTGGAGGATTTGATGTCTCTCCCCTATCGTCTCCAAGGACGATCGGGGGCTCTTCAACCGGAGGATCTTGTTGTATCATCATCCCTATCATGCCTTGGAAGAGGAGGCCCATACGCTGTATGTTGGCTGCTTGTTCAGCAGCCTCTTTGTCCTTCTTCTCCAATATCCGACGAAGGAATTCAGCGTCGGTTTCTTCCTCCTGACGTTCGTCCGAGGACGTTTCAGGGCTTTCTTTTGGTCCGGTAAGTGCAGCCATAACATTCATCATTTCTTGGAGCTTTTGCTGTTGCTCCTGTGCCTTGGTCACTGATCGGGTGAGCGGTCGATAACCCGTGGATGCATGGCTGTCTTCTTTTCCCGATGCCATGTAAACCGTATGAACTGTTATGCCCCCTGACTTAGGGCGTTTAGGTTCACCATTTTTAACTTTTGCCGCTGACGCAGGAGTTTTCTCTGGCCTCCTTCTTTTGTGGGCCATTGAGGTTGAAGGAACCGTTGAAGTAGGCATCCTAGCAGCTGCTGTCCCCTGCTGTTTAATGGGACGGTCCTTGTCTTTTTCCACCTTCGCCTTTTTCTGGCGACGAGAGTGACCTGGGTCAATCATGGAGTCTTGAACCCTCCGCCAAACTTTATAAATTTTTGAAGACAGCCGTTGAGGGGGCTGTTCTTGCTTTGTTTCCGGATCTCTCTCCATAGGTGGAGGGGATCTTTTCAGTGTAGCGGTTGGAGAGTTCTTTCGTACCCTCCTCAGCAGTTCAAAGTTGTTCCCAGTTGGAACAGCAGCGTTGACTTCCACTATTGGAGCCGGTGGAGTTAGCCCTGAGGGGGAGTTGCCCCCTGCCTTTCTCACTCGTTGCCAATGGCGACGTCGAGCACGAAGAGCCGCTGGGACTGGCTCGGAGATTGAGATAGCTTCTTTTTGCCCCCTGTCTGAATGAGGCGCCGTCGATGTTAACCTCTTAAAGACTGAGGTTGTCTTTTGAGGGGTGATATTCAACCTATCGAAGACAGATCCTCGAGCAGGGACAGGAGCAGGAATCGTCAGTCTTGAAAAGACTGACTCTTTGACAGGGGAAGCCGCCTCGACGACTTCTGGAGCAGCAGCTATTGCTTTCCTTGGGACAGCCAGTTTAGAGTTCTGATTTATCCTGGTCAAAACAGAGGCTGTCGGTTTGGTAGCGGCGACCCGTTGACAGGGGCCGTCGTAGAAGTGAGCCGGTCGAAGACCGACTTTTTGTTCACTTCCGGTGCAGGTATTGGCGTAGGAAAGCTTGTAGGTGGGATCATGGTCCCGAAGAACAGGCCAGTGGTGGCTTGGGTCACCCGGTCTACCGGCAGAGCGAGGAAGGAAGCCGCTTGGGGCCCATATGCTAGACCTCCCTATGAGGTGGAGCGTCTGTTGCAGTGGCATTTCGAGCAGTTGGTGCAGTTAAAGGCCATTGAATCTTGAGTTCTGCACCAGGCAAAAGACCAAATCTTAGTAACTTGAAATCTGAAGGCAACCATTTAACAAACCGCAATTGGTTCGCGAGGACGACACACGAAGTGTGGAGTGGAAAGAGGAAAAGGTCCCACCGGGCGTGCCAGAATCTGTTCCCCTCCGAAAGGCGGCGCACAAGACTGCGATATCCTGACGCTGAGATTCGGGGCAGATGCTATTTGGTTTTATCCGTCCACCTCTCCGAAGATGCCAAGTTGATTTATGGCACCGTGTATCGGAGGTTTAGACGGATGCGGCCGATGTAGCAGACTTCGTCAGATTCCCCCTCACTTGAGGGGTTTTTGATTGTGGGGACGCTATTCCCTGCAGGCGCAAGCCTCTGCAGTTAATTACGCTACCGCATCGCGGTAACAACTTTCTCCTTCTCCAGAATTTCACTTCGTGTCGTGTGTGTTTGTTTTGTTTGTGGTTGCCCGTGGATTGTATACGGAGACTGAGTAATGCCGTCACCCGTAGGACGTGGGTTAGTCCAAATCCGTATTTACTTAGATTTGGGTTTGGTGTTTTTAGTTTAAGGATGCATTAGTCGCGTTGCGGCTAAGATCAACTTAAACGTTCGTTAAGGATACGTTAGTCCTGTTTTGAGACTAAGATCAACTTAACGGGACCGTTTAGATCCGGCAAAAGAGCATTCGGGGGCTCTATTGCTCCAGTTTAGGGACGTAGTGGTCCATGTTTCAGTTTAGGGACGTAGTGGTCTGTATTCCAGTTTAGGGACGTGGTGGTCTATGTTCCAGTTTAGGGACGTGGTGGTCCGTATTCCAGTTTAGGGACGTGGTAGTCTATGTTCCAGTTTAGGGACGTGGTGGTCCGACATTAGTTTAGGGACGTTTCGGTCCAATATTAGTTTAGGGACGTTTCGGTCCAATATTAGTTTAGGGACGTTTCGGTCCATAAGTTTAAGGACCCCGCAATCCGTATTCATGTGTGGTTTTTTGGACCCGTCGCCTCTCTGACGTCGTTGAAGGATTACAACGAGAGGTGTCGGAGGAGCTCGGAGATGTACCCTCGAACCGGATATAAATTGATTTAAGGGAGCAATATCGCTCAGTCAATTTAATTTGAGGACTTACGGCCATGATTGGGCTAAGTCCAAAGTATTCAACGCTTTTTATTTGTTTTTGGTCTGTTAGACCTGTGTTAAGGCTTGGCCCATTTTTAAATAATGCATTGCATTATTTTCTTCTTTTTTTTTGTTTGGGCTCTGCCCATAAAAGATGCAGAGCATCAATTTATTTTGGACTCTGCAAGGCATCTGCATAGCATTTTTATTATTTTGTTTGGGCTCTGCCCATTTATAAATGATGCAGAGCATCAATTTAATTAGGCCTGTTTGGTCTTTTAATTGGGCCTGGCCCTTCAGGAAAAGAAATGCATTGCATTTGTCAGGCGCTTTGCGCCAATTACTGAGCGCAAGCGCTTGTGGTGAGGACATGTGTCATGCTCTGGTAAGCGCAAGCGCAACGGCGCAGTGCGCTGCGCTATTGCGCTGCTGACACGTGGCGCGCTCTGGTGAGTTGCGCCAATTCCAGAGAGCAAAGCTCTATTTCAAGAGCGCGTAGCGCAAGTTGTTCTGTAGCTGACACGTGGCGCTCTCTCAAGAGTGCAACAGCGCAGTTTGGAAGTGCAAACCACTAAGAATCTTTTAGATTCAAGAATAGAAGTGCAGAGCACTATTTGATTTCTTGATCTTATTTAGATCAAAGAAAAATAAGTTTTTCTTTTTGTTTCAAGAACCAGAGGTTCATAAAAGTGCAAAGCACTATTTTTATTTTGTTATTTTCTTCTTTTTAAAGAACCAGTGGTTCATGAGAAGTGCAAAGCACTGTTTATTATCTGGAGAACATTGATATGGTTTTTAGATCAATGATTTATTAAAAGAGATTTCTTTTCTCTCGTGAAGGTTTTTACCTTTTTCTTTGAAATTTTCTCAGAATTCTCTCTCTGTTTGAAGCACTTGACTTTTTTCAAGAAAATGTTGATGCTTTGAATTGAGGTCTGGGGTTTCTTTTATAGTGCCCGTAAATTAGTTAAATTTGTTAAAGAGATGTTTCTCTGAGTGATTTGGGGAATTTTCCCCACCGTTGGATCTTTGATCCAAGGGCTTCTGTTTTACAAAAGAAAATCTTCTTGTTTTAACAAGAACAGAAAAGATTTCTTAAGAATTTTAATTCTGTTTGGCGCAAATGCTCCAGAGCGTGACACGTGTCAAGCAGCGCACAACGCAGCGCAACTGCGCTAGCGCATCTGCGCTGACACGTGTCGCGCCGCGCAAAGCGCTGCGTGACTGCGCTAGCGCATCTGTGCTGACACGTGTCGCACAGCGCGCCGCAACTGCGCTAGCACATCTGCGCTGACACGTGTCGCGCAGCGCAGTGCTTGCGCAACTGCGCTAGCGCATCTGCGCTAACACGTGTCGTGCAGCGCAGTGCTTGCGCAACTGAAGCGTTGCTTCCTTTGATTTTGCCTTGACTAGAGCTTTGCTCTGATTGGGTGCGCTGCCTTGGGCACTGCGCTGATGCATCTGCGCCTGACACGTGGCGTGTTGCGCAGCGCAAATAATCTGAAGCGTTGCTTCATTTATTAAATTTTAAATTTTCAAAGCAGAGCTTTGCTCTGATTGGGGGAAGATGAAGCATTGCTTCATCTCCCGCCTCGGAATTTGAACAGAGCTTTGCTCTGATTGGGGTAAACAGGGACGCTCTTCCCTGCAGGCACAAGCCCCTGCAGTTAATTACGCTACCGCATCGCGGTAACAACTTTCTCCTTCTCCAGATGATCACTTCCTGTCGTGTGTGTTTGTTTTATTTTCGGTTGCCCGTGGATTGTATACGGAGACTAATTTATGTTGTCGTCCGTAGGGCATGGATTAGTCCAAATCCGTATTTTCTTAGATTTGGGTTTGGGTTGGGTTTAAGGATCGTTAGTCTTGTTTTAGACTAAGATCAACTCAAACGTTTGTTGAGGATACGTTAGTCTAATTTTAGACAAAGATCTACTCAACAGGATCATTTAGATCCAACAAAAGAGCATTTGGACTCTATTGTTTTAGTTTAGGGAAATTGTGGTGTAGGGTTCTTTGGCACAACCACAAGGTTTCACAAGGCATCAAACATGCTAATTTCAAATTTTCTAGTGTGCCAAACAACCTCACCTAGGATCTAACTAGAGTTTTAGGAGCAAAACTATAATGTAAGCTACTTTACTTCTAAGTGATAACGGAATACAACCTTTGTAGACCGGTCCTTCACTTCAATAGCTCCTTGTAGTGGTCCCTTCGCTGCGATCATGGTACTCCCGGACTCTTGCATGGCTTCTCAAGGTGAAAAGAACGATCTTGCTTGAAGTCTTCGAGACCGAAGATGATCTACGTCGAGGAGATACTAACTCAAGCTACTACTTCACTAATTGAGAGATTAGTGAAGCTAACACCCTATACTAAATTACTAATCTAGTAGAGGATGATGAAATAGAAAGTGGGCTCACTTTAGTTTTATTTTTCTCACAATATTTTCTCTCTTTAGAAAAACCTAGCAAGCTTTTTGCTCAAGGAAGAAGATGAGCTCAAAGAAATGAGAATGAACTAATGAGGTGAGAGAATCAACCATGGGTGAGTTTCTATCATATAGCTAACTCATGTAGAGACATAACCATTGCTAAATTATAATGGTTAGGTTAATAAATATCTTAAGTAAAACAAAACTAGTGGTCTAAGTCAATGCATCGACAAGCTTCTACAAGCTTCATGCATGTGACCATTTATCCACTAATTTGGATTTACTTTAAATAATTAAACCCCACATTATAATTAGTATGGTGTAAGTCTTATACACCCATATAGTATGTATCAACAACCATGACACAAAATAATGTACATTAATATATATCACATATATATCACATGCACACAAGTGAGAAAAATAAATGCTTAAGTGAGCTAATATTAGTTAATATAATCTAGTATATCACATATACAATTATACATTAAATTATCAAATCAACACTTGATTTAATAATCCAGCCATATCACATATAACCGACTAATATTAAATGTACCAACTTATCGAATCAACACTTGATTCGATAACCCGGCTATATCACATATAACCGTCTGATACAAATATCGCGAGAATAGAATACGGTATCACATGCTCGCATTATTCTCGGTCCCGCACATATCACATATGTGCTCCTACTTTGTTTTGCCTGAATCGGTAAAACCTCTATGTGGGACTCTAAAGACTCGTCAATACGCCGGCAGTAGGTGATGATCACATCAAGCACCCACAAGCCATCAGCGGTACTAGCTGGACGTAACGGCTACCCGGGTATTGAACGATCAGAAGATCAGCAAGCAAGCCTGCTCTAACTACTGCAAAAGCCTGACAGTAACACTACCGTACAGTCCGGTCTGCTCGTCTGATATGTCGCATATCCAGTCTACGGGTGGTAAACGTCAGACCCCAATAACCGATAAGTCATGTCGATATGAGGCACATAACGGGTCGAGAAACTACTGGTAACACTTACCAGTAAATCTCTAAATCAGCCCTGGCCAGGGACTTCCCTGTTATGGCCAATCGAGCACAGCGCAACATCAACTCCCAATACCGGGAGAGACGAAGCCCCTCCTATCGCTCATTGCCTCCATGTGACTCGGGACTGTACCCAAAAACCACCGTTTTGCACGTCCTCTTGAACGTGGTAAAGTGGAAATCAAAACACAGTGGGAATCACACAAGACTCTATGACAATCTCGGGTCTACAGAATAACCTATACCAGTGTCACCAGAGAACTGCTATCTGACGATAGTTATAATACCAACTAGGAGTTCTTGGCGAGTCCGTCCAGTGTACCCAATCTCCACTGAGCACCCGTACACCATCTCTGATGTCAAACACCAATGGATATGGGATCATCCATCGCCCATCATATGGGTCGAGAAGCGTATACGCTAGTCTACTCTGGTATATCGATGCCCGTCTCGATACACCTACGACTAAGAACATTAAAGGATGAACTTATGGACTACCATGGCCCCACTATTATGATCTGTATCATAATCCTGATAGTCAAGTACACATCCTAAGGGCTTTACCAACATGTAACCATAAGACAGTATCAAGAGACAAGTGTACATGTTAAGATAAAGAGCAACCAGATAGCATACTATCATGTCGAGCAAGAAAGTCCTCTCTATATATGTCCAAGCATCCAATATAATATACATCATATGTACAATAATGGCCTCTAAGGCATACATACAACTAACAATCTCCCACTTGCACTAGGGCCAGCTGCTGTAATATCGCATACCCGGCATCCCGAAGAGTCTCTCGAACTGTATCTGGAGAATGGCCTTCGTGAGTGGATCCGCAGTATTGTTCTTCATGTCAACTCTCCTGACCTTGATCTCCCGGCGATCAACTATCTCCCGGATTAGGTGATACCGCCTCAGAATATGCCTGGATCTCTGATGGGACCTGGGTTCCTTGGCCAAAGCCACCGCTCCATTGTTATCACAATACAAAAGTATTGGATACTCAATGGATGTAACCACTCCAAGTTCAGTTATGAACTTCTTCATCCAGACAGCCTCTTTAGCAGCATCGTTGGCAGCGATGTATTCAGCCTCCATCGTCGAGTCTGCCACGGTTTCCTGCTTGGAACTCTTCCAGCATTCCGCCCCTCCATTGAGGGTAGACAAAACCTAAGTGCAACTTAGAGTTATCCTTATCACTCTGGAAGCTCGAATCGGTAAAGGACTCCACTTGGAGTTCTCCGTTACCATACACCAAGAGCATCTCTTTAGTCTTTCACAAGTACTTGAGAATGCTCTTCATAGCTGTCCAGTGACTCTCTCCAGGATCTGCTTGATACCTACCCACTACACTTAGTGAGTATGCGACATCGGGTCTGGTACATAGCATCGCGTACATGATAGAGCCTACTACCGAAGTATAGGGTATCTCTTACATGAGAGCTCTCTCCAAATCAGTCTTGGGAGACATCTCTTTGGAGAGAGTGAGTCCTGAGATCGTAGGTAAAAACCCACGCTTGGATTCTTCCATACTAAACCACTTTAGTATGGTGTCAATATACCTGGATTGGGACAATCCCAGTATCCGTTTAGATCTATCTCTATAGATCTTAATCCCCAAGATGTAGGAGGCATCACCTAGATCTTTCATTGAGAATCTATGTGATAAGAAGAGCTTGACCGATTGCAGCATAGGAATGTCATTTCCTATCAAGAGTATGTCATCCACGTACAATACGAGGAAGACAACCTTACTCTCTGCCACCTTCTTGTATATACAAGGTTCATCTACGTTTTTGACGAAATCAAACTCTTTGATAACGACATCAAAATAGATGTTCCAACTCTGCGATGCTTGCTTTAACCCGTAGATGGATTTAAGCAGCTTGCACACCTTTCCGCTGCTCCTACTGTCTACGAAGCCCTCTGGCTGAGTCATGTACATGCACTCTTCCAAATCACCATTCAGAAAGACGGTCTTAACATCCATTTTCCAGATTTTATAGTCATGGTATGCAGCAATGGCAAGCATTATCTGGATGGATTTAAGCATAGCCACTTGAGAAAAGGTTTCGTCATAATCCACACCTGGTCGTTGACGAAAACCCTTTGCAACAAGTATAGCTTTGAAAGTCTCCACTTTCCCATCTACACTAAGTTTTTTCTTGAAGATCCACTTGCTCCCAATGGGTTTTACCCCTTCAGGAGCATCTTCCAAAGTCCATACTTTGTTAGTGTACATGGATTCCATCTCGGACCGCATTGCATCCAGCCACCTCACTGAGTCCCCACTCGTGATGGACTGCTCGAAACTAGTTGGGTCATCATCCTCCATGATGCAATCCTCGCTTCCACCATCAATGAGAAAACCGTAGTATCTCTCAGGTGGATGAGGAACCCTACTAGATCAGCGGAGAGGCTGGGTTCGTTGGGTGCTATCGAATCTTCTGGTTCTACCAAATCATCCGTCGTAGTTTGTATTGCTGGAACTTCTTCCAGTTCTACCTCCTCGCCTCTAATTTCCTTTGCAAGAAATTCCTTTTCTAAAAAGGTGGCATGTTGAGCAACAAACACCTTTTATTCCTCAGGGTGGTAGAAGATATGTCCACGCGAATGCTTGGGATATCCTACAAACTTGCACAGAACAGACCTTGCCTCGAGCTTGTCCGGATTTTGCTTTTTAACATAGGCCGCGCAACCCCATATCTTAACAAAATTAAGATACGATCTCTTCCCCTCCCATATCTCATATGGAGTGGTAGGCATGGATTTTTTTGGAACTCTATTCAATAGGTATATGGCTGTCTCAAGCGCATAACCCTAAAAGGAAATAGGTAACTCAGCGGTGCTCATCATAGAGTGCACCATATCTAATAGGGTGAGATTCCTCCATTCCGATACACCTTTGTACTGTGGTGTATATGGAGGAGTAAGCTGAGAGAGAATCACATTCTCTTTTAGAAAGTCCAGGAACTCCGTGCTCAAGTATTCACCTCCTCGATCAGATCGAAGGACTTTAATACTTTTACCCGTTTGGTTCTCGACTTCGGATTTATATTCCTTGAATTTCTCAAAAGCTTCAGACTTCTGTTTCATCAGGAAGACATGTCCGTATCTTGAGAGATCGTCGGTGAATGTAATGAAGTACGAAAAACCATTCCTGGCATGTGTAGACATGAGACCACATACATCACTATGTATCAGTCCCAAGAGCTCACTAGCTGTTTCTCTGTGTCCTGTAAATGGAGTTTTGGTCATCTTTCTCTTGAGACATGACTGGCAAGTGTCATAAGATGAAAATTCGAACGGATTCAAATATCCATCCTTATGCAACTTAACCAGTCGTGTCGCATTGATATGACCCAGTCTACAATGCCACAAGAAGGATTCGTTCATTTCTAAACTCTTCCTCTTGTATGTGTTTGTTATGCTCAGAACTGTTGATTGATTTAGAACATAAATGCCATTGCACAGCGTGCCTGATCCAACCAACTTTTGGTTCAAGAAGATGTTCATAACATTATCCTGTACTACAAAATTATATCTTTCTTTACTTAATAAAGAAACCGATATAAGATTGCATATCAGGGTCGGAATGTAATAGCATTCATTCAGAATCAATGTATTACTATTTGGTAATACAAGGTGATATTCGCCAACTGCTTTGGCTGCAACATTTGCCCCATTCCATACTCTTATGGAATGATCACCCATTCTCGGTTCTCTACCTTTCCTTAACCCATGTAACATATTACATATGTGGGATCCTGATCCAGTATCTAATACCCAGGACATAGAGTGAACTGAGAAATAGTTCACAATAACTAAAAAACTCGAAGATGCATCATCATGCTTATTCTTCATTTGGGCGGCGTGGGAATCCAGATATGTCCCTATTCCCTGTTCAGTCTTATAACTATTATAAGAAAGAACGGAACCAACGTTCCCCAGCACAGTATAACATGCGGGTTCGGTCAATACATCCATATTATTATCTTGATTAAGACGTGACATGGTCGCTACCTGGAGAGAGAGAGAAGAAAACACTTTAGCGTATGCTCTTGCAAGATCAGATTGGTTATTATTTTATCTAATCAGGATGGCTCCCACTGTTTTTATCAAATCTTCCTTCAAACCCTAAAAGGAAAAACTAGCAGGGATTAATTACACCCTACAATTTCGCCAATCTTTCAGCCAGGCCAGTGTCGGTATTTTGAGGGAGGTTCCCCGTGCTTTCGCACGGACCTAATTAAAATAAACCTTGTTTTTCCAGAGGCATAATCCCGTTGACACATTTCTAGACACCTACTTGATCGGCTAAGTGTCGTGTGTAAAACTCTCCCAGGAGTAACTCTTACTCGCAGTGGGTATCGGGATCCAACTATCTCATAGAAGGTATGCAATCTCATTGCAAATTTCAACACTTTGAAATTCCCGATAATATTTTGCCCCTAGCGTCCTATGACCTTGACGGAGGTCAACAAACCATAGGCTGCTATTCAAGTCCAACCCGTCATTTCTTGATTGAATTAAACCCACCCGCACGACCCTTGACGGAGGTCAACAAGGTCGTACGACTACTCTAATCCAATCTGCATCATATGCATAAGCAGATAAATACTAGTCAGCTACCGCACACTACGCCTTGACGGAAGTTAACAAACGTAGCACGAATACTAAGTAGGACTTATCTTAAATGACGAGGGCTACGACAGGTTTTTCAGAAAACCTTTTGCGTGATGAACTTGATATCGTTGTAGAATCGAGTGAATTTTGAAAAGGAGTGTTTTTGAGGCTTTTCCTAGTTTTGCTAAAGAGGTCACTCCCGGTGAAGGGATCTCGGCTCTTTCCTCATCGAATAAGGCGCGGGATATATCTCATATATCACTATGCAAAGCAAGAAACTCTAAAAGCAATCAAAAGACAAACCGAGTGTTGTAGCATCTGCCAGTTATTACTAAAGAGGTCACTCCCGGTGAAGGGATCTCGGCTCTTTCCTTATCGAATAAGGTGCAGGATATATCACATATATCACTATGCAAAGCAAGAACTGTAGCTACCCTTTTTGAAAATTTGATTCTACAACATCTTGTAGATTTATTTTTCTTTCATTAATCATATCAATGAAGTCTCATCATTTAAGCTTCTTAAGCATCACAGAAGAAACGAAAATACAGCGTACACTTATGTCATCCGCAATCGCCACAGTATCCCGTTATGCACCATTAGGTTACTTAACTAACGGCATACCGGGATAGGACAAGCGCGGGTGCAAAACATAAGCAACGTCTACTATATATCTCATATATAATGTATATCCATTCGTCTCAGAATCCACAGTGATCACATCACAGAGCAGCAGAAGAAACATATGAAATATTGGATATACTAGGAGGTCCGTGTTTTATTTTGAGCCTATATAAAATACGGATTCCACGGTCGCGATGAATAGCCAAACCCACATCCCTAGACTACTACAAGAGCGGCAAGCAACCCTACCAATTCTAGAGTTAGGAGACCCGGACTCGACTCCTCGAGTTGGTCTCCCACTGGACTCTAGAACCCGGTTACTTGTGCTCCCCTCCTTAGGTCTATCCTGATGCGAAAAAGTAAATAATATACAACAACAGTGACATCTTCCTCAACCCGGAAGTGCCCCAAGAAAAGAATATTACATACATTGAATTTTACATGAATGAAAATAAAAACTCTCATCTCACATAAAACTCCCGGCTATTCAAAATACGATGATCCAATATAACATATCACAGCAACACATAACATCACATGTCATCAACGTAAGTAAATATGCGTATCCTAATTGTCGTTGACATATAGCAATGAAACCGGCGATACACCACATATTACACTTACGGTCGCAGAAAAGAAAATGTCAAACTACAACATTTGGAATCCATAATAACCTTAGACATCATAAACCCAAAATATCATATATTACGGATTTCATGCCTAACTATATGAATTCCACATATTGTATCACATTGCAGGCTGCTAGACGATGTTAAACCTTTCGATCGAATTAACGAATTCCCAAAAATTTCCCCAGAAAACTCAAAACTTGAGCAATATCAAAAATACCCAGAAGCATGCCCCAGTAGCTACGGACCAACTGTAGAAGTATCGACCCAAGACTCACACATGGCGCCGCAGAACCGCCGCCAAACCCATGGTTTGACCGCGGTTCCGCGGTCATGTTGTCGAGTTAGGGTGTCATTCTTCTATAGGGTCCATAGTTTTACCTACACGATTTTCTGAGGATTTTTAGTGTGAAAAAATTCAACATTTTGAAAATTTCCAGAAAGTGGGCTATTTCGAGTTTTCGGAGTTCGTTCGAACTTCTAACTTCGCCTAGACGACTCCTAATGCTCTAGTAAGGCTCTGATACCACTGTAGGGTTCTTTAGCACAACCATAAGGTTTCACAAGGTATCAAACATTCTAATTTCAAATTTTTTAGTGTGTCAAACAACCTCACCTAGGATCTAACTAGAGTTTTAGGAGCAAAACTATAATGTAAGCTACTTTACTTCTAAGTGATAACGGAATACAACCTTTGTAGACTGGTTCTTCACTTCAATATCTCCTTGTAGTGGTCCCTTCTCTCTAAAATTTCTCAAATTTTATGGGGGGTTCCTCCTTTAATACTTGAAGTCTTGGGTCCTTTATATAGGGGAGTGTAACGTTTTGGAAATCGTTTAGGCGATTTTTCGTTTTTAGGATAAAATAGCCGATGTTTTCCGTTTTAACCCGATTGTAATCAAACTTCTGTATAGACTTGACGGCATCTAGTTTAGTTAAAATGAAGCTAGTGTGCGAGCTTTGGGGGTCAATTGGAAGTTTTGGTTCACATAGAATTTTTCCCTAATTAAAATATTATTTTAATGCTTTATTTGTGCACTTTATTAGTGGTAATTACTTTTTGGTTTGGGTTAATTACTTCTAATGAGAATCGTTGCTAATCTAATCACTATATATTTTGTTAATCCTACCATCCTTAAATATCTAGATATTTGTGGCAAAAGAATTTAATTTTTAAAGAAAAGAAAAGAATAGAAAAGGTGGCATAATTGCATTAATGAGCTTTTATTACATTTGTTTTGCTAGAATTTTCCACACTCTTCACAATACCACCCTCTCCTTTGATTTGGACGGCCCCTCTCTTCCCCTTGCCGCCCTTCTTTCCTCTCACCTCATTTCATCAATTTCTAGTCTAAATAAATCACCAAAAATCCAAATAAATCATACAAACTCAAATATAATCATTTCCCTTCATTCTTCTTCACTATACTAGCTTGGATCTTCATTCTAGTGAGGATTTTGGAGGCTAAAGTTTATTTTTTTTCTTGTCTCAAGTGGTGTTCTAGTGAGGTATAAAACCCTAACCCTAATCTCTTTTGTGATTTTAATACTTTAATTAGCTTATTTAGATATTTAATTTAAGCTTTTAATTGCATATTTAGAATTTGTAGTAAGGGTTTTTGTTAATCAAGTTAGGTTTTAATTAGTAAAAAGGGGTTAATTGTTAAGTTATGCTTGAAGAAAACTTAACCTAGTTTGCTAGTTTGTTAAATGTTATTTTCCTAATTATCAAATTAGCTTAATTGCAAACTAGACTTTTACTAAATCCTAATTAGGTGAGATTAAAATTCTAGTAATGGTTTGGATGGCTTAATCTTGCTATTTGGTGATATTTGTAAATTCTAGTTTTGGTAAAAAAACTGTAGTTTTGTGCTAAAATGATATATGTTGCTTACTTGATTTCAGTAAGTTTTGGTGTGGGTTTCTTTTGACGTTGCGACATTATTTATATTAGATTCCACGTTTATTTTTCTGTTGTGAATGCGCGATCGGTACGATCAGGGTCTAGACTTGGTAGTTGTGTCACTTTGCGTTCCTAGCTAGGGTCGTGCCGATATCGTTCGTGTCTTTGTGTAGCTTTTGCTCTTGAGTTAGTTTCGTAGTGTCGCTACGCACGTTAGCCACTTAACGAACACTTGAGAGCATGTTTGGAGTTGGTGCGGCGGTGAAACGTAATTTGTACGTATTATTGGTCGATTGCTAATATATACTTGTTATATTGTTATTTGCTTTCAGGATCGCAGGCGGGGACTTCAGGCGCTGCGAACTGGGGAAAGCGAGTAGTTGGCTTTACTTAGCCAGGATTGTAGTGAGCAGATTTAACATTTACAGGAGAATCGCCCGTATGGCATTATGCGTCTGGGCTAGATTAAATGAAATGACTATTAGTTAGATATATACGGATATTGATTGTGCATGTGTACCTTTGTTGTATGTCTCATTTGCTATTGTGCATGGACTTAGTATTAATGAAACACAACACCATTATTGACGGTTCATGTTTCACGAGCACTAATTGTATGCTACACACACACCGTCGATAATTGCCATGACACGCACAACACCTATACATATGTGATACTGTATTTCTTAAGGACATTTAGACATGATCCTTATTTTTTTCCTTGTGCATATGACATATAGCATACCTGTATACCTACATGCTTACACATATGTCTTGACATTCTTACATGCTAGTTACCCATATACCTATATGGTATTATACCATTAGGGATAGGTATATACACATATGAGACATAGCTACATGTACAGCTTGCATACATACTTACATATACCTGGAGGGTATTACATCATTATTGATAGGTAGATACACATATCTTGCTATGCCAACATGGTTACGCATACCTGGCTTTAGCTGCATGTTCACCTTTATTTGATGTTGTATGGACTTGGAGAAATTAAGAACCGCATGATATATATATATTAACTTGTGCGGTTAATAGCGGTTTTCCTTTATATGCTCATATTACTGTTTCATGTTGCATATATTACATTCATGGATTTCATATGTCGTTTCTCTGATATTTTAACTCCTAAGTATATATCACAGTGGAGTGGGACGTTGTTATATATATATATATATATATATATATATATATATATATATATATATATATATATATATATATATATATATATATATATATACATACATACATATATATTAGTGGAGTGGGACGCTAATATATATGTATTGATTCATGCAGTTATACTTATTCATTACTTGATGTTTTCTAGATTTGAGGACCGTGGTTGTTTCATGAAATTATGCATTATTTGAAAAACCCGGTTTCTCTTGATATGATATTTCAGCTTCCACCATGAGATTCTCGGTTCTGAGCTTATATATTACCCCATGCGAGGAGGCGTCGTGGGCCGTGTGCGGGTACATGGTGGAACCCGGTTGGTTCTCCGGGGCAAGAAAGGTATTTCGACGGGACATGCCGATGAGCCTGGCTGGGGGCATTTGCCAACCGGTGATAGTAGACTCGACGTATATCTGGGGAATATCGATCGAGGTTATGTACGCACATGCCTTGCAGATTTCGGGTGGTGCTTACCCAGGTTCATAAGACGTACGTACATGACACAGAAGGGCCAGTCCCAGGTGATGGCGCCTCAGATTTGAGTATTTTGTGTCGATACTAGACACTTGGTTTCATGACATTTTTGGATGTAGATGCAGGACACTCAGGTTTCATGAGACATACTTGATATTGGATACTGGTTATATGAGATTTATTTGATATTGGACACTCAGGATATATGATACTTACAGGATATGAGGGCCAAATTTGGGGGCTGATTTGTGGAAATTTAGGACTTATGATTGTCTTGTTGGACTTTGGTCCTGCCACGATCTTAGGATTCCGTGAGGATGACATGTTTTATCCCATACTCCGCATTTATTTTATATGCATTGCTTCATGTATTAGTAGTACCTGATAGAGAACCTTTCATGACTGTTGTATATACATACTGCCATTTATTGCTTCATGTATTAGTTGTACCTGATAGAGTACCTTTCATGACTGTGCATACATATGGCCATTCATTGCTACCGGCTTGCATGCATTAGATTCGCGTTGTACGTGCATACTTGCGATTACCTGCATATGTTATTTACTATTCACGAGTTGGCAACTCACCCCCGTTGTGCCACAGTGTTTTGCAGATAGTCCTTCAAGGCAGTCACGGCAGGCTTTTCTATCTATCGCATCATCTTTTGCAGCGGATACCGCTTCGGCTGACTGTGCGCAGTTTTGCTATAGGTGGGTTTTGCGGCTATCCGATGTTATTTATTGTTATCTTTGTACCATGTACTCTCCATCTACCACTTTCATATATGACTTAGAGACTTGATGTGAGGACGATATTGTATGTTATTTTATGACTTGGAGGTCTTTTATGCAATTTTTACTTATATCGTCTTTTATTTCTTCGCTACGGCGTCGTATATCTGTTGTGGTGGTTGTTTTCGCCTTTGGGCATGGATTTGCTCCCGTTGGGGATTCTTTACTTATATTTATGTTGTACACATTTTGGGGGTTAGTTTTTACAAAGGAGGTGCTGCCAAAATTTTTAAGAAAGTAAAGTTGGACTTTAAAGAATTTGTACTTGAGATTTTCAAAAGTTTTAACAATGTTCTTATCACTTACTACTTTTGATGGTTTAGATTGCTGGGTTTTCGGCTTACTTAAATTGCGTTACGCCTGGAGACGTTGCGTAGTTTAAGGGCCGTCACGTGCCAATTTCGGGTCGTGACAAAGTTGGTATCAGAGCACTAGGTTTTACCTTTCGGAGTGTAGGATGACCTTGGTATGATGGAGTAGGTAGCTTAAGCCGAGTAACGTAGTGTATGTATGTCCGCGGCATACTTACGACACGGTACTCCGCCTAAAGTGACCTAAGTACTAATTGCTTGAAATTCCTTCCTTGATGATACATCCTTGTGATTTGATTTCCGTGTTCTTATCGAATCCTATTTTCATTTATAGCCTTATGCCGTCGATGACTAGGAGGACTCAGAGAGGTGCAGCGAGAGACGAGGTCATAGTTGACTCGTTTGGGATGAGGACTGACCAGGATGGTATGCCCGTTGCACAGGAGCAGATGGATCTGCCTTCGACAGATCATCTCGCTAGGCGTGTGGCAGTTATGCAGAACTTGCGCCAGACGATGAGTTCATTGGTTAAGGCCATTCGAGCGCAGCGACAGGAGGTTGCCACCTCTGTTGCCCAGTTTTTCCTTGCGATCAGCACACAGCATAGTGTTACGTATACAGCACCAGTGGATGCAGCCCTAATTAATGAGGCACGTCTTCCCGAGACTTTGGAAGTTCCGAGACCGAGGAGGACTCGTATAGGTATATCAGCTCGGAGACAGATGTTTAAACACCGTGACAGGTTTCATGCATGTCGTGGGAGTAGCAGAGGCTTGGGACGAGGACAGTTGTCTAGCTCTTATCCCCGGGAGAGTCAGCAGTTCTTATCTGGATGCTATCGGTGCGGGAGTTTGGATCACCGGGTTCGAGTTTGTACGGAGCCACGTGAGCGCGGGGCAGCTGTACCGCTGAGAGGAGGAGTTCAGCCAGTTGCGGGTAAAGGGCAGACTCGAGAGTTTGCTTCTACTCATCGGGACGCGTGGGCGTCCAATGCGGAGTTTTTAGGTATTCTTAATTCGTATGTTCTTTTGTTTCGTAGGATTGTTTTGTTCGGGATCTATGCACTCGTTTGTTTTACACACTTTGTGCCATGGTTAGGACGAGAGACGTGTTAGCTAGATCAGCCATTGTTGTGTTAACTTCTGTCAGCGATTCATTTTTTGCGCGACACGTATTTCAGTCGTGTGCCAATCGGATAGGAGATAGAGATTCGTCCGTCATTTTGATCCTTCTTGAGATGTTGGATTTGACGTTCTCGTGGGCACGGACTGGTTAGCTACGTGCTAGGCGTCTGTGGACTGCCATGATAAAACAGTCAGGATTTGTTTCCCAGCGAGTCAGTTCTTGTTGTGCAGGGGGACAGTGGTGTTGCCCATCACAGCTTGAATTTAGCCTTTTCCGCTAGTCAGCTTTTGAGGAGAGGATGTCGAGGATTCTTGGCTTCCATTCGTGATACCGGAGCCACAGTGGGTTGTTGGACCGAGTTCCTATCATGCGGGAGTTTCCGACTTTGTTCCAGATGAGCCGGCGGAGCTTTGGGAGCTTAAGGATCAGCTGCTGAGTTGCTAGATAGGGGGACTTGTACGTCCAAGTGTTTCGCTTTAAGGAGCTCCTATTCTGTTCGTCAAGAGATGGACGGCAGTTTGAGGTTGTATATTGAGTGATCGTAAATTGAACTGAGTTACGGTGCGGATATGTATCCTTTATCTCGCATTGACGATTTGTTCGATCGGCTCCAAGGTGCGAAACATTTTTTAGGTTTTCTTTGAGATCGGGTCATCATTGGTTGCGGGTTCGGAGTGATGACATTCCGAAGACTGCTTTTGTGCGCGCTACGGGCAGTATGTGTTTTGGTGGTGTCGTTGGACTCACCAATGCCCTAGCAGCATTCAAGGATGTGATGAACCAGATTTCTTCAGGCCGTTCCTCGACCAGTTTATTATTGTGTTATTGATGACATTCTAGTCTTTTCCAAGGGTCGTAAGGAACATGTGCAACACTTGAGGATTTGGTTTGCAGACATTGGGAGAGCCCCAGCGGTTTGCTAAATTCTCGGAGTGTTCCTTCAGGCTTGATTGTGTTGACTTCCTAAGGTCTTGTGGTTACGAGCGACTTTGTTGTTCACTGTAATGTTTCGCGAGTGGGGCTCAATTATGTACTGATGTGGCACTATTGAGTTATCGCTCATGCTTCCCGACAGTTGGAGGAAGTACGAGCAGGATATCCCACTCATGATCTGGAGATGACCGCGGTGGTTTTGCATTGAAGATTTAGGGACACTACTTATACGGAGAGTCGTGTCAGTTTTCACGAACCACCAGAGCTTAGTGTACATCTTCCTGCAGCGAGTTTTGATTGTTGAGACAGTCTCCTGCAGATTTACAGTTCTTGTGCGATCGTGGAGTATAGCTAGGTTCGCCTCCTTTAAGGGGGGAATAGTTTGCTCATGTCCGCGCCCGTCCACTTTTACTTAATCATTTCGTGAGGCACAGCCCGCCGATGCTCGGTTGTCAGAGATTTTGAGCATGTTCGGCTGGTAAAGATTCAGAGCTCTTGGTTTATGTCCAGGGTGTGCTACGTTCCGGACTCGTTGGTGTGTACCTGATACTGATAGGTAGTGACGCAAGGTCCCAGAGCAGGCACATCAGTCAGCTTTCTGTGTTCACCCCAAGTGCCATCAAGATGTAACGTGACTTGAGAGTTAGTTACGGGTAGGCAGGGATGAAGAGTGAAGTTTCGGATTTCGTTTCGAGGTGTCTGACTTGTTGCGAGCTAAGGTTGAGTATCTGAGACCGGCTGGAGAGTTGCAATCTTTAACCGTTCCGGAGTGGGAATGGGAGCAGATCTCCATGAATTTCGTTGTGGTGTCTACCCAAGTTTAGACAGGGTGTGACTCCATTTGGATGTTTGTTGTCCGGTTTTGCTCAGTTGTTCTTTGTTATGTTTGTGTGTTTGCACGGAGTTCCTTCATGCGTTGTATCCAATAGAGACACCCCGTTCGCTAGCTGTCGTAAGCAGAAGTTTCAGGAAGCCTTGGGTACTGGTTGAGCTTTAGCTCCGCTTTTCCGTCTGTAGGCCGATGGTTTGTGAGAGCGGACTATACAGACTCTGGAGGATGGGCATGTGCGTACGTACTGGGTGTTTGTTGGCGGTTGGGATCATCACTTGCCATTGTTAGGGTTCTCCTTCGATAGCTGTTATCAGGAGACGTTCCAATTGGCAACCTTTAGATTTTGTTTGGTAGGTGGTGTCGATCGCCAGTCTATTTTTCTGACTCTGCGAGAGTAGGATTTTTGGACCCCCAGCTAGTCATGAGACTACGGAGAAGATCCAGTTGATTCAGGTCAGGATGAGAGCAACCCAGTGCAGACAGAAGCCTTATGTCGACCTTGGTGGTCGCAGACTTGAGTTCGCAGTGGGAGATCATATATTCCTACGGATTTTTTCTGATGAAATGGCGTGTTGAGTTTTGGGAAGCTTAGTCCCAGATTGTTGGTCCTTTGAGATCCTCGAGCGAGTTAGTTCCGTTGCCTATATTTTGACACTTCCGCCCAGATTTTTTAGTATTCACCATGTATTCCTTGTGTCGATACTTCGCAAGTACCTTCATGACTTTTCTCACATGATTCAGCAATAGACCATTCTTTTGGATGCGATCTTTCATTCACCAACAGCCAATAGTTATTGTGGATCGGCAGGTGGAGGGACTTCGGTCAAGGGTCTTGCTATATGTGAAGGTTCTTTGGCGTAGCCGTATAGTGAGGTGATCACTTGAGAGGCTGCGAGCGAGATTTGGAAGTTTTGTACTCATCTTTTTGAAGGTATGCTTAGTGAGAATTTTAAATTCGGGGACCAAATTTCTTTAAGGGGGGAAGATTGTAACGTTTTGGAAATCATTTAGGCGGTTTTTCGTTTTTAGGGTAGAATAGTCGGTGTTTTCCGTTTTAACCCGATTATGGTCAAACTTCTGTATAGACTTGACGGCACTTAGTTTAGCTAGAATGAAGCTAGTGCGCGGGCTTTGGGGATCAATTGGAAGTTTTGGTTCACATAGAATTTTTCCCTAATTAAAATATTATTTTAATACTTTATTTGTGCACTTTATTAGTGGTAATTACTTTTTGGTATGGTTTAATTACTTCTAATGAGAATCATTGCTAATCTAATCACTAGATATTTTGTTAATCCTACAATCCTTAAATATCTAAATATTTATGGCAAAAGAATTTAATTTTTAAAGAAAAGAAAAGAATAGAAAAGGTGACATAATTGCATTAATGAGCTTTTATTACATTTGTTTTGCTAGAATTTTCCACACTCTTCACAATACCACCCTCTCCTTTGATTTGGCCGGCCCCTCTCTTTCCCTTGCTGCCCTTCTTTCCTCTCACCTCATTTCATCAATTTCTAGTCCAGATAAATAACCAAAAATCCAAATAAATTCATACAAACTCAAATATAATCATTTCCCTTCATTCTTCTTCACTATACTAGCTTGGATCTTCATTCTAGTGAGAATTTTGGAGGCTAAAGTTTGTTTTTCTTGTTTCAAGTGGTGTTCTAGTGAGGTATAAAACCCTAACCCTAATCTCTTTTGTGATTTTAATACTTTAATTAGCTTATTTAGATGTTTAATTTAAGATTTTAATTGCATATTTAGAATTTGTAGTAAGGGTTTTTGTTAATCAAGTTAGGTTTTAATTAGTAAAAAGGGGTTAATTATTAAGTTATGCTTGAAGAAAACCTAACCTGGTTTGCTAGTTTGTTAAATGTTATTTTCCTAATTATCAAATTAGCTTAATTGCAAACTAGACTTTTACTAAATCCTAATTAGGTGAGATTAAAATTCTAGTAATGGTTTGGATGGTTTAATTTTGCTATTTGGTGATATTTGTAAATTCTAGTTTTGGTAAAAAAATTGTAGTTTTGTCCTAAAATGATATATGTTGCTTGCTTGATTTCGGTAAGTTTTGGCGTGGGTTTCTTTTGACGTTGAGACGTTATTTATATTAGATTCCACGTTTATTTTTGTGTTGTGAATGCACGATCGGTACGATCAGGGTCTAGACTTGGTAGTTGTGTCGCTTTGCTTTCCTAGCTAGGGTCGTACCAATGTCGTTCGTGTCTTTGTGTAGCTTTTACTCTTGAGTTGGTTTCGTAGTGTCGCTACGCGCGTTAGCCACTTAACAAATACTTGAGAGTATGTTTGGAGTTGGTGCGTCGGTCAAACGCAGTTTGTACGTGTTATTGGTCGATTGCTAATATATACTTGTTATATTATTATTTGCTTTCAGGATCGCAGGCGGGGACCTCGGGCGCTGCGAACAGAGGAAAGCGAGTAGTTGGCTTTACTTAGTTAGGATTGTAGTGAGTAGATTTAACATCTACAGGGGAATCGCCCGCATGGCGTTATGCGTCTGGACTAGATTAAATGATATGACGATTAGTTAGATGTATACGGATATTGATTGTGCATGTGTACCTTTGTTGCATATCTCATTTCCTATTGTGCATGGACTTAGTATTAATGAGACACAACACCATTATTGACGGTTCATGTTTCACGAGCACTAATTGTATGCTACACACACACCGTCGATAATTGCCATGACACGCACAACACATATACTTATGTGATATTGTATTTCTTAAGGACATTTAGACATGATCCTTATTTTTTTCCTTATGCATATGACATATACCATACTTGTATACCTACATGCTTACACATATGCCTTGACATGCTTACATGCTAGTTACCCATATACCTATATGGTATTGTACCATTAGGGATAGGTATATACATATATGAGATATAGCTACATGTACAGCTTGCATACATACTTACATATACCTGGAGGGTATTACATCATTATTGATAGGTAGATACACATATCTTGCTATGCCAACATGATTACGCATACCTGACTTTAGCTGCATGTTCACCTTTATTTGATGTTGTATGGACTTGGAGAAATTAGGAACGCATGATATATATATATATATTAACTTGTGCGGTTAATAGCGGTTTTCCTTTATATGCTTAACTGTTTCATGTTGCATATATTACATTCATGGATTTCATATGACGTTCTCTGATATTTTTACTCCTAAGTATATATAACAGTGGAGTGGGACGCTGTTATATATATATATATATATATATATATATATATATATATATTGTTAGTGTATATGCCTTAGGGGACATTATTGTATCATACTAGTTTGTATATTACTTAATAGAAGCTTGGGATATTCACATGTATATAACAGTCTTTCTAAACATGGTAGTATGCTACTTAGTTTTTCTATCTTAATATGTGAGTATACGTATTGATAGAGCTCTTAGGATCTTGCTTGACTACCAGCGTTGTGATGGCAGTCACACTAGTAGGGGCTGTGTAGTCTACAAGCACATCCTTATTCAGGTCCCTAGTCGTAGGATTATCGAGACAGGGCATCGATACTCCCAGTTGGGGAGATGGTCTGTCCCACAGCCGTCAGTACGTCGTACTGGAGATAGTATGCAGGTGCTCGTTAGGTTACGGGTATACCGGACAGGACTCACAGGGAACTGTTGGTTGGTTTTATACCAGTCGTCAGTGAACAGTTCCCAGCTGACATGAGTACAGCATAGTCCGCAGACTTGACACTGCTACTTCGCCTCGAGTGTGTCCCACTGTTCTTAGATTGCTACCCTACCACGGCTCAAAGGAGTCGTGCAAACAGGTAGCAGTTGGGTGCAGTCCCGAGCACTTGGAGGCAGTGGCGGTTAGACAGGATTCGTCTCTCTCGGTATTGGGGGTTGATATCGCGCTGTGTCAGAGAGCCATTACGCAAAGTCCCTGGCCAGGGCAAGCGAGATTTGCTGGTAGGTTCCAGTAGTTTCTTAGGGTGTAATGGGCTTTGCTCCGACACGACTTATACCGCTATTAGGGGACTGACGCTTGCCGCCCCCTAGGCCCGATAGTCTTAGATGAACAAACCGGACTGTACGGAGATTGTCACATCAGACTCAGTAGGAGTGTAATACCCAGCCCTTTTATACCAAAATTTGTATTTCGTTACCTTAGAATTCTATTTATTCTTAATTATGAATTATTTATTTTATTTATAATTTATTATTGTTATTTTCCAAAACCCCATTGAACCCAAACTCAAATTCTAATTACCCTTTTTCCCGGCCCCAAGTCCCAGCCCATTTCCTTTTAACAAAAAATTAAACCCAAAACTTTAAAATTCCTGGCCCAGCTCCTATTAAATCTTAATCATCCCAAATTATTTCCCTCAGCCCAGCAGCCAAATCCCTCGGCCTTTTTCCATTTTTTTCCCCTCAAATTTATTCCTGCGGCCCAACAATAATCCCTCAGTCCATTCATGTTTTTCCCATAAGTTTAAACCTATTTTATTCTTTGGCCCGGCCCAGCTCTCTTCTTCTTTAATTCCTTTATTTAATCCTTGGCCCGGCCTACTCCCTGCAGCCCGCGTCCCCTCTCCAACCCACGCCCGCTTCAACCTCGACCCGACCCGCTCCTACACCTTCATCTCCTCCAATGGCTCTTTTCCCCCTCTCGCGCGTTCGATCCACTTCATGCGCCTCCGCTCGCACCCTCGTCGCCGCTCATCACGCGCGACGCCCGCGAGCGTTACAACCGCGTTGCTCACCCCCTCGTCTCCCCATTCTTTCCCCTCACTTCCCACACCCTCTCACCCTCACACTCTCGAGTCCCTGCACCCATTTTTCCTCGACGACGACGACGACGACACCCCCACCGAGCTCAATCCCCTCGCCCAACCTCGTCTCCTCACCACCATCCCTCTCTCTTCTCTGCCACCATCACCCAGCACCCATCGCCGCAGGCACCTCACAGAGCCCCTACTCCCGAGCTCCACCCCTGCCACCTCTCGACGTCGACCCCATCGTCGTCATCATCGTCACCGACGCCACCATCCTCGACTCCCTCTCTCTCTTGATCTCTTCACCCTCACTCCCCTCGCTCACCCGAGCCTTCACCTCACTCCCATCCCAGATCTCTCTCTCTCTCTCCCTGCATCTCATCTCTCTCTCTCTCTCTCAGTCTCTTTCTCACTCTGTCTCTCTCTCTCTTTCTCACTCTGCCTCTCTCTCTCAATCCCTCTATCTCTCTCACTCTCTCTCTCTCTCTCTCAGTCCTCTTTCTCTCTCTCTCACTCATCTCTCTCTCTGCCGACACATACTCTCTCCCTCTGCAAATCCCTCATCCTCGGCCTCGACAACATCAGCGATCCCTAGCCCCGACACCGCCTGAGCTCGCAACAACCCCCTCCAGTTCGAACCAAGCCCGTGCCAACCAGTTCAAGCCGAGGCCAAATCTTGACGTTGCCGCTCGCGCGTGTGTCACTGCCGTGCCGCACGTGTGTCGTGTCGCTGCCGTGTGCCCCAACGTCTCCAAGCAAGTCTCCACTTGCTACATGCTATTTATTATTAGTTTACAAATTATAATCGTATATATATTCCATGTTTTGCCTTATGTTAAATATTGCAACAAAACTGTTCGATGCTTGTTCTCTTAGGAAATCATTATCAAATTTGACGGAACTGGATAAATTACATTGTCCCTTGTAGGGATGGATAACGTGTGCAAATTTCGCTGGAAAATTTGATCGTTAATAGCCAAAACGACTACCCCCAAGATTAATCGTAAAACTGAAATTTTATTGTACCTGAAAACCGTTAAATTCACCATAAATCATATGTACACTAGAATGATGCGTTCGAGAGCTCAATTTGAATCCGACTCGACGAACTTTAACCCTATACCATTTTCCGGACATTTCTGTACTTAAATTGTAATTATATTCGTATCGGAGTGCGACTCTGGACTGCAGTCCAGAGCGACTCCAGTCGTGCTTTCTGTTCCGTATTGGATACCATAGGATTTCCTTAACTTGTAGGTTGCGGAACTCCATTGCTTATTATAGTTAAATCTGTTAGCTAGACAACACAATTGGTTTCATTTTGTTTCGTTACCGTTTGATATTTAATCTGTAATTTAATAGATCGGGACACATAACAGTCCCAGCAGAATCAGAACCGACTTATTAGTGTTAAACATTGTATATATTCTGACGTACGGATACGATTGAAGATCCGTCTATTGCGTTGAAAACCTTACTGAAAACCCTAGAATTTATCCAACTGTAGCGTCGCTAAAATCCGATCCCAACTGGGATCAAAATGCGTTGTGAAACGGACTTCTGATTCTGAAATTGGATTTCCAGCCGCGAGCGCTTAAAATGAAGTGGTTATAATTAATGATCCTGGAACCCGATTGGCTTGAAACCAAATTTGATGGATGGACAACTGAACATACTAATTACTACCTGTTTATCATTTCGCTAAATTATATACGTACGTTTCATGATAAATCGTGCAAATGTTAGAATACTATTTTTGTGACACCTTAATCGTGCTATATATACTGTTCACGCATTATATCATAACCATATCATTGTAGTGATAACCTAGTGATATCGTGCATTTATCCAGTGTTAGATTTTAGTGATGATTGTGGCAAGTACGTCAGAGTTCGTGTATCCGTGATTAAGTGAAAGTGATACGTACTTGTACACAATCAGGGACCTTATTATTCTAGTGCATTGTCGACGTCTGTGGGATGCGTGTACGTGTGACTATAAGTGGTATGGGACACTTATGGAAGCGCTTGCACAGGTATCACAGATAAGGCACCAGACACTGCCATTTATCTTAGGTATTAGTCGGGACGTGCTTGATGGAGGTCCTGCCTCCAGTTCTCGCACAGACTTGTCACGGATCGATTAGTATTTAGGGTTATGGTTAGCGTTTGATGTAGACCGCAGGGTGTGGGGTAGTTTAAGTGTGAATTCAACAGAATCTCGGGAGTCCCATGCTGGCTTATACATTTAGGGAGTTATACGGAGATTTACAGGGTATGTGATATACACCGTGATATACATGTTACATGTTGGGCCCGTGGTCCCTTGCCCTTGGGTTCTACCCTTGGGTGGAGGACACTCACGAGTGGTTGACTCTCACACTTAGACTGACGATAGGCTTATTGACCTGTGCAGTGAGACTTAGAGGCTGATAGGGATACTGGCATTTATATTCCTTATATACTGTGTTGTCATACGTGACATATCGTTCTACTGCTTTACTATTCCGCTGCATTGATTACTACACATTCATATTCATGATGTCATTGATTTACTGCTTCACATATCCATTATCACTGTTAGAACTGTCACTTGATTTTATACATATTATATTGCTATTGTGTCGCTCTGACGACCTGAGCATGCATGCTCAGCGTAAGGAGAAGATTTAGCCTGGACCAGAACTAGACGGGCATCACAGACTTCTTGACTTGCCCTTCCGAGTTATATTCGTTTGTTCCACTTCAGGTCAGTTTATATTATTGTTTCTTTCAGTTACTGCATTTCTCATTACCTGCGCATTATTTACTGTTTACCATGAAAAACTAGAAGCCGAAGTGTGACTACGGCATGACATTTCCTTGACCGTAGGAGCATGGCTGGCCTTGTTTACCCCTCGTATTCCGTATTTTGGGAAGCGGGGCGTGACAAGGAGTTCGGATGGGTTTCCTCATCGGCCTTCTTATCGACATCTACCTGGGGACCGTTACGTACAGCTAGTGCCGCTTCCGGTCTATGGTTAAACCCACTGCCAGCGTAGTAGTCGAGTCTCTAGAGTCCCACACAGAGAGTTTCCCTACTCCAGGTGAAACGATATAGAGGTCGTATGGTTTTACGACAAGGGTTCGGACGCATACGTGTGTTTACGCACGTACGACATCCGGACAGTTTTTACTAGTCGGCTTTGGTTTAAGCCAGTTTCTAGTATCCGGTTATTGGATTTATACAGTCTAAAGTTTTTCCGTGTTTTCACGGATAGGAGGGGCGTTCTCGTAATTGCGCGAGAAGCTTCTAGAAGATGGTGACTTGGGGGTTAAGGTGGCATATGCATTAAATGAGATTAGTGAGTCATTTGAGAGATTCATCCATGTCATTAATGCATCATAAATGCTTAATGACTCATGGAGATGAATCACCCTCTTATATTTATTAAGCATGATGATTAATCCTTCATTTTCTTTTGTTGGATAAATCATAATGCTTGATATATATTATGATAGCTTATTATCTCATCTCATTCTCTTGCTCACTTTCTCCCTCCTCAAGCTCTCCCTCTTCAAACCCTAATCCTCCCCTCTCATGTGTTGAGACCAAGAATTAGAGTAGACTACTTAATCATTAACCACTCTTTATATCACCTAGGTTACTTAGATTAGCGATTTAAGAAACCTAGTTACCTCAAGTTAGAGGTGAAGCTTGTAGTTAAACTCTCGGGTGGATCTTCTACTACATAGAGAAGGCCGGAGAGGACGTGGAGATCGACAAGACGAAGGACTCAGTTCTATAGGTATAATCACTTATCATAGTAGTTAACTCTTCTATGATTTCTTGTTAGTTATTGTTTATGCAAAGATTCTCGGTTAGTCGATGTTTACGCCTAAAACAAGATCGTTTTTCATTATTCCGCCTCTCCGCAAGTCGTGGGGTGGTGTACATCGACTTACAGTGGTATCAGAGCCTCGCTAAACAATAATTAACTCATTAGCAAAGTCGTAAGTATTTCGAACACAAAAAGAACCGGAAAGATCATCGTGTTAACACAGTTTCTGTCGAATTTAAAACAGGCCCTAAAAATTTTTGAGGGACCTTCAGATTAACATGTATAGAATAATAGGGCTACTGAAGAAATTTGGACTCCTAACTCGGCCAACTCACCGCGGAACCACGGCGGATCCATGCGATCCGCCGCGGATCCGCGGCCGAGTTGGGGCCGAGTCAGCCCAAATTCCTTCAGTAACTCTCCTGTGTTAATAGTGATGTTTCTGGGATATTTTATTTTCTGCTCAAGTCTCAGGTGCACAGAGAAGTTTTGGGAGTAGAATCTAAAGTGTTTGCTCGATCGAAATTTTACGATGTTTGCTAATATGATTATATCTGTGTTTGTATAATGTGTTCGTAAACCTCCCCTAACTGCTAGTATGTCGGTTGGCAGGGGGTTGCACATTTTTGTAATGGTTTTTACTGTTTTTGGTTGTGAACTGTATTGGACTGTTGTGATGATTAGCCGGGGTTTGAGATGGGTTGTTATATTCATTCAATCAATGTAATTGTAATATGTTGTAATATTATTTTGCAGGGCACATCCAGGTTGCGGTTGTAGCCACCGTTGTATTATTTCATTTTACTGTTTTTGCTCCTAGGATAGACCCAAGATGGGGTGCACAAACTACCGGGTACTTTGAAGTGTTTAGTGGCCTACTCACTTTGTTGAGGGAGACCGCTTCACTTCGGGTATTTGACGGGTAGTATGCCGTACCCGTAGGGGTCTAGGGTGGGCTAATGGCTATTCATCACAACTGTGTAATCCGTCTCTTATTGCAGGCTCTACACAAACACGGATTGCTTGCAAATCCAATAAAGTTCATATGAGATCTGGAATGCCTATTATTGCGTCTGACGAATGTACAATATCTATATATGATAGCTATTTAGACGTCACTTATGTTTTACACCCGCGCTAGCCCAGCCCCCGCTCTGCCGTTAGTTAAGTAACCTAACGGGTGATGACGGGACCCCGTGGCGAATGCGGATGGCATAAGAGGACGTTGTATTTTCGTTGTTTTCTGCAATGATAGGTTAATGATGGGACGCATTATTTATAATGCAAAGAAAATAAACCAAAAGTTGAATCGTTGGAACAATTTAAAAGAAACCACTCGGTTATTTTAAAACAGATGATATTTTTTTAATTGCGAAACTTTAACCACTCCTTCTAAAAAGCCATCAGGTTCCTTCGGTCATATCAAGTTCACTACGTTCACGGTTTCGCCAAAACCATTCGTAGCCCTCCGTCATTTCATTTGGGTATTCAGTAGTATTCAAGCTATGTATTTTGACCAACGCCAAGGCATAGTATTTGGTAGCTGCTGGATATTCATTTGTTGCATAGATAGATGAGTTGGTTTGGGACAGTCGTATTATCATTTTGGCCAACGTCAAGGATATGTACGGATGGGTTCAAATTAACAAGATAATGATGGGTAGAACTTGACATGTGACTTATGACATTTTGACCAACGCCAAGGTCATAAGAGCATGGGGCAAAAATATTTATCGGGAATTTCTAAAGAAACTGAAATTTGCAAAGAGTTGCATACCATTTGGAGTTTGATGAATGTTGGTAGGATTCCTTCAATATTATCATACGATAATATTTGGATCCCGATCCTACTGTAAGTATATACTACTCATCAGGATATTCGTCACTTAACGATCAATGCTATAAACCAAGTACGTGTCAAGAAAGATGTCAGCGGGATTACGCCCCCAGAGAAAAGAGGTTATTTAATTAAGGAACTTCGCGAAAGCGTTGAAAAACCTCCCTCGAAGTACCGACACCAGCCTGGCTGAACGGTTAAGCAAGTATTGTACAGTGAGAATAGTCCTGGATAATTCTTCTTTTATGGTTTGAGGAAGGATTCGAGAAACAGTGGGAGCCATCCAGTTTAGATAAATTAAAAACCACTCTAAACTTGCAAGAGCATCATGCTAAAGAGTTTTCTTCTCTCTCTCCTAATTGCAGCGACCCTGAAAATGACTGGACTTAAGTTACTTTTAGAGAAAAATATACTGACAGGGCCAAACTATAAAGATTGGCTGCGGAATGTCAAAATGGCTTTGACCTATGACAAATTGGGGTACGTCCTCACCACTAAGGCACCTGCAGTCCCAGGTCCCAAATCCAGTAATGCGGATAAGGAAATCCGCAAAACCTGGGAGTATGATTGCGCGAAAGCCAAGTGCATCGTGCTTGCCTCGATGAACAATGAACATCAGAGGAGGCACGAGGATATGGAACTAGATGCCATATTTCTCCATACAAAGGAACTTTATGGAGAGCAATATCGAATAGCAAGATACGAGACCTCTAAGAATTTGTTTCGAGCGAGGTTGGCTGTCGGGTCATCGGTAGGAGAACATGTCCTAAAGATGATCGGCTATATAGAAGAGCTCGCAGACTTTGGGACGACTTTGGATAATGAGCTCTATACAGACCTTATTCTCCAGTCCCTTCCTTCCACCTACGCCCAGTTTATTCTGAACTTCAACATTCAAAGAAAAGAAGTTGAACTTCCGGAACTCCTCAACATGTTGAGGAGTGCAGAGGGCACTTTGCAGAAGGCAAGGGAAACACCCGCTATGTTTGTTAGCGGTGCTTCTTCTTCCGGGTCCAAGGCTAGGGCCAAAGGAAGGAAGAAGAAGGCCGCCACCAAACCTAGAGGAGGTGTAAGTAAGGTGGGAGGGAAGGGAAAGAAAAAGTTTGCGGTACCGGTAGTGGCCCAGGATGAGTGCTTCCATTGTCACGGGAAAGGGCACTGGAAGAAAGATTACAAGGCGTGGAACGCCAAGAACCAGGAACCGAAGCAAGCTGTGGCTTCGACTTCAGGTGTGTTTGTAATTGAGAATTGTCTGTCAATCAACTCTACTTCCTGGGTATTGGATACCGGATCAGAATCTCATATTTGCAATTCATTGCAGGCACTGAGAAACCGTAGAATGCTGAAGGAAGGTGATATGACCCTGATGGTTGCTAACGGAGCTAGCGTGGGAGCTGTGTCCGTAGGGGATTATCACCTGGGATTGACGAGTGGACACATTTTGGTTTTACATAACTGTTTTTGTGTACCCAGCTTAACACGTAATATCATATCTGTTTCCTTGTTATCAAATAAAGGTTATGATTTCACGTTTGTAAGTGATGTTGTTAACATCCACCTTAATCATAGTTTGATTGGGTCCGGTACACTGGAAAACGGTATATATGTGTTAAACCAACTCCAAATTTTCAATGTCCAGAACACACTAAAAAGAAAGTCTCCAGATTTAAATAAAGCTTTCTTATGGCATTGTAGACTGGGTCACATCAATGAGAGAAGGTTGACTAAGTTACATAGAGAAGGATATTTAGACTCATTCGAATATTAAACTTATGCCACTTGTCAATCTTGTCTCAAAGGGAAGATGACAAAGACTCCATTTACTGGACATGGAGTAAGAGCGAGCGAGCTCTTAGGACTCATACACAGCGATGTATGTGGTCCAATGTCTACACATGCAAGAGGTGGTTTTTCCTATTTCATTACTTTCACGGATGATTACTCAAGGTACGGATTCATTTATCTGATGAAACATAAATCCGAAACTTTTGAGAAATTCCAAGAGTTTAAGAATGAAGTAGAAAACCAAACCGGCAAAAGTATCAAGACACTAAGATCTGATCGAGGTGGTGAATACTTGAGTGCCGAGTTCCTAGGTTACCTAAAAGAGAAAGGAATTCTCTCTCAGCTTACTCCTCCATACACTCCACAGCATAACGGTGTATCGGAGAGACGGAATCGAACCCTATTAGATATGGTACGTTCCATGATGAGTAATGCTGAGTTACCGCGATCTTTTTGGGGTTATGCGCTAGAATCAGCGGCATATCTTTTGAACATGGTACCTACCAAGACTGTGCCTACCACGCCATATCAGATGTGGAGTGGGAAGAAACCCTGTCTTCGGTATCTGAAAATATGGGGATGTCCAGCTTTTGTTAAAAAGCAGCATGTGGACAAGCTCGAGGCACGATCAGTAAAGTGTAAGTTTGTGGGATATCCAAAGAACTCCAAGGGGTATCTATTCTATTACGCAGAGGAACAAAAGGTGTTTGTTTCTCGTAATGCCCATTTTCTAGAATATCAGTTTTTAGAAAAGGAAATAAATGAGAGCGAAATAGAGCTGGAAGAAATTCCAGAACCACAAACTAATACTGAAAGTTTGGTAGAACAAGTAGTTCAAGAAGAATAGGACATTCCCGTACCCCTCCGCAGGAGTAGTGGCCGTCTCATCCGCCTGAGAGATACTACGGTTTTCTCATAGATGGGGATAGAGAGGATTGCATCATAGATGATGATGAACCTACTAGCTTCCAGTAGGCCATCCAGAGCGGCGACTCGGTACGATGGCTAGATGCAATGCGGACCGAAATGGAGTCCATGTACACCAACAAAGTATGGACTTTGGACTTTGCTCCAGATGGGGTAAAACCCATAGGATGCAAATGGATCTTCAAGAAAAAGATTGGTGTAGATGGACAGGTGGAAACCTATAAGGCTAGACTTGTTGCAAAGGATTTTCGTCAAAGACCTAGTTTGGACTATGACGAAACTTTTTCTCCAGTGGCTATGCTCAAATCCATTCGGGTCCTTCTTGCTATTGCTGCCTTCCATGATTATGAAATCTGGCAGATGGACGTAAAGACGGCTTTTCTGAATGGAAATTTAGAAGAGTGCGTCTAGATGGATCAGCCAGAGGGTTTCAATCAGAGTGGGAGCAGCGGGAAAGTATGGAAGTTGCTTAAGTCCATTTATGGACTGAAGCAGGCATCGCGGAGTTGGAACATCTGTTTTGATGAAACAGTCAAAGAATATGACTTTATCAAAAATCCAGATGAACCGTGCATATATAGTAAAGTTGTAGCACGAACTGTCGTATTCCTCGTCTTGTACGTGGATGACATTCTATTGATAGGAAATAACATTCCTATGCTACAATCTGTCAAAGGATTCTTGTCACACAGATTCTCCATGAAAGACCTGGGTGATGCCTCTTACATTCTGGGGATCCGGATCTATCGTGATAGATCCAAGAGAATGTTGGGACTTTCGCAGTCCAGGTATATCGACACTGTACTGAAAAGATTCAGTATGGAAGATTCTAAACGCGGTAATCTACCGGATTGTCATAGAATCACCCTATCCAAAGAGATATCTCCCAAGACAGATTTGGAAAGGGAACGCATGTCTATTATACCCTACGCTTCTGCGGTAGGCTCTATAATGTATGCGATGTTGTGCACCAGACCAGATGTAGCTTACGCACTGAGCGTGGTAAGCCGGTATCAGTCAGACCCAGGGGAGAAGCACTGGATAGCAGTAAAAAACATTCTCAAGTACCTGAGGAGGACTAAGGAGATGTTCTTGGTTTACGACGGAAAAGACCTCAGGATGGAGGCCTATGCTGATTCCGGCTTCCAGAGTGATAAGGACGATTCCAAGTCCATGTCAGGTTATGTCTTTACCCTCAATGGAGGGGCGGTGTGCTGGAAGAGCTCCAAGCAGGACACCGTTGCTGACTCGACGATGGAAGCGAAGTATATTGCTGCTTGCGATGCCGCAAAAGAAGCAGTCTGGATGAAGAAGTTCCTAACAGAACTTCAGGTGGTTCCTACTATTGTTGATCCAATACCTCTGTATTGCGACAACAACGAAGCTATAGCTTTAGCGAAGGAACCAAGGTCGCATCAGAAGTCCAGACACATCTTAAGGCGGTATCACCTGATCAGGGAGATCATTGATCGTCGGGAGATCGAGGTTCGGAGAGTTGCTACTGAAGAGAACATTGCTGATCCATTCACAAAGGCCCTACCTCAGATTCAGTTCGAGAGGCTACTCGAGATCATCGGTCTTCGATATGCCAGTACATGTCCCTAGTGCAAGTGGGGGATTGTTAGTGTATATGCCCTAGGGGACATTATTGTATCATACTAGTTTGTATATTACTTAATAGAAGCTTGGGATATTCATATGTATATAACAGTCTTGCTAAACATGGTAGTATGCTACTTGGTTTTTCTATCTTAATATGTGAGTATACATATTGATAGAGCTCTTAGGATCTTGCTTGACTACCAGCGTTGTGATGGCAGTCACACTAGTGGGGGCTGGGTAGTCTACAAGCACATCCTTATTCAGGTCCCTAGTCGTAGGATTATCGAGACAGGGCATCGATACTCCGGAGTAGACTAGTGTGTATGCTTCTCATCCCAGTTGGGGAGATGGTCTGTCCCACAGCCGTCAGTACGTCGTACTGGAGATAGTATGCAGGTGCTCGTTAGGTTACGGGTACACCGGACAGGACTCACAGGGAACTGTTGGTTGGTTTTATACCAGTCGTCAGTGAACAGTTCCCAGCTGACATGAGTACAGCATAGTCCGCAGACTTGACACTGCTACTTCGCCTCGAGTGTGTCCCACTGTTCTTAGATTGCTACCCTACCACGGCTCAAAGGAGTCATGCAAACAGGTAGCAGTTGGGTGCAGTCCCAAGCACTTAGAAGTAGTGGCGGTTAGACAGGATTCGTCTCTCCCGGTATTGGGGGTTGATATCACGCTGTGTCAGAGAGCCATGACGCAAAGTCCCTGGCCAGGGCAAGCGAGATTTGCTGGTAGGTTCCAGTAGTTTCTTAGGGTGTAATGGGCTTTGCTCCGACACGACTTATACCGCTATTAGGGGACTGACGCTTGCCGCCCCAAGGCCCGATATGCGATAGTCTTAGACGAACAGACCGGACTGTACGGAGATTGTCACATCAGACTCAGTAGGAGTTCGGATGGGTTTCCTCATCGGCCTTCTTATCGACATCTACCTGGGGACCGTTACGTACAGCTAGTGCCGCTTCCGGTCTGTGGTTAAACCCACTGCCAGCGTAGTAGTCGAGTCTCTAGAGTTCCACACAGAGAGTTTCCCTACTCCAGGCGAAACGATATAGAGGTCGTATGGTTTTACGACAAGGGTTCGGACGCATACGTGTGTTTACGTACGTACGACATCCAGACAGTTTTTACTAGTCGGCTTTGGTTTAAGCCAGTTTCTAGTATCCGGTTATTAGATTTATACAGTCTAAAGTTTTTCCGTGTTTTCACGGATAGGAGGGGCATTCTCGTAATTGCGCGAGAAGCTTCTAGAAGATGGTGACTTGGGGGTTATGGTGGCATATGCATTAAATGAGATTAGTGAGTCATTTGAGTGATTCATCCATGTCATTGATGCATCATAAATGCTTAATGACTCATGGAGATGAATCACCCTCTTATATTTATTAAGCATGATGATTAATCCTTCATTTTCTTTTGTTAGATAAATCATAATGCTTGATATATATTATGATAGCTTATTATCCCATCTCATTCTCTTGCTCACTTTCTCTCTCCTCAAGCTCTCCCTCTTCAAACCCTAATCCTCCCCTCTCATGTGTTGAGACCAAGGATTAGAGTAGACTACTTAATCCTTAACCACTCTCTATATTACCTAGGTTACTTAGATTAGCGATTTAAGAAACCTAGTTACCTCAAGTTAGAGGTGAAGGTTGTAGTTAAGCTCTCGGGTGGATCTTCTACTACATAGAGAAGGCCGGAGAGGACGTGGAGATCAACAAGACGAAGGACTCGGTTCTATAGGTATAATCACTTATCATAGTAGTTAACTCTTCTATGATTTCTTGTTAGTTATTGTTTATGCAAAGATTCTCGGTTAGTCGATGTTTACGCCTAAAACAAGATCGTTTTTCATTATTCCACCTCCCCGCAAGTCGTGGGGTGTTGTACATCGACTTACATATATATATATATATATATTAGTGGAGTGGGACGCTAATATATATGTATTGATTCATGCAGTTATACTTATTCATTACTTGATATTTTCTGGATTTGAGGACCGTGGTTACTTCATGAAATTATGCATTATTTGAAAAAACCCGATTTTTCTTGATATAATATTTCAGCTTCCACCATGAGATTTCTCGGTTCTGAGCTTATATATTACCCCATGCGAGGAGGCGTCATGGGCCATATGCGGTACATGGTGGAACCCGGTTGGTTCTCCGGGCAAAAAAGGTATTTCGACGGGACATGCCGATGAGCCTGGCTGGGGACGTTTGCTAACCGGTGATAGTATTTGGACTCGACGTATATCTGGGGGATATCGATCGAGGTTATGTACGCACATGCCTTGGAGATTTCGGGTGGTGCTTAGCCAGGTTCATAGGATGTACGTACATGACACAGGAGGGCCAGTCCCAGGTGATGGCGCCTCAGATTTGAGTATTTTTTGTCGATACTAGACACTTGTTTTCATGATGTTTTTGGTGGTAGATGTAGAACACTCAGGTTTCATGAGACATACTCGATATTGGATACTGGTTATATGAGATTTATTTGATATTGGACACTCAGGATATATGATACTTACAGGATATAAGGGCCAAATTTGGGGGCTGATTTATGGAAATTTGGGACTTATGATTGTCTTGTTGGACTTTGGTCCTGCCACGAGCTTAGGATTCCGTGAGGATGACATGTTGTTAGTTGTATGTATGCCCTAGAGGCCAGTATTGTACAGTTGTTGTATATTATATTGGATGCTTGGACATATATAGAGATGACTTTCTTGCTCGATATGATAGTATGCTATCTGGTTACTCTTTATCTTAACATGTACACTAGTCTCTTTATACTGTCTTATAGTTACATGTTGGTAAAGCCCTTAGGATGTGTACTTGACTACCTAGACTATGATGCAGATCATACTAGTGGGGACATGGTAGTCCATAAGTACATCCTTCAAGGTCCCTAGTCGTGGGTATGTCGAGACGGGGCATCGATATACCAGAGTAGACTAGCGTATATGCTTCTCGACCCATGTGATGGGCGATGGATGATCCCATATCCATTGGTGTTTGACATCAGAGATGGTATACGGGTGCTCAGTGGAGACTGGGTACACTGGACGGACTCGCCGAGAACTCCCAGATGGTATTATACCTCACGTCAGATGGCAGTTCTCAGGTGACACTTGTGCAGGTTAGTCTGTAGACCCTAGATCGTCATAGAGTCTTGTGTGATTCCCACTGTGCTTTGATCTCCACCTTACCACGTCCATGAGGGCGTGCAAAACGGTGGTCTTTGGGTACAGTCCCGAGTCACATGGAGGCAATGAGCGATAGGAGGGGTTTCGTCTCTCCCGGTATTGGGGGTTGATGTTGCGCTGTGCTCGATTGGCCGTAACAGGGAAATCCCTGGCCAGGGCTGATCAGAGATTTGCTGGTAAGTGTTACCAGTAGTTTCTCGACCCGTTATGAGCCTCACATCGGCACGACTTATCGGTTATTGGGGTCTGACGTTTACCACCCCTAGACTTGATATGCGACGTATCAGACGAAGAGACCGGACTGTACGGTAAGTGTTACTGGTTGGATTCACAGGAGTGTGAGCGGGCTAGCTCGTCGATCTTCTGATCGCTCAATACCCGGGTGGCCGTTACGTTTAGCAGACCGCTTGCGGCTTGTGGGTGCTTGATATGATCATCATCTGCTACCGGCGTATTGACGAGTCTTTAGAGTCCTACACAGAGGTTTCCTGGTTCAAGCGAAACGAAATAGGAGCGCATATGAGATATGTGCGGGACCGAGAATAATGCGTGTATGTGATACCGTATTTCATTCTCGCGATAGATGTATCGAATGGTTATATTCGATATGACCTAGTTATCGAATCATTGATTCGATAAATCGATACATTGAATACTAGTCGGTTATGTGCGACATGACCGGATCATTGAATCAAATGTTGATTTAATGATTTAATGTATAATTATATATTTGATATATTACTTTGCATTAACTAGTATTAGTTCACTTTATATGGATTTTCTCACTTGATGCACATTGTATATGTGATATGCTTTTGTGCACATTTTTGTATCATGTTTGATGATACTTGATCATTTGGTTAAGTGTGAAGAATTAAGCCATGGTTAAATGATAATTAGGGTTTTGACTTATCATTTATTTATTCATTTCTTTATTTATTTCATTGGATAAATGAAAATGAAATGGTTTGATTTCAACAAGCTTCATGAAGCTTGTTGAAGCTTCATGAAGCTTTGACCAATGAGACCATTTTGTCTTCATGCTTAACCTTAACCCATCCACTTACCATGGTTTATTCTCTACACTTAACACTAGTTAGATTATGATAAGTATGCATTTTTCTTTTCATTTAAGAATAACTTATCATAAACTAGCTTCTTCTTGATCTTCTTCTTCAAGATAGAAACCTTGATGCCATTAATGGCAACTTGAGTTCTAGTGAGAGAAATCCAATTCTAAAGTGAACCCACCTCCTATTTCTTCACCCTCTACCTCTTGCCAAGTTGTTTTGGGTGTTTTCTTCACAAGTTTCACAACTTGGTGAAGTTGGAGCTTGAACTTGCGCAACCTCGACGTAGATCATCTTCGGCACGAAGCCGACGACATTGCCCGCTCGTTTTCCCGATGAAGCCGACGATCGAGTCTAGGATTCGAGATGGACAGCGAGAGGACACCGACGTGGAACTAAGCAAGTGGAAATCCGGATCTACAAAGGTTGTAGCATCTAACTTTTAGTTAATATGTTAACTAGTTTTGTATTTCGCCTAGAATTCTAGTCTAAGATCCGCGTTAGGGTTTCGCGGCACCCATAATTTTTTATATTGGCATGTTCGATGCCTTGTGAGACCTCCATAGGGTGTCTAGGAACCTTTCACTGGTATCAGAGCCTAGCTAGAGCCTTAGGCGAAGTCTAGACGCGATTTGAAGCCCGAACGAACCCGAAACCCTAAACCAAACATGCTCTCTGTACATTTTCTAAAATCTGGGATTTTTCAGTATTAAAAATGCGTAAAAAATTCAGCAGGGAATTCTAAGAATTACGATGCAAATTTCATCCAATGAACAGTAATAAGCGCGGCGGAACCGCGGCCTAAGCCAGCTTAGGCGGCGGTTCCGCGGCGGCTTGATGACGTCATCCCTCCTCCAATGCACAGTAATTCATAGTTTCTGCAGCTGAGCTTTATGAGTATTTTTTAATAATTATTCCAGAGTTTAATTTTCTGGGCTGTTTTAGAGCTTCGGTGTTTCGACCGGATTATCAAATTTCGTCTTTTGTGTATTTCCGGATAATTTTTAGAATATGTTAAAAAGTTCGACCGGATATAAATACCCAATTTTTCCCCTGTTGGGAAATTTCTAAGTGTTGGATTTTTCCGTAGTTTAACGACGTTCTAAGTAGTGCAAGTAACGCAATGGACCCTCTAGAAGATAACAAATCTTAACTCGATTATGTGACCGTCTTGAACTGCCCTTTGAACCTTCGGGTTTGGGGCAGTACGGCGTGCCACATGTGAGGCGTTGGCTTGACCCTTCTATGGCTGGACCGTTGGTACTAAGGCACGAACTGAATGTTGCTAGACTTATTTCATGTGTTGGACTGTATCGGAAAACTTGGGTATTCGACTGTTCGATCAGAAAGTTTAACATTTCCTGTTTATCTGAAATGTGATACAATAATTGGAATTCACAAACAGTTATGTGATAACTAATTGAATGTTATAAATCTAGCAGTTTAGTCCTACATGATATTGAAAAGAGTTTTCGATAATGAGACTAAAATGCGGGATTTATATCTGTTAGGCATGTGATGTCTAAAGAAGTTGCGGATTCCAATTGTTGTAGTTTTACACTTTCTTTTCTGTGACCGTAAGTGTAGTATGTTCATATCGCCGGTTTCGTTACTATACGTCAACGACAATTGGGGTATGCATACTTACTTACGTTGATGACATGTGATGTTATGTGTTGCTGGATATGTTATATTGGATCGTCGTGTTTGAATAGCCGGGGGTTTTTATGTGAGATGAGTGTTTTTCATTTTCATTCATGTAAAAACTTGTATGTAATATTCTTTTATTTGGGGCACTTCCAGGTAGCGGAAGTTGTCACCCTTTGTATATTATTTACTTTTCCGCATTAGGATAGACCCAAGGAGGGGAGCACAAGTAACCGGGTTCTGGGGTCCAGTGGGAGACCAACTCGAGGAGTCGAGTCCGGGTCTCCTAACCCTAGAATTGGCAGGGTTGCTTGCCGCTCTCGTAGGGGTCTAGGGGTGTGGGATTGGCTATTCATCACGACCGTGGAATCCGTGTTTTATACTGGCTCGTATTAAAAACACGGACGTCCTAGTATATCCAATATTTCATATGATTATTCTGCAGCGATATCCGTGTTGTGACTCTGTGATGGATATAGTATATAGTATATATGATATATTATATAGACGTTACTTATGTTTTACACCCGCGCTAGCCCTGCCCTGCTCTGTCGTTAGTTACCTAACCTAACGGTGCACGAGGGGACATCGAGGCGAATGCGGATGGCATAAGTGTACGTCATATCTATCTGTGATGTTTAGGTACTTAAATGATGGGACTTCATTAATGTGATTAATGAAAGAAAAGAAACCTAAGATGTTGTGGAATCAAAATTTTAAATAAAAAGGGGTAGCTACAGTTCTTGCTTTGCACAGCGGTATATATGATATACCCAGCACCTTATTCGATGAGGAAAGGACCGAGATCCCTTCACCGGGAGTGACTCCTTTAGCAATAACTGGCAGATGCTACAGACTCGGTTTGTTTTTGACTGCTTTTGGGTTTTTGCTTTGCACAGCGATATATATGATATATCCCGCACCTCATTCGACGAGGAAAGGACCGAGATCCCTTCGCCGGGAGTGACTCCTTTAGCAAAACTAGAAAAGCCTCAAAATCACTCCATTTCAAAACTTCATTTGATTCTACAATGATATCAAGTTCATTACGCAATAGGTTTTCAGAAAAACCTAGCGTAGCCCTCCGTCATTTCAGATAAGTCCTGTTTAGTATTCGTGCTGCGTTTGTTGACCTTGTCAAGGCGCAGTGTGCGGTAGCTAACCAGTATTTGTCTGCTTATGCATAAGATGCAGATTGGGTTAGGGTAGTTGTACGGCCTTGTTGACCTTGTCAAGGGTCGTGCGGGTGGGTTTGATTCAATCAAGAAATGACGGGTTGAACTTGACTTGCGGTCTATAGTTTGTTGACCTTGTCAAGGTCATAGATCGTTCGGGGCAAAATATTATCGGTAATTTCAAGTGTTGAAATTTGCAATGAGATTGCATACCTTCTATGAGATAATTGGATCCCGATACCCACTGCGAGTAACAGTTACTCCTGGGAGAGTTTTACACATTGCAATTAGCTGATCGAGTAGGTGTCTAGAAAGGTGTCAACGGGGTTACGCCTCTGGGAAAACAAGGTTTACATTAATTAGGTTCGTGCGAAAGCACGGGGGACCTCCCTCAAAGTACCGACACTGGCCTGGCTGAAAGATTGGCGAACCTGTAGTGTGTAATTAATCCCGGCTAGTCTTTCCTTTTAGGGTTTTGGAGGAAGATTTGATAAAAAGCAGTGGGAGCCATCCTGATTAGATAAGATAATAACCAATCTGATCTTGCACGAGCATACGCTAAAGTGTTTTCTTCTCTCTCTCTCCAGGTAGCGACCATTTCATGCCCTAATGAAGATAATAATATGGATGTATTGACCGAACCCGCATGTTTTACTGTGCTGGGGAACGTTGGTTCCGTTCTTTCCTATAAGAGTTATAGGAATGAACAGGATATAGGGGAATACCAGGATTCTCATGCCACCCGATTGAAGAAAGTACATGTTGATGCATTTTTTTCGGGTGTGTTCGTTACTGAGAACTGTTTCTCCATTTGCTCTACATCCTGGGTATTAGATACCGGGTCAGGATCCCATATATGTAATCAGTTACATGGGCTCAGGAAAGGTAGAGAACTTGGAGAAGGTGATAAAGACATTAGAGTTGGAAATGGTGCAATTGTTGCAGCTAAGACTGTCGGGGAATATCACCATGTATTACCAACTGGTAATACATTGGTTCTGAACGAATGCTATTACATGCCGAACCTGATATTCAACATTATATCGGTTTCTTTATTAAGTAAAGAGGGATATAATTTTGTATTACAGGACAATGTTATGAACATTTTCCGTAACCAAAAGTTGGTTGGATCAGGCACGTTGTGCAATGGCATTTATGTTCTAAATCAATCAACAGTTCTGAGCATAACAAACACACACAAGAGGAAGAGTTCTGAACTTAATGAATCCTTCTTGTGGCATTGTAGACTGGGTCACATCAATGTGACACGACTGGCTAAGTTGCATAAGGATGGATATTTGAAACCTTTCGAACTTTCATCTTATGACACTTGCCAGTCATGTCTCAAAGGCAAGATGACCAAAACTCCGTTTACGGGACACGGAGAAAGAGTTACCGAACTCTTGGGACTTATACATAGTGATGTATGCGGTCCCATGTCTACACATGCCAGGGATGGTTCTTCATACTTCATTACATTCACTGACGATCTCTCTAGGTTCGAGTATGTGTTCCTGATGAAACACAAATCAGAAGCTTTTGAGAAATTTAGGGAATATAAACAAGAAGTTGAGAACCAAACCGGAAAAAGTATTAAAATCCTTCGATCTGATCGAGGAGGGGAATACTTGAGCAATGAATTCCTGGACTTCCTAAAAGAGAATGGGATTCTCTCTCAGCTGACTCCTCCATATACACCACAGCACAACGGTGTATCAGAACGGAGGAACCGCACCCTATTAGATATGGTGCGCTCTATGATGAGCACAGCTGAGTTACCTATTTCCTTCTGGGGTTATGCGCTGGAAACAGCAACATACCTATTGAATCAAGTTCCATCTAAATCTGTACCTACCACACCATATGAGATATGGAGTGGGAAGAGACCATATTTTAAACGAGTTAAGATATGGGGTTGTCCGGCCTATGTCAAAAGGCAAAATCCGGACAAGCTCGAGGCACGGTTAGTTCTCTGCAAGTTTGTGGGATATCCAAAGAATTCATATGGGTATTTTTTCTACCACAGTGAGGAACAAAAAGTGTTTGTTGCTCAGCATGCCACCTTTTTAGAAAAGGAATTCCTTAAAAAAGAAATTAGTGGCAAAGTGGTAGAGCTGGAAGAGGTTCCCGATACACAAACCGTAACTGAAGATTTAGTGGAACCAGAAGATTCAGTAGCTCCCGACGAACCTCAGCCTCTCCGCCGATCTAGTAGGGTTCCTCGCCAACCTGAGAGATACTACGGTTTTCTCATGGATGGTGGAAGCGAGGATTGCATCATGGAGGATGATGACCCAACTAGCTTCGAGCAGGCCATCACGAGTGGGGACTCAGTGAAATGGCTGGATGCTATGCGGTCCGAGATGGAATCCATGTACACCAACAAAGTATGGACTTTGGACGTTGCTCCTGAAGGGGTAAAACCCATTGGGAGCAAGTGGATCTTCAAGAAGAAACTTGGTGTAGATGGGAAAGTGGAGACTTTCAAAGCTAGACTTGTAGCAAAGGGTTTTCGTCAAAGACCAGGTGTGGACTATGACGAGACCTTTTCTCCAGTGGCTATGCTTAAATCCATCTGGATCATGCTTGCCATCGCTGCATATCATGATTACGAAATCTGGCAAATGGATGTTAAGACCGCCTTTCTAAACGGTGATTTAGAAGAGTGCGTGTACATAACTCAGCCAGAGGGCTTCGTAGACAGTGGGAGCAGCGGGAAGGTGTGCAAGCTGCTTAAATCCATTTATGGATTAAAGCAAGCATCGCGGAGTTGGAACATCTGCTTTGACATCATTATCAAAGAGTTTTATTTCGTCAAAAATCCAGATGAACCTTGTATCTACAGGAAGGTGGCAGAGAGTAAGGTTGTCTTCCTCGTATTGTACGTGGATGACATAATCTTGATAGGAAATGATATTCCTATGCTGCAATCGGTCAAGCTCTAAATTATCACAAAGATTCTCAATGAAAGATCTTGGTGATGCCTCCTGCATATTGGGAATTAGGATCTATAGAGATAGATCCAAAAGGATTTTGGGATTGTCCCAATCCAGGTACATTGACACCATACTAAAGAGGTTTAGTATGGAAGAGTCCAAGCGTGGGAACTTGCCCACGATCTCTGGAGTCACTCTCTCCAAAGAGATGTCTCCCAAGACTGATTTGGAGAGAGCTCGCATGCAAGGGATACCCTATGCTTCGGCAGTAGGCTCTATCATGTATGCGATGCTATGTACCAGACCCGATGTGGCATACTCACTAAGTGTAGTGAGCAGGTATCAAGCTGATCCTGGAAAAAGTCACTGGACAGCTGTGAAGAGCATTCTCAAGTACTTGCGAAGAACTAGAGATATGTTCTTGGTGTATGGTAACGGAGAGCTCCAAGTGGAGTCCTTTACCGATTCGAGCTTCCAGAATGATAAGGACGACTCCAAGTCGCAGTCGGGTTTTGTCTTTACCCTTTATGGAGGGGCGGTTAGCTGGAAGAGTTCCAAGCAGGAAACCGTGGCAGACTCGACGATGGAGGCTGAATACATCGCTGCCAACGATGCTGCCAAAGAGGCTGTCTGGATCAAGAAGTTCATTACTGAACTTGGAGTGGTTCCATCCATTGAGCGTCCAATACCTTTGTATTGCGATAACAATGGAGCGGTGGCTTTGGCCAAGGAACCCAGGTCCCATCAGCGATCCAGGCATATTCTGAGGCGGTATCACCTGATCCGGGAGATAGTTGATCGCCGGGAGATCGAGGTCAGGAGAGTTGACACGAATAATAACACGGCGGATCCACTCACGAAGGCCATTCCCCAGACACAGTTTGAGAGACTCTTCGGGATGCTCGGTATGCGATACTACAGCAGCTGGCCCTAGTGCAAGTGGGAGATTGTTAGTTGTATGTATGCCCTAGAGGCCAGTATTGTACAGTTGTTGTATATTATATTGGATGCTTGGACATATATAGAGATGACTTTCTTGCTCGATATGATAGTATGCTATCTGGTTACTCTTTATCTTAACATGTACACTAGTCTCTTTATACTGTCTTGTAGTTACATGTTGGTAAAGCCCTTAGGATGTGTACTTGATTACCTGGACTATGATGCAGATCATACTAGTGGGGACATGGTAGTCCATAAGTACATCCTTCAAGGTCCCTAGTCGTGGGTGTGTCGAGACGGGGCATCGATATACCAGAGTAGACTAGCGTATATGCTTCTTGACCCATGTGATGGGCGATGGATGATCCCATATCCATTGGTGTTTGACATCAGAGATGGTATACGGGTGCTCAGTGGAGACTGGGTACACTGGACGGACTCGCCGAGAACTCCCAGATGGTATTATACCTCACGTCAGATGGCAGTTCTCAGGTGACACTTGTGCAGGTTAGTCTGTAGACCCGAGATCGTCATAGAGTCTTGTGTGATTCCCACTGTGCTTTGATCTCCGCCTTACCACGTCCATGAGGGCGTGCAAAACGGTGGTCTTTGGGTACAGTCCCGAGTCACATGGAGGCAATGAGCGATAGGAGGGGTTTCGTCTCTCCCGGTATTGGGGGTTGATGTTGCGCTGTGCTCGATTGGCCGTAACAGGGAAGTCCCTGGCCAGGGCTGATCAGAGATTTGCTGGTAAGTGTTACCAGTAGTTTCTCGACCCGTTATGAGCCTCACATCGGCACGACTTATCGGTTATTGGGGTCTGACGTTTACCACCCCTAGACTTGATATGCGACGTATCAGACGAAGAGACCGGACTGTACGGTAAGTGTTACTGGTTGGATTCACAGGAGTGTGAGCGGGCTAGCTCGTCGATCTTCTGATCGCTCAATACCCGGGTGGCCGTTACGTTTAGCAGACCGCTTGCGGCTTGTGGGTGCTTGATATGATCATCATCTGCTACCGGCGTATTGACGAGTCTTTAGAGTCCTACACAGAGGTTTCCTGGTTCAAGCGAAACGAAATAGGAGCGCATATGAGATATGTGCGGGACCGAGAATAATGCGTGTATGTGATACCGTATTTCATTCTCGCGATAGATGTATCGAATGGTTATATTCGATATGACCTAGTTATCGAATCATTGATTCGATAAATCGATACATTGAATACTAGTCGGTTATGTGCGACATGACCGGATCATTGAATCAAATGTTGATTTAATGATTTAATGTATAATTATATATTTGATATATTACTTTGCATTAACTAGTATTAGTTCACTTTATATGGATTTTCTCACTTGATGCACATTGTATATGTGATATGCTTTTGTGCACATTTTTGTATCATGTTTGATGATACTTGATCATTTGGTTAAGTGTGAAGAATTAAGCCATGGTTAAATGATAATTAGGGTTTTGCCTTATCATTTATTTATTCATTTCTTTATTTATTTCATTGGATAAATGAAAATGAAATGGTTTGATTTCAACAAGCTTCATGAAGCTTGTTGAAGCTTCATGAAGCTTTGACCAATGAGACCATTTTGTCTTCATGCTTAACCTTAACCCATCCACTTACCATGGTTTATTCTCTACACTTAACACTAGTTAGATTATGATAAGTATGCATTTTTCTTTTCATTTAAGAATAACTTATCATAAACTAGCTTCTTCTTGATCTTCTTCTTCAAGATAGAAACCTTGATGCCATTAATGGCAACTTGAGTTCTAGTGAGAGAAATCCAATTCTAAAGTGAACACACCTCCTATTTCTTCACCCTCTACCTCTTGCCAAGTTGTTTTGGGTGTTTTCTTCATAAGTTTCACAACTTGGTGAAGTTGGAGCTTGAACTTGCGCAACCTCGACGTAGATCATCTTCGGCACGAAGCCGACGACATTGCCCGCTCGTTTTCCCGATGAAGCCGACGATCGAGTCTAGGATTCGAGATGGACAGTGAGAGGACACCGACGTGGAGCTAAGCAAGTGGAAATCCGGATCTACAAAGGTTGTAGCATCTAACTTTTAGTTAATATGTTAACTAGTTTTGTATTTCGCCTAGAATTCTAGTCTAAGATCCGCGTTAGGGTTTCGCGGCACCCATAATTTTTTATATTGGCATGTTCGATGCCTTGTGAGACCTCCATAGGGTGCCTAGGAACCTTTCACATGTTTTATCCCATACTCCGCATTTATTTTATATGCATTGCTTCGTGTATTAGTAATACCTGATAGAGCATCTTTCATGACTGTTGCATATACATACTGACATTTATTGCTTCATGTATTAGTTGTACCTGATAGAGTATCTTTCATGACTGTGCATACATATGGCCATTCATTGCTACCGGCTTTCATGCATTAGATTCGCGCTGTACGTGCATACTTGCGATTACCTGCATATGTTATTTACTATTCACGAGTTGGCAACTCACCCCCGTTATGCCATAGTGTTTTGTAGATAGTCCCTCAGGGCAGTCGCGGTGGGCTTTTCTATCTATCGCGTCACCTTTTGCAGCGGATACCGCTTCGGCTGACTGTGCGCAGTTTTGCTATAGGTGGGTTTTATGGCTATCCGATGTTTTTTATTGTTATTTTTGTACCATGTACTCTCCATCTACCACTTTCATGTATGACTTAGAGACTTGATGTGAGGACGATATTGTATGTTATTTTGTGACTTGGAGGACTTTTATGCAGTTTTTACTTATATCGTCTTTTATTTATTCGCTACGGCGTCGTATATCTGTTGTGGTGGTTGTTTCCGCCTTTGGGCGTGGATTTGCTCCCGTTGTGGATGCTTTACTTATATTTATGTTGTACCCATTTTTGGGGTTAGTTTTTACAAAGGAGGTGCTGCCAAAATTTTTAAGAAAGTAAAGTTGGACTTTAAAGAATTTGTACTTGAGATTTTCAAAAGTTTTAACAATGTTCTTATCACTTACTACTTTTGATGGTTTAGATTGCTGGGTTTTCGGCTTACTTAAATTGCGTTACGCCTGAAGACGTTGCGTAGTTTAAGGGTCGTCACGTGCCAATTTCGGGTCGTGACAAGGAAGCTGATTTGTTGAATCAGTTGAAGAAATGTTTCTCTGATTGATTTGGGGATGTTTCCCACCGTTGGATCTTTAATCTTAGGGCTTCTGTTTTACAGAAGTCAATCTTCTTATTTTTAATAAGATTGGGAAAATCTTTTCCCATACAGAAATTATTCTGTATTTTGGTGATTTTTAATCACCATTGGATCTTTGATCTAACTGTGCTCTGATTTACAGAGCACAATCTTTCCTGTTTTGAAAGATCTAAGGAGTATTTCCTTAACAGAACTTTCTTTCTGGTAGTTTGATGATTTTTAATTATTTTTATTAGATCTTTGATCCAAGGATGTGGAACATTTAGTTCCAGCGCTCTCGTGCTTTGCACGTGTGCGCTGCATCCGAGTCTTTGACTCTTGACGCTGGCGCACTTGATGCTAGCGCTCCCATGCTTTGCACGTGAGCGCTGCATCAAAGTCTTTGACTCTTTAGCGCTGGCGCTCAGCGCTCTCGTGCTTTGCACGTGATGCGCTGCCTCAGAGTCTTTGACTCATGGCGCTGGCGCTCTTGGCGCTCAGCGCTTTCGTGCTTTGCATGTGAGGCGCTTCCTCATTACTGAAGGTGTCTTTTCACCTTCCTTCTTCGCTTTTTCTGATTCAAACTTCTCTTCCCCGGAGCTTGGAAATAGTTCCATCATGCACAGCATTTTCTGTGCCTAGACTTAAATGTCTGCCTTCATAATCTGAAGTAATGCTTCTTTTCTCTCTCATTTTAACAAAGAAGAGCTATGGCTTATAATCGCCCACATGCTCGCCGCCAACCATGGGAGGTGCCTATTGAGGAAATTGTTTCTCGTTTTGTCGCGCGCTTGGTGAACCCTAATCTTACAGATGACCAATGCGACACGGTGTTGCACTAGCTCTTGAATCGTGTAGGATCACCTCTCCCAATCAGCTCCATTTGGCTTAGGATGGTCTTCTTGTCCGTGATCGATGATATTCCCCCTCCCTCGGCGGAGATGACTCTGGCAATTCTCAATGCCGCGGAGGACAAGATCGAGTGCTTTCACGAGGTACTTTTGATTACCACTACTCTGAGGGATCGCTCTGTTCGGCTGCTAAACCAAATACAGGCTCAGCGGGTCATCATGTCTGCTTTCGCTAATGGGTGCAGTGCAGACCGATGGGTAGCTACTCCTCGTGAAGATCGTCGCTTTGACATGGTGGAGAAGGCAGAGAGGGAGTTAGATAATTTTATCTATAGTTTTGTAAATCCCTGTACTTTCGATCCCATATTTGGTGATCTATTTCCTGTGGAATAAAATGCTTAATTAATTAAATGCTTTCTTTTTGTCGTTGACCACCAAATGCTTCTTTTCTAACACCTGGTCTTTCTCTGATGTGTGTGTGCGCGTATATATGAATAAGCCCGATTTCACACATATCTGTAAACGCAACTTAAACCGGTATAAACAGGAACAAATAGCTCTTTGATCGAATATTTCGGCGGGAACACCATACAGAACTTATTCTATATCTTGGTGATTTTTAATCACTATTAGATCTTTGATCCAACGGTGCTCTATTTTTCAGAGGTAATCTGATGTTTTTTAGTCATCTTTGTTGGATCTTTGATCCAAGGGTGGGGAACATTTAGTTCCAGTGCTAGCGCTCTCATGCTTTGCACGTGAGCGCTGCATCAGAGTCTTTGACTCTTGGTGCTAGCGCACTTAGCGCTAGCGCTCTCATGATTTGCACGTGAGCGCTGCATCAGAGTCTTTGACTCTTAGCGCTGGCGCTGCTGGCACTGGCGCTCTCGTGCTTTGCATGTGAGTGCTGTATCAGAGTCTTTGACTCTTAGCGCTAGCGCCTTTATGAAGCGCCGCTTCATTTCAAATTTCAAAATTTGAATAGAGCTTTACTCTGATTGGGAGAAACAAATGCCCCCCCCCCCACCATTATGCTCACGTGGCTTACATGTGAGTGCAGCGGTGGCAGCATCTGCGCCATTAGATCAACTTAGAAGTTGAAACAGCTCTCAGTGCCTATAAATAGGGCCTTTGGCCCTTAAGATGAGCTCTGTTCATCTTCCTTCTTGTTTTTCTGAGAATTATTTCTCTTTCGGAGCATAGATCTCTGCCTCAGAAACACCTTTAGAGTTAAGACTCTGTCAAATTTTTGGTAAGATTTGAACTCATTTACAGAGCTTTGCTCTACTTAGATCATAGATCTTTAAAGATTTTTTAGGGTTCCTTAACCCGTTAATTAAAAAACAGAGCTTTGCTCTCTCTAGATCATGGATCAGAAAAAAATCCCTTTTTTAGGGTTTCTTTTAACCCATTAACGAAGAACTCTTAGAGTTCACTTTGCAGATCTTAAAGATCCTGAAGTTTTTACTTCTGTAGAAAGCTTTGCTTTTAGGGTTTCTGATGGATTATTCCATCTTCTTCACAGAGCATTGCTCTTTAGAAATTTTGGGGGAATTTTATTCCCTTCATGATTAATTATGACAGATGTCATATCTGTTGTAGAGCGTTGCTCTCAAGGAGTCTAATTCCTTGGCCCAAGGGGCCCTCATTAAATGAGAATCATTTTTTTTAGGATTTCCTCATTTAATGACTGTCTCATCAAATGATGAGACTATTTAATTAATGATGAGCCATCATCTAGATTGTGTGGGTCCCCTTTGATCCCTTTCCACTACATTGCAGTGTGGCACGAATTTAAAGTACCAAGTGCCAGAACTTAAATTGTAGCATTGACGGCTAATTTTTTTGTTCTTTTTCATGCAGGTACTATGTCTTTCGATACTTCATTTCCCTTTGTTCGTCCAGAGAGTGCATTTGCTGACGCGCCAGTAGACCGGGAAGTTTTCACACTGATCAAGGATCACGAACCAGAGCGAAAGAATCTTCATTTATGGGGAATATGGTACGATCAGATCATCATGGGTTGGCGTAGCTTTTCTTGCGCAGCATCTTCGGAGCCCATTTCGGCGATACATTATGCTAACGTGCCTCCGGTGAACTATGCCATGGAGGAAGTCAACTGGACCTCAGAGGGTTGTCTTCAGCCCTCTATGGCTGCGATACCCGTACAGCCGCCGCCGGCTTTGGATACTCTGGGGCGGCATATATGTCAGGGGGAGTCGCGCCTGTGGGGACAGCCGTACATGATAGGCCTAACCCCTCACCATCCATCCGGGTATATGCAGTGGGCCCGCTATATTTTGTCGGCCAAGAAGTCGCAGATGCTGAAGCTCGGGTTGTATCCCGCGATTTACGCTTCTCTCTTTCAATATTCCGCGCCTCCTGCATGGTGGGTCAAGGCTTTTCTGGAGCAATGGAATATTATGACGCACACCTTCCTTCTGTCTGATCGAGAAGTCTCAGTATTTTTGGAGGAATTTGCAGAAATCTCTGGCATACCCGTTATGGGAGAACACTACGAGGAGTTGCTTCCTCCGGACGAGTACGTCTTTGCCACCAAATCAGTGGTAATGGATCTTACGCCGAAGAACGCCGTTCAACACCAATTCCCAAGTTTGATCAAGGTGTTGAATATATACGAACGTCTATTTCTGGAGTCCGGAGGGCATGGAGTTAGCTACGCAGATTTCATCGCTCACTTTCTTCGTCGGGAAGCCTTGTCAACGGAAGCCGCGTATTTCGCCAAACTTGACGATCCGTTTGGTTTTGGTTTGGCTAATCAACCGACGGCGGAGGCGGATTTAAAAAGTTTCTTTATTCCGGATACTCCCGTTGTTCCCTTCGCGGAGCTTGCTGCTCCGGACGTCGATGAAGAGATGTTCGTGCTGGGGTTCATTGGCTTGTGGCTAAACTGGTTCGTGCTTCTGATGCACCCTCGTTACATGAGGCCATCAGTCTTTTACCTGGCCCATCGCATGGTCACGGGAATGCGAGTGGCTATAAGGATTGCTGGGTTGGCACACATGTGCCATGGTCTCAGTTTAGCTACGGACACCACCGAGCCGGGGGTACAGCCAGTCACTTTTGTTAGTTATATGTATGCCCTAGAGGCCATTACTATACATAGGATGTATATTGTAGTGGATGCTTGGACATATATAGGGAGGACTTTCTTGCTCGACATGATAGTATGTTATCTGGTTACTCTTTACCTTAACGTGTATACCGATTGTCTCTCTGATACATGTTGGTAAAGCCCTTAGGATGTGTACTTGACTACCAGGACTATGATGCGGATCATACTAGTGGGGACATGGTAGTCCATAAGTACGTCCTTCAAAGTCCCTAGTCGTGGGTGTATCGAGACGGGGCATCGATATACCAGAGTAGACTAGCGTATACCTTCTCGACTCATACAGATGGGCGATGGATGATCCCATATCCTTTGGTGTTTGACATCAGAGATGATATACGGGTGCTCAGTAGAAACTGGGTACACTGGACGGACTCGCCGAGAACTCCCAGATGGTATTATACCTTACGTCAGATGGCAGTTCTCTGGTGACACTGGTACAGAGTAGTCTGTTGACCCGAGATCGTCATAGAGTCTTGTGTGGTTCCCACAGTTCTCTGATACCACTGTAGGGTTCCTAGGCACTCTAGTGAGGTCTCACAAGGCATCAACCATGCCAATTTCAAAAATTAGAGGTGCCGAGAAACCCTAATACGGACCGTTGGCTAGAAGTTTAGGCGACAAAGCAACTAGTTAACTACTTTAACTAAGAGTACGGAAATACAACCTTTGTAGATCCGGTCCTCCACCTCCACGGCTCCGTAATGAAGTCCTCTCCGCTGTCCAAATGAAATCCCGGGCTCTAGCGTCGGCTTCATCGGAGAAATGGGCGGGCAAGGTCGTCGGCTTCGTACCGAAGATGATCTACGTCGAGGCATCACAATATCAAGCTCCACCTTCACCAAGCCATGAAAACTTGTGAAGGAAACACACTCTACTACTTGGCAAGAGGTAGAGGATGAAGAAATAGGAAGTGGGTAGACTTTAGAATTGGATTTCTCACTCTAATTCATCAATCACCATTGATGGTCAAGCTTTTTCTTCTTGTGAAGAAGAAGAAGAAGATCAAGCAAGAATTATGATAAGTCATTAAAATGAAAAGGAAAATCAATACTTATCATAATATTAACCTTAGTGTAGTGTATAGAATGGACCATGGTTAGATATGATGGTTAGGGTTAAGCAAGAGACAAGAATGGTGGACTAGGTCAAAGTTTCATGAAGTTTCAACTAAACTACAAAACTAGCAACCATTCTTTTCTCATCTTTTCAAAATAAATAAATAAATAAGTAAGAAAAGAAAACCCTAATCATTAATTTAACCATGGCTTAATTCTTTACACTTAACCAAGTATACATGTATCATCAAACATGATACAATCATTTGCACAAAAAGTATATCACATATACAACTTGTACATGCAAGTGAGAAAATCCATTTAAAGTGAACCAATACTAGTTAATACAAAGTAATATATCAAATATATAATTATGCATTAAATCATTAAATCAACACTTGATTCAATTATCCGGTCATATCGCATATAACCGGCTAATATCTACAGTAACAACTTATCGAATCAACACTTGATCCGATAACCCGGCTATATCGCATATAACCGATCAATGTCACAAATCGTGAGAATCGAATACAGTATCACATACTGGTATCATTCTCGGCCATAGTGACCATTTTGTCTCATGCTTAACCCTAACCATTCCACTTAACCATGATTCATTCTCTACACTTGACCATGGTTTGAATATGATAAGTATTCATTTTTCTTTTGGATTTAAAATACTTATGATATTCATTTTCTTTCTTCTTCTTCTTCATGAGCAAGAAAGAAAAGCTTTCTACTTCAGTGGTATCAGAGCCTAGCTAGAGCCTTAGGCGATGCGTAGACGAAATTTGAAACCCGAACGAACCCGAAACCCTAACACAAACATGCTCTCTGGACTTTTTCCAAAATCTGGAGTTTTTCGATATTAAAAATATGCAGAAAAATCAGCAGGAATATCTAAGAATTACAGTGAAATTCGACAGCCCAATTCCACAAAGTCGCCGCGGTTCCGCGGCACGAGCATGCCTCCTGCGGCGGTTCCGCGGCCGTACGGCCTCATTATATAATGTATTTTGCACAGTAATTCTTAGTTTCAAGTGCTGGTTTTCCTGGGAATTTTTAATATTTTTTCAAGAGTTGAATTTTCTGGGGTTGTTTTGGGAATTCGATGGTTCGATCGGATTATCTGATTTTGTCTATGTGGCTTCCGGATAATTTTTGAATATGTTAAAAAGTTCGACCGGATATAAATACCTAATTTTCCCCTGTCGGTAAATTTCCAAGTGTTAGATTTTTCCGTAGTTTAAAGACGTTCTAAGTAGTGCAAGTAACTCGATGGACCCTCTAGAAAACAACAAACCTTAACTCGATTATGTGACCGTCTTGAACTGCCCTTTGAACCTTCGGGTTTGGGGCAGTACGGCGTGCCACATGTGAGGCGTTGGCTTGACCCTTCTACGGCTGGACCGTTGGTACTGAGGCACGAACTGAATGTTGTTAGACTTATTTCATGTGTTGAGCTGTATCGAGAAAACTTGGGTGTTCGATTGTTCGATCGGAAAGTTTAACATTTTCTATTTATCCGGAATGTGATACAATAATTAGAATTCACAAGCAGTTATGAGATAACTGAATGAATGTTATAAACATAGCAGTTTAGTCTCACTTGATTGGTTGCCACGGAATTTTGATGTGATCAAAAGTCCGTCGCAATCACGTAGCGTACGCGGATACTCGCCGGGTAAACTTAATAGACAGCCTCACTCCATAGCCCCGACCAAGTGACTGTAGGAGAACCCCGTCGCCGAAAGCATCCGTTCGGGTGCTCGCGGTAGCGGTGTTCCGCCTTGGTGCACATCGTCGACGGTTCAGGGGTGCAGCCGCCTACTAAAGTTTGCGACGAGCATTCGATCAGGATGTCGGGGATCTTGTTGAATTGCCCGACTTGATATTGAAAAGTGTTTTCGATTATGAGACTAAAATGCGGGGTTTATAATTGTTAGGCATGTGATGTCTAAGTAATTCATTTGATTAGGCATGCGATGTCTAAAGAGGTTGCGGATTCGAATTGTTGTAGTTTTAAACTTTCTTTTCTGTGACCGTAAGTGTAATATGTGATATCGCCGGTTTCGTTGCTATATGTCAATGACAATTGGGATACGCATGTTTACTTACGTTGATGACATGTGATGTTATGTGTTGCTGGATATGTTATATTGGATCGTCGTGTTCGAATAGCCGGGGGTTTTTATGTGAGATGAGCGTTTTTCATTTTCATTCATGTAAAAAACTTGTATGTAATATTCTTTTATTGGGGCACTTCCAGGTTGCGGAAGTTGTCACCCTTTTGTATATTATTTACTTTTCCACACTAGGATAGACCCAAGGAGGAGGGCACAAGTAACCGGGTTCTGGAGTCCAGTGGGAGACCAACTCGAGGAGTCGAGTCCGGGTCTCCTAACTCTAGAATTGGTAGGGTTGCTTGCCGCTCTCGTAGGGGTCTAGGGGTGTGGGATTGGCTATTCATCACGACCGTGGAATCCGTGTTTTATACTGGCTCGTATTGAGAACACGGACGTCCTAGTATATCCAATATTTCATATATGTTTCTTCTGCTGCGATATCTGTGATGTGATCATGTGATGTTCTGTGATAGATACAGTATATAGTATATATGATATATTATATAGACGTTACTTATGTTTTACACCCATGCTAGCCCTGCCCTGCTCTGCCGTTAGTTACCTAACCTAACGGTGCACAAGGGGACATCGAGGCGAATGCGGATGGCATAAGTGTACGTCGTATTTATCTGTGATGTTTAGGTACTTAAATGATGGGATTTCATTAATGTGATTAATGAAAATAAAAGAAACCTAAGATGTTGTAGAATCGAATTTCAAAATAAAACAGGTAGCTACAGTTCTTGCTTTGCACAGCGGTATATATGATATATCCTGCACCTTATTCGATAAGGAAAGGACCGAGATCCCTTCACCGGGGGTGACTCCTTTAGCAATAACTGGCAGATGCTACACACTCGGTTTGTCTTTTGATAGCTTTTAAGTGTTTTTGCTTTGCACAGTGATATATATGATATATCCCGCACCTCATTCGACGAGGAAAGGACCGACGATCCCTTCACCGGGAGTGACTCCTTTAGCAAAACTAGAAAAGCCTCAAAAGCATTCCATTTCAAATTCATTCAATCCTACAACGATATTAAGTTCATTACGCAATAGGTTTTCAGAAAAACCTGTCGTAGCCCTCCGTCATTTCAGATAAGTCCTGCTTAGTATTCGTGCTGCGTTTGTTGGCCTCCGTCAAGGCGCAGTGTGCGGTAGCTAACCAGTATTTATCTGCTTATGCATATGATGCAGATTGAGTTAGGGTAGTCGTGCGACCTTGTTGGCCTCCGTCAAGGGTCGTGCGGGTGGATTTGATTCAATCAAGAAATGACGGGTTGAACTTGACTAGTAGCCTATGGTTTGTTGGCCTCCGTCAAGGTCATAGGGTGCTAGGGGCAAAATATTATCGGGAATTTCAAGTGTTGAAATTTGCAATGAGATTTCATACCTTCTATGAGATAGTTGGATCCCGATACCCGCTGCGAGTAATTGTTACTCCTGGGAGAGTTTTACACATTACAATTAGCCGATCAAGTAGGTGTCTAGAATGGTGTCAACGGGGTTACGCCTCTCGGAAAACGAGGTTTACAGTAATTAGGTTCGTGCGAAAGCACGGGGGACCTCCCTCAAAGTACCGACACTGGCCTGGCTGAAAGATTGGCGAACTTGTAGCGTGTAATTAATCCCGGCTGGTCTTTCCTTTTAGGGTTTGAAGGAAGATTTGATAAAAAGCAGTGGGAGCCATCCTGATTAGATAAAATAAAAACCAATCTATTCTTGCAAGAGCGCACGCTGAGTGTTTTCTTCTCTCTCTCTCCAGGTAGCGACCATATCACGCCTTAATCAAGATAATAATACGGATTATTGACCGAACCCGCTTGTTATACTGAGCTGGGGAACGTTGGTCCCGCTCCAACTTATAATTGTTATAAGACAGAGCAGAAAATTGGGGATTACCAGAATTCCCGTGCCGCCCAAACGAAGAGAGTGCATGCTGATGCATCATCTTCGGGTGTGTTCATTACAAAGAACTGTTTCTCGGTATCCTCCGCATCCTGGGTATATGATACCGGATCAGGATCCCAGATATGTAATCTGTTACATAGGGCTACAAAAGGGTAGAAAAACTGAGAACGGGTGATAAGTTTCATGAGACAGAAAACGGGGCAAGAGTTGCAGCCAAGTCTGTTGGTCACTGTCGCCCTGTATTACCAGAATACATTGATTCTGAACGAATGTTATTAGATACCGAACCTAATATACAAAATCATATCAGTCTCTTTATCAGTAAAGAAATGATAAAATTTTGTATTGTTGGATAATGTTTTGAACATTTCCTATATCAAAAGTTGATCGGTTTAGGCACGTTATCTAAAAGCATTGATGTTCTAAATCAAACTACAGTTCCTAGTATACATAACACACACAAGAGGAAGAGTTCAGAAATGAACGGATCCTTCTTGAGGTATTGTAGACTAGGTCATATCAATGTGACCCGACTAGCTAGAGTTACATAAAGATGCATATTTAAATTAGTTTGAATTTACATCTTGTGAAACTCGCCAGTCATGTCACAAAGATTAGATGACCATAGCTCTGTTTATTGGAAATAGAGAAAGAGTTAGTAAACTCTTAGGATGATACATGTTGATGTACGTAAGGTCCCCTGTCTACACATACCAAGACCGGTTATTTGTACTTCATTACATTCTCTGATAATCTCTCAAGATTCAGTCATATGTTCCTGTTGAAACATGAGTCCGAACCTTTTGAGATATTCACAGAATATAAGTTAGAAGTAGAGAACCAAAATACGGGTAAAAGTATTATGTCCTTTGATGTGATCAAGGAGGAGAATACTTGAGCACGGAAATCCTAGACTATTCTAAAGGATAATGAGATTCTCTCTCAGAATTACTCCTCCGTATACACCATAGCACGATGGTATATCGGGGCGGAGCAGATACACCCTATTTGATATGGTGTGCTCTATGATGAGTACTACTGAGTTACCTTTTTCCTATTGGGTGTTATGCACTTGAGAAGTTGCATACCTATTGAATAGGGTTCCAATCAAATCAGATGCCTACCATTTCATATATGATATGGAAAGGGAAGAGCCCATGTCTTAAGCTAGTTAAGATTTGGGGTTGACCGGCCTATGTCTGAAAGCAAAATCCGGACAAGCTCGAGGCAAGGTCTGTAATGTAGAACTGGAAAGGTTCCAGCTATACAAACTACAGCAGCTGATGATTTGTCAGAACCAAAGGATTCAGTAGATTCCAATGAACCTCAGCCTCTCCGCCGATCTAGTAAGGTTCCTCACCCACCTGAGAGTTACTACGGTTTCTCTATGACAGTGGGAGCGAGGAATGCATCATGAGATGATGACCCAACTAGTTTCGAACTGGCCATCAGGAGTGGGACTCTGTAAGAATGGCTGGATGCTTAGCGATCTGAGATGGAATCCTTATACACCAACAAAGTATGGACTTTAGTTGCTATATCTGAAGGGTTAAATCCCCATCAGGAGCAAGTAAATCTTGAGAAGATTACTTGGTGTAGATGGAAAAGTTGAGACTTTCATAGCTAGACTTGTTAAAGGTTTTCGTCATCGACCAGGCGTGGATAATGATGAAACCTTTTTCCAGTACCTATGCTTAAGTCCATCCAGATCCTACTTGCCACGGCTACATACCATGACTACGATATCTGGTGGTTGGGTGCCATGACAGCTTTTCTAGATGGTGTTTTAGAAGAGTGCGTCTATAAGTACACAGCCAGAAGGCCTCGTAGACAGTGGGAGCAGCGGAAACGTGAGCAAGATGTTTTATGTGATGAAGCAGGTATCGCGGAGTTGGAACATCTGTTTTGATGAGTTAGTCAAACAGTTTGACATCATCAAAATGGTAGATGAACCTTGTATATACAAAAAGGTAGTAGGGAGTATGGTGGTGATCCTCGTAGAGTACGTGGATGACATACTCTTGATAGGGAGGAAGTTTCCTATGCTACGCCCGATCAATCTCCGATTATCACAAAGATTCTCCATATAGGATCAAAGTGATACCTACTAAATCCTGGATTTTGGATCTATGAGATAGATCTAATTGGATGTTAGGAATCTCACTAGTAGTAGTGAGATGGTATCAATTGGTCCTGGGGAGAATCACTGGAAAGGTTCCAGGATAATAAAGACGACTGAATGTCAGTCGTAGGCATTGTCTTTACCCTCAGTAAAGGGACGGTATGTTGGAAGAGTTCCAAGCTAGATACCGTGACCTACTAGACGATAAAGGCACGATACATCGCTACTTAAGATGCTACCAAAGAGGCTGTTTGGGTGTATATTGGTTCATGAGATGAACTACGTTCCTACCATTGTGAGACAATGGAGTTGTGGCTTTTGCCATGGAACGTCCGTCCCATCAGTGATCCAGACATATTCTAAGGCAGTATCACCTGATCATGGAGATAGTTGATCTCCAGGGTGATCGAGGTTAGGAGAGTAGACTCAGAGGACAACACGGCGGATCCACTCACGAAGGCCTATTCCCAGAGAGAGACTTTTATGGGATGGTTGAGTATGAGATACTACAACCACTGCTACAGATGGCCCTAGTGCAAGTGGGAGATTGTTAGTTATATGTATGCCCTAGAGGCCATTACTATACATAGGATGTATATTGTAGTGGATGCTTGGACATATATAGGGAGGACTTTCTTGCTCGACATGATAGTATGCTATCTGGTTACTCTTTACCTTAACGTGTATACCGATTGTCTCTCTGATACATGTTGGTAAAGCCCTTAGGATATGTACTTGACTACCTGGACTATGATGCGGATCATACTAGTGGGGACATGGTAGTCCATAAGTACATCCTTCAAAGTCCCTAGTCATGGGTGTATCGAGACGGGGCATCGATATACCAGAGTAGACTAGCGTATACCTTCTCGACTCATACAGATGGGCGATGGATGATCCCATATCCATTGGTGTTTGACATCAGAGATGATATATGGGTGCTCAGTAGAGACTGGGTACACTGGACGGACTCGCCGAGAACTCCCAGATGGTATTATACCTTACGTCAGATGGCAGTTCTCTGGTGACACTGGTACAGAGTAGTCTGTTGACCCGAGATCGTCATAGAGTCTTGGGTGTTTCCCACTGTGCTTTGATTTCCACCTTACCACATCAAAGAGGGCATGCAAAACGGTGGTTTTTGGGTACAGTCCCGAGTCACACGGAGGCAATGAGCGATAGGAGGGGATTCGTCTCTCCCGGTATAGGGAGTTGATGTTGCGCTGTGTTCGATTGGCTATAACCGAAAATCCCTGGCCAGGGTTGCTGAGATTTACTGGTAAGTGTTACCTGTAGTATCTCGAACTGTTATATACCTCATATCGACACAACTTATCGAGCTATTGGGGTCTGACGTTTACCACCCCTAGGCAAGATATGCGACATATCAGACGACGAGACCGGACTGTACGGTAGTGTTACTGGTTGGATTCACTGGAGTGTGAGCGGGCTTGCTCGTCGATCTTCTGATCGCTCAATACCCGGGTGGCCGTTACGTTTAGCAGACCGCTTGCGGCTTGTGGGTGTTTGATATGATCATCATCTGCTGCCGGCGTATTGACGAGTCTTTAGAGTCCTACACAGAGGTTTCCTGGCTCAAGCGAAACGAAATAGGAGCACATATGAGATGTGTGCGGGACCGAGAATGATACCAGTATGTGATACTGTATTCGATTCTCGCGATTTGTGACATTGATCGGTTATATGCGATATAGCCGGGTTATCGGATCAAGTGTTGATTCGATAAGTTGTTACTGTAGATATTAGCCGGTTATATGCGATATGACCGGATCATTGAATCAAGTGTTGATTTAATGATTTAATGATATATTACTTTGCATTAACTAGTATTGGTTCACTTTAAATGGATTTTCTCACTTGCCTGTACAAGTTGTATATGTGATATATTTTTTGTGCAAATGATTGTATCATGTTTGATGATACATGTATACTTGGTTAAGTGTAAAGAATTAAGCCATGGTTAAATTAATGATTAGGGTTTTCTTTTCTTACTTATTTATTTATTTATTTTGAAAAGATGAGAAAAGAATGGTTGCTAGTTTTGTAGTTTAGTTGAAACTTCATGAAACTTTGACCTGGTCCACCATTCTTGTCTCTTGCTTAACCCTAACCATCATATCTAACCATAGTCCATTCTCTACACTAAACTAAGGTTAATATTATGATAAGTATTGATTTTCCTTTTCATTTTAATGACTTATCATAATTCTTGCTTGATCTTCTTCTTCTTCTTCACAAGAAGAAAAAGCTTGACCATCAATGGTGATTGATGAATTAGAGTGAGAAATCCAATTCTAAAGTCTACCCACTTCCTATTTCTTCATCCTCTACCTCTTTCCAAGTAGTAGAGTATGTTTTCTTCACAAGTTTTCATGGCTTGGTGAAGGTGGAGCTTGATCTTGTGATGCCTCGACGTAGATCATCTTCGGCACGAAGCCGACGACCTTGCCCGCCCATTTCTCCGATGAAGCCGACGCTAGAGCCCGGGATTTCATTTGGACAGCGGAGAGGACTTCATCACGGAGCCATGGAGGTGGAGGACCGGATCTACAAAAGTTGTATTTTCGTACTCTTAGTTAAAGTAGTTAACTAGTTGCTTTGTCGCCTAAACTTCTAGCCAACGGTCCGTATTAGGGTTTCTCGGCACCTCTAATTTTTGAAATTGGCATGGTTGATGCCTTGTGAGACCTCACTAGTGTGCCTAGGAACCCTACAACTTTCTCGCGGCACTATTTTATGTCATGGATCGAGCTGCACATACTTGGCGCTTTTGGTGCTCACAAACGGCCTCGTTTTTATGACAATTACAACTTCCCTCGGATTATGCGCTTAGTTGATGCTTCTGTTTTAACTCCGAAACCGCGGGAGGCTAGGGGTGTGCTTCTTCGTCTGCGTATGGTTGGAGATGGCATGACCTTTGTTGATAAGGTTTTAACCATCGGCAAAGAATCCGCAAAAACGGTGCAGCCTCTGCGCGATACTTTTAAAGATGGGGCATCTACCTTGAAGCTCGAGAGATTCTTCATTTATACTCCATCAGGCCAGGCTTTCTCGTGTTTAGGCAAAATAATTCGGCGTTGTTCATAAGGTACAATCCGCACCATTTCGCCCAGCAATCAAGCTATAATCAAGGTGTCCCGCTCGAAGCCTTCTTAGCCGAGCCTACTGCCACAGAAGAAAGTATTCGGAACGCATTGCACCATTTTATGCGGTTGAACACCGGTTCCAATTTCTTTATCAGTGAGCCGAGTTGCATTCCGCGAATCTTGAACGCGTATGTGGCATGGTATCAACATTCGATGGGCGTCATCATTAGGGAAGAAAAGCGATTATTACTTGATCGCAAGGGTACCGCCCCCGCTGGTAATCCAGCCGTTCCTTTGAAGCGACGGATCGTCGTCCATCCTCCCCTAAGAGAAGCTGTTGTGCTCTGATACTACGTGTTATGCCTGAGCTTCCCCTACCCTGCGTGCCTATAGAAGCGGCAGCTGTGGCATCTCCCAAGTCTGGCGTGGGTGCAGAAATCAGGACTCGTCGCCCCAAATTGCCCGCCAAGCGCAAGCTCGTGTTATCGGCTGCCGGTACTCTCTCACAGAAGAAAAAGAAGTCAATGCTTTCTGCAGACGTCGTATTCGGCCAGGAGCCTCATGCTTCCTACAGCGAGGGCCTAAGTGAGTACGGGACCATCGAGGGTTTATTTATGGCGCCGGATGATACCGATCTAGAGGCTGCCATCGCGGCCTCAAAACAACTAGCTCGCGATGAAGCAGCACTAATCACCATCGCACAATCAGGTATCCTTCGGTCATATTTTTCCGCGGCTATTTTAACTATTATGTTTTGACTGACGCTTTCTTCTTCAATAGGTATTTCCGCTGAAGAAGATCTCGCAGCTTCCCTCAAGAGTTTTGAAGAGGAAGAGAGGCTTCGTGCTTCCTTGGGCCTCGGTATACTTCGGCTCACTGTGCCTTCATTCCCTTTTCCTTCATGAGTAGTCTAACCCTTCTTTTTTCATCTTATTACAGGGACTACCTCGACTCAGGTTATCCTAAGTGCGGTATCAATCGCGAGTGGTGATGCAGCGGCATCGTTAGCACCGGCTACCGCAGCCACGGCTATCCCTAAGTCGCCACCAGGGGTCTCGCAGAAGCAGCCGATGATGGACGTCGTAACGGCGCCGGAGGCAGAGCTTGGCTCAGATGATGGTATACCTTTGTCGGAAGTCTTGAGGAGGTCATCTTTTACGGCCCAAGCCGAAAGGAAGCGCAGGAGGCGTGCAACGAAAGAACGTGATGCCGCTTTGGCTGTAGGTGCAGGCTCGAGTACTGCTTCCCCTGTCACTATTTCTCCAGAGGCTGCTCCGGCTGCCCTGTCTACTGCTCATAGACAGGTTGTACGCGCGGCCCGGGCGGCAACTGAAAAGCCGTCCTAAGGTAACGCAGCACTGGATCTTTTTATTAGAGTTTGATCTTCAGATTCTTATATATCATACCCTGCGGGGCCAAGTCCTGGTGAGGAGGTGGCAGGTGAGATGACGGCAACCACTGAGCCCGAAGTGGCTACTCTTTCTCAGGAGTCTGGGACTGCCCCAATTGCAGCTCTTTCTCCTTGCGGTTCTAGACTGTCGGTTGGCATTGCGAGCGTCACGACGGCCCTCGTCGAATCATGGAATGAAGTCATGGGCAGCAAAACCACTCCAATGGAGTAAAGCGAAGTAGTCGCTGCGCCTGGTGATGCTCTTGTTGCGGTTTCGATTGACAACCCATCAGGTAGATCTTGGGTTACTGTTTTCCTTTCTATTTCGCAATCCTTTTCAATCCCTTCTGATTGCATTTTTTTGTTTCTAATGCAGGCGTAGTGAGCGCTGAGGCCGTGCCACCCGAAGAAGCGTCACCAGTGTAGGGTTCCTAGGCACACACATGAGGTTCCACAAGGCATCAACCATGCCAAATTCAAAATTTTATGTGCCGAGAAACCCTATGCAAGATCGTTAACTAGAGGATAGGCGAAAATAAAACCTAGCAAACAACTTTACTAATAAGTGAAAGGGACTACAACCTTTGTAGATCCGGTCCTCCACTTCTTTAGCTTCGTGATGACGTCCCTCCGCTGCGATCATCGAGATCCCGGACTCTAGCGTTGGTTTCATTAGAGAAATGATCGGGCTAGGTCGTTGACTTCGATGCCGAAGATGATCTACGTCGAGGCGACTCAAACTCAAGCTCCATCTTCACTTGGTCATGAAACTTATGAAGATAACACACTCTACTACATGGCAAGTGGTAGAGAATGAAGAAATAGGAAGTGGGTTCATTTTAGAATTGGATTTCTCACTCTTGATCTCATGGCACCATTAGAGATAGCAAGCTTTCTTCTTCTTGAAGAAGAAGAAGAAAGAATAATGATGAGAATAAAAAGAATAAAGAATGAAACTTATCCTTTTAATTATGGTACCATGGTTAAGTTAAGCCCTCATGCTTAACTTGTGTAGAGAATTAACCAAAGACTTGGGTTAAGGGTTGGGTTAACTAGCATCCTAAAGAAATGACAAAAGAAATTGACTTTCTCAAAGTTTCTTCAAGCTTCATGAAGCTTGATAACTTTGAACAAAGTCTTATTTCATTTGTTATTTATTAGGAAATTAGTAAACCCTAATTTAACCTCAATTTGGTTCAAGTCTCATACACACAACTTGTATGTATCATCAAGCATGATACAAACATGTACACTTGCATATATCACATATAAACAATGTGCACATTCAAGTGAGAAAATCAATCTTAAATGAACCAATATTAGTTAATGTAAAGTAATATATCAAATATATAATTATACATTAAATCATTAAATCAACACTTGATTCAATCATCCGGTCATACTGCATATAACCGACTAATATCAAGTGTATCAATTTATCGAATCAACATTTGATTCGGTAACCCGGCTATATCATATACAACCGTCCGATGATACAAATCGCGAGAATAGAATTCAGTATCACATACCGGTATTATTCTCGGTCCCGCACATATCTCATATGCGCTCCTATTTCGTTTCGCTTGAGCCAGGAAACCTCTGTGTAGGACTCTAAAGACTCGTCAATACGCCGGCAGTAGGTGATGATCATATCAAACACCCACAAGCCGCAAGCAGTCTGCTAAACGTAACGGCCACCCGGGTATTGAGTGATCAGAAGATCAACGAGCAAGCCCGCTCACACTCCTGTGAATCCAACCAGCAACACTTACCGTACAGTCCGGTCTGTTCGTCTGATATGTCGCATATCTCGCCTAGGGGTGGTAAACGTCAGACCCCAGTAGCTTGATAAGTCATGCCGATGTAAGGTCCATAACACGCATGAAACTACTGATAACACTTACCAGTAAATCAGTGCAACCCTGGCCAGGGATTTCCAGTTATGGCCAGTCGAGCATAGCGCAACATCAACCCCCAATACCGGGAGAGACGAATCCCCTTCTATCGCTCATTACCTCCATGTGAATCGGGACTGTACCCAAAAACCACATGTTTGCACGACTCAGTAGAGCCGCGGTAGGGTGGAAATCAAAGCACAGTGGGAGACACACAAGACTCTATGACGATCTCGGGTCAACAGACTAAGTTGTACCAGTGTCACCAGAGAACTGCCATCTGACGTGAGGTACAATACCATCTGGGAGTTCTCGGCGAGTCTGTTCAGTGTACTCAGTCTCCACTGAGCACCAGCATACCGTCTCTGATGTCAAACACCAATGGATATGGGACATCCATCGCCCATCACATGGGTCGAGAAGATATACGCTAGTCTACTCTGGAATATCGATGCCCCGTCTCGATATTCCCACGACTAGGAACAATGAAGGATGTACTCATTGACTACCCAGGCCCCACTAGTATGATCTGCATCATAGTCATGGAAGTCGAGCACACATCCTATGGGCTTTATCAACATGTAATAGAGAGACTGCAAGTATACATGTTAAGATAAAGTGCAACCAGATAGCGTACTATCATGTCGAGCAAGAAAGTCCTACCTATATATGTCCCAGCATCCACTACAATATACATCTCATGTACAGTAATGGCCTCTACGGCATACATATAACTAAAAACCAGTTGCTGCTCTGACGGTCGCCGACCCTTCGCCTTCTCTTGTGTCCTCTTAAATACTGGAAGGTATGGGTTTGCGATTTATCTAATTTAAATTGTGGATGTGATCTTTCTTGTACTGACCATGCATCGTCGCAACCTTGCAGGAGTTCTCTTTGATCATTTTTATCAGGTGTCGAACCCACATTTCTCCTTCCATTCCAAAGTTAGTCTGCCTGCTGGTGTTGGTGAGTATAGTTTTTTTTAACCAACATCCTTTCCTTTCTTTTATGGGCAAACATGTTGTTACTAATTTTGAATTGATTTCAATGCTACAAATTATAGGAGGGGATGAGAGAATTGTCGCACCACCAGTACTCCCAGCTCTGCCACCTGTCATAGCCAGTATAGTAGTCTTCATTGCTCTTGCATTTCTTTTATCTCTTGAGCCGACATCTGATTATGAATTATTTTGCAGCAATCGCGCAGACTCTAGCTCCCTTCGAGTCTCGCATCTTAATGCCGGCAGGGCCCTTTTCCAGACGCCCATCTTCCAAGGGCGCTGTGACCAGCCTATGCATGTTGAGTGAATCCATCGAGGAGCTTGACGCGGAGGCCCCTGCACTCGCTGTTGATTTTTCTGCTGAGCTTAATCCGATGTTGGTGATACTTGTGCACTTCCATAGCGAAGGCGTCGTCGAATCTTAGGTTAATTACTGCAGACAGATCGAGGCCTGTCTGCATGAGATTGAGCTCAAGCGTCCTTCAGAAGTGTTGGCTTTGAACTCCCAACAAGCTGCATGGGTTGAGCAGAGTGTTCCCTTCTTCCACCATTTTGAACAAGAATAGACTTTGAGGCGGAAGGAACGCGAGGAAGTTTTAGGAGAATCTGTCCGGCTGCGCGCCCAAGTTGAAGCAAACGCTGGGCAATTGAGAGCCGTCTTTAACAATTTGCAACGATGCATTTCGGACGGGCTAGCGCTAAGGCATAAGCTCGACCTTATAGACCGTGTTACGCAGAATCGCGAAGCTGCTCAATAGGAAATCGATGAGAAACTTTCATCTTGCTTGCAGCAACGGGCTCGAGTTGAAGCGGAGCTAGCTGCAGCGGCCGACCATGAAAAGGAGTTGAGAGGAGCGCGAGAGCAACTGGTTGATTTATTGAAAACGCCTCCTTCTCAGTAGCCGCCTTTGTATCAATTAAACATTTGTAATCTGTGAATAACATGTATCCATGTATCCATTTTTTTATTCTTTTATATGATTCATCTTGTACTTGATTGAATTGATGAATAAAAGATACGCATTTTTTTATCTCCCACTGTTGCTTTCTTTTCTTTGCTGTGTTGTTGGTATGTTACTCTAGCAAGCGTAGCCTATAGAGAACATTTCATCTTAGCCTCCCTGTAGAGTAGTGATGGCTTAGGAAACAGGATCAGGTCTGCCACCTAAGACTTTTCAACTTTATGAGTCGTGAGGGTCTCATAAAAAAATTCTCCCCACGAGTCGAGAGGATCTCATATGTGTATTTTCTCCTTAGGAATCGTGAGGATTCCTAAGTGTGTTTTCTCTTAAGAGTCGTAAGGATCTCACAAGAGGATTTTGTTTTTTATGAGTTAAGATGTTCGTGGGCTGATGATCGCACGCCAAAAGCGTGTCGGATATTTTAAAGTTCTAAAGTTTAACCGCGATCAGGTCAGTGTCGCTTTGCAGCTAGCCGCGATGAGCACGGGTCGATCCACAGAGAGATGGTAAGTTTTACGTTCTTGTTTTAACGAGTTAACAACGTGGCGTATTTGTGCGTTACCTAACCTATGTGTTATATGCAAAGTATAAAGCTTGTTAGGAAATGATAGGATAGTGTAAGTTAATGGATTCCGTATTCAAGTACTTTGAGCCGAACTTAACCAATGAAGCTAGAACAATCGGCAACAACGTGGATTAGGGGACTTAAGCACGGTATTCATGGAATCCGGCCTATTGACCCTTGTCCGTCCGTTCTTGTCTCTTGCTTTCGCCTCCGGTCAAACCGAATGCAACTGGTCACGGTTAGGAATCACCTTTACCTTGGTAGGGTAGGGTGCCTAACGGAGCGCTTGTGTAGGGTTTGGGCGGAGTTTCAAATAGAAAAGACGGGAAAAGGAAATGAAAAACGGAACGTTAACTTACAACATCTTTCTCTTTTCCTAACAACAATATTCACACCATTCACAAAACAAACCAAAAAGAGATAACAAAAGAGAAGAACAAAGAAAAGAAAAGATTACAAGTAAGTAATTAAAGTGCATGGAATTTAAGTGCGAGAATTAAAAGAGCAAGAATAAAATGCAAGCAAGTAAAAGATTAGGAACCAAAGAACATATTGCAAGACATGGGTTCAATAACCCAAACTTAAACTTGCAAGCTCAGTAAAGAGGTTGCAAAATCAAGAGAGGGCAAAGAACTCATGGTGAAGGAAGCACAAAAGAACACTTTATTAAACTTCAAGAATGATACAACCCCTTGAGATCAATAACCAACCCTTAAACTTTCAAGCTCAATGAAGAGGTTGAAGGATCAAGAGAAGGTTAAGAACTCAAGGGGACTAAGCTATTTACAGGAAAAGAGAATAGAAAACTTGGACTAAAGAATGAAAATCCAAGACTAAAGAATGACCCCTTGAACCTTTGCCCACTGCCTGCTTTTATAGGCAGAAAAGAAAAGAAAATAAACAATAAAATTAGGGCTACGTGGCAGCAAAGAAATCACTGTAAGGAGCTGGGGCCCACTTGAGGAGGTAGGGCCGGCCAGGCCGGTCTATAATGTGATGTGGCCGGCCACATCATGTTGGAACGGTCTCGTACATGGTGTGTTGACTTGTTAGGTCCCCCGCATCACTTTGGTCCAGTTTTTTTTCTCTGTTTTGACTTGACTTGCACCCAATGCTTGGAGGGAAATTCGAATTTCTAAATCAACACCAAATTTTTAGCATTAAATGCTCATAACTTCATTCCCACATGTGCCTAAATCATGGCTGCCCCCATTATGGTTTTGTTGATTTGTCCATTTGATTTTATTTTGCACATATTATTGGAGGGAATTTTTGAATACAATTCAACACATGATCTTCAGCATTAAATGCTCATTACTCCATTCCCACATGTGGCTTGATTCATGGCTGCCCCATTATGACTCATGCTGATTTGTTTAATTGACTTTGATTTGATTTCAGTTTTGGAAGGAAAAAATCAACACATGATGTTTAGCCTTGAATGCATATAATATTTTGCCTTGAATGCATATCCACATGTACCTAAAAGTCTTGTGTACACAAACTTGTTGCAAAAAGTGACTCCTGAAGTATCGGTCGGATTGCGGTTCTGGTTGCAGTGTCGGATCTCAATTGATATATCCATGCTTTTAAATGTATTTCCAGTATTTTATCACGGATACCTGTAATCTGTATTACTGAGCAGACACTGGTTAATAGTACCGATAAATACAACAAATAGATAATGAATGGGCGGTATTAGAATGCAGTTTTCTGATATGAACAGTTGATTTATTTCCAAGACGGAGCATTACTCTATGACAGGGAAATTATAGATTAATGTATTTCCGAGACAGAGCATTGCTCTGGCGGGGAGGTTATGAGTTGATGTGTTTCAGAGTCGAAGCATTAATTTACGACAAAGGTTGATATGTATCCGAGTCGGAGCTTTGCTCGACGACAGGGAGGTCAGGGATTGATATGTATCCAAATCGAAGCGTTGCTTTTCGACAAGGAGATCAGGGGTTGACATATATCCAAGTCGAAACGTTGCTTTATGACGAGGAGGTCAGGGGTTGACTTTCTCCGTTTTCTACGGTGTCGGAGGTCGAATTTCTCCGTTTTCTACGGTGTCGGGGGTCGACTTTCTCCATTTTCTACGGTGTCGGGGGTCGACTTTCTCCGTTTTCTACGGTGTCGCGGATCGACTTTCTCCGATTTCTACGGTGTCGGGGATCGACTTTCTCCGTTTTCTACGGTGTCGCGGATCGACTTTCTCCGTTTTCTACGGTGTCGCGGATCGACTTTCTCCGTTTTCTACGGTGTCGGGATCGACTTTCTCCGTTTTCTACGGCGTCGGGGATCGACTTTCTCCATTTTCTACCGTGTCGGGGATCGACTTTCTCCGTTTTCTACGGTGTCGGGATCGACTTTCTCCGTTTTCTACGTGTTCCCCTCCGAAAGGCGGCGCACAAGACCGCGAAGTCCTGACGCTGGGGTTCGGGGCAGATGCTATTTGGTTTTATCCGTCCACCTCTCCGAAGATGCCAAGTTGATTTATGGCACCGTATATCGGAGGTTTAGACGGATGCAGCCAATGTAGCAGACTTCGTCAGATTCCCCCTCGCTTGAGGGGTTTTTGATTGTGGGGACGCTCTTCCCTGCAGGCGCAAGCCCCTGCAGTTAATTACGCTACCGCATCGGGGTAACAACTTTCTCCTTCTCCAGAATTTCACTTCGTGTCGTGTGTGTTTGTTTTGTTTGTAGTTGCCCGTGGATTGTATACGGAGACTGAGTAATGCCGTCGCCCATAGGACGTGGATTAGTCCAAATCCGTATTTACTTAGATTTGGGTTTGGTGTTTTAGTTTAAGGATACGTTAGCCGTATTTAGGCTAAGATCGACTTAAACGTTTGTTAAGGATACGTTAGTCTGATTTGAGACTAAGATCAAGTTAACGGGATCGTTTGGATCCGACAAAAGAGCATTTGGGGGCTCTATTGTTCCAGTTTAGGGACGTAGGGGTCCATATTCCAGTTTAGGGACGTAGGGGTCCATGTTCCAGTTTAGGGACGTGGTGGTCTATCGCCGGTTTAGGGACGTGGTGGTCTATGTTCCAGTTTAGGGACGTGGTGGTCCATCGCCAGTTTAGGGACGTGGTGGTCCGTATTCCATTTTAGGGACGTAGGGGTCCATTATTAGTTTAAGGACGTTTCGGTCCAACATTAGTTTAAGAACGTTTCGGTCCGATATTAGTTTAAGGACGTTTCAGTCTAATATTAGTTTAAGGACGTTTCGGTCCATATTGATGTGTGGTCGTTGGGACCCGTCACCTCTCTGACGTCGTTGAAGAATTACAACGATGGGTGTCAGAGGAGTTCGGAGATGTACCCTCGAACCGGTCGTAAATTGATTTAGGGAGCAGCCATGCTCAGTCAATTTAATTTGAGGACTTATGGCCATGATTGGGCTAAGTCCAGTTGAAAAAGTTCAACATTTTATTTGCTTTTGGCCTATTAGGCCTCTGCTAGGGCTCTGCCCCTTTTTAAATAATGCACTGCATTTATTCTGGCCTGCTAGGCCTTTTTGATTTGGGCTATGTCCCTTTATAAATGATGCAGAGCATCTGTTTGGACTCTGCCCTTCTTTAACATAATGCATTGCATTTAATTTGGCCTGTTAGGCCTTTTTTAATTGGGCTTGGCCCTTCTCTTAATAATGCAGAGCATTAGATATTCTGACAGTGCCCTACATGGCCTGTCAGGCGCTTTGCGCAATTAATGAGCGCAAGCGCTCGTGGAGGTGACACGTGTCACGTTCTGGTGAGCGCAAGCGCAACAGTGCAGTGCGCTGCGTCAGTGCGCTGCGCTGTTGCACTGCTGACACATGGCGCTTCCTGGCGGCTTGCGCAATAGTGCGGTTTTGGCAAGTGCTGGGCACTGCTCTTATTCTTTGGATCAATTTTAGATCAAAGAAAACAAGTTTTTTTTCTTGTTCTTTAAAGAACCAGTGGTTCATAAAATGTGCAAGACACTGTTATCTTGAGAATCTTTTAAATTCAGAACCAATGGTTCATCAAAAAGAAGTGCAAGGCACTGTTTTTTTTTTGTTTATTTTCCTTTTCATTAGAGGTCTTTTATCTTATTCTCAGATCAATGATCTGTTCATGAGAGAATTTTCTTTTTTTTTTCTAAAAGTTTTTACCATTTTCTTTGTTCTTGAGGATTTCTCTCCAACTCTTCAGAGTTCTCTCTGTTTAGTTTTTCACAAAAAATGTTCCTCCTTCTGAATTGAGGTCTGGGGTCCTTTTTATAATGCCCATAAATTAGTTAAATTTGTTAAAGAGATCTTTCTCTGAGTGATTTGGGGAATTTTCCCCACCGTTGGATCTTTGATCCAAGGGCCTCTGTTTTACAGAAGAAAATCTTCTTGTTTTAACAAGAACAGAAAAGATTTCTTTAAAATTTCAATTCTGTTTTGCGCAAACGCCCCAGCGTGTGACACGTGTCGCGCAGCGCAGCGCTTGCGCAGCTGTGCTTGCACAGCTGCGCAGACACGTGTCGTGCAGCGCAGCGCTTGCGCAGCTGTTCTTGCGCAGCTGCGCAGACACACGTCGCGCATCGTAGCGTTTGCGCAGCTGTGCTTACGCAACTACGCAGACACGTGCCGCGCGGCGCGGCGCTTGCGCAGTTGTGCTTGCGCAACTGCGCAGATACGTGTCACGCAGCGCAACTGAAGCGTTGCTTCCTTTACTTTTTTGTTTTTTTAAAAGAGCCTTGCTCTGATTGGATGCGCTGCTTTGGGCGCTGCGCTGATGTATCAACACCTGACACGTGGCGCGTTGCGCGCAGCGCAAAGAATCTGAAGCGTTGCTTCATTTATTAGCATTTAGATTTTCAAAGTAGAGTTTTGCTCTGATTGGGGGAAGATGAAGCGTTGCTTCATCTCCCGCCTTGGAATTTGAACAGAGTTTTGCTCTGATTGGGGTAAACAAATGCACCCCTCACCGTTGTGCTTACGTGGCCTCCAAACGCAAGCGCAACGGTGGCAGAATCCCAACCGTCGCGGCAGCTTTTGGAAGTTGAAAGGGCATTTGATGCCTATAAATAGGACCTTTGGTCCTCAACAGATGATCATCATCTTTTAAGATTTTTACTTTCAAAACTTAGAGCTATGCTCTTGCCTTTAGGAACTCTCATAGTTAAATTTTCCTCAAAGGAAACTTTTTAAGTAAAATTAACCTTGAATTAAATTAATTTTAATTAATAGAGCTTTGCTCTCATAGATCTTTGATCTAAAGAAAATCCTTTTGGGGTTTCACCAAATAGAGCCTTGCTCTCAGGAATCTGTTTCTGGGTTTCTCAACCCATGAATAGAACCTTGCATCTTTAGCAAAACATAGATCCCTTGATCTAAAAAAAAGATGAACTCTTAAGAGTTTGAGTATGGATAATGAAAATTAAAAAATGGAGTTTTGTATTTAAAGGATTATATCATCCTTTAATAATAATGACCTCAGAGTTCTTGGGGGATTTCTTTACATTTCCCCTATTCGTAGAGCATTGCTCTCGAGGAATTTGACTCTCTGTGCTCGTTTTTTTTAACAAGAATTCGCCTAATCAGTCGATCTGCTAATTTTTGTTGATCTTTTTTCACAGGAACAATGGACGCCCATATGTATGCTCTTAACGAGATCATATCTTACGGGGACATCCGCCGACTTGGCCGCTCTCAAAATCGAGAGTTCACAAACGCGGAGTGTGCTGAAATCATGAGCCGCTTCGACGCATACAACGGTCCCCTGCTTCCCCGGCGTTCCTCCCTTCTTAAGCTTATCGTGGGAGCCATCTGGGAAGCGCTTCCCCTGTTCTGTTCCGGTGTGCCGCTTAGGGCGCTGGATGCCGCTGAGGATAAGGTGCACTCGGTGTACCTGTTGAACTTTATCTCAAAAAGACGGCGAGACAGTCTTATCGATCTCTTGCACGAGGTCTTTCAACAGTCTTCCATACTCGCTGCTTATCGGAGGGTGGAAGACATCATGGGGGACCCTAACGCTTGTGCTCGCGAAAGAAAGCACACTAGGATGGTCCGCGAGGCTTGGAAAGTCATAGATAGGGTCGCTTTCGAGTTCCTCAATCTATGTCCTAGGTTCGAGGTTATTCCCTTGTAATAATGTTTTTCGTTTATTGCTTTTATGATTGTAAGAACTTCTGGCAATATTAATGGAATTTTTTGTTTTTTCTAGCCTGTCTTATCTTTTGTTCTGAGTCTTTTGTTTATGCATGACTGAATGTGTCTCGAACGCTTGATCGAATGTAAGTCGGATACTCTTTCTGTTGCTTTCTTCTTTCCCTTATTATCAGCATGTTGTCACAATTAGCATATAATAGAGTAAGCATCTTGATTTCTTCACAGGATAGCGATGGCTTAGGCTGCAGGTTCAGATCTGCCGCCTAAGACTTTTCAACTCTATGAGCCCTCGTAGAAACTTTTCTCCCTACGGATCGAGAGAATCTCGTAGGTGGGTTTTTCTCCTTAGGAGTCGTGAGGATTCCTAAGTGTGTTTTCTCTTATAGGTCGTAAGGATCCTGTAAGAGAATTTTTCCCTCTTACGAGTCGAGAGGACTCATAAGCGGTTGTTTCCTTCCTTGTCGAAACTCGACTTCGGAGAGTGAGACCCGTGGATAGTATGCAAGAGACCGTTTTAAATCGACTTGCAGGGTCCCATTGTTCAGGAAGCAAGTTTTTTAGTCCCTGCTGCCTGAGGCTTCATCTTGCAAGTTGAGACGAATCGGGAATTTCCCGCGGAGGCACTGGTTGCCCTGCGAGCCAACGCGAATCAGGAGGCTCTCATCAAGGATTGTTTGTTTCCCTGAGTCGATATATTTGCTAAGGATTATTTGTTTCCCTAGCGCCAAGGATTATTTGTTTCCTTGGCGTTGAAACGAGTCGAGAATTTCCCACGGAGGCACTGGTTGCTCTGCGAGTCAACGCGGATCAGGAGGCTCTCGTCAAGGATTGTTTGTTTCCCTGAGTTGAGGTGTTTGCTAAGGATTATTTGTTTCCCTAGCGCCAAGGATTATTTGTTTCCTTGGTGTTGAAACGGATCGGGAATTTCCCGCGGAGGCACTGGTTGCCCTGCGAGCCGACGCGAATCAGGAGGCTCTCGTCAAGGATTGTTTGTTTCCCTGAGTCGAGGTGTTTGCTAAGGATTATTTGTTTCCCTAGCGCCAAGGATTATTTGTTTCCTTGGGGTTGAAACGAGTCGAGAATTTCCCACGGAGGCACTGGTTGCTCTGCGAGTCGACGCGGATCAGGAGGCTCTCGTCAAAGGGTGTTTGTATCCATGAGTCGAGGAATTTGCTAAGGATTATTTGTTTCCCTAGCGCCAAGGATTATTTGTTTCCTTGGGGTTGAAACGAGTCGAGAATTTCCCACGGAGGCACTGGTTGCTCTGCGAGTCGACACGGATCAGGAGGCTCTCGTCAAGGAGTGTTTGTATCCGTGAGTCGAGGAATTTGCTAGGGATTATTTGTTTCCCTAGCGCCAAGGATTATTTGTTTCCTTGGGGTTGAAACGAGTCGAGAATTTCCCACGAAGGCACTGGTTGCTCTGCGAGTCGACGCGGATCAGGAAGCTTTCGTCAAGGAGTGTTTGTATCCGTGAGTCGAGGAATTTGCTAGGGATTATTTGTTTCCCTAGCGCCAAGGATTATTTGTTTCCTTGGGGTTGAAATGAGTCGAGAATTTCCCATGAAGGCACTGGTTGCTCTGCGAGTCGACGCGGATCAGGAGGCTCTCGTAAAGGAGTGTTTGTATCCGTGGGTCGAGGAATTTGCTAAGGATTATTTGTTTCCCTAGCGCCAAGGATTATTTGTTTCCTTCGGATTTGAAACGAGTAGAGAATTTCCCACGGAGGCACTGGTTGCTCTGCGAGTCGACGCGGATCAGGAGGCTCTCGTCAAGGAATGTTTGTATCCGTGAGTAGAGGAATCTGCTGAAGACACTGGTTTCCTCGGAGTTGGACTGAACCGTCGAGATTTGGCTTCGTCTTCTGGCGGAGCCTGTTGGGAAAGTATGGTTCCCTCTTTGTTTACGCCCTTGGATTGTATACAGGGATCGATGTGATCTTAACTGTAGGGCCAAAGTTTTATCATCATTTTTTTTTTGTTTTATCTCCGCGATGATCTATCATTCCAGCTTTTATATCGCGAAGGTCGCGATTGCCCAATCATTTCGGCTATTTTTCGCGGTGCCCAATCATTTCGGCTATTTATTTTATTTTTACTCGCTGCTTTTTGTTGCGAGTTGCCCAATCATTTTGGCTATTTTGCATGCATACATTTTTATTTGCTGCTTTTTATTACAAGTTGCCCTATCATTTCGGCTATTTCGTATGCATGTGCGGCCTATTGGCTTTTCGCTGTAAACCGATTTCGGCATCAGCACCGCTACAACTGGGATATTACCAGGAGCGAATCATCATCTGCCTCTGTCGATGTCGAACAAAGGTGGCTTAGCGACCAGGGTTAGGGTCCTGTCGGCTAAGGTTTTTGACTTCATGAGCCGTAAGGGTTTCACGAAGTTATTTCTCCCTACAAGTCGTGAGGATCTTGTAGGTGTATTTTCTCCTTAGGACTCGTGAGGGTTCCTAAGTGTTCGTTTCCTCTGTAAGTCGTAAGGATCCTACAAGAGGGTTTTCTCCTCATAAATCGAGAGGATTTACAAGGGTTGTTTACCATGCGAACATATCCCCAGTCACGGATGAGACTTGGTTAGGGAAATGTTTATTCGCGCCCGTGGATTGTATACAAGGGTCAGTATTGAGCCACTTGTAGGACAATATCGGAAGTTGTGGGGGTTGCTTAAGCACAGGTTTAGGTCTCTGTAACTTAAGACTTTCAACTCTTATGAGCCGTAAGGGTCCCATAAGAGAGTTCTCCTTACGAGTCGTGAGGATCTCGCAAGTGTATTTTCTCCTTAAGAATCGTGGGGATCCCTAAGTGTGCTGCTCCCTTGTGAGTCGTAAGGATCTCACGTGGGTGGTTTCTCCTTATAAGGTCGAGAGGACCCTATAAGTGTCCTTTAACGAGGTTGCGCCCTTTCAAGTTTTCACAAACACTCGCCGGTAGCCCTGCTGTTTTTACTCACGGAGCCCTTTCGGGTTTTCATCCGTGCCCATTTTGCTTATGGACATACCGTTTTTTTTATTCTCTTTATTTTTATATATTTTTTTTTACGAGGCCGCGCCCTTTCGGGTTTTCACGAACACTCGCCGGTAGCCCTGCTGTTTTTACTCACGGAGCCCTTTCGGGTTTTCATCCGTGCCCTTTTTGCTTATGGACATACCGTTTTTTTTTAATTTTATTTTTATATGTTTTTTTTATATCTCGTCAGCCTAAAGATGCTGCGGTAGTAGTTTAAAGACGTTTCGGTCTGCTATTAGTTTAAGGACATTTCGGTCCGACGTTTGAGAAGGCTGGCTACTGCTGATAGAGTTTGAGCTTAGGAAGATAGCGAGCGGACATAGTCGTCGTCATCTACCATTGACCTAGGCTGTGGCTCATTAAGCATAGTATTTCTTTAGGAAGCGACCGTTTATTGGCCTGAAAGGCCTTTCACCGTGCATGTCCATGAGTAGATAGGTCCCACCCTGGTAGACCTTATCTATGATGTATGGGCCTTCATAGTTTGGCTCGAATTTTTCTCGCTTGACGCGATTGGGAATCATAGGCCTTTTGACCACTAGCACAAGTTCGCCTTGTCGGAATGTCCTCGGTCGGGTCAATCTTTCATATGAGCGCGTCATCTTTGCTTTATAAGCTTTCAGATTTTGCTGTGCTATGAGCCGGGTTTCATCAAGGGCGTCAAGCTCCTCAAGCCGAAGGTGAGCATTTTCTTCGTCCGTTAGCTCGTAGTGGACTGCCACTCGTAGAGAGGGTAACTCTATCTCGAGTGGGAGTATTGTTTCCGTCCCAAATACCAACGCGTACGGCGTTGTGTTTGTGGCCGTTTTAAATGTAGTTCGATACGCCTAAAGAGCTTCTTGCAGTCTTTCGTGCCAGTCCTTCTTATTTCGGGACACAGTTTTCTTTATGATCTTTGTCAAGGTCTTGTTGAAGGCTTCGGCTAGACCATTAGCTCGCGGATTATAAACCGAGGAATATCTCCAGTCTATATTGTGCTGTTGCGCGAAGCGACTGATCTTGTGGCTTCTGTAGGCTGGCCCGTTATCGGAGATGATCCGACTTGGCGTTCCAAACTGATATATGACGTGCGTCTTGAAGAATTGGAGGATATTCTCCGTCTTCACTTCCCTCAGTGGTACCGCTTCCGCCCACTTAGAGAAGTAGTCAGTCGTCGCTAGGATGAAACGATGTCCTCTAGATGATGCTGGTTCGATGGGGCAGACTATATCAGTCCCCCACATTTCGAATGGCCAGCTAGCCACCGTTGGATGTAGTGGACTTGGATGCTGATGGATGAAGTCCCCATGAATTTGGCATGAGTGGCATTGCTTCGCATATTCGAGGCAGTCCTGGATCATTGTGGGCCAATAGTAGCCCATCCGTTTGATCTTCAACTTCATCTTTGGGCCCGCTTGGTGAGAACCGCAGAGTCCATCGTGAACTTCCTGAACGACTCTTTTCGCTTCGTCAAGTCCCAGGCATCTCAACCACAGAGAATCAAACGATCTCTTGTACAGAGTATCGTTGACGAAAGTGAAAGACAGAGCTCGTTTCATGAGCTGATGTCTTGAGGACGCTTCTTCAGGCATTCGGTGGGACTTAAAGTAGTCTATGAAGACTTCTCTCCAATCCTCGGTATTTTCCCAATCTTTTATTTGCAGGGTCGTCTGCTCATTCGCTCCTTTTTCTTCGGATGATTCCGGAGATATTTCTGCTGGGGCAAGCACTCGATGGCTTTGTACCACGATTCTAACGTCATCGAGGTTCTCGTCAGCTAATTCTTTAGCAAGTTTGGCCAACGCGTCTGCTTTGCTGTTTTCCGCGCGCGGTATGTTCTCCAAAGTATAAGAGGGAATTTGGGTCAACAATTGTTACACCTTTTCGCCGTACTTTACCAATTCTGGCTTGCACGTTTGGTAGTCGCCGTTTACTTGACTAACGACCAGTTGAGAATCTCCGTATATGAGGAGGTTTTCAATTCCCATGTCAATGGCGATCTCGAGGCCTGCTATCAGAGCTTCGTATTCGGCTTCATTGTTTGTCCTCGTCTCCGTCAGGGAGGACGCGTAGCGCATTATCCCTCCTTGTGGAGTTATAAAGATGAGTCCTACCCCCGATTTGATTATAGGGGTACTTAGTTTGCGCTTCTTCACGGAAGATGCTCCGTCGAAATAAAGCTCCCATCGGGTATTATCACCGTCGATCACATCAAACGCATGTTCGTCTGGAAGATCGCAGTTTAAAGGAGAGTCGGCCGGTATCGGATGCTCAGCGAGGAAGTCGGCAATGTCCTGGCCTTTCACTGCCTTGAGAGGTTGATAGGTTATCGAGAACTCCATCAAGAGCAGGGCCCATTTAGCGAGCCGTCCTGTTAGTATGGCCTTTGACATTAAATACTTAAGAGGGTCCACCTTCGAAATGAGACGGACCTCATGCGCCAACGCATAGTGCCTGAGCTTTGTTATCGCAAAGATCAACGCCAGGCAGTGTTTTTCAATGGGGGAGTAGTAGCTTTCTGCCCCCAGCAGAACTCGACTTAAGTAGTAGAGTGCTCTTTCTTTCCCTTGATCGTTCTCTTGTGCCCATAATGCGCCTAAGGAACCTTCGAGGGCGGTTGTATAAGAATGAGGGGTTTTCCCTTGACCGGAGCAGCCAACACCGGCGGGTTCTGCAGGTATTGCTTGATCTCATCTAGTGCGCTTTGGCATTTTTGGTCCCAGACGAACGGGGTTCCCTTCTTCATCAGGTGGCTGTAAGGACGGCACTTTCCTGAAAGGTTGGCTATAAATCGCCGTATATACGCGAGCTTCCCTTGGAGAGACCGCAGTTGTTTGAGATTCCTTGGCGGAGGCATTTCCATGATCGCCTTGATCTTAGACGGATCTATTTCGATACCTCGGTGTCGAACAATGAATCCCAGGAATTTGCCTAAGGAAACTCCGAATGCACACTTGAGCGGGTTCATCTTCAAGTTGTATTGTCGTAGGCGTTGAAATACAGTCTTCAGATGCTCGAGATGTTCCTCGTATGATTTGCTTTTAACCACGAGATCGTCGATATAGCATTCAACGACTTCGTGTATAAGGTCATCGAAGATCTTCGTCATGGCCCTTTGGTAGGTGGCACCGGCGTTCTTTAGACCGAAGGGCATTACCTTGTAACAGAATATACCCAGAGGAGTCCTGAAGGCGGTATGCTTCTGGTCTTCTGGATGCATCTTTATCTGGTTATACCCTGATGAGCCATCCATGAAGGAGAAAACATCATGAGTGGACGTATTGTCTATCATCAGTTCGGTGACTGGCACTGGGAAATCGTCTTTCGGGCAGGCTTTATTGAGATCCCGGAAGTCTACGCATATGCGCACTGTCCCATTTTCTTCATCACCGGGACGATGTTGGCGATCCATTCAGGGTATTGAACTTCCTGGATGAAGCCAGAGTCGATCAGCTTTTTGACTTCAGCATTGATACTCATTTCAAGCTCGAGCCGCATTCTTCTCGGCGCCTGTTTGACTGGCTTGACGTCCGGAGATATCGCCAATCTGTGCACAGCAATTTCTGGATTTAATCCCGGCATTTCGGAGTAGTTCCATGCGAAACAATCTTTATGCTGTAGGAGCACGTCCTTTAACGCAGATACCCTTTCTTCAGATAGTAGCTCGCTGATGAATGTCGGTCGTGGATCGTTTGTCGTCCCCAACTCAATTTTCTTGAGGTTATCTGCAGTGGTATGGATTCCGTCTTCCAGCTCTTTTGGCGCTGGTGGGGATTCTGAGATTATCTCGTTGTTGCTGTTTTCGAAGCACCAGGGAAGGTCATCCATGTTCTCGGCCTCTTCCCTTGATATCATTATCACGTGACAAGTACGAATTCGCTTCCAATCCCAATGCGGAACTGGTTCTTCTTTCGTGGCCTTGGGCTCGTGCTTTTGTGGTGGTGCTACCCTCCAGTTGTCGGACAGAGCGAACTTGCCAAGCTGATACTGATCTTCGACCCAATTCTTGAAGGTGAAGCAGTCCTCGAGAGGGTGCCCTACCACTCGGTGATAAGAGCAATAGTCTGGGTGTGAGACTTCGCCTGCTTGTTCGGGGTGTTTGGACTCCGGCAGTGTAAGCATCTGATGTTTTAGAGCGAGGTCAAGTATCTTCTTCGTCTTGTCCCGAGGAAACGAGTATGCTCGACCCATTTTCTTCATAAGGGATAGATCAATAACACTTGACTCCCGTTTGCGTGGCTTCTTAGCCCTGCTTTATTGCTGTTGAGCGTCTTTTTGGCCTTTCGACTTGTTTCTGCTTTTGCATCGAGACTTCTTTATAATAGGTTGACAAGGGGCGGCACATTCATCTTTGACGGCCTGTTGAAGGAGGCGTTGCGTTTTGGCTTTCTCGTAGATGGCCATTTCGCGGTTATGGTCGTCTCGGACTTTTTGACCCGCTTCCTTTATAAGCTTGTCCATTTGTTCTTCGAACGACGGACTGGGCACTTTTGCATCTGGAATTTTCACTGTCTCAGGATTAGCGTCCTCCCATTGAGCATCCGCCTCTTCATCGAAGTCATACATGACATAGCAGCTGTTTAGTAGCTCTCGTTTCTTTGACCGGATGTATCCAAGTCCAATTGTTTCCATTCTCCTATTAGGCAGTTTGCGTTGAGTCCCGGGAACGTTCCAGATTTTGTCATAGAACTTGGGTTTTCGAACGGTCTTCTTGAAGGATATCCCCTGGCGTTTCAGCAGTTTTTTCAAACCCTCTGTATAATATCTGGAAGACGGATAGGCTGAAGCCTGTCGAGCGTAGGATCCGCGCCATGCCAGATTTCTTTTTCCACCTTGGTTTCTTCAGAGCGGTAGAACAAAATTGCTTTCTCGATCTCTCACCTGGGAGGGATGTAGAATGTTTGTAGCTCTTCTACATTATAAATATTAAGTGCATCCAGTTCTTTATGGTGTTTAAGCGGCACTTTGGCGACTTGTAGACTTTGCTCTTCGTCAGCGGACGTTCGTATGGAAGGTCGAGCAAAGAATACAACACGGATCTCATCTTCCGAGTCGCTACCAAAGATCAACGTAGGAGTGGACGGTCCTGGCTTGCTGTGTTGGGGTGGACCCGAATACACTATCTCCTCTTCCTCCTCGGTATCACTGCCGAAGACAGGGATGGTGGCATTAGCTTTATTCTCCGGCTTGTGACACCTTTCTGTGTCTTCAAAATCCGGTAAGAAGTATTTGGCATCTTCGTATTTGCGGACTTCGTTGACAGAGAACGGGTTCAGTTCTCCCATCACGGTATACTCGAAACCATCCTTAAAATACTTCATACACTGATGTTGTGTAGAAGGGATGATGTTGTACTCGTGTAACCATGGTCGGCCGAGCAAAGCGTTGTAGCATGTCTTGGCGTCTATGACGTGGAACTTAATGTCTGTGACGAGTAGTCCGAAGCGTAGCGTCAGTATCACAGACCCAAGAGTTCTTAATGACTGGGAGTCGAACCCGGAGATGGTGATCTTGTCACGAGCAAGGTGCTGGACGCTCATACAGATTTCTTTTAACACCCGCATGTTGAGGAGATTAACGGAGGATCCATTGTCGATCAGGATTTTGCCTATCTTAATATCGTGGCAGTATCCTGAGACATAAAGGGGGCGGTTGTGTTCGCACGTCCCAAGGAGAAGGTCCTCGTCGCCGAAAGTGACATCGGCCGTGTGCACTTCCTCCAACTCATCCTTCATCTTTTCCTCGGCCAGGCATGCTTGGAATTGTTCTGGATCTTGCAGTGCCTTGATCAACGAATCTCTCGCCTCCTTTGATAGCAAAAGGGCATCGAGAATGCTGAGCTATGAGGGTAGTTTCCTCAGGTGCGCTAGGACGTTGTAAACCACCTTATTCTTCTTCAGCGGGTTGTTGGCGCTTAGCTCCTCCAGAACTTGGTCATCTAAGACGATATCTTTAGAGACCTTTTCTTTCCCTTTATCTTTTCTGTTTGAGGGTCCGAGATTCTTTTCAGGCAGCGTCCGATTCCGCAGCCGGATATTTTCGCAGACCTTTGGCTCTTCTTCTTTTCCCAAAGTGGATTCTTTAAAGAGAGGGGCAAGTTCCAGCTCTTCATCAGAATCGCTCCCGAATGTAGGCACTTGTGACCCGCCAATGTTAACCATGCGACAATTGCTGGTAGTTCTTTTAATCCCTTCGGTCGTATTTCTTTGCTCTCGACGAGTTTTACGCTTTTCCCACTTAAAGCGTTGTCGATGAGCAACATATCCTTGCCACCATCTATCGAAAGCTTTGCACTCTTGAGTGGGGTGCGAAATCTTTTGATGATATAAGCAATAGGAGGGGTGCGTTTCCACTTCACCGGTGATGTTTCCTTCAGGGGATGGTAGCTTCATGCCCATTGATATGGCCTTAGCAAATTTTTTCCTCATCTTGAATTGGCTTTTGTCGGTAGAGGAGGTGTTTTGCTCCAGCGGGATCATCTCGGCTCTTTCATCAAGTCGCTGGCGCTTGGCCCTTTCAAATATAGCCGTCTCGCGTTCTCGATCAGCTTTACTTTTCAATCGAGCTTCGTTAAGGAACGCGTCAATCATTTCATCTGATAGCTCCGGAAATTTTGGTTCAAGATCTGCCCCCAGCGCTTCGGTACAAGGAGTTTCCTCATCGTCCATGAACGAATGGGAAATCACAAGACAGCTAGCCACGCATTCTTCAGATTCATCAGATGAACTTTCTCCCTCATCTTCCTTTTGAAAGACGTGATTGAGGAACTCTTGGAATGTAATGGGAGTCCGTGCCTTCTGGTTGTATTCCTCCAGCGCATCGATTTGTTTTTGCAAGTCTGTGCGCTTGTCACCAGGCCTCACGGGCTTCTTAGATTTCTTCTTCTTCTTTTTCGAAGATATTAACGGCTGGTTGCGAGTGCTCGGGCCACCACCATCGATCTTTGGAGTTGTACGTGGCTTCAGCATCCCTTCAATGACCTGTGGTTCCAACGGGTTCTCCCACTTGATTGCTGGGCACGCCTGAAGGTCGTTCAGCATTTTCTTTGTCTTAGCCGATAATACAACCTCCCAAGGAGCTTCTTCAACGACAGAGCATGTTGCCTCCGGCGTATTCGTCCCCTTAGAGGTGTGGGGTTGCGGGGGATTCACCTTCCATTTGTCAGATAACGCGAATTTTCCCTGTCGGTACTGGTTTTCAAGCCAATTTTTGAAAACGTAGCAATCTTCGATCGGATGGCCTAGTACTCGATGATAAGGATAGTAGTTGGGCTCGTTGACGTCACTTGGTTGCAACGGGCGCTTTGGATCCGGCAAATTTATGAGTCTATTGCGCAATGCCAGCTCGAATAACCTTCTCGTTTTATCGCGGGGAAACGAGTAAGGACGCCCTAGTCTCTCCTCGAGGTCTACGTATGGGCGCATATTATTTTGACGCACAACCGGCTTCGAGTTGCTCGGTTGTTGTTGAGCATTAGCGACGACGATTGCTTTCCCCTTCCCTTTGTCATTTCGGAAGTCCGGCTTTGGAAGAGGAGGTTTATAGCCCATCTGATCCATCTGTGCTAGCTTGTCAATCAAGGCCTGGAAGGTAGTCGGCTTGAAAAACATCATAAATTGCGAGATGGTTGCTTGCGGATCAAGGGTTCCCACAAACATACCCACTGTGGGAGCTTCTTCAATGCGCTGCTCACACTTCGACCATAAGTTCCGCCATCGTATAGCGTACTGAACCCACGTCTCGCCTGGCTTTACCCTGGCATTAATCAGTGCCGTCATCGGGGTACGTTCACTGGCGCTTGCAAAACGCTGAGTAAACAGCAGCTCCATCTCCGCGAAGGTCTTAATAGAGTCGTTCGGGAGCTCAGAGTACTACTCGAACGCCGTATCTGATAAGCTTCCAACAAACTGGCAAAGCAATAGCTTGTCGTCACCGCCGGTGTTGCCGCAGAGTGCCCTGAACTGGGCAACATGCTGATGAGGATTGCCCGTCCCTTTGTAGACATGGAACTTGGGAATTGTATAACCTGGCGGGTACTTGATTTGATCATACCAACTTGGATATGGTCGCCCTATTTTTACGACCTGGCCGGCTGCTTCGGTCGCATGATGAACCCGTATTTGTTGGGCGATGTACTCGTCCAAATCAGCTTTGGAGATTGTATCCTCTTTAGCCGTCGACAGAGCTGGTGGAGGATTTGATGTCTCCCCCCTATCGTCTCCAAGCACGATCGGGGGCTCTTCGGCCGGAAGATCTTATTGTATCATCATCCCTATCATGTCCTGGAAGAGGAGGCCCATACGCTGTATGTTGGCTGCTTGTTCAGCAGCCTCTTTGTCCTTCTTCTCCAATATTCGACGAAGGAATTCGGCGTCGGTTTCTTCCTCCTGGCGTTCATCCGAGGAGGTTTCAGGGTTTTCTTTTGGCCCTGTAAGTGCGGCCATAGCGTTCATCTTCTCTTGGAGCTTTTGCTGTTGCTCCTGCGCCTTGGTCACTGATCGGGTAAGCGGTCGATGACCCGTAGATATGCGGCTGTCTTCTTTACCAGATGCCACGTAGACGGTATGAACCACAATGCCCCCTGACTTAGGGCGTTTGGGTTCACCACCTTTGATATTTGTCGCCGGGGCGGGGGTTTTCTCCGGCCTCCTTCTTTTGTGGGCCGTTGAAGTTGAAGGGGCCGTTGCAGTGGGCACCCTAGCGATCGTTGTCCCTTGCTGTTCAATAGGACGGTCTTTTCCTTTTTGCACTTTCGTCTTCTTTCGTTGACGAGAGTGATCTGGGTCGATCACGGAGTCTTGAACCCTCCGTCAAACTTTATAAATTCTTGAGGACAGCCGTTGAGGGGGCTGTTCTTGCTTCGTTTCCGGAACTCTCTCCGCAGGCGGAGGAGATCTTTTCAGTGTAGCGGTTGGAGAGTTCTTACGTACCCTCCTCAGCAGTTCAAAGCTGTTCCCAGTTGGAACAGCAGCGTTGACTTCCACCACTGGAGCCGGTGGAGTTAGCCCTGAGGGGGAGTTGCCCCCTGCCTTCCTCACTCGTTGCCAATGGCGACGTCGAGCATTCCGAACCGTTGGGACCGGCTCAGAGATTGAGACATCTTCTTTTTGCCCCATGTCTGAATGAGGCGCCGCCGGTGTTAACCTCTTAAAGACTGAAGTTGTCTTTTGAGGGATGATATTCAACCTGTCAAAGACAGATCCTCGAGCAGGAGCAGGAATCGTCAGTCTTGAAAAGACCGACTTTTTGACAGGGGGAGCCGCCTTGACGACTTCTGGAGCAGCAGTTATTGCCTTCCTTGGAACAGCCAATTTAGAGTTCTGATCCATCCTGGCGAAAACAGAGGCTATTGGTTTGGTAGTGGGCGACCCGTTGACAGGGGCCGTCGTGGCAGTGATCCGGTCGAAGACCGACCTCTTGTTCACTTACGATGCAGGTATCGGCATAGAGAAGCTTGTAGGAGGGATCACGGTCCCGAAAAACAGGCCGGTGGTGGCCTGGGTCACCTGGTCTACCGGCAGAGCGAAGAAGGAAGCCGCTTGGGGTCCGCATGCTATACCTCCGGGGGAGGTGGAGCGTCCACTGCAGTGGCACTTTAAGCAGTTGGTGCAATTAGAGGCCATTGAATCTTGAGTTCTGCGCCAGGCAAGAGACCAAATTTTAGTAACTTGAAATCCGAAGGCAATCATTTAACAAACCGCGATTGGTTCGCGAAGACGACACACGAAGTGTGGAGTGGAAAGAGGAAAAGGTCCCACCGGGCGTGCCAGAATCTGTTCCCCTCCGAAAGGCGGCGCACAAGACCGCGAAGTCCTGACGCTGGGGTTCGGGGCAGATGCTATTTGGTTTTATCCGTCCACCTCTCCGAAGATGCCAAGTTGATTTATGGCACCGTGTATCGGAGGTTTAGACGGATGCGGCCAATGTAGCAGACTTCGTCAGATTCCTCCTCGCTTGAGGGGCTTTTGATTGTGGGGACGCTCTTCCCTGCAGGCGCAAGCCCCTGCAGTTAATTACGCTACCGCATCGTGGTAACAACTTTCTCCTTCTCCAGAATTTCACTTCGTGTCGTGTGTGTTTGTTTTGTTTGAGGTTGCCCGTGGATTGTATACGGAGACTGGGTAATGTCGTCGCCCGTAGGACGTGGATTAGTCCAAATCCGTATTTACTTAGATTTGGGTTTGGTGTTTTGGTTTAAGGATACGTTAGCCGTATTTAGGCTAAGATCGACTTAAACGTTTGTTAAGGATACGTTAGTCTGATTTAAGACTAAGATCAACTTAACGGGATCGTTTGGATCCGACAAAAGAGCATTTGGGGGCTCTATTGTTCCAGTTTAGGGACGTAGGGGTCCATGTTCCAGTTTAGGGACGTGGTGGTCTATGTTCCAGTTTAGGGACGTGGTGGTCCATCGCCAGTTTAGGAACGTGGTGGTCCGTATTCCAGTTTAGGGACGTAGGGGTCCATTATTAGTTTAAGGACGTTTCGGTCCAACTTTAGTTTAAGGACGTTTCGGTCCGATATTAGTTTAAGGAGTTTCGGCCCAATATTAGTTTAAGGACGTTTCGGTCCATATTGATGTGTGGTCGTCGGGACCCGCCACCTCTCTGACGTCGTTGAAGAATTACAACGATGGGTGTCAGAGGAGTTCGGAGATGTACCCTCGAACCGGTCGTAAATTGATTTAGGGAGCAGCCATGCTCAGTCAATTTAATTTGAGGACTTACGGCCATGATTGGGCTAAGTCCAGTTGAAAAGGTTCAACATTTTATTTGCTTTTGGCCTATTAGGCCTGTGCTAGGGCTCTGCCCCTTTTTAAATAATGCACTGCATTTATTCTAGCCTGCTAGGCCTTTTTGATTTGGGTTATGTCCCTTTATAAACGATACAGAGCATCTGTTTGGACTCTGCCCTTCTTTAACATAATGCATTGCATTTAATTTGGCCTGTTAGGCCTTTTTTAATTGGGCTTGGCCCTTCTCTTAATAATGCAGAGCATTAGATACTCTGACAGTGCCCTACATGGCCTGTCAGGCGCTTTGCGCAATTAATGAGCGCAAGCGCTCGTGGAAGTGACACGTGTCACGTTCTGGTGAGCACAAGCGCAACAGTGCAGTGCGCTGCGTCAGTGCGCTGCGCTGTTGCACTGCTGACACGTGGCGCTTCCTGGCGGCTTGCGCAATAGTGCAGTTTTGGCAATTGCTGGGCACTGCTCTTATTCTTTGGATCAATTTTAGATCAAAGAAAACAAGTTTTTTTTCTTGTTCTTTAAAGAACCAGTGGTTCATAAAATGTGCAAGGCACTGTTATCTTGAGAATCTTTTAGATTCAGAACCAATGGTTCATCAAAAAGAAGTGCAAGGCACTGGTTTTTTTTTTGTTTATTTTCCTTTTCATTAGAGGTCTTTTATCTTATTCTCAGATCAATGATCTGTTCATGAGAGAATTTTCTTTTTTTTTCTAAAGGTTTTTACCTTTTTCTTTGTTCTTGAGGATTTCTCTCCAACTTTTCAGAGTTCTCTCTGTTTAGTTTTTCACAAAAAATGTTCCTCCTTCTGAATTGAGGTCTGGGGTCCTTTTTATAGTGCCCATAAATTAGTTAAATTTGTTAAAGAGATCTTTCTCTGAGTGATTTGGAGAATTTTCCCTACTGTTGGATCTTTGATCCAAGGGCCTCTGTTTTACAGAAGAAAATCTTCTTGTTTTAACAAGAACGGAAAAGATTTCTTTAAAATTTCAATTCTGTTTTGCGCAAACGCCCCAGCGCGTGATACGTGTTGCGCATCGCAGCGCTTGCGCGGCTGTGCTTGCGCAACTGCGCAGACACGTGTCTTGCAGCGCAGCGCTTGCGCGGTTGTGCTTGCGCAGCTGCGCAGACACGTGTCACGCAGCGCAGCGTTTGCGCAACTGAAGCGTTGCTTCCTTTACTTTTTTGTTTTTTTAAAAGGGCCTTGCTCTGATTGGATGCGCTGCTTTGGGCGCTGCGCTGATGTATGAACACCTGACACGTGGCGCGTTGCGCGCAGCGCAAAGAATCTGAAGCGTTGCTTCATTTATTAGCATTTAGATTTTCAAAGTAGAGCTTTGCTCTGATTGGGGGAAGATGAAGCGTTGCTTCATCTCCCGCCTTGGAATTTGAACAGAGCTTTGCTCTGATTGGAGTAAACACTACGGTGTCAGAATCGACTTTCGGTTGCCTGTGAACCGCAGAGTCTTGGAACTGGGGACTTTGTCGTGGCTCCGATTGGTAGTGTCACGTCCGTATCCTACTGGAATGAGGAGGAACGCCGTTGTGAGTCTCCAGGCTGTAGATGTCGCCGTCGAGATTTGACTCTCTGTTTGAAAGATCCTGGTTGGGAAATGTGGTTCCCTTTTTGTTTATGCCTATAAATTGTATACAGGGGTCGGTATGGACTCGCCTGTAGAGAAAAAGTTTCATTCTATATGTATTTTTTTTGTTTTCTTTCCGTGATACTCTATCATTTTAGCTTTTTGTATCGCGAAAGTCGTGATTGCTCAATCATTTCGGCTATTTTTCGCGGTGCCCAAATCATTTCGGCTATTTTTTCCTCTTTACTTGCTGCTTTTTATTGCGAGTTGCCCAATCATTTCGGCTATTTTGTATGCATATATTTTACTTGCTGATTTTGTTGCAAGTTGCCCCATCATTTCGGCTATTTCATATGCATTTTTGGCTCGCTGATTTTTATCGCGAGTTTAGACTTAGGATCTGATACCGATTTAGGCATCAGCATCGCTACAACTATGATATTGCCATGAGCGAATCATCATTTTCCTGTGTCAACTTAAACAAAGGTGGCTTAGCAAACAGGGTTAGGATCCTGTCGACTAAGGCTTTTGACTTCATGAGCCGTAAGGGTCTCATAAAGGTATTTCTCCCTACGAGTTGTGAGGATCTCATAGGTGTACGTTCTCCTTAAAAGTCATGAGAACTTCTAAGCGGTGTTCTCTCTTATAAGTCGTAAGGATCATATAAGAGCATTTTCTCCTTATAAGTCGAGAGGATTTATAAGTGTTTGTTCATCAAATGAGGACATTCTTTGTCGTTGGTGGGACTCGGAAAGGAAATGATTATTTGCGCCTGTGGATTGTATACAAGGGTCAGTATTAAACCGCTTGTAGGGCAGTCTGGGAAAGGTGATGGCTTAAGAACATGTTCAGATCCCTGTAGCTTAAGGCTTTTGAATCTTATGAGCCATGAAGGTCTAATAAGAGGGTTCTCCTTACGAGTCGTGAGGATCTCGTAAGTGTAATTTCCCCTTAGGAATCGTAGGGATCCCTAAGTGTGTCGCCCCTTTGTGAGTCGTAAGGATCTCACACAGGTGTTTTCTCCTTACAAGGTCGAGAGGACCTTGCAAGTGTCTTTTAACGAGATTGCGCCCTTTCAGGTTTTCACAAACTCGCCGATAGCCTTGCTGTTTTTACTCACGGAGCCCCTTCGGGTTTTCATCCGTGCCCATTTTGCTTGTGGATGTACCGTTTTTTTTTGTTTTTTTTTTACGAGTCTGCGCCCTTTTGGGTTTTCACAAACTCGTCGGTAGCCCCGCTGTTTTTACTCACGGAGCCCTTTCGGGTTTTCATCCGTGCCCATTTTGCTTGTAGACGTACCGTTTTTTTTTACTAGTCAGCCCAAGGATGCTGCGGGTTTGCAGTAGTTTAAAGACGTTTCGGTCAGTAGTTAGTTTTAGGACATTTCGGTCCATTGCTAGTTTAGGGACGTTTCGGTCTACTATTAGTTTAGGGACGTTTTGGTCTTATAGAGTTTGGGATTGGGAAGATAGCGAGCGGACATGGGTGTCGTTATCTATCAGGCGTAGTATTTTTTCAGGAACCGGCCGTTTATTGGCCTGAAGGGTCTTTCGCCATGCATATTCATGAGCAAGTAAGCCCCACCTTGATAGACCTCGTCTATGATGTACGGGCCCTCATAATTCGGCTCGAACTTCCCCCGTTTGGCACGATTGGGAATCATAGGTCTCTTGACCACTAGCACGAGCTCACCTTGGCGGAATGTTCTCGGCCTAGTCAATCTCTCGTATGAGCACATCGCCTTTGTTTTGTAAGCCTCCAAGTTTTGCTGCGCCATGAGATGAGTTTCGTCAAGGGCGTCGAGCTCCTCTAGCCGAAGATGAGTGTTCTCTTCATCTGTTAGCTCGTAATGAACCGCCACTCGTAAAGAGGGTAGCTCTACCTCCAAGGGGAGTACTGCTTCTGTGCCAAATACCAATGCATATCGCATTGTATTCGTGGCCGTTTTGAACGTAGTCCGATATGCCTAGAGAGCTTCATGCAGTCTCTCGTACCAGTCCTTCTTATTTCGAGACACCGTCTTCTTTATGATCTTCGTCAAGGTCTTGTTGAAAGCCTCAGCTAGACCATTAGCTCGGGGATTATAGACCGAAGAGTATCTCCGGTTTATATTATGCTGCTGTGCGAAGCGGCTGATTTTGTGACTTCTGTAGGCTGGCCCGTTATCGAAGATAATCCGTCGCGGAGTGCCGAACTGATAGGTGACGTGTGTCTTGAAGAAATGGAGGATATTCTCTGTCTTCACTTCTCTTAGCGGTACTGCTTCTGCCCACTTAGAGAAGTAATCGGTTATTGCCAATATGAACCGATATTCTCTCGATGATGCTGGTTCGATGGGCCCGATTATGTCAGTTCCCCACATTTCGAACGACCAGCTAGCCACCGTTGGGTGTAGCGGATTTGGATGCTGGTGGATGAAGTCCCCGTGAATCTGGCACGAGTGGCACTGCTTCGCGTATTCAAGGCAGTCCTGAATCATCGTGGGCTAATAGTAGCCCATCTTTTTGATCTTCAGCTTCATCTTTGGGCCGGCTTGATGAGATCCGCAGAGTCCGTCGTGAGTTTCTTGGATGACTTTCCTTGCTTCTTCCGGTCCCAGGTATCTTAGCCATAAAGAGTCAAACAATCTCTTATACAGCGTGTCATTGACGAAAGCAAAAGACAGAGCTCGTTTCATGAATGAACTGATGTCTTGAGGACGCATCTTCAGGTGTTCGACGGGATTTGAAGTAGTCTATAAAGACTTCTCTCCAATCCTTAGCCTTTTCCTGGTCCTCTATTCGTAGGACTGTCTGCTCGGTCACTCCCTTTTTTTCGAATGACTCCAGAGATATTTCTGCCGGTGCAAGAACCCGACGGCTTTGCACAACGATTCTCACATCATCGAGGTTTTTGTAAGCCAGTTCTTTAGCGAGTTTGGCTAACGCATCCGCCTTGCTATTTTCCGCTGGCGGTATTCTTTCCAGGGTGTAGGAAAGGATTTGAGTCAGCAATTGTTGCACTTTCTCACCGTACTTTACCAACTCTGGTTTGCACGTTTGATAGTCGCCATTTACTTGACTATCGACCAGCTGGGAGTCTCCGTATATAAGAAGGTTTTCATTTCCCATGTCGACAGCGATCTCAAGACCTGCTATCAAAGCCTCATATTTGGCTTCATTGTTTGTCCTCGGCTCTATTAAGGAGAAGGCAAAGCGCATTATTCCTCCTTGCGGAGTCACGAAGATAAGACCTACCCCAGATTTGATTATAGAGGAGTTGTTTTTTCGCTTCTTCATGGAAGATGCCCCATCGAAGTAAAGTTCCCATCGGGTGTCACTCTCTCCTTTCTCCTTGTCGATCGTGTCAAACACGTGCTCGTCTGGGAATTCGCAATTTAGGGGTGAATCGGCTGGTATCGGATGCTCAGCGAGGAAGTCGGCGATGGCCTGGCCCTTCACTTCCTTGAAAGGTCGGTATGTTATCGAGAACTCCATCAAGAGAAGGGCCCATTTAGCGAGCCGTCCCGTTAGTATGGCTCTTGACATCAAATATTTGAGAGGATCCACTTTTGATATTAGGTGGACCTCATGCGCCAAAGCATAATGCCAGAGCTTCGTTATCGCGAAGATTAACGCCATGCAGTCTTTTTCAATGGGGGAGTAGTTGTTTTCTGCCCCCAGGAGAACTCGAGATAGTAAAGGGCTCTCTCCTTCTCTTGGTCGTTCTCCTGTGCCCATAGCGCGCCTAAGGAACCTTCAAGGGCTGTTGTGTACAGGATGAGAGACTTTCCCTTGATCGGAGCGGTTAGTACCGGCGGATTCTGTAAGTATTGCTTGATTTCGTCGAGTGCAATCTGGCATTTATGATCCCAGATGAACGGGTTCCCCTTTTCATTAGGTGACTGTAGGGGCGGCATTTGCCGGAGAGGTTAGCTATGAACCGTCGGATATACGCGTGCTTCCTTTGGAGAGACCGCAGTTGCTTGAGAGTTCTTGGCGGAGGCATTTCTATGATCGCCTTGATCTTTGATGGGTCTATTTCGATGCCCCGATGTCGTATGATGAACCCTAGAAATTTGCCAAAGGAAACTCCGAATGCGCATTTAAGAGGGTTCATCTTCAGGTTGTATTTCCGAAGATGTTGGAACACTATCTTCATATGCTCCTAATACTCCTCATGCGATTTGTTTTTTACCATGAGGTCGTCAATATAGCACTCAACGATTTCGTGTATGAGGTCATCGAAAATCTTCGTCATGGACCTCTGATAGGTGGCGCCAGCGTTCTTCAGACCGAAAGGCATCACTTTGTAGCAGAATATGCCCAAAGGGGTCCGGAAAGCGGCATGCTTCTGGTCTTCGAGATGCATCTTTATTTGATTGTACCCTGATGAGCCGTCCATGAAGGAGAAAACTTCATGAGTGGACGTGTTGTCTATCATCAACTCAGTAACCGGTACGGGGAAGTCATCCTTTGGGAAGGCTTTATTGAGGTCTCGAAAGTCTACGCAGATGCATACCGTCCCATTTTTCTTCATTACTGGGACGATGTTGGCGATCTAGTCAGGGTACTGAACCTCTTGGATGAAGCCGGAGTCGATTAGCTTCTTGACCTCGGCGTTGATGTCATTTCAAGTTCGAGCCGCATTCTTCTCGGCGCTTGTTTGACTGGCTTGATATCCGGAGATATTGCCAATTTGTGGACGGCTATTTCTGGATCTAATCTTGGCATCTCGGAATAGTTCCATGCGAAGCAATCTTTATGCTGCATGAGCGCGTCCTAGAGCGTAGCCACCTTTTCTTCAGACAACAGGTCACTGACGAACGTCGGTCGTGGGTCGTTTGCCGTCCCTAAGTCGATTTTTCTGAGGTTATCTGCAGTAGTATGTATCTCATCTTCCAGCTCTTATGGCGCCGGTGGAAACTCTGAGATCAATTCCTCTTCATCCTCGTTTTCGAAGAACCGGGAGAGGTCAGCCATATCCTCACGTACTCCTTCTTCCAACGTCGTTATCGCGTGACAGGTACGAGATCGCTTCCAAGACCGATGTTGATCATGTTCTACTCTCGCTGCATACGTGGCTTTCGGTTCATGCTTCTATGGCGGGGTTACCCTCCAACTGTTGGATAGAGCGAACCTGACTTGCTGATACTGGTCTTCTACCAATTCTTTGAAGGTGAAGCAGTCTTCAAGAGGATACCCTATCGTTCGGTGATAGGAGCAATAATCCGGATGAGAGACCTCGTCTGCTTGTTCGGGGTGTCTGGAATCCGGGAGCATAATTATTTGATGTTTCATAATAAGATCGAATATCTTCCTTGTCTTGTCTTGGGGAAAAGAATATGCTCGACCCATCTTCTTTATAAGAGACGAATCCTGACTGCTCAATTCTCGATCGCGTGGCTTCTTGGACCCGCTTTGCCGCTGTCGAACGTTTTTTCCATTCTTTAGTTTGTTTTTGCCTCCGCGTCGGGTCTTCTGTATAACTGGCTGGCGACGAAGGGCATCATCATTCTCCGTAGTCTGCTGAAGAAGGCGTTGTGTCCTGGATTTCTCGTAAATGGCCATTTCACGGTTGTGGTCATCCCGGGCCTTTTGACCCGCTTCCCTTATTAACTTGTCCATCTGTTCTTCGAACGACGGACTTGGCACTTTCATGGCAGGACCTCGTTTTGGTTCGGGGTTAGCATCTTCTAATAGAGCATCTCCTTCTTCATCAAAGTCATGTATAACGCCCATGGAATCGCTCCCGTTTCTTGGGTGGAACATATCCAAGCCCGATCGTTTCCATTCTCCCGTTGGGCAATTTTCGCTGAGTTCCGGGGACGTTCCAGATCCTGTTGTAGAACTGAGCTTGTCGAGCAGTCTGTTTGAAGGGTACGCCCTGGCACCTAAACAGCCTTTTTAATCCTTCTGTGTAGTATCTGGGCAGACGGATGGGATGGAGCCTGTCATGCATAGAATCGGCACCAAGCCAGATTTCTTTCTCCACTTTATTCTCCGCGGATCGATAAAAAGGGATTGCCTTTTCATCACTTCGCCTGGGAGGGACGTAGAACGTCTGCAGTTCTTGCACACTATAGGTATCAAGTGCGTCGAGGTCTTTGTAATGTTTTTGTGGAACCATGGCAATTTGCAAACTCCGTTCATCGCCAGTGAGGGCTTGTATTGATGGCCGAACAGAAATTACTGCATTGACCTCATCTTCAAAGTCGCTGCCGAAGACCAACATAGGGGTATACGGTTCGGGCTTGTTGTATTGGAGTGGCCCCGAATAGACTATCTCTTCATCTTCCTCGATATCACTCCTAAAGATCGGAACCGTGGTGATAGCTTTGTTCTTCAGTTTATGGCATCTTTCCGTGTCTTCGAAGTCTGGTAAGAAGTATTTTGCATCTTCGTACTTTTGGACTTCATTCATGGAGAATGGGTTCATCTCTCCTGTCACGGTATACTCGAGACCATCCTTGAAATACTTCATACACTGATGTTGTGTAGAAGGGAGACATTGTACACTTGTAACCAAGGCCTGTCGAGCAAAGCGTTGTAGCAAGTCTTGGCCTCAATGATGTGAAACTTGATGTCGGTGACGAGCAGCTCAAAGCATAACGTCAGAATTACAGACCCGAGCGTCCATGATGACTGGGAGTCGAATCTGTAGATAGTGATTTTATCCCGAGCGAGGTGTTGAATGCTCATGCAGATTTCTTTTAACACCCTCACATTTAGGAGGTTGACAGAGGACCCGTTATCAACTATGATCTTCCCTATCTTGATGTCATGGCAGTATCCAGTGATATAGAGGGGACGGTTATGTTCGCACGTTTCAAGGAGGAGACCTTCATCGCCGAAAGTGACGTCAGCAGTGTGCACTTCTTCCAGCTCGTCCTTCATCTTTTCTTCGGCAAGGAAAGCTTGGGACTGCTCGGGCACTTGTAGTGCCTTGATCAAAGAATCCCTTGCCTCTTTAGATAGCAGAAGGGCATCAAGAATGCTTAGCTGTGAGGGTATCTTTCTCAGGTGTGCCAGAACATTGTAATCCACCTTGTTTTTCTTTGGTGGGTTTTTGGCTGCCAGCTCTTCGACGGCTCGGTCATTGAGGGTGATATCTTCAGGGACTTTTTCTTTCCCCTTATCTTTTTTATTCGCCCCCTTGTTTGTGGGTCCGAGATTCTTTTCGGGTAACGTGCGATTACGTAGCTGAATGTTCTCGTAGGTCTTCGTCTCTTCTGTTTCAGAGATGAATTCCTTGAAGAGAGGGCCGAGGGCTATTTCTTCATCAGAATCGCTCCCGAAGGTGAGAACTTGTGATCCCTTGCTATCAACCATGTGACAGTTGCCGGCAGTTCTTTTGCGCTCATCTGTCGTGCTCTTCTACTCTCGACGCGTTTTGCGCTTCATCCGCTTGACTGCTGCTGTCACGACCCGAAATAGCACGTGACTGGCCCTTGAATCATATAAAGTGTATAGGACCTCATCTAATTTAAGTAAGCCAAAAGCCCAGAGATCTAAAACCATTTTAAATAATAAATGAAGGAAAATTAGTTTTAAAGAAGTAAAGAAAACATGTTTTAAAAACAAGGTTTTTAAATAAGTAAGTCGAATATGCATTTTTAAATCCTTAAGTCTTTTCTGAAAATTTCGGCAGAGTTTCCTTTGTAAATACTGGCCCCAAACGGGGTACAGCAAAAATAATATATGCATAATGATAAAAGGCATCCCCAGACGGGAGCTAGCTCTTCGTCAATCGACGGTCACAACCACGCAAGCAATATAATATACAACGCCGAAGGGCGAGGATCAAAACTCAAAAGGAAACTCAAAATTATCATGAAAACCATAATACTACAACGCGCGACTCTAAGGTCGAAAAAATAATACGTTGGTTTCTAAGTCTGAAATAAATATACAAGTCCGATTGATGGAATTACTAGATACAACAGATTAAAATAAATACAATGGTGGTCACGATGCGAGTGAACCCACCTACCAAAGAAATCATCCAGAAAGGAACCAGTGTGCCAGAAAAGCCGCAATGAAACCTGTACGGCAAAACCTGCAAGAACTGTGGCACAACGGGGGTGAGTTGCCAACTCGTGAGTAGAAAACATCACAGAGCAGATATCGTATGTATGACTCAATCCTAGGTCAAACGATCAGTAATAATATATATATCCTCAAAATGATAAAGTCTGAAGCATGATAAGGTGGCAAGGGTAAACATCTATATATCAGTGTAATACCAAGTGCTCGTGTCAGTGCCCCAGATAGCAATATATCATAAATATGAGGTGTGATCAATATAATCAATGTCTGTATGCATGTGGATCTCGTCCACGTGTCAACCAATGACACAAAATATCATGCATGTAAATATCATAAAGCATATGCATGGAAGTATGAGGATATAAATCAACATGTATCCCTCGCGACACATCAAAATCTTGGAACCTGAGTGTCTAGCATCGACACTCGAAAACATCATGAAACCCATGCCCAGCATCGGCACATAAATTCTCATATATATATGGCTCCGTCAGTCCGGATCGGCCTCCGTCAATCCGGATCGGCCCACGGGCTCCGTCAATCTCTCAACTTCGATCGGTATCCTCCGGATATCCGCCGAGCCCAAATACTATCACCGGTAGGTAGTGGTCCCTGTTCCCGCCAAAAATTTCTGCGCAGAAGAATCCAAGGTATCAAATGGCAGCGATACGCTTAAGGAAATGCGAACCAATATCTTCCGACCTGTATTTTGATAAGTTCCCAAAGGAGGAACTATTAAATTCTGATGGTATTGGAAGTATCTCGAAAAACCCTTCGATTTGATATATTATGGGCCTCATAATTCATCCGGGATCAAAAGTTATGATGCATCATGTGTCCACACGTGATGGACCTTTAAGAACCCGCTGGAGGAGTTAAAAGATATAATAAAAACTCAGAAAAGACCCCAATGGGCATCACGTGCTCACACGTGACCATGGGTCACGTGCAGACACGTGATGGGCTTTTAAGGCCTCTAAAATAATGAATAGAATTAAATTCTAAAATCTGTTCCCTGATTAAAAATTAGGAAGTACCTCAACGAGATATCACGTGCTCACACGTGACCAATGGTCACGTGTTGACACGTGATGGTTAAAACAACAACATGAATAAGCGGCTGTTAAAGGAACCAATTTGGGGGTCACGTGCTCACACGTGATCAAGGGTCACGTGCCAGCACGTGACAGGTTTTGAAAGCCTTACAGTTTAATAGAATTAAAATTCTAAATTTCTCTAAAATATTTCGAAATAGAATTAAAATTCTAAATTTCTCTAAATCTTTCCAAATGGAAAAGGATTATGGGGACCGTTGGATAAAATCCAATGGTGATTAAAAACCACCAATTTATGGAAAAATCTTAAATAAGGAAAGATCTTCCCAAATCTTACCGAAATAACAAACAGAATATCTTTTGGATTTAAAATCCAACGGTGAATAAAATTCACTGAATGATCTAAAGGCTTATATTAAATACGAAAACAAATCAAATCTTTCATTGAGAGATTTGCTGAACATATTGATTCTCTTCCTTCTCCTATAAATAGGAGCCAAGAAGAGAAGGGAAAGAGCTACTTTTTTGAGAGAAAAACAGAGAGAGGAGAATTTAAGGGAGAATTTAATGCTCAACAAAGAAAACCCTACGTGAGAAAAGAAAGGGAATCAAAACTTCAAACAGAGAATTTAATTCTCAAAATCCAAGAGTTTAACTCTTATACAAAAAAAGAACTTAGTTCTTCTTCTGGTTGAAGATCTGCACAGAGCATATCTCCCCATAACTTGAGAATTTAATTCTCATCGGGTCGAGATCCTGCCATGCAGATCCTAAACTTAGAAGGGGAATTGAGTTTTGAGAATTTAATTCTCCTAAAACAAAACTAGGGTTTAACCCTAATCAAGAATTTAATTCTTTCACATATCTGGGAATTTAATTCCTTTGAAAAGAAATCAGGGTTTCATCCTAAATAAGAATTTAATTCTTTCACGATAGGAATTTAATTCCTCCAAAATCAAAATTAGGATTTAACCCTATAAAGAATTCAATTCTTAAAAGATCTCTGTTCATGAAAAGAACTAGGGTCACGTGCCCCCACAAGCCCCTTGAAAAGATCCCCTGCAAAGAACTTTGAAGAATCACCTCACGTGCTCCCACGTGACTCCCAAAACGCAGAAAGAAAAAGCAAAGGAAATGAAAGCTTTGGGCGCTCTCACGTGTTATCACGTGACCCCTCAGCAAATGCTTTAACAATTGGCGCACAGATCCCCATCACGTGCCAACACGTGATGCTCTAAAATAAAAACAAAAGTGTTTAACACTTATTCGCAGATTTGAGGATAAACCAAAAGGAGATCTGGCTCCACATTTAGGGCACCCTCACGTGTCACCACGTGACCCCTAATGAGCATTCTAACAGACCAGAGCGGGGGCCTCCATCACGTGCTCACACGTGATGGCCGTCAGAATTAAAAGAGTTAAACACTGATCTGCGAAATAAAATAAGGGAAATCAGGGCGCTCTCACGTGTCCACACGTGACCCCTCTCTCCTTAGTGTTTAACACTAATCTGAAGACTTTGTTCCCAGTGTTTAACACTGATTTGCTTTAGTGTTTAACACTAATTTGAAATCTCTGATTACCAGTGTTTAACACTGATTTGCTTTAGTGTTTAACACTAATTTGAAAGCCCTGTTGCTAGTGTTTAACACTAACTTGCTAATCTTATTCCCAGTGTTCAACACTGTTGGTCTTTAGTGTTTAACACTACCTTTAGCCCAATTGGCTAAGTTTCTAGAGGCAAAGCCTCTCCTTCAATGGACCAACAGAGGGCCAATATTTCAAACATAATTGGACTTAGCCCAAACTGGCCATAAGTCCTCAAATCATCTTGAACTGAGCACATCTGTTCTTTCAAACAACTCATTGGTTCAAGGGTACATCTCTGAACTCCTCTGATATTTGTCGTTGTAATCCTTCAACGTCTTCAGAGAGGTGACGGGTCCCGACGACCACACATCAAGACGGACTGGGGGTCCTTAAACCCACGGACTTATGCGTCCTTAAACTAAAATACGGACAGTGGGGTCCTTAAACCCACGGACTTATGCGTCCTTAAACTACCTATGGACCCCCATGTCCCTAAACTGGAGATGGACCACTATGTCCCTAAACTGGAGTTGGACCACCATGTCCCTAAACTGGCAATGGACCACTATGTCCCTAAACTGGAACAATAGAGCCCAAACGCTCTTTTGTCGGATCTAAACGATCCCGTTAAGTTGATCTTAGTCTCAAACTGGACTAACGTATCCTTAACAAACGTTTAAGTTGATCTTAGCCTCAAATATGGCTAACGTATCCTTAAACCCTCAAACAGACTTTAGTCCCAAATTGGACTACAGGTCTCCCAATTAACTCTGGTTCAAGGGTACATCTCTGAACTCCTCTGACATCTGTCATTGTAATCCTTCAACGTCGTCAGAGAGGTGATGGGTCCCGACGGCCATACATTCAATGGACCACCATGTCCCTAAACTGGAACAATAGAGCCCAAACGCTCTTTTGTCGGATCTAAACGATCCCGTTAAGTTGATCTTAGTCTCAAATTGGACTAACGTATCCTTAACAAACGTTTAAGTTGATCTTAGCCTCAAATATGGCTAACGTGTCCTTAAATCAAACCTTCAAACAGACTTTAGTCCCAAATTGGACTATAGATCTCTCAACCAGCTTTGGTTCAAGGGTACATCTCTGAACTCCTCTGATATCTGTCGTTGTAATCCTTCAACGTCGTCAGAGAGGTGACGGGTCCCGATGGCCATACATGCAATGTCGGATCTAAACGATCCCGTTAAGTTGATCTTAGTCTCAAACTGGACTAACGCATCCTTAACAAACGTTTAAGTTGATCTTAGCCTCAAATATGGTTAACGTATCTTTAAACCCTCAAACAGACTTTAGTCCCAAATTGGACTACAGGTCTCCCAATTAACTCTGGTTCAAGGGTACATCTCTGAACTCCTCTGATATTTGTCGTTGTAATCCTTCAATGTCGTCAGAGAGGTGACGGGTCCCGATGGCCATACATGCAATGCCGGATCTAAACGATCCCGTTAAGTTCATCTTAGTCTCAAACTAGACTAATGTATCCTTAACAAACGTTTAAGTTGATCTTAGCCTCAAAAATGGCTAACGTATCCTTAAACCGAAACCCCAAACCCAAATCTAAGAAAACACGGATTTGGACTAATCCACGTCCTACGGGCGACGACATAAATTAGTCTCCGTATACAATCGACGGGCAACCACAAACAAAACAAACACCCACGACATGAAGTGACCAGCTAGAGAAGGAGAAAATTGTTACCGCCATGCGGTAGCGTAATTAACTGCAGGGGCTTGCGCCTGCAGGGAAGAGCATCCCCACAATCAAAAACCCCTCTAGCGAGGGGGAATCTGACGAAGTCTGCTACATCGGACGCATCCGTCTAAACCTCCGATACACGATGCCATAAATCAACTTGGCATCTTCGGAGAGGTGGACGGATAGCACCAATTAGCATCTGCCCCGAATCTCAGGCGAGACGCCCATGTCTTGGCCGCCATTCGAAGGGGAACAGATTCTGGCACGCCCGGTGGGACCTTTTCCTCTTTCCACTCCACACTTCGTGTGCCGTATTCGCGAACTAATCGCGGTTTACTGTGGTTGCCTGTGGATTCAAGGTACTAAGATTTGGTGTCTTGCTCCGTGCAGAAAATAAAAGATCGATGGCTTCGAACTGCATCGCCTGCAGCAACAACTCTCGCTCCGTCATTACTGGAGGAGTGACTTATGGGCCCCAAGCGGCCTCCCTTTTCAAAATGCCGGTGGAGCAGGTGGCTCAAGCCACCACTGGACTATTTTTTGGGACCATGCTCCCACCAATGAGCTTCAACGCCCCAATGACATTACAAGAAGCTCCAAAGAAGTCGGTCTTCGATCGACTTACCACTGTCGCGACCCCTCTCAACAGGTCGCCCAACTCCACTGCTTCAGGTTTTAATGGATTAGGCCAGAGCTCTATCGGGCCCATGAAGAAGCCTGCCATACCAGAAGGCGTTATCCCGAAGCGGATATGTTGGAGATAGTGCCCTCAGAGTCAATTATTGGATCACAGGCACGTGATTGCAATGATTGAGGGAGGACCTATCCCGGTAGGACAGTCTTACTCGAGATGATAGTATGCTATCTGGTTTATCTTTATCATCGTGTACTGCTTTAGGTGACCTGACATGTCGCTATTACACGTTGACAGAGCCCCTAGGATTCTTGCTTGACTGCCGGCAGTATGATGGCGATCATATAGGTGAGAGCTGGTGGTCTATAAGCACATCCTTAAAAGGTCCCTAGTCGTAGGAGTTTCGAGACAGGGCATCGATACTCCATTAGTAGACTAGTGTATACAGTCGAGACCCCGACGAGGGGCGGTGGCCGGTCTCACAAGCCACTGGTGTCAGTTGGTTCACCTAAGATGTATACAGGTGCTCATTGGGTTATGAGTACACCGGACAGGACTCGCCGGGAACCTGCTAGTTGGGATTATACCAGATGTCAGATAGCAGTTCCCTGGTGACATGTGTATAGGTTAGTTCATCGACCTGAGATCGTCATTTGTCTCGTGTGAGTTCCCACTGTGCTTTGATTACTACCCTACCACGGCTCAAAGGAGTCGTGCAAACAGGTTTTAGTTGGGTACAGTCCCGAGCCACATGGAGGCAGTGAGCGGATCTGCAGGGGTTCGTCTCTCCCGGTATTAGGGGTGAGGTCGCGCTGTGTCTAGGAGAGCCATTACACAAAGCCCTCGGCCGAGGCAGGAGATTTACTGGTAGGTATTCCAGTAGTATCTCAGGGTGTTCTGGGCTACACTCCGACACGACTTGTACCGCTTTTGGGGGTCTGACTTTTACCAACCCCCTAGGCCCGCCATGCGATGCTCATAGACGGACGGACCGGACTGTACGGATATTGTCACTGACAGGCTCAGTAGGGTGTCAGGATGAGTTCGCTCATCGACGTCCCTTTTGGTCAATAGCTGGTGGCCCGTCACGTATTGGCTTATACCTCTGACGTGCTAGTGGTTAAATCCACAGCCATAGTATTGACGAGTCTTTAGAGTCCACCACACTTACAGTTACTCAAGTTTTCGGGCGAAACGCTGTAGAGGCCGTATGGAGATATGGCAGGGTCCGATCAGATACGTGAGGTATTGCACGGATCAGGATCGAACAGTTTGTACTTATGGCCGTATAGTTATATGGCAGGGTTCGATCAGATGCGTGCGGTATTGCACGGATCAGGATCGAACGGATATTACTAGCCGGCTTTGGCTTAAGCCGGTCCTAGTTTAGTACAGTGTAGATTTTGTCTCATTGCATTTGTATCCGGACGGAATACAGATGCGGGTGTGTATGCACAGTATCGGGGTTTTCCTGTAATTTATTACGGGACCAGTTTTCTGGAGTTGCCAGTTTGCATTCCGTTCCGGCCGGTTTTCCTTTGTTCTTCCCCGGCCGGACTTTTCCGATGGAGGGGGTTATTTGCAGGTTTGCAAATAACAATTGTGGAGGGAGTTTCTTGCAATTGTTTTGTATATGATGGCATCTTTTCTTTTCAACCATCATTTTGATTCTTTCTTAGTCTTTTCCTTTGCTTTAATGAGATGAGAATGGATTAGGATTGATTTTGTGTTTTGTGATGATGATGTTTGGATGTGGTCACCCTTCATGCTCTCCTACACTCACCTCCCTCTTGCTTATGTATTCTTTGCTCCACCATTTCTAATATGATAAGTTTTTCATGGTTGAGAGAAAGAAGAAGATGAGAGCTTCATCTTGAGAGTTTCATTCTTGATCTCATTTTCTTGCTAGAAAAATGCAAGCACCATTTTTCTAATCTTGATTCCTCCATCATCTTCAAAGGCAACAAACCCCAAATGAGACATAGCATCTACACTACACATTCTACAGCATATCTTGAGCATGTCGAGTTGCCGGCTTCATGCCCGAGTTGCCTCGGTATTGAGGTGGGAGCCCGTAAAAGACGCAGGCGATGTGGTGCCCTTCCGGCGAGGAGGCGACGATGTGGAGGCAAGACTTTCCGCGGGAGATCGGGACGATGACGAGAAGACCGGAGGACTCGGATCACTCGGTATACTTCTCTTCCCATCTCTTGTTAGCTAGTGTAGGTTAATGGTTAACGATCCGGGTTTTCATTGTCCGCGGTAGCGCCGGTTTCCAAGTAAGGAAAAAATTTTGATTCCGCAATTTTGGCCTCGGATAGACGGCCGGGGCGCTGCCGTGGCGTAACATGGTATCAGAGCCACGCCATTAACCTTACCTAGCTTGTTCTAATGCGTTTTACTTATCCGATCGACCAAAATTCCAAAAACCGCGTTTTTGCATGCATCAGTTTTCTGTTGAATTTTTTCTTGCTCAAAAAATTTTTCAGGTTGTAGAAAAATGATGCACAAGAAATTCTAAGACCTCTGTAAAAATTCGAACCAGTCAGTCGATACCCCAAGCGCGGAACCGCGGCCAAAAACCCCACTTGGGCCGCGGTTCCGCCGCACTTTAGTATCCTCACTGTATCCAATTTTTACAGTGGGCTTGTGGGCTTATTTTGGGGTTTTTGGAATATTAAAATTGGGCCAATTATTTCTGTGAGTGCTACAGTTTTACTTGGGGGCCCACTTGTTAATTGTTTGATCGATCGGATATTTTTAAACACATTATTTCACAGTATTTACATTATATCTGCGACCGTGAATGTCACTTGATCGGTAAATCCCGTCTAACTGCTATAGCCCGGTTAGACGGATTTGCGAACGTGACTTTCACGTTGATGTTCTATGTTTATGCTGTGTTGTTGCGGATCGGTCGTGGGGGATAGCCTGGATGCAATGCTAGTACTGTTTTGTTGTATTATGTACATTTGATATTGCGGGGCGAGCGTCCGACATGTGGACTGCCGTCACTGCCTGTTTGTATTATTCTTTTGGGGCACGACCTGGTTGCGGTCGATGTACCCGGTGTATGTATATTTTTACTTTCTGTACTAGGATTACCCCGCGGAGGGGTGCACGGATAGCCGGGTTCTAGAGGGCAACGGGCCCGCATCTCATGGCATTGAGACGAAGGGGGCTTCACTCTAGGATTGGCGGGCTATTCGCCGCACTCGTAGGGGGTACAGGTTGACCCAGGAGGGGTGCCCAAGTTACCGGATTCCGTGAAGTGCTGGGTGGTCCATTCACGGTACTGAAGGGGGCTGCCTCGCTTCAGGTTTTGGCGGGTGACTTGCCGCGCCCGTAGGGGTCTAGGATTTCATTGCACAGGCTATCCACACGACCAGGGGAACGTCGGGTTTCAGCAGCGGCTCTGTGAAACCCGGGGATCCCAGATATCTGTATTGTTCTGTGATGCTGTACATTTCTGTGATGTTGCATTTTATCACGCCTTGAGCGAAATACAATATATTGGTATATATATTAGTAGATGTTGTATATGTTTTGCATCCGCGCTAGTCCAGTCCCCGCTCTGTCGTTAGTTAAGTAACCTAACGGGTGATGACGGGACCCAGTGGCGAATGCGGATGGCATATACGTACATCATTATTTTCGTTCTTTATTGGTGTGATCAATTGATGGGACTGCGTTGATTCGGATCAACGCAAGTTATAAACAAACCTATTCTGATGTTGTTGGAACTTTTTTCAAAAAGCTGTTATTGCAAGGACGTTCACTTTTGTTTTGCATCGTGGTATTCATTTGGAATATCCTGCTCCTCAGTCGACGAGGCAAGGGCCAAGATCCCTTCACCGGGAGTGACCCCTTGGACAGAAGTTTGCGTCAGGGCAATAACTTCACTATAGCCGATTACTTTTGCTTTGCATCGTGGTATTCAGTTGGAATATCCTGCACCTCATTCTACGGGGAAAGAGCCGAGATCCCTTCACCGGGAGTGACCTCTTTAGCAAAGGTTTTTGTCACTATATTTTTATAAAAGTTATCCGGTTCCTTCAACGATATCAAGTTCATTACATTAAAGGTTTTTCGCCAAAAACCAGCCGTAGCCCTCCGTCATTTCAGATTAGTATTGCTTAGTATTCGCGCTACGTTTGTCGTTGCTATTCGCCGAGGCGTAGTGTGCGGTAGCTCTGTAATGCTTTCTGTCGTATGGATATGTGGATTGGTTAGGACAGTCGTACGACTTTGTTGATTATTCGTCAAGGGTCGTGCGGGTGGGTTTAACGCAATCAAGATAATGATGGGTTGAACTTGACTAGGACCTTTTGATTTGTTGATTATTCGTCAAGGTCACTTGGGTCCTAGGGGTAAAAATCACATCGGGGGTTTCAAAAGAACTGAAACTTGCCAGGCATGCGCATACCTTCTGGAGTGTGGTGACTTGAGTGGATTCCGTCAAGTTATCATGCGATGATAGTTGGATCCCGATTTCCACTGATGAGTTGGTTTACTCCTCGGGTGATCCCGACTAATTCTTCTTTCAGGTTTGGAGGAGAATTTGAGGTACAGTGGGAGGTTTCCTGATTAGACAAAGTGACAACCATTCTGATCTTGGTTAGAGTGCACGCTGAGTGTTTCTTTTCTCTCTCTCTTTAGCAGCGACCATTGACCCGACCCTGGACTTTGACTCAGTGACCAAGTTGACCGAACCTTCTTAACACTGGCTTTTGGATTGTCAGAGTTGCAGACCTCATTGCCACTCCTACTTTTACCCTTTTCTCCAGGACACCCCGCATTACTGCGAACGTCCACTTCCATTGGACAAAACCATCGTATGGTTATATACGAACTCGAAGGACTTCGAGGATGGTTTCCGGTTCTGGAGAAAACAGATAGGATTACTCAGTTGTCTTTTCCCTTTTACCTTCTCTCAAGTTGTGAGTACTCCTTGGTTTAGGAGATAGTACACCTATTACGCAAATTGGATAGTCTTCTTCCAAACCTTAGGCTGGTGCCGACCGGTAGGGAATGAAGAAAACCAATTAGCCTAAACGGTGTGCAGAAGGTATTAAGATTAAGACAAAGCAAGGGATTAGTAAGAGGGCAAAGTAAATTGCGACTGCTATTCACGACCGAACCAAGTATTTCTTCGCCAATCCTAAATCACCTTTGTATTTCTCCAGGACACTCCGTATCACTACGAAGATCCACAGTTCATTTGGATACTCCATCGTATGGTTATATACGAACTCGAAAGGAACTTGTTCCAGTTCGGGGATGGATTCTGGTTCAGGAGAAATAGGAATAAAGTACATTCAGGTGTCTTTTATCTTCACCTTCTCTCGCATTGTGAGTGCTCCTAGGATTAGGACAGTACACTCTTTTATGCCTTTTGGATAGTCTTCTTCCAAACCATAGGCTGGTGCCGAACGGTAGGGAAGGAAGAAAACCATTTGGCCTAAAGGGGGGTACAGAAGGTAATGACTAAAGACATAGAAAAGGATTTGGAGAGGTGGCAAAGAATTATACGGTTATAGTTGTGAATCTGGATAATGGTAGAGGCATTACTAGGAATACCAGGATACCCCATCGAAACATTTCAATGTTTCAGTTCAACTGTGTACTGTTAAAAGAAAACTGATTTCCCGATTAGACACTTACTCCAGGGTATGTATTTACCAGGTATGATTCTCACATCTGTATGGTTTTACAGATGATGAGTGGGAGTAAGTTATTGGGAATTGGGTGATCATCCTCATTATATCGGGATTCGTTGTAATCGGTGATATTTGAGGAAGTCACCTGGGTTGTTTGCCGGACGGCAATTATTTGGTTTTGAATATCCGCGGTTATGCACCAATTTCAAATTGATATATCTGTACGTCTATTTTTATAGAGTGAGATATACCTTTTGATATTATGTCGATGACATTTACCTATATCAGTGGATGGTTAGGTAAGGAGCATTAAACAGTGGTGTAATTCTTCTTAACCATAAGTACAGTTTTCAACCTACGACGCACAGTGAAAGAGTTGTTAGACTCAGCGGACTTATACAGAGTATTGTATGTTGTCCAGTGTCCATTAGGACAGAGGGGTTGGTCCTCATACTATATTCTGTTTACTTTTAACTTCTCTAGTTCTTAGACATGTGTTTCGTAGAAACACAGGGTCTAAGTTTTGAGGAGTTATAGGTATTTGAATAGAGTAGAGAACCAGGTATAGCAAGTATCGGGATTCTTCAAAGTGATCGAAGATGTAGATACTTGTGTATGGTATTCAGTTGATAGTAATGATAAAGAGAAATTGCTTCTCTTTCAGGTTACTCATAATTAGAAGCATTCCTAAGTTGAGTAACGCTGATCGGCCTCCTTCCATTTAGTTTACATGCACTGAAGATAGCTGCATGATTTGAATCTGGTTCAATTGAATCAGTGCCTCTGGTTCTATATTGGATATAGAACAGTTCATATCTTGACATTGTTAAGGTATGGGGAGTTGTCCGGCTTATGCTTAAAACCAGACTCTGGATAACTCAAGGCACGTTTCTGTAATGGCTGTTTGTGGGTTGACCCAGGCTATGACGAGGGTTGACTTTCTACCATCTTGACTCGCCACAGTTTTAACAAAAATGGATTTTTTCAGAAAAACAGTAGTGGGAGTATGGTAGAACTGGAAGTAATTCCAGAACCACAAACGATTACTGAAGATTTCACAGGAACCTAAAGATTCAATCTGGTTTGACATTCCATTGGCCACTCCGCAGATTTGGTGGGTAACCTCAGGCACTCGAGAGGTACTTCGGTATGCTCAAGGACGGTGGCAGGGAGGTTCTTGTTTACCCAGACTTACCATTGCTGTTGTTCCAGACTATGAGACCCGGCAGGAGGATGAGTATAGCGTCGTTCTAAACTAGCTTTAGAAGTGCACGTCTATATGACTCTGGCAGAGGGTTGTCGTAGTCAGTGGGAGCAGCGGAAGCATTGGTGGTCATCAGGCTTATGTCTATTTATAGACTAAAGCAGTTATAGCGGAGATAGATCATCTATTTCTGACCTAACAGTCATAGGTTTGACTTCATCAGAACAGGGGATGGATCTGTTGAGAAGGTAGTAGAGTATGATGTCCTGGTATTTGGATGACATACACAGAATAGGAAAAGATACTCCTATACTACGATCGGTTATACTTTGGTCGTCACACAGTGGTTTCTCCACAAAGGACTTGGATATTATATCGTTCATTCTGGTTACTAGATCTATGGTTTTAGATCTAGATTTGGGTGGTTTCCTGATCAGTCGAAAATACTGCATATTTTAACCGGCAATTTCCTTGTCATCTGCATACATATAGGAGAGTACGATATTCATAATTCACATATTAGCTAATTGGTCGCAAAATATCAAATTACATGTATTCGACCTTAAAACCGGAAATTCTAGGGAAATTAACTGCATTGCATTACATAGCATATTTTCTATATCTTGCAACCCCTATTCTGAAGTCTATGCAGGAAAAGAGATACTTGCTCGATCAATTCATTGCTCGACCATTACAATTGCTCGTAAACTCATTGAAAGCAAATCTGGTATCAACATAGAAGGGCTACTGCAATTCTGAACATCAAAGAATAATCTATACAGCAGTACAAAGCAACTGCAGAAAGCACAGTTCCCAAGACCACCAAGGCGCGGCGGAAGCGCGGCCCAAAGCCACCTCACGCGGCGGATCCGCGGCTGAACCAGGGAATCAACTTCTCAAACTTCATCAAAACTCCAGTGCTAGTACCTGCAGCTCAAAAAATGCATACAAACTTCCAGAAGATTCCAGATACTTTCACCAGATCAGCAAATTCCCAAACTACCCTAATTTTCTAGAACTTTCCTAAACCCTTGCTTAAATCCTAAGCTAAACCTCAACAAACTTTGGGAGGGAAAGTCTAATTCAAACCTAAACCTAGTTCTATAAATAGGACCCTAGGCTCTCTCATTTCTGATCTTAGAATCTTAGAAATCTTGGGAAAAATCTTGATTCAATCTTGGAGAGTGATAGATTCAACCCATTTTTAGTTTAGCCATTCTCTTTCTCCATCTTCTTCTTCCTCAAGATTAGTGAGAAATCTTGTAGGAAACCCTAACCCTAATTCCACTCCAAATCCAACATCTTGAGTACCAAATCAAGCGAGAAGTCTTCAACCTCTTAGGAGCCGAGCCGATCTTCCATCGGGCAAGTGATCCAAGCCGATCCGCGATCCACGGAGACGAGCGAAGCCAAGTCGACAATCAAGTTCCTCCTCTTGTAGTTCTTGAGTGATTGTAACGGAATTGTTGATATAAATAAAAGGTGAAATTCGTTAATCTTGCTTTCTTTTAAAATTCCGCATCATGTTATCTTTACTGTTCTTGAATATTGTCTATGTGGTGATGCGCGAGTAAAACTCCGCTCGTTAAGGAGTCGAGAAGATCTTTAGTATGATGATGTAGCAAATTTGTAATCAATTCTTGAATCCCACGAGATTGTAAACCCTAGCTATTTCAAGAATTGACAACCCAATTCGATTTGATGCTTTCTTGATCAACATCGCTCGAGATTGGGGTGATCCGATCGATTCTTGAAATTACTAGAGGCTAGAATATAAATGGTATCCTCGAAAGAGCAAGGGTTAAGAGATGAAACTTTAATTTCATCAAGAAAACCCTAATTCTCGTCGATAACCATTGATCTAGCATCAATTCTTCAAAGGACAAGAATATGAAATATTATAGACTACAACACATCTAAAGATCCTATCGATTCCTACGAGCCTCTTTATCAGTTTGGATTGTCGTTTGGAAAATTCCATTGAAACCGATTCTTGTTGTTTATAGTTCTTGATTCTTTAGAAAAGATTAGTGACACACGAATACAAATCAATCAATTGAATCGTGTTTTCTCTTATTGTTGCTTAACATTTCATTTCAAACAAATAAAGGTACAAACGAATCTCGAGATCCCTGAGGACGATCCGCACTCATTCATTAACTTCAACTGACACCGTTGTTTGATTGCGGTCAAATATTTTTGGTTGTGATTTCTTTACTATTTGATTCGATAAACACATCCACGAAAATCATCAAATCAAAATGGCGCCGTTGCCGGGGATCGCGCGTTAATTCGTTACATTTTATAGTTTGAAGTGAAAGAATTATTACGTTTCATTTCTTGAAATCAAAATTCGTACAAACTCTTATACGTGTGTTGTGAATTGATTGCAAGGTGATCTGGAGCATTCTGAGCTGTGGAAAAATTATTTGGGATATACCAGAGAGCTGGAGAAAGCAACAGAGACCCACTGTTGAAATTTGGTACAGTGAACCCACTGTTGGACCGCGGAAGCGCGGCCTGAGCCCAGTGTTCGCGGCGGAAGCGCCGCAGTGTAGGGGGTTCTCTGGAAAATTTTTCTTCAGGTGATTTCTCTCTCTCTCCTCTCTCCCTTTTTAGCTCCAACTAATCCTTTCTGCAGGATTCTTTGCAAACAATAGCTGCGCCGCAAAAGCAAATTAAAATTGTGCGTGATTTTGCTTTTCTTGGTTGTTTTGCATTGCTAATACGGAAAATTAAGGGGCACGGCCAAATCCAAATTAGGTGGGGATTTCATTACCCTTCCTAGGCCCCGAAAACCACCAAACTTGCATCCGCATTTACCCCCATTAACTAAAAGAAATCTAGAGATGACTCTAAGGACTGTCGCGCTCATTTAGGACAAGAGAGGGCCGTGGGTAATTCATTGCTTATCCGCGTTTTTCTGTGGTGCCTAAGGCGAGTGTGTCTAAGGCTAGTGGTTATTAATTAGGTCCACTGTAGTGGTGGTTCCTTCCCACTTACCTGGCACTTATCCGGCCACAGGGGGACAAAGAGGCAGTGAAGGATTGATCCCGCGACTTGTCTTTTGGCAGTTAGGAGCGGTCTAGAGCCGGACCTAGGTGACCATTAGATTCTAGGGTTTGTGTTGCTGCATTTGGTTGTCGCATCATTTTTTTCAAAATCCGTCCCTTTTCAAAAGCAAACACCGCATTCATTTTACCCCTAATTATAAGCCAACCCTGCCACTTGTACTAACCCTTTTTAGTACAAGATAGGCTGGACACGGGATTCTAGTGCCCGTTTAGTCCGCGTACCTTTTATCGACTCTGAAGTCGATAATTCTCCATTTACCTTTTCTTTACCTACTACCACACCCACACCGATGGATCCGAATCCATCAAACTTCTTTAACCCCAATCTGCCACCGTCCGTTGGTGCGCAGAATCCTCCACACATTTCTCTTCAGGAAAGATGTTATCCACTTAGAGGTCCTCTTTCGACCTGCTTATCCACACCACCAGCAAACGGGGATAACTTTGAAATAAAGCCCCAGTATATCAACCTTCTACCTAAGTATCACGGACTCGAGACCGAGGACGCTTACGTTTTCATTACCAAATTTGAAAACGTATGCGCTATGATGGGTACGTCTCAACTTTCTGTGGATGCGATGCGTCTACGACTTCTTCCTTTTACCTTGTGCGATATAGCCGAGAAGTGGCTATATAACACCACCGCACACTCCATCACAAATTGGGAAGAATTCGTCGCAGCATTCCTAAAGAAATTTTACCCAGTCCAACGAACGGCTCGAATTCGTAGTGAATTGAACCAATTTGCCCAGCTCCCTACCGAACCATTTTCAAAGTACTTTGAACGTTTCAAGGATTTAATGGTTCAATGTCCTCATCACGGCATCCCGAGATGGGAGTTGTGCCGAATCATCTATGAGGGCAGTAACCCTAGCACGAAACAAAGCCTTGAAAATATGTGTCAGGGTACATTTATGACTAAAGACGATGGGGAAGCCTGGCGATACTTAGAAGAATTCGCTGAAAAATCACTGATTTGGGAGAGTGGAACCCAACCATTGAATAGGGGTGGCGTACACCAAGTAGATGTATCCATAGGTATTCGAGCTGAAATGGCAGCAATGCAAAAGAAGCTCGACGCTATGGAACACAAATTTGCAGCAGCCTCCCTAAACCCGGTATCACTCCCCAAAACTATTTGTGGGTGCTGTTCTGATCCGTCACATTTAACGGAAGAATGTCCTTTAAACTCGGCGTTTCAAGGTCACGAGCATTCTAATGCCGCATTTCAACGACCTCGAAACGATCCATATTCTTCCACGTACAATCAGGGTTGGAGGAACCACCTGAATTTTGCTTGGAACCAAAATCAATCTCAAAACACGGTTCCAAACACAAATAACTTTCAAAGGGCTCTTCCTCCACCACAACAGCAACCCCTCCAACTCACTCAGCACCCCTACCAGTCACAAAATTTCCAAAACCAGGGCAACACTCATGCACAGTCTAATCCTATGCAGTCCTGTTCTGACGATTTCTCTCAATTTACTCAAACCATGAAATCACTTTTATCCAATTTCATGGAGGTTTCAACTGAGGTTAGATCTTCCGTCAATGAAATAAAGAAAAACTCAGCGTCACAAGCTGAGAGTATTAGAACGATGGAAGCTGAAATCGCACGCCTCAAAGCTGAAATGAGTGCGAGAGAAAAAGGGAAACTTCCCTCTCAACCCCTACAGAATCCTGGGCATTACAATGTAAATGCCATTACCACGTTGAGATCGGGAAGAGTGCTGAATAATAATGTCGGGAAAGATATTGATAATACTGAAAATCATGTCAAAACCCCGGCTGAGACCTTTCCACATACACACACTTCTCCTTCTGATCCTTCTTCTTCTACCAAACCACCTTCGCACGAGCCTATTCTCCAGTTCCCTTTAGGCTCAACACCTTCACCCAACCCTTATAGTTCTCCACAGACGGTCCCCACACCTCTTTTGGGATCTCGTCTACCCCCCTTTCCTTCTCCTATGATGGACCCCGCGCTTATTGCGAAAGCACCTTACCCGAACCGGCTAAGGGCTAACAGAACGAATCCTCATATGGAGAAAATTTTAGAAATGTTCAAACAGGTTAACATCAATATCCCTCTCCTAAATGCGATTCAACAAGTCCCCGCTTATGCGAAAATTCTAAAGGACTTGTGCACTAGGAAGAGGAAGACTCAAGTGCCGAAGAAGATCTTTATGGCTAATAATATCAGCACTGCTTTTATTCCCCAGCTACCAAAGAAACGAAAGGACCCAGGATGTCCTACAATATCGATTTCGATTGGGGGTAAAAACATAAATCGTGCTCTTTTAGACCTTGGCGCGAGTGTTAACCTGTTACCTTATTCTGTCTATGAGCAATTAGGAATTGGAGAGCTGAAACCTGCTCATTGTACTCTCCAGATGGCGGACCGATCTATCACCAAACCAAGGGGTGAATTAGAGGATGTGTTGATAAAGGTCGGGGAATTTGTTTTCCCTGTAGACTTCATTGTGCTCGACACACATCCTGTAGCAAACCCTCGGGGCCAAATTCCGGTGATTTTAGGTCGTCCTTTCCTTGCCACTTCCAACGCTGTTATAAATTGTAGAAATGGTTCAATGAATTTATCATTTGGAAATATGACCATTGAACTAAATATCTACAGAGTTGGGAGTCAGCCATCAGAACCTAGTGCTCATATTTTAGATGTGTGTTCTGTCCATGAGATCGCTCCCGATAGTTGTGGAGCCGAGGAACTTTGCTTTAATGATCTCGATGACATTAGCACATCTCTGCTTGATCTTACACTTGATCTTAGTGAGGACACTTCACTTACACTTGAGTCCTGCACTTCTGACTTTTCTCCACCCGAGTCTGTATCTTTCACAGGCTCTGAGCTTCTTTGTAAATCCAAAAATCATTCTATGATCCTTCCTTCGATCATTTCTCCGCCTGAATTAGATCTCAAGGTCTTACCTTCTCACCTAAAATATGCATATCTTGGTGAGAACAAGACTTTACCGGTTATAATTTCCACTTCTCTTGCATCAGAGCAAGAGAATGCACTTTTATCGGTATTAAGATCTAATAAAGAGGCGTTTGGTTGGAGTATGGCGGACATCAAAGGGATCAGTCCCTTGATAGTTGAACATCATATACATGTGATGGATGATGCCAGACCGACCCGAGAACCACAGAGACGGTTAAATCCCGTCATGAAGGAAGCTGTCATGAAAGAGATCGTCAAATGTTTAGATAGTGGTATTATATACCCGATCTCCGATAGCCAGTGGGTAAGTCCTATACACGTCGTTCCTAAGAAATCCGGCATCACAGTTATCACAAATGAAGCGAATGAGTTGATTCAAACACGCACCCAAACTGGGTGGCGTGTATGCATCGATTATAGAAAACTCAACGCTGCCACGAGGAAAGATCATTTTCCTCTACCATTTATTGATCAAATGCTGGAACGCTTAGCGGGACGACAATACTATTGTTTCATGGACGGTTACTCAGGCTACAATCAGGTCCCCATCGCCAAAAAGGATCAAGATAAAACCACTTTTACTTGTCCTTTTGGTACCTTTGCTTACAGTCGCATGCCCTTCGGGCTATGCAATGCTCCCGCTACCTTTCAGCGGTGTATGATGGGGATATTCTCTGATATGGTAGAGAATTTCCTGGAGATCTTTATGGACGACTTTTCGATTTTTGGAGACTCTTTTTCTGAATGCCTAGCGAATCTGGACGCTGTTCTTACTCGATGCAAAGAGAAGAACTTGACTTTAAACTGGGAAAAATGCCACTTTATGGTCCAAGAAGGAATAGTCCTTGGACATGTCATTTCACAGAAGGGCATTGAGGTTGACAGAGCTAAAGTAGATGTCATTCAAAACTTCCCTCATCCCAAAAGCGTCAAAGATATTCGCTCTTTCCTTGGCCATGCTGGCTTTTATAGGAGATTTATAAAGGACTTTAGCAAAATTGCTAGACCTTTAACACTACTCCTGGCCAAGGATACCACCTTCCACTTTGACTCGGATTGCGAGACAGCTTTCAACTCACTTAAACACTCACTCACTTCAGCCCCAGTTTTATCATCACCAAATTGGGACTACCCCTTTGAGCTGATGTGTGACGCATCTGATTTTGCAGTAGGTGCTGTCCTTGGACAACACATTGAAAAGATGCCACACGTGATTTACTATGCTAGTAAGACCCTGAATGATGCGCAAATCAATTATACAACCACAGAGAAAGAACTATTAGCGGTTGTATTCGCATTAGAGAAATTCAGGCCTTACTTAATCGGCTCACCTATTGTTGTATATACTGATCATTCCGCTTTAAAACATCTGTTGGCGAAGAAAGATGCCAAAGGTCGACTAATACGTTGGATCCTTCTTTTACAAGAATTCGATCTTGTTATCAAAGATAAGAAAGGATGTGAAAATGTAGTAGCTGACCACCTTTCACGCATCGTTTCTTCCCCTGTGACCCTGCCAATCAATGACTCATTCCCTGACGAACAACTCTTGAGCGTATCATCTGAACCATGGTTCAGGGATATTGTGAACTATCATGCCACGGGATTGATACCAAGCGATTGGTCAAAACAGGACAAATACCGCTTTCTTTCCCAAGTAAAACACTATTACTGGGACGAGCCTTATTTGTTTAAATACTGTCCTGATCAGATCATTCGCCGGTGCGTCCCGAATGAGGAGTTCAAGAGTATTCTTTCATTTTGTCATGATCAGGCCTGTGGGGGTCACTTTGGTCCAAGAAAAACAGCGGAAAAGGTTTTGCAATCTGGATTTTATTGGCCGACCTTATTCAAGGACGCATTTGAACATTGCAAAACCTGTACACAATGTCAGTATACGGGTAGAATATCCCAAAGGAATGAAATGCCTCAGCAACCCATTCTGGTTGTTGAAATGTTTGATGTTTGGGGCATAGATTTTATGGGTCCTTTTCCCAACTCCTTTGGGAATCTGTACATATTGCTGGCGGTTGATTATGTTTCCAAGTGGGTAGAAGCCATTCCAAGTCGCACTAATGACAGGAAAGTTGTCATTAAGTTCTTGAAAGAGAATATCTTCTCGCGATTTGGACACCCACGCGCTATTATTAGCGATAATGGGACACACTTCTGCAACAGATCTTTCGAGACTCTGATGCGGAAATATTCAATCAACCACCGTCTTTCTACACCCTATCACCCCCAAACAAGCGGGCAGGCTGAGATCTCAAACAGACAAATCAAACTTATCCTGGAGAAAACTGTTGCCAAAAATAGAAAAGATTGGTCGACCAAATTGACGGATGCTCTTTGGGCATTCAGGACTGCATATAAGACCGACCTAGGAATGTCTCCATATAGGATAGTTTTTGGTAAAGCATGTCATCTACCTGTTGAGATAGAACATAAAGCATTGTGGGCTATAAAGGAAATTAATTTTGATTTAAACCTTGCTTGCAACTTTCGGAAGCTGCAACTAAACGAGCTAAGCGAACTCCGCGATGAAGCTTATGATAATGCTGTAATCACAAAGAATAGGACTAAGGTTTTTCACGATAAAAACATTGTAAGGAAAACATTTTTGCCTGGTCAACAAGTCCTTCTTTATGATTCACGATTACACCTTCATGCGGGTAAGCTCCGATCTCGTTGGAAGGGACCTTTTGTTGTGCGGTCTGTATACCCGCACGGGGCAGTTGATGTTGAAAATGTTAAAAACGGCACTGTTTTCAAAGTAAATGGACATAGATTAAAGCCGTATTTTTCCACTGACCCCACGGAGGAGCTCTTGTTCTTACAAGAGCCAGTTTATCTTGATTAAAATTCCTCCGTCTCACTTTCATGTCCAGTATATCATTGTATCATATTTTGAATGAAGGTGAGTAAATAAAACAAGTTTGGGGGAAGTTCTTCACTTATATATTTTGCCCCCACTAATAATTCCTCCCAGATTTACAGATTTTTGTAGGTATAACTGTCGGCAACAGTGAGGACACTGTTGAAAACAAGTTTGGGGGAGGTTTGTGCTTATTTTCGCATCATTTGCATATCATCTGCATAAGCACAAAACATTTTTTTAAAAAAAAAAAAAAAAAATCTATAAAAATTAAAAAATTTTCAAAACCCATAAAAATTTAAAAATTTTCAAATATAAAAATAATTTTAATATTTACACTTTTTTGTATATAAATAAGATAATGAAAGTTTAGACAGTGAACAATTACATCCATGAGATTAGAAAAATTTAAGAAAACTAAGAAAATTAGAAGTTTTCTTATACGAACTAGTAATAAGTAGTTATGAGCCGTTGTCCCAAGGGTTAGTAAGATGAAAGACGTCACTAATCTGAGGATAAAAATAAGTCTGAAAAATAGTTTCTATTCTGGAAGCCAAACATTTTGAACGTTGCTACCCTGCTATTCGCACTTACACACGTCTTAAAGCCTGGGATAGTAGAGGATACCTTGAAATGCTCTTGTCTTAAAGCCAAAAGTATGAAAAGAAAAAGTATTTTGAAAGTGGTGAGAAAAATGGACACTGGTTTTGTTATCACCAAGGGCAAGAAAAATATATAGCAAAAGGGTGCTTCTTCACCTAGTGCCCCAAGGTCAACTGGTCTGGGAGTCACTGCTATGCCTGAGGTGGTGCAAGATTAGGAAAATACACCAAGTTAGCATGCACATCAGTAATCGGTCGGTTAGTACCTCAAGAAGTATTAACGGTCGCATGAAAGTGTGTAAGCAATCTCGTTTGCCAAGAAGTACTGAGGTCGATGGGCAAGAGTATGATAGCTTGAATTGAATTCTCCGGGTGTAGGGATGTCTTTACACACACGCAGGGTGATATGATCGATGTTTGGAATAAAGATAGGAATGAAGAATAAGACGATGTTTTATTGAGGGAGGACGTGATTTCTGACATTTTTTCATGACCATTAAGATAGGGCTCATGACAACCGAAAAGCTAGCTTAGTTGGAAACCCTAATTTTCACGGTCTTTCTTTTATAATTCTTTTCTTTAAATGTAATATTCATGATCTTGCTTTTATTTTTGGATTTTGTGGGTGCAATCCGCTGAAAACCCTCAGGAGACAACACTCCTCCTACTAGGGACACCTAGAGGTTTAAAGGCTTGTTGCACGTGCTCAGTGCAATCGTGTTGCCTACGAAAGTGTGCTAGTTAGTTTTTTCTCTTTCTTTGTTTTCTCCTTCTCTTTTTAATAAAACATTCTCTCGAGACGATCGAAATTAAGTTTGGGGGTATTTGATCAGTCGAAAATACTGCATATTTTAACCGGCAATTTCCTTGTCATCTGCATACATATAGGAGAGTACGATATTCATAATTCACATATTAGCTAATTGGTCGCAAAATATCAAATTACATGTATTCGACCTTAAAACCGGAAATTCTAGGGAAATTAACTGCATTGCATTACATAGCATATTTTCTATATCTTGCAACCCCTATTCTGAAGTCTATGCAGGAAAAGAGATACTTGCTCGATCAATTCATTGCTCGACCATTACAATTGCTCGTAAACTCATTGAAAGCAAATCTGGTATCAACATAGAAGGGCTACTGCAATTCTGAACATCAAAGAATAATCTATACAGCAGTACAAAGCAACTGCAGAAAGCACAGTTCCCAAGACCACCAAGGCGCGGCGGAAGCGCGGCCCAAAGCCACCTCACGCGGCGGATCCGCGGCTGAACCAGGGAATCAACTTCTCAAACTTCATCAAAACTCCAGTGCTAGTACCTGCAGCTCAAAAAATGCATACAAACTTCCAGAAGATTCCAGATACGTTCACCAGATCAGCAAATTCCCAAACTACCCTAATTTTCTAGAACTTTCCTAAACCCTTGCTTAAATCCTAAGCTAAACCTCAACAAACTTTGGGAGGGAAAGTCTAATTCAAACCTAAACCTAGTTCTATAAATAGGACCCTAGGCTCTCTCATTTCTGATCTTAGAATCTTAGAAATCTTGGGAAAAATCTTGATTCAATCTTGGAGAGTGATAGATTCAACCCATTTTTAGTTTAGCCATTCTCTTTCTCCATCTTCTTCTTCCTCAAGATTAGTGAGAAATCTTGTAGGAAACCCTAACCCTAATTCCACTCCAAATCCAACATCTTGAGTACCAAATCAAGCGAGAAGTCTTCAACCTCTTAGGAGCCGAGCCGATCTTCCATCGGGCAAGTGATCCAAGCCGATCCGCGATCCACGGAGACGAGCGAAGCCAAGTCGACAATCAAGTTCCTCCTCTTGTAGTTCTTGAGTGATTGTAACGGAATTGTTGATATAAATAAAAGGTGAAATTCGTTAATCTTGCTTTCTTTTAAAATTCCGCATCATGTTATCTTTACTGTTCTTGAATATTGTCTATGTGGTGATGCGCGAGTAAAACTCCGCTCGTTAAGGAGTCGAGAAGATCTTTAGTATGATGATGTAGCAAATTTGTAATCAATTCTTGAATCCCACGAGATTGTAAACCCTAGCTATTTCAAGAATTGACAACCCAATTCGATTTGATGCTTTCTTGATCAACATCGCTCGAGATTGGGGTGATCCGATCGATTCTTGAAATTACTAGAGGCTAGAATATAAATGGTATCCTCGAAAGAGCAAGGGTTAAGAGATGAAACTTTAATTTCATCAAGAAAACCCTAATTCTCGTCGATAACCATTGATCTAGCATCAATTCTTCGAAGGACAAGAATATGAAATATTATAGACTACAACACATCTAAAGATCCTATCGATTCCTACGAGCCTCTTTATCAGTTTGGATTGTCGTTTGGAAAATTCCATTGAAACCGATTCTTGTTGTTTATAGTTCTTGATTCTTTAGAAAAGATTAGTGACACACGAATACAAATCAATCAATTGAATCGTGTTTTCTCTTATTGTTGCTTAACATTTCATTTCAAACAAATAAAGGTACAAACGAATCTCGAGATCCCTGAGGACGATCCGCACTCATTCATTAACTTCAACTGACACCGTTGTTTGATTGCGGTCAAATATTTTTGGTTGTGATTTCTTTACTATTTGATTCGATAAACACATCCACGAAAATCATCAAATCATTTCCCAATCTGGGTACTTAGACGGCATTCTATGAGTATTTAGAATGGACGACTCCTGGCACGGTAGTGTACCTGCAGGTGATGGAGTCACCCTCTCTAAAGGTGTCTTACAGACTAAAGGGGAGAGGGATACACATGATTGACAGATCACTTGCTTAGGCAATTGAGTCAATCATGAGATGTCAAGTACCACACCAGATGTTGTTCTTGCAGTAGAAGCAATAAATTGATATTGATCCAATCCTGGAGAAACAGTCGGAAGCAGTTTTAGAACATAAGTTGATGTTCTAGGGATATGATAACAACAGCCTCATTTGGGAGACAGTTATCATTCCAGGCTTCCAAGGTGACATGGACGACAAGGAGGTTGTCAGAGTTATAGTTTTTCCTTCTGACGAGGGGCAGTATTTTGGACAGGTGGTCTAAGGCAATACTGAGGGTGGCATGGCGCAGGATACTGATTAAGTTCAGTTGACGATACAGTCTAAGAAGTTTGGATTTGGAGTTCATTTATAAGCTAGGTCCAATCAGACATCCAGACATTCTAAGACAGGTATTGCTCATTTCGGGAGATGGCTTTCTCCGCGAACTTGAGATATAGAGAGACATAGAAAGAAACATCACAGCGGATCCACTCACTGAGGCTATTCCTCGAACGCAATAGTTTCGCAAATGAGCTTTGTGAGACTGACTAGTAGAGGAGTTGGGTGTTCGGTATCACACGGGCTGTGAGTATGCGGCATCGCAATAATTAGCCTTGAGTGCAAGTGGGAGATTATTGGAGATAGTGCCCTCAGAGTCAATTATTGGATCACAGGCACGTGATTGCAATGATTGAGGGAGGACCTATCCCGGTAGGACAGTCTTACTCGAGATGATAGTATGCTATCTGGTTTATCTTTATCATCGTGTACTGCTTTAGGTGACCTGACATGTCGCTATTACACGTTGATAGAGCCCCTAGGATTCTTGCTTGACTGCCGGCAGTATGATGGCGATCATATACGTGAGAGCTGGTGGTCTATAAGCACATCCTTAAAAGGTCCCTAGTCGTAGGAGTTTCGAGACAGGGCATCGATACTCCATTAGTAGACTAGTGTATACAGTCGAGACCCCGACGAGGGGCGGTGGCCGGTCTCACAAGCCACTAGTGTCAGTTGGTTCACCTAAAATGTATACAGGTGCTCATTGGGTTATGAGTACACCGGACAGGACTCGCCGGGAACCTGCTAGTTGGGATTATACCAGATGTCAGATAGCAGTTCCCTGGTGACATGTGTACAGGTTAGTTCATCGACCTGAGATCGTCATTTGTCTCGTGTGAGTTCCCATTGTGCTTTGATTACTACCCTACCACGGCTCAAAGGAGTCGTGCAAACAGGTTTTAGTTGGGTACAGTCCCGAGCCACATGGAGGCAGTGAGCGGATCTGCAGGGGTTCGTCTCTCCCGGTATTGGGGGTGAGGTCGCGCTGTGTCTAGGAGAGCCATTACACAAAGCCCTCGGCCGAGGCAGGAGATTTACTGGTAGGTATTCCAGTAGTATCTCAGGGTGTTCTGGGCTACACTCCGACAAGACTTGTACCGCTTTTGGGGGTCTGACTTTTACCAACCCCCTAGGCCCGCCATGCGATGCTCATAGACGAACGGACCGGACTGTACGGATATTGTCACTGACAGGCTCAGTAGGGTGTCAGGATGAGTTCGCTCATCGACGTCCCTTTTGGTCAATAGCTGGTGGCCCGTCACGTATTGGCTTATACCTCTGACATGCTAGTGGTTAAATCCACAGCCATAGTATTGACGAGTCTTTAGAGTCCACCACACTTACAGTTACTCAAGTTTTCGGGCGAAACGCTGTAGAGGCCGTATGGAGATATGGCAGGGTCCGATCAGATACGTGCGGTATTGCACGGATCAGGATCGGACAGTTTGTACTTATGGCCGTATAGTTATATGGCAGGGTTCGATCAGATGCGTGCGGTATTGCACGGATCAGGATCGAACGGATATTACTAGCCGGCTTTGGCTTAAGCCGGTCCTAGTTTAGTACAGTGTATATTTTGTCTCATTGCATTTGTATCCGGACGGAATACAGATGCGGGTGTGTATGCACAGTATCGGGGTTTTCCTGTAATTTATTACGGGACCAGTTTTCTGGAGTTGCCAGTTTGCATTCCGTTCCGGCCGGTTTTCCTTTATTCTTCCCCGGCCGGACTTTTCCGATGGAGGGGGTTATTTGCAAGTTTGCAAATAACAATTGTGGAGGGAGTTTCTTGCAATTGTTTTGTATATGATGGCATCTTTTCTTTTCAACCATCATTTTGATTCTTTCTTAGTCTTTTCCTTTGCTTTAATAAGATGAGAATGGATTAGGATTGATTTTGTGTTTTGTGATGATGATGTTTGGATGTGGTCACCCTTCATGCTCTCCTACACTCACCTCCCTCTTGCTTATGTATTCTTTGCTCCACCATTTCTAATATGATAAGTTTTTCATGGTTGAGAGAAAGAAGAAGATGAGAGCTTCATCTTGAGAGTTTCATTCTTGATCTCATTTTCTTGCTAGAAAAATGCAAGCACCATTTTTCTAATCTTGATTCCTCCATCATCTTCAAAGGCAACAAACCCCAAATGAGACATAGCCTCTACACTACACATTCTACAGCATATCTTGAGCATGTCGAGTTGCCGGCTTCATGCCCGAGTTGCCTCGGTATTGAGGCGGGAGCCCGTAAAAGACGCAGGCGATGTGGTGCCCTTCCGGCGAGGAGGCGACGATGTGGAGGCAAGACTTTCCGCGGGAGATCGGGACGATGACGAGAAGACCGGAGGACTCGGATCACTCGGTATACTTCTCTTCCCATCTCTTGTTAGCTAGTGTAGGTTAATGGTTAACGATCCGGGTTTTCATTGTCCGCGGTAGCGCCGGTTTCCAAGTAAGGAAAAAATTTTGATTCCGCAATTTTGGCCTCGGATAGACGGCCGGGGCGCTGCCGTGGCGCAACAGGATAGCCATCCCAGCTCCCGTTCTTGGCGAAGTCACCAAGGTTGCTTCCCATGTTCGGAAGTCCGCTTCAGACAGGTTGGCCGTCCTCGTTCAACGGACGTCGATCTTTAAAAGGCTGGTACCAGCATATTCTGACCAACACAGGGGGCATGAGGAGGTCACCCCTATATCTGAAACAACTCCATTAGCACGACATGCTCGACGTCGCCATTGGCGCCGAGTAAAGAAGGCTGGGGGCAACTTCCCCTCTGGATTTACTCCTCCAGCTCCAACGGTGGGGATCGATACTGCTGTTCCAATCGGGAACAGCTTTGAATTGCTGAATACGGTGCGCAGAAACTCTCCTACTGCGATGTTGAAACGAACTCCTTCACCTGTGGAGAATACTCCAGAGAAGAAGCTAGAGCAGCCCCCTCAACGGCTGTCCTCTAAAATTTACAAAGTCTGGCGACAGGTCCAAGAGTCTGTGATCGATCAAGACTGCCTTCGACGACAGAAAAAGATGAAGGTTCGGCAGGGGAAGGATTACTCTGTCAAACCACAAAAAGCAAAAGCTACTTGGGTGCCCACTACAATGGCTCCCTTAACTCCAATCACTCAAAAAAGGAGGCCGCAAAAAGCCCCTGTGTCTTCGGCAAATCGCAAAGACACCGAACACAAATGCCCCAAGTCTGGGGGCATGGTGGTGCACACTGTTTATATGGCTTCTGAAAAGGAGGAAAGCCGCACTTCTACGGGCCACCGACCGCTCACCCGATCCGTGACGAAAGCCCAAGAGCAACAACAAAAGCTTCAGGAAATCATGCCTACAATGGCTGCACTCACTGGGCCAAAAGAAAGCTCTGAAACGTTCTCGGATGAGCGTCAAGAACAAGAAACTGACGCTGAGTTTCTTCGCCGGATATTAGAGAAAAAGGATAAAGAGGCTGCGGAACAAGCAGCCAGCATAAAGAAAATGGCCCTCCTCTTCCAAGATATGGTAGGGATGATGTCATAGCCGGACCCTCCAGCTGAAGACCCTCCAATCATTGTTGAAGATGATGGAGGGGAATCATCTGATCCTCCTCCGGCTCTTTCAGCAGCCAAGGAAGAAACCATTTCCAAGGCCGCGCTTTACGACTATATAGCTCAGCAAATACGAGCTCATCAGGCGAGTGAAGCGGCTGGGCAAATTGTTAGAACTGGACGACCCTATCCGTGCTGGTATGACCAAATCAGTTACCCGCCGGGATATATGATCCCTAAGTTTCACGTATATAAAGGGATAGGGAATCCGCATCAGCATGTCACTCAATTCAGGGCCTTATGCGGCAACACTGGAGGCGATGACAAATTGTTGCTTCGCCAATTCGTCGGCAGCTTAGCAGAAACGGCATTCGAATGGTACTCGGAGCTACCAAACGACTCCGTTAAAACATTTGCGGAGATGGAGCTACTGTTTACACAATGGTTTGCAAGCGCCAGCGAGCGCACCCCGATAACAGCACTAATAAACGCCAGGATAAGGCCAGGCGAAACGTGGGTTCAATACGCAACACGATGGCGGAATTTGTGGTCGAAATGCGAACAACGCATAGAAGAAGCTCCTGCCGTGGGCGTGTTCGTGGGTACTCTCGACCCTCAAGCGACCATCTCCCAATTCATAATGTTCTTCAAGCCGACCACCTTCCAGGCCTTGATTGATAAGCTAGCCCAAATGGACCAGGTGGGCCATAGGCCTTCCTTTTCAAAGACAGAGCCTTGGAATGAAAAGGGCAAAGGGAAAGCAACCTTCATTGCCAATACTCAGCAATGGCCGAGCAACTTAAACCCGGTTGTTCGCCAAAACAACGTGCGTCCACGCCCATCCCTCGAGGAGAGACTGGGACATCCTTACTCGTTTCCCCAGGATAAAACAAGGAAACTGTTCGAACTGGCAGTGCGCAACAGACTCATCAATCTGCCGGATCCAAAACGTCCGTTGCAGCCAGGCGATGTCAACAATCCCAATTATTGCCCTTACCACCAAACGGTAAGCCACCCGATCGAGGATTGCTTCGTTTTTAAGGGATGGATCGAGGATCAGTACCTACAAGGCAAGTTTGCGCTGTCTGAAAACTGGAAGGTAAACCCACCACAGCCGCACATTCCAAGAAGACGGACACGATGGGGGCAGCTTGTTCTTTTGTTGAGGACGGAAGCGATGGAGAAGACTCGTCGGATGAATCTGAAGATTATGTGGCAAGCTGCCATGTGATCTCTCACTCGTTGATAAACGACGAAGGAGCTCCTTACACAGAGAAGCTGGGGGCAGATCCTGAGCCAGAACTTCTGGGACCATCAGACGAAATGATTGATGCATTCCTGAACGAAGCCCGTCTTAAAAGCAAAGATGATCGAGAGCGCGAGATGACCATATTCGAGAAGGCCAAACGCCGGCGACTAGATGAAAGGGTCGAAACACTCCCACCGGATCAAAGTACATCCGCCGCAAATAAAAGCAGGATCAAGATGAGGAAAAGATTCGCCAAAGCCATATCGATGGGAATGAAGCACCCCTCTTTCAGAGGAAATTCTCTCACCGATATATATCTTGATGAAGCGGACATGCATCTTAACTTCTGCTTATATCATCAGAAGATTGCACACCCTACTGAAGAATGCAATGCCTTTAAAAATTGGTGGCAGGGATACGTTGCTCACCGACAGCACGTTCAACGATTGAAGCGCGAAGCTCGTCAGAAACAGAACACGACAAATGAGCATATGAAAACTGTCGGCAACGGTTACATGGTTGACGGCAGAAGATCGCAAGCTCTCACCTTCGGGAGCGACTCCGACGAAAAAGTAGCCCTCAGTCCTCTCTTCAAGGAATCCATCTCTGAAACGAAAGAATTGGAGAGTTGCGAGAATGTTCAGCCGTACAATCTCACGCTACCCGGAAAGAATCTCGGACCCGCAAACGACGGAGCAAACGAAATGAGAAAGGAAAAGGAAAAAAAGGCCTTTGTTGCCACACTCAACAACAGCCGAATAACCCGAGACCGTTTTGTCGTCAAAACAACAAGCCGCGATACCTCAATGAGAAGTTGAAACGTCCTTACTCGTTTCCCAAAGATAAAACAAAGAGATTGTTCGAGCTAGCAGTGCGCAGCGGGCTCATCACTCTGCCAGATCCAAAATGTCCATTGCAACCAGGTGACGTTAACAATCCTAACTATTGTCCCTACCACAGAATAATGGGTCACCCACTCGAAAATTGCTACATCTTCAAAAATTGGGTTGAAGACCAATGCCAACAGGTCAAGTTCGCGCTGTCCGAAAAATGGAAGGTGAACCCACCACAACCACATGCTCCGAAAAAGATGGACATGCCGGGGGCATCGTGCTCTTTCATAGAGAAAGCCCCATAAACCGAAAAGTCAGTAAACTAGAAATTCGCCTCAAATACGGCGACGGTTGACCGAAATGTCGTTAAACTAACGATGGACCACTATGTCCTAAAACTGGCGTCGGACCGAAACGTCCCTAAACTAACGATGGACCGCAATGTCCTAAAACTTGCAAATGACCGAAACGTCGTTAAACTACTATCAACCCGCGGCATCCTCAGGCCGGCGTGGTTAAAAAAAAACAAAAAAAAAATGGTATGTCCACAAGCAAAATGGGCACGGATGAAAACCCAAAAGGGCTCCGTGAGTAAAAACAGCAGGGCTACCGGCGAGTCTTGTGAAAACCCGAAAGGGCGCAACCTCGTTAGAATAAAAAAAAGAATAAACAAAATCAAAAAAAAACGGTATGCCCATAAGCAAAATGGGCACGGATGAAAACCCGAAAGGGCTCCGTGAGTAAAAACAGCAGGGCTACCGGCGAGTGTTTGTGAAAACCCGAAAGGGCGCAATCTCGTTAAAAGACACTTACAGGGTCCTCTCGACCTTATAAGGAGAAACCACCTGCGTGAGATCCTTACGACTCATAAGGGAGCAACACACTTAGGGATCCTCACGATTCCTAAGAAGAAAATACACTTGCGAGATCCTCACGACTCGTAAGGAGAACTCTCTTATGGGACCCTCACGGCTCATAAGATTTGAAAGTCTTAAGTTACAGAAACCTTAACCTGTTCTTAAGCAACCCCCACAACCTTCGATATTGCCCTACAAGCGGCTCATATTGACCCTTGTATACAATCCACGGGCACGAATAAATATTTCCCTAACAAAGTCCCATCCGTGACTAGGGATATGCTTGTACAGCAAACAACACTTGTAAGTCCTCTCGACTTATAAGGAGAAAACCCTTTTGTAAGATCCTTACGACTTATAAGAGAACATGCATTTAGGAATCCTCACAATTCCCAAGGAGAAAACACACCTACAAGATCCTCACGACTTGTAGGGAGAAATACCTTTGTGAGACCCTTACGGCTCATGAAGTTAAAAGCCTTAGCCGACAGGACCCTTAACCCTGTTTACTAAGCCACCTTTGTTCAACATCGACAGAGGCAAATGATGATTCGCTCTTTGCAATATCCCAGTTGCAGCGATGCTGATGCCTAAACCGGTATCAAATTCCAAGCCCTTTATAGGCAAATGATGATTCGCTCCTGGCAATATCCCAGTTGCAGCGATGATGATGCCTAAACCGGTATCAAATTCCAAGTCCTTTCACGGCAAATGATGATTCGCTCCTGGCAATATTCCAGTCGCAGCGATGCTAATGCCAAGATTGGCATCAGATCCCAAATCCCCTACTCGCGAAAAAAAAATCAGCGAGCCAAAAAAAAATGCATACGGAATAGCCGAAATGATGGGGCAACTTGCAAACAAAATCAGCAAGTAAAAATGTATGCATGCAAAATAGCCGAAATGATTGGGCAACTCGCAATAAAAAGCAGCGAGTAAAAAGAAAAATAGCCGAAATGATTGGGCACCACGAAAAATAGCCGAAATAATTGGGCAATCGCGATTTTCGCGATATAAAAAGCTGAAATGATAGAGCATCGCGGAAAGAATAAAAAAAATGAATGAAAGAATAAAACTTTTTACCCTACAGGTGAGATCACATCAATCCCTGTATACAATGCAGGGGCACAAACAAAGAGAGAACCATACCTTCCCAACAGGCTCCATCAGAAAGCGAAGCCAAATCTCGACGGTTCATAGACAACCTCGACATTTGTCGCAATATTGCAGACACAATGTTAGCAAATGAAGCAAAGGAAGATCCCTAGCTTCAGGGTCTCGACGTCAACATCGACAACTTAGAGATCAACACCGGCATGCTTTGTCCCTCCAACCTGATGCAGACATGACGTCAACAACCGACCTCAGAGTCGCAACGAAACGGAGCCATGGCAAAGGCCCTAGTTCCAAATCTCAATGGCCACATCTGCAGCCTAGAGACCAACAACGGTGTGCCTCCTCATTCCAGCAGGACACAGATATTACACCATCAAACGGAGTGACGGCGAAATCCCAGCTCCACCTCAGCATTCGTCTCGTTAGGGCAGACGAGATGTCAACAACAGCGTTGCTTCGCAGTCCAGCAGGACGCAGATGTAACGTCAACAAAAGACCTCATGGTCGAAACAAAGCGGAGTGATGGCAAAATCCCAGCTCCACCTCAGCATTCGTCTCGATACAGCAGACGCAATGCCAACAAACGAAGCAAAGGCCAAATTCCTAGCTTCAGGGTCTTGACGGCAAGTCATATAAAGCCTGAAAGACATTCGGAGATCATCTCGCACCAGCGCGGAGTGGTCACCACCTTGACGTTCGTCTCAATACAGCAGATGAAATGTCGCCCCAGCGTTCTTCCCCCAGCAGGATTCAGACGCGCCAAAGCAAATGAAGCAAAGGCCAAATCCATGGCTTCAGGGTCTTGACGGCAAGTCATATAAAGCCTGAAGACCACCGGAGATCATCCCGCATGGAGTGGTCACCACCTTGACGTTCGTCTCAATACAGCAGATGAAATGTCGCCCCAGCGTTCTTCCCCCAGCAGGATTCAGACGCGCCAACGCAAATGAAGCAAAGGCCAAATTCCTAGCTTCAGGGTCTTGACGGCAAGTCATATAAAGCCTGAAAGACCACCGGAGATCATCCCGCATGGAGTGGTCACCACCTCGACGTTCGTCTCAATACAGCAGACGAGATGTCACCCCAACGTTCTTCCTCCAGCAGGGTTCAGACGCGACACTCAAACAAACGGAGCCACGGCAAAATTCCCAGTTCCAAGCCTCGACGGTTCACCAACAACCTAAAGACAACTGCGACATTCGTCTCGATACAGCAGACGCAATGCCAGCAGATGAAGCGAAGGCTAAATTCCTAGTTTCAAGGTCATAACGACAAGTCATATAAAGCCTGAAAGACCACCGGAGATCATCCCAGCGCGGAGTGGTCACCACCTCGACGATCGTCTCGATACAGCAGACGAGATGTCACCACAGCGTCCTTCCTCCAACAGGATCCGGACACGCCAAAGCAAACGAAGCGAAGGCCAAATTCCTAACTTCAGGGTCTTAACGGCAAGTCATATAAAGCCTGAAAGATAATCGGAGATTATCTCGCACCAGTGCGGAGTGGTCACCACCTCGACGTTCGTCTCGACACAGCAGACGCAACATCACCAAAAGGAGCCACGGCAAAATCCCTAGTTCCAAACCTCGACGGTTCACCAGCAACCTAGAGACAACCATGATATTCGTCTCGATACAGAGGACGCGATGCCAGCAAACGATGCGAAGGACAAATTCCTAGCTTCAGGGTCTTAACGGCAAGTCATATAAAGCCTGAAAGACCACCGGAGATCATCCCACATGGAGTGGTCACCACCTTGACGTTTGTCTCGATACAGCAGACGCAACATCACCAAAAGGAGCCATGGCAAAATCCCTAGTTCCAAACCTTGACGGTTCATCAGCAACCTAGAGACAACCACGACATTCGTCTCGATACAGAGGACGCAATGCCAGCAAACGAAGCAAAGGCCAAATTCCTAGCTTCAGGGTCTTAACGGCAAGTCATATAAAGCCTGAAAGACTATCGGAGATCATCCCACACCAGCGCGGAGTGGTTATGACTCATCGGGGCTCTCCAAAATGAGCCTAACCTCAAGTAAAAAGCGGCATGGCAAATTCCTAACGCTTGCTCTTCCGACGGTCAAACTACCAAGGAGGATTGCTTGAAGACGTCTTGTCCAGCCCCCGAAGGGATCAGAGACACGGCAGTCGCAGAGCTACTCGAACAGCACGATTGCCTATCGAGGAATATATCAGCTCATGCGACGGTACGACGGCCAAAACCCTAAGTACCACAGACCCTAACGGACTTCTGTCGTAAAGAGAAGAGGTTAACTGTGACGTTAGGATATTCTTGCGAGATCTGCTCGATCCGTTTCGACTCGTGAGGAAATTGATGTCTTTACGAGAACTTCTCGATTCGTCTCGACTCGTGAGATAAATTTAGCCTTAGGCAGTAGGGATTAAAAAACCTGTTTCCTAAGCACTGGGGCCCTGCAAGGCTATCCAAAACGGTCTCTTGCATACTATCCACGGGTCACACTCTCCAAAGTCGAATCTCGACAAGGAGGGAAACAACCGCTTACGGGTCCTCTCGACTCGTAAGAGGGAAAATTCTCTTGTGAGATCCTTACGACTTTCAAGAGAAAACACACTTAGGAGTCCTCACGACCCCTAAGGAGAAAATACACCTGCGGGATCCTCTCGACTCGTAGGGAGAAAAGACTTTATGAGACCCTCACGGCTCATAAAATTGAAAAGTCTTAGGTGGCAGATCCTAACCCTGTCTCCTAAGCCATCACCGCCCTGCAAAGAGGTCAAGATGGACTATCTATAAGCCACACTCGCCAAAGCTACATGCCACTGAAATGGAAAAGCTACTCATGAGCATATAAACTACTTCACGCCAGAGTAAGATATAAAGAGATAGAAGGGTGCGGCTCATGGAGTTAAGGATTTGGAACTATATCTCTTAAGAGTCGAGATTTGAGTCAATGATAAATGACGACGCTTGTGTCCGCTCGTTATCTTCTCAGATCAAGATTCTGAAAGTAATCTACCAACCCGAAACTGGTCATACGTTATGCATTACTTTGTACTACTTCACCCACGTATATACTTACGTGGGCAAAGTAGTGGGGGGCATTTGTTCCCGCCAAAAAATTCTGCGCAGAAGAATCCAAGGTATCAAATGGCAGCGATACGCTTAAGGAAATGTGAACCAATATCTTCTGGCCTGTATTTTGATAAGTTCCCAAAGGAGGAACTATTAAATTCTGATGGTATTGGAAGTATCTCGAAAAACCCTTCGATTTGATATATTATGGGCCTAATAATTCATCCGGGATCAAAAGTTATGATGCATCACGTGTCCACACGTGATGGACCTTTAAGAAACCGCTGGAGGAGTTAAAAGATATAATAAAAACTCAGAAAAGACCCCAATGGGCATCACGTGCTCACACGTGACCATGGGTCACGTGCAGACACGTGATGGGCTTTTAAGGCCTCTAAAATAATGAATAGAATTAAATTCTAAAATCTGTTCCCTGATTAAAAATCAGGAAGTACCTCAACGAGATATCACGTGCTCACACGTGACCAATGGTCACGTGTTGACACGTGATGGTTAAAACAACAACATGAACAAGCGGCTGTTAAAGGAACCAATTTAGGGGTCACGTGCTCACACGTGATCAAGGGTCACGTGCCAGCACGTGACAGGTTTTGAAAGCCTTACAGTTTAATAGAATTAAAATTCTAAATTTCTCTAAAATATTTCGAAATAGAATTAAAATTCTAAATTTCTCTAAATCTTTCCAAATGGAAAAGGATTATGGGGACCGTTGGATTAAAAATCCAATGGTGATTAAAAACCACTAATTTATGGAAAAATCTTAAATAAGGAAAGATCTTCCCAAATCTTACCGAAATAACAAACAGAATATCTTTTGGATTTAAAATCCAACGGTGAATAAAATTCACTGAATGATCTAAAGGCTTATATTAAATACGAAAACAAATCAAATCTTTCATTGAGAGATTTGCTGAACATATTGATTCTCTTCCTTCTCCTATAAATAGGAGCCAAGAAGAGAAGGGAAAGAGCTACTTTTTTGAGAGAAAAACAGAGAGAGGAGAATTTAAGGGAGAATTTAATGCTCAACAAAGAAAACCCTACGTGAGAAAAGAAAGGGAATCAAAACTTCAAACAGAGAATTTAATTCTCAAAATCCAAGAGTTTAACTCTTATACAAAAAAAGAACTTAGTTCTTCTTCTGGTTGAAGATCTGCACAGAGCATATCTCCCCATAACTTGAGAATTTAATTCTCATCGGGTCGAGATCCTGCCATGCAGATCCTAAACTTAGAAGGGGAATTAAGTTTTGAGAATTTAATTCTCCTAAAACAAAACTAGGGTTTAACCCTAATCAAGAATTTAATTCTTTCACATATCTGGGAATTTAATTCCTTTGAAAAGAAATCAGGGTTTCATCCTAAATAAGAATTTAATTCTTTCACGATAGGAATTTAATTCCTCCAAAATCATAATTAGGATTTTACCCTATAAAGAATTCAATTCTTAAAAGATCTCTGTTCATGAAAAGAACTAGGGTCACGTGCCCCTACGTGCCCCTTGAAAAGATCCCCTGCAAAGAACTTTGAAGCATCACCTCACGTGCTCCCACGTGACTCCCAAAACGCAGAAAGAAAAAGCAAAGGAAATGAAAGCTTTGGGCACTCTCACGTGTTATCACGTGACCCCTCAGCAAATGCTTTAACAATTGGCGCACAGATCCCCATCACGTGCCAACACGTGATGCTCTAAAATAAAAACAAAAGTGTTTAACACTTATTCGCAGATTTAAGGATAAACCAAAAGGAGATCTGGCTCCACATTTAGGGCGCCCTCACGTGTCACCACGTGACCCCTAATGAGCATTCTAACAGACCAGAGCGGGGGCCTCCATCACGTGCTCACACATGATGGCCGTCAGAATTAAAAGAGTTAAACACTGATCTGCGGAATAAAATAAGGGAAATCAGGGCGCTCTCACGTGTCCACACGTGACCCCTCTCTCCTTAGTGTTTAACACTAATCTGAAGACTTTGTTCCCAATGTTTAACACTGATTTGCTTTAGTGTTTAACACTAATTTGAAATCTCTGATTACCAGTGTTTAACACTGATTTGCTTTAGTGTTTAACACTAATTTGAAAGCCCTGTTGCTAGTGTTTAACACTGGTTATCTTTTAGTGTTTAACACTAACTTGCTAATCTTATTCCCAGTGTTCAACACTGTTGGTCTTTAGTGTTTAACACTACCTTTAGCCCAATTGGCTAAGTTTCTAGAGGCAAAGCCTCTCCTTCAATGGACCAACAGAGGGCCAATATTTCAAACATAATTGGACTTAGCCCAAACTGGCCATAAGTCCTCAAATCATCTTGAACTGAGCACATCTGTTCTTTCAACCAACTCATTGGTTCAAGGGTACATCTCTGAACTCCTCTGATATTTGTCGTTGTAATCCTTCAACGTCTTCAGAGAGGTGACTGTTCCCCTCCGAACGGCGGCCGAGACGTTAGAACGTCTGGGGCCTGAGGTTCGGGGCAGATACTATTTGGTTTTACCCGTCTACCTCTCCGAAGATGCCAAGTTGATTTATGGCACCGTGTATCGAAGGTTTAGACGAATGCGGCCCATGTAGCAGACTTTGTCAGATTCCCCCTCGCTTGAGGGGTTTTTGATTGTGGGGACGCTCTTCCCTGCAGGCGCAAGCCCCTGCAGTTAATTACGCTACCGCATCGCAGTAGCCACTTTCTCCTTCTCCAGAATTTCACTTCGTGTCGCGTGTGTTTGTTTTGTTTGTGGTTGCCCGTGGATTGTATACGGAGACTGAGTAATGCCGTCGCCCGTAGGACGTGGATTAGTCCAAATCCGTATTTACTTAGATTTGGGTTTGATGTTTTAGTTTAAGGATGCGTTAGCCTCGTTGAGGCTAAGATCAACTTAAACGTGACTCATTTAATATATGGTCGTCGGGACTCGTCACCTCTCTAACGTCGTTGAAGGATTACAACGACAGGTGTCAGAGGAGTTCGGAGATGTACCCTCGAACCGAAGTTGATTTAGGGTTTTATATTTCATTTGAATGTTTAAGGATACGTTAGCCATGATTGGGGCTACGATCAACTTAAACGGGACCGTTTAGATCCGGCAAAAGAGCATTTGGAGGCTCTATTGTTCCAGTTTAGGGGGATTCGTAGTCCAATTTGGGACTAAAGTCTGTTTGGAGGATACGTTAACCATTTTTGAGGCTTAGATCGACTCAAACGTTTGTTAAGGATACGTTAGTCCAGTTTGAGACTATGGTCAACTTAACGGGACCATTTAGGTCCAACAAAAGAGCATTTGGGCTCTATTGTGCCAGTTTAGGGACGTGGTGGTCCGTATTCCAGTTTAGGGACGTGGTGGTCCAATGTTAGTTTAGGGACGTCTCGGTCCGACATTAGTTTAGGGACGTCTCGGTCCGATATTAGTTTAAGGACATCTCGGTCCAATATTGATGTGTGGTCGTTGGGACCCGTCACCTCTTTGACGTCGTTGAGGAATTACAACGATGGATGTCAAAGGAGTTCGGAGATGTACCCTCGAACCGGATGTAAATTGATTTAGGAGAGCCATTTTGCTCAGTCAATTTAATTTAAGGACTTATGGCCACAATTGGGCTAAGTCCAGTTAAAAATGTCCAATATTTTATTTGCATTTGTTTTTATTTTTATTTGGGCTTTGCCCAGAAAAGATGCGGGGCATCAATTTGTTTTGGGCTCTGCCCTTTATAAATGATGCAGAGCATCTATTTATTTGGGCTCTGCCCTTTTATTGCCTTGCAATTTATTTTGGCCTGTCAGGTCATTTTGATTTGGGCCTAGCCCTTTAATTAATGCATTGCATTTGTGCAAAACACTGTTAATTTGAGAATCTTTTAGATTCAAGAACCGATGGTTCGTAAAACAAGTGCAAAGCACTATTTGATTTAGATCTAAGAAAGAAAAGAAAGTTTTTTCTAAAAGAAAGTTTTTTCTTGTTTTTTTTATCTCAGAGAACCAAAGGTTCATGAAAGTGCAAAGCACTATTAATTTAATAACCTTTTAGGTTCAAGAACCGATGGTTCATAAAACAAGTGCAAGGCACTATTGAATTTAGATTTAAAAAAAAATAACAAGTTTTTTCTTGTTTTTCTTATCTCAGAGAACCAAAGGTTCATGAAAGTGCAAAGCACTATTAATTTAATAACCTTTTAGGTTCAAGAACCGATGGTTCATAAAACAAGTGCAAGACACTATTTTATTTATTTATTTATTTATCGTTGAAGATCTGTGATCTTGTTCATAAGAGAATTTTCTCTTCTTTAAAAGGTTTTTACCTTTTTTTTTATTCTTCAAGAGTTCTCTTCTCTTTTTTTTTAGCAAGATCTTGATGATTTTGAAATGAGGTCTGGGGTCCTTTTTATAGTGCTCATAAATTAGTTAAATTTGTTACATAAATCTTTTTCTGAGTGATTTGGGGAATTTTCCCCACCGTTGGATCTTTGATCCAAAGGCCCCTGTTTTACAGAAGAAATCTTCTTGCTTTAACAAAAACAGAAAAGATTTCCTTAAATTTTCATTCTGTTTTTGCGCAACTCTCCAACGCGTGACACGTGTCGTGCAGCTGTGCTTGCGCAACTGCGCAGACACGTGTCGCGCATTTTTTTTTTTTAGTTGCGCAGTTGCGGACTGAGCACTGCGCAGTTGCGCACTGCGCGCGCTGACACGTGTCGCGCAGCGCACTGCGCAGCCTTTTTTTTTTAGTTGCGCAGTTGCGCACTGAGCACTGCGCAGTTGCGCACTGCGCGCGCTGACACGTGTCGCGCACTGCGCAGCTGCGCTGACACGTGTCGCGCAGCGCACTGCGCAGCTGCGCTGACACGTGTCGCACACTGCGCACTGCGCAAGTTTTTTTTTTTTTTGGTGCAATGAGCACTGCACAGTTGCGCACTGTGCGCGCTGACACGTGTCGCGCAGCGCACTGCGCAAGCTTTTTTTTTTTTTTTTAGATTTGCTCTGATGGAGTACGCTACCTTGGGCGCTGCGTTCCTTGCGCTAACGTGTCCGATTTTGACACGTGGCGCTCTGCGTGCAGCGCAGGAGAAATGAAGCGTTACTTCATTTATTTTAACTTTTATTTTCAAGACAGAGCTTTGCTCTGATTGGAGAAAAACAGAAGCATTGCTTCTTTTCCCACCTTGGAATTTGAACAGAGCTTTGCTCTGATTGGGGTAAACAGATGCCCCCCCACCGTTGCGCTTACGTGTCCTCCTAACGTGAGCGCAGCGGTGGCAGACTCCGAACCGTCGCGCCATCCTTTGGAAGCTGAAAGGGCACTTGATGCCTATAAATAGGACCTTTGGTCCCTTAGATGATTCTCATTTCTAAAATTTTACTTTCAGAACTCAGAGCCCTGCTCTTTATTTTCAAGAACTTTAAGAGTTAAATTCTTAAAACTTTTAGGTGAAAATTTTAATTTGGATTAAATTAAATTAAATTAATTTTCATTGATAGAGCCTTGCTCTCAATAGATCCCTGATCTAAAGGAAACCTATTTAGGGTTTCACTTAGTAGAGCTTTGCTCTACAGGTCTTAAAGGGATCTAAAGAGAACTAAAGGAGACCCTACTAGGGTTCCATAGAGCTTTGCTCTCTGAAAGATTTTCCTTAGATTTTCTTAATTCATTAATGGAGCTTTGCTCCTCCTAAATCATATAGAAGAACTCTTAAGAATTCTTCATGGATCTTGGAACTTAAAAATGGCATTTTATTCCTCAGTGCATTATATCGTTTTACTTAATCAGTCCTCCTGATAATTCTGTTGATTCTCTTTCACAGGAACAATGAACGCCCACATGTACGCTCTTAACGAGATCATCTCTCATGAGGACATCTGCCGACTTGGCCGCTCTCAAAATCAGGAGTTCACAAACGAGGAGTGTGCTGAAATAATGAGTCGCTTCGACGCATGCAATGGTCCACTGCTTCCCCGCCGTTCCTCTCTTCTTAAACTTATCGTAGGAGCTATCTGGGAAGCGCTTCCCCTATTCTGTTCCGGCGTGCCGCTTAGGGCATTGGATATCGCTGAGGACAAGGTGCACTCTGTGTACCTATCGAATTTTATCTCGAAGAGACGGCGAGACAGCCTTATCGACCTCTTGCACAAGGTCTTTCAACAGTCTGCCATACTCGCTGCTTATCGGTGGATGGAAGACATCGAGAGGGACCCTGAAGCTTGTGCTCGCGAAAAGAAGCACACTAGGATGATCCGCGAGGCTTGTAAAGTCATAGATAGGATCGCTTTTCAATTCCCCAATCCATGCCCTGGATTTGAGGTTATTCCATTGTAACTTTCGTTTATTGTTTTTATGACTGTAAGAAATTCGGGCAATATTAATGGAATTTTTTTTATCCCAGCTTGTCTTTATTATATATCTTTGTCCTGAGTCTTTTTGCCCATGCATGAATGAATACGTCCTGAACGCTTGATCAAACGTAAATCGGGTGCTCTTTCTATTGCTTTTCCTCTTTCTCAGCATGTCGTCACAATTAGCAGGTAATAGAGTAAGCTTCTTGATTTCTTCATGAGATAGCGAGGGCTTAGGCCGCAGGTTCAGATCTGCTGCCTAAGACTTTTCAACTCTATGAGCCGTGAGGGTCTCATAGAGACTTTTCTCCCTACGGATCGAGAGGATCTCGTAGGTGGGTTTTTCTCCTTAGGAATCGTGAGGATTCCTAAGTGTGGTTTTCTCTTGTAAGTCGTAAGGATCCTACAAGAGAATTTTTCCCTCTTACGAGTCGAGAGGACTTGTAAGCGGTTGTTTCCCTCCTTATCGAAGTTCGATGTTGGAGAGAGAGACCCGTGGATGGTATGCAAGAGACCGTTTTGGGCCAACTCGCAGGGTCCCAATGCTTAGGAAACAGGCTTCTTTTATGCCCACTGCCTAAGGCTTCATCCCACGAGTCGAGCCGCCCCGACAATTTTTCACAAGTCGAGACGAATCGAACGTTTCTCGCAAGAACATCTTAACGTCGCATTTAACCTCTGCTCTTTACGACAGAAGCCCGTTAAGGTTGGTGGTACTTAGGGTTTTGGCCATCGTACCGTCGCATAAGCTGATATAGTCCTCGATAGGCAATCGTGCTGTTCGAGTAGCCCTGCGACTGCCGTGTCTCTGATCCCTTCGGGGGCTGGACAAGACGTCTTCAAGCAATCCTCCTTGGCAGTTTGACCGTCGGAAGAGCAAGCGCTAGGAATTTGCCATGCCGCTTTTTACTTGAGGTTAGGCTCATTTTGGAGAGCCCCGATGAGTCATAACCACTCCGCGCTGGTGTGGGATGATCTCCGATAGTCTTTCGGGCTTTATGTGAGTTGCCGTCAAGACCGTGAAGCTAGGAGTTTGGCCTTTGCTTCGTTTGCTGGCATTGCGTCTGCTGTATCGAGACGAATGTTGCGGTGGGAACTAGCGATTTTGCCGTGGCTCCGTTTGTTTAATGACGTTGCGTCTGCTGTGTCGAGACGAACGTTGGGGTGACATCTCGTCTGCTGTATCGAGACGGACGTCGAGGTTGTCTCTAGGTTACTGGTGAACCGCCGAGGTTTGGAACTAGGGATTTTGCTGTGGCTCCATTCGTTTGATGACGTTGCGTCTGTTGTGTCGAGACGAACGTTGGGGTGACATCTCGTCTGCTGTATTGAGACGGATGTCGAGGTGGTGACCATTCTGTGCTGGTGCGAGATGATCTCCGATTGTCTTTCTGGTTTTATATGAGCTACCGTCAAGACATCGAAACTAGGAATGTGGCCTTCGCTTCGTTTGCTTTGGCGTGTCCAAATCCTGTTGGAGGAAGAATGCTGGGGTTGACATTTCATCTGCTGTATCGAGACGAACGTCAAGGTGGTGACCACTCTGTGTTGGTGCGAGATGATCTCCGATTGTCTTTCCGGTTTTATGTGAGTTACCGTAAAGACGTTGAAGCTAGGAATGTGGCCTTCGCTTCATTTGCTTTGTCATGTCTGAATCCCTACTGGAGGAAGAACGCTGGGGTCGACATCTCGTCTGCTGTATCGAGACGGACGTCGAGGTGGTGACCACTCTGTGCTGGTGCGAGATGATCTCCGATTGTCTTTCCGGTTTTATGTGAGTTACCGTAAAGACGTTGAAGCTAGGAATGTGGCCTTCGCTTCGTTTGCTTTGTCACGTCTGAATCCCTGCTGGAGGAAGAACGCTGGGGTCGACATCTCGTCTGCTGTATCGAGACGGACGTCGAGGTGGTGACCACTCTGTGCTGGTGCGAGATGATCTCCGATTGTCTTTCCGGTTTTATGTGAGTTACCGTAAAGACGTTGAAGCTAGGAATGTGGCCTTCGCTTCGCTTGCTTTGTCACGTCCGAATCCCTGCTGGAGGAAGAACGCTGGGGTCGACATCTCGTCTGCTGTATCGAGATGGACGTCGAGGTGGTGACCACTCTGTGCTGGTGCGAGATGATCTCCGATTGTCTTTCCGGTTTTATATGAGTTACCGTCAAGACGTCGAAGCTAGGAATGTGGCCTTCGCTTCGTTTGCTTACACTGCGTCTGGTGTATTGAGACGAATGCTGAGGTGGAGCTGGGATTTTGCCATCACTCCGCTTTGTTTCGACCATGGGGTCTTTTGTTAACTTTGCATGTACACCCCGCTGGGCTGTGAAGGAACGCCGTTGTTGACATTGCGTCTGTTGTAACGAGACGAATGCTAAGGTGGAGTTGGGATTTTGCCGTTACTCCGCTTTGTTTCGACCGTGAGGTCTTTTGTTGACGTTGCATCTGCCTCCAGCTGGACTGTGGAGGAACGCTGTTGTTGACATTGCGTCTACTGTATCGAGACGAATGCTGAGGTGAAGCTGGGATTTTGCCATCGCTCCGCTTTGTTTCGACCATGGGGTCTTTTGTTAACTTTGCATGTACACCCTGCTGGGCTGCGAAAGAACGTCGTTGTTGACATTGCGTCTGTTGTAACGAGACGAATGCTAAGGTGGAGTTGGGATTTTGCCGTTACTCCGCTTTGTTTCGACCGTGAGGTCTTTTGTTGACGTTGCATCTGCCTCCAGCTGGACTGCGGAGGAACGCTGTTGTTGACATTGCGTCTACTGTATTGAGACGAATGCTGAGGTGAAGCTGGGATTTTGCCATCGCTCCGCTTGATGGTGTAACATCTGTGTCCTGTTGGAATGAGGAGGCACACCGTTGTTGGTCTCCAGGCTGTAGACGTGGCCATTGAGATTTGGAACTAGGGACTTTGTCATGGTTCCGTTTCGTTGCGATTCTGAGGTCAGTTGTTGACGTCATGTCTGCATCTAGTTGGAGTGAGGAGAAACGCCGTTGGTGATCTTTAAGTTGTCGATATTGACGTCGAGACCCTGAAGTTAGGGACCTTCCTTTGCTTCATTTGTTGACATCGTGTCTGTAATATTGCGACAAATGTCGAGACGGTCTCTAGGTTATCTATGAACCGTCGAGATTTGGCTTCGCTTTCTGGTGGAGCCTGTTGGGAAGGTATTGTTCCCTTTTTATCTGTGCCCCTGGATTATATACAGGGATCGATGTGATTTCACCTGTAGGGCAAAAGTTTCATTCTTTCATTTTTTTTTATTCTTTCCGCGATGCTCTATCATTTCAGCTTTTATATCGCGAAGGTCGCGATTGCCCAATCATTTCGGCTATTTTTCGCGGTGCCCAATCATTTCGGCGGTTTACTTTATTTTTACTCGCTGCTTTTTATTGCGAGTTGCCCAATCATTTCGGCTGTTTATTTTATTTTTACTCGCTGTTTTTTATTGCGAGTTGCCCAATCATTTCGGCTATTTCGTATGCATACATTTTTACTTGCTGATTCTGTTTGCAAGTTGCCCCATCATTTTGGCTATTTTGTATACATTTTTTTTTTTGTTGCGAGTAGGGAATTTGGGGTCTGATACCAATCTTGGCATCAGTATCACTGCGACTGGAATATTGCCAGGAGCGAATCATCATTTACCTTGAAAGGACTTGGAATTTGATACCGGTTTAGGTATCAGCATCGCTGCAACTGGGATATTGCTAGAAGCGAATCATCATTTGCCTCTGTCGATGTTGAACAAAGGTGGCTTAGTAAACAGGGTTAAGGGTCCTGTCGACTAAGGCTTTTGACTTCACGAGCCGTAAGGGTCTCACAAAGGTATTTCTCCCTACAAGTCGTGAGGATCTTGTAGGTGTGTTTTCTCCTTAGGGATCATGAGGATTCCTAAGTGTATGTTCCCCTGTAAGTCGTAAGGATCTTACAAAAGTATTTTCTCCTTATAAGTCGAGAGGACTTACAAGTGTTGTTTGCTGTACAAGCATATCCCTAGTCGCGGATGGGACTTTGTTAGGGAAATATTTATTCGTGCCCGTGGATTGTATACAAGGGTCAATATGAGCCATTTGTAGGGAAATATCGAAGGTTGTGGGGGCTGCTTAAGAACAGGTTAAGGTTTCTGTAACTTAAGACTTTCAAATCTTATGAGCCGTAAGGGTCCCACAAGAGAGTTCTCCTTACGAGTCGTGAGGATCTCGCAAGTGTATCTTCTCCTTCGGAATCGTGGGGATCCCTAAGTGTGTTGTTCCTTTGTGAGTCGTAAGGATCTCACGCAGGTGGTTTCTCCTTACAGGGTCGAGAGGACCCTATAAGTGTTTCTTAACGAGGTTGCGCCCTTTCAGGTTTTCACAAACACTCGCCGGTAGCCCTGCTGTTTTTACTCACGGAGCCCTTTCGGGTTTTCATCCGTGCCCATTTTGCTTGTGGACATACCGTTTTTTTTTATTCTCTTTTTTTTTCCTTTTTTCCTTTTTTTTCTTTTCTTTTCTTTTTCTTCTTTTTTTTTTAAACGAGGTCGCGCCCTTTCGGGTTTTCACGAACACTCGCCGGTAGCCCTGCTGTTTTTACTCACGGAGCCCCTTCGGGTTTTCATCCGTGCCCATTTTGCTTGTGGACATACCGTTATTTTTTTTTTTTAACGTCAGCCAGAAGATGCTGCGGGTTGGGAGTAGTTTAACGACGTTTCGGTCATTTGCAAGTTTTAGGACATTGCGGTCCGCCGTTAGTTTAAGGACGTTTCGGTCCGTTATCCAGTTTTAGGACGTAGTGGTCCGTTAGGCTTTCTCTATGAATGAGCATGATGCCCCCGGTGTGTCCATATTTTTCGGAGCATGCGGTTGTGGCGGGTTCACCTTCCAAATTTCGGACAACGCGAACTTGCCCTGTTGGTATTGGTCTTCAACCCAGTTTTTGAAGACGTAGCAGTCCTCGATCAGGTGACCTACTGTTTGGTGGTAAGGGCAATAATTAGGATTATTAACGTCGCCTGGCTGCAACGGACGTTTTGGATTCGGCAAATTAATGAGTCTGTTGCGCACTGCCAGCTCGAACAGTCCCCTTGTTTTATCTTGCGGAAACGAGTAAGGGCGTTTCAAATTTTCCTGGAGGGATTGCCGCTTGTTGCTTTGGCAAGCAACCGGTCTAGGGTCACCTGATTGTTGGTGAGTGCTGGCGACGAGGGCCTTTTTTCCTTTTCTTTTATCCTTTTTGTTCGATCCTTTGTTTACGGGGCCGAGATTTTTTCCGAGTAGCATGCGATTGCATGGCTGAACGTTCTCGCAGCTTCTCAATTCCTTTATTTTTTAAATAGATTCCCCGAGGGAAGAGTTGGGGGTAGCTTCTTCGTCAGAGTCGCTTCCAAAGGTGATAATTTGTGATCCCTTGAAGTCGGCTATATGACAGTCGGCGGTGGCTCTTTTGCGCTCATCTATCGCATTTTTCCGATGTCCACAAGCTTCACACTTTGTCCTGTCGAAGTGTCGCTTTTGAGCGACATACCCTTGCCACCAACAGTTAAAGGATTCGCAGTCTTCGGTAGGATGTATGATCTTCTGATGATATAAACAGAAGTTAGGGTGCATCTCTACCTCAGAGAAAGAATTTTCTTCAGAGGGCGGTAGCTTCATTCCTACTGATAGAGCTTTGGTGAACCGTTTCCTCGTCTTGAATTTGTTTTTACCCGCAGTGTATGGCTTTTGATTTGACGAGAATACCTTGGTTCTTTCCAGTATGGCCATTTCATGCTCTTGATTGGCTTTTGCTTTCAGACGAATTTCATTTAGGAAGGCATCGATCAACTTGTCTGACGGCCGCGGAATTTCTGTTTCAGGGTCCGCCGTTGATTTCTCAGCGCAAGGATCCTCCTCATCATCCGTCAGTGAATGAGAAATCACATAACAAGTCGCTACGTGGTCTTCGGATTCATCCGATAAGTTTTCTCCATCGTTTTCTCCATCGTTTTCGTCCTCGACGAAAGAACAAGTTGCCCCCGGCGTGTCCGTCTTCCTTGGAGAGTGCGGCTGTGGTGGGTTTACCTTCCAGCTTTCAGACAGCGTGAACTTGCCTTGTAGGTATTGATCCTCGATCCATCCCTTAAAGACGAAACAATCCTCAATTGGGTGACTTACCGTTTGGTGGTAAGGGCAATAATTGGGATTATTAAGATCGCCTGGCTGCAACGGACGTTTTGGATTCGGCAGATTAATGAGTCTGTTGCGCACTGCCAGCTCGAACAGTCTTCTCGTTTTATTCTGAGGAAACGAGTAATGACGTCCTAGCCTCTCTTCGAGGGATGGGCGTGGACGCACGTTGTTTTGGCGAGCGACCGGCTTTGAGTTGCTCGACTGTTGCTGAGCGTTGGCGACGATGATCGCTTTTCCTTTCTCATTTCGGGGATCGGGTCTTGGAGGAGACGGTCTATGGCCCATCTGGTCCATTTGGGCTAATTTGTCAATCAAGGCCTGGAAGGTGGTCGGCCTGAAGAACATCATGAATTGCGAGATGGTCGCCTGCGGATCGAGAGTGCCCACAAACATGCCTACCGCAGGTGCCTCTTCTATGCGTTGTTCGCATTTCGACCATAGGTTCCGCCATCGTGTTGCGTATTGAACCCACGTTTCGCTTGGCCTTATCCTGGCATTTATTAGTGCTGTTATCGGGGTGCGTTCACTAGCACTCGCGAATCTTTGTGTAAACAGCAGTTCCATCTCTGTAAATGTTTTGACAGAGTCGTTAGGTAGCTCCGAATACAATTCAAAGGCTGTTTCTGCTAAGCTGCGGACGAATTGACGTAGCAACAATTTATCATCGCCTTCAGTATTGCCGCATAAGGCCCTGAATTGAGCGACATGCTGATGCGGATTCCCTGTCCCTTTATATACGTGGAATTTAGGGATCGTATATCCTGGCGGGTAACTGATTTGGTCATACCAGCTCGGATACGGTCGTCCGGTTCTAACAATTTGCCCAGCCGCTTCATTCGCCTGATGAACCCAGATCTGCTGGGCTATATATTCGTCTAGGTCAACTTTGGAGATTGCCTCCTCCTTGGCTGTTGACAGAGCCGGCGGAGGATTTGACGTTTCTCCCCTGTCGTCTTCAAGGATGACTGGAGGATCTTCAGCAGGAGGGTCCGGCTGTAACATCATCCCTACCATATCTTGGAAGAGGAGCGCCATCTGTTTTATGTTAGCCGCTTGCTCTGCAGCTTCTTTGTCCCTCTTTTCGAGGACTCTGCGTAAAAAGTCAGCGTCGGTTTCTTGTTCTTGACGCTCATCCTAAGACGTTTCAGAGCTTTCTTTTGGCTCAGTGAGTGCAGCCATTGTAGTCATTATTTCCTGAAGCTTTTGCTGTTGCTCCTGGGCTTTCGTCACGGATCGGGTGAGCGGTCGGTGGCCCATAGAAGTGCGGCTTTCCTCCTTTCCAGAAGCCATATAAACAGTGTGCACCACCATGCCCCCAGATTTGGGGCGTTTGTGTTCAGCGTTTTTATGCTTCGCCATGTTCACAGGAGCTTTTTGTGGCCTCCTTTTTTGAGTGATTGGAGTTAAGGGAGCCGTTGTAGTGGGCACCCAAGTAGCTTTTGCTTTTTGTGGTTTGACAGAGTAATCCTTCCCCTGCCGAACCTTCATCTTTTTCTGTCGTCGGAGGCAGTCTTGATCGATCACCGACTCTTGGACCTGTCGCCAGACTTTGTAAATTTTAAAGGACAGCCGTTGAGGGGGCTGCTCTAGCTTCTTTTCTGGAGTATTCTCCACAGGTGAAGGAGTTCGTTTCAACATCGCAGTAGGAGAGTTTCTGCGCATCTTGTTGAGCAGTTCAAAGCTGTTCTTGGTTGGAACAGCAGTATCGATCCCAACCATTAGAGTTGGATGAGTAAGTCCAGAGGGGGAGTTGCCCCTAGCCTTCCTCACTCGGCGCCAGTAGCGACGTCGGGCATGTCGTGCTGATGGAGTTGTTTCAGCTATAGGGGTGACCTCTTCATGCCCCCTGTGTTAGTCAAAATATACTGGTACCAGCTTTTTAAAGATCGACGTCCGTTGAACGGGGACGGCCAACCTGTCAGAAGCGGGCTTCCGAACATGGGAAGCAACCTTGGTGACTTCGCCAAGAACGGGAGCTGGGATGGCTATCCGCTTCGGGATAACGCCTTCTGGTATGGCAGGCTTCTTCATGGGCCCGATGGAGCTCTGGCCTAATCCATTAAAACCTGAAGCAGTAGAGTTGGGCGACCTATTGAGAGGGGTCGCGGCAGTGGTAAGTCGATCGAAAACCGACTTCTTTGGAGCTTCTTGCAATGTCATTGGGGCGTTGAAGCTCATTGATGGGAGCATGGTCCTAAAAAATAGTCCAGTGGTGGCTTGAGCCACTTGCTCCACCGGCATTTTGAAAAGGGAGGCCGCTTGGGGCCCGTAAGTCACTCCTCCAGCAATGACGGAGCAAGAGTTATCGCTGCGGACGGTGTAGTTCGAAGCCATCGATTTTCTGTTTTCTGCATAGAGCAAGACACCAAATCTTAGTACCTTGAATCCACAGGCAATCACAGCAAACCGCGATTTGTTCGCGAACACGACACACGAAGTGTGGAGTGGAAAGAGGAAAAGGTCCCACCGGGCGTGCCAGAATCTGTTCCCCTCCGAACGGCGGCCGAGACGTTAGGACGTATGGGGCCTGAGGTTCGGGGCAGATGCTATTTGGTTTTACCCGTCTACCTCTCCGAAGATGCCAAGTTGATTTATGGCACCGTGTATCGAAGGTTTAGACGAATGCGGCCGATGTAGCAGACTTTGTCAGATTCCCCCTCGCTTGAGGGGTTTTTGATTGTGGGGACGCTCTTCCCTGCAGGCGCAAGCCCCTGCAGTTAATTACGCTACCGCATCGCAATAGCCACTTTCTCCTTCTCCAGAATTTCACTTCGTGTCGCGTGTGTTTGTTTTGTTTGTGGTTGCCCGTGGATTGTATACGGAGACTGAGTAATGCCGTCGCCCGTAGGACGTGGATTACTCCAAATCCGTATTTACTTAGATTTGGGTTTGATGTTTTAGTTTAAGGATGCGTTAGCCTCGTTGAGGCTAAGATCAACTTAAACGTGACTCATTTAATATATGGCCGTCGGGACTCGTCACCTCTCTAACGTCGTTGAAGGATTACAACGACAGGTGTCAGAGGAGTTCGGAGATGTACCCTCGAACCGAAGTTGATTTAGGGTTTTATATTTCATTTGAATGTTTAAGGATACGTTAGCCGTGATTGGGGCTACGATCAACTTAAACGGGACCGTTTAGATCCGGCAAAAGAGCATTTGGAGGCTCTATTGTTCCAGTTTAGGGAGATTCGTAGTCCAATTTGGGACTAAAGTCTGTTTGGAGGATACGTTAACCATTTTTGAGGCTTAGATCGACTCAAACGTTTGTTAAGGATACGTTAGTCCAGTTTGAGACTAAGGTCAACTTAACGGGACCATTTAGGTCCAACAAAAGAGCATTTGGGCTCTATTGTGCCAGTTTAGGGACGTGGTGGTCCGTTTTCCAGTTTAGGGACGTGGTGGTCCAATGTTAGTTTAGGGACGTCTCGGTCCGATATTAGTTTAGGGACGTCTCGGTCCGATATTAGTTTAAGGACATCTCGGTCCAATATTGATGTGTGGTCGTTGGGACCCGTCACCTCTTTGACGTCGTTGAGGAATTACAATGATGGATGTCAAAGGAGTTCGGAGATATACCCTCGAACCGGATGTAAATTGATTTAGGAGAGCCATTTTGCTCAGTCGATTTAATTTAAGGACTTATGGCCACAATTGGGCTAAGTCCAATTAAAAATGTCCAATATTTTATTTGCATTTGTTTTTATTTTTATTTGGGCTTTGCCCAGAAAAGATGCGGGGCATCAATTTGTTTTGGGCTCTGCCCTTTATAAATGATGCAGAGCATCTATTTATTTGGGCTCTGCCCTTTTATTGCCTTGCAATTTATTTTGGCCTGTCAGGTCATTTTGATTTGGGCCTAGCCCTTTAATTAATGCATTGCATTTGTGCAAAACACTGTTAATTTGAGAATCTTTTAGATTCAAGAACCGATGGTTCGTAAAACAAGTGCAAAGCACTATTTGATTTAGATCTAAGAAAGAAAAGAAAGTTTTTTCTAAAAGAAAGTTTTTTCTTGTTTTTTTTTTATCTCAGAGAACTAAAGGTTCATGAAAGTGTAAAGCACTATTAATTTAATAACCTTTTAGGTTCAAGAACTGATAGTTCATAAAACAAGTGCAAGGCACTATTGAATTTAGATTTTAAAAAAAAATAACAAGTTTTTTCTTGTTTTTCTTATCTCAGAGAACCAAAGGTTCATGAAAGTGCAAAGCACTATTAATTTAATAACCTTTTAGGTTCAAGAACCGATGGTTCATAAAACAAGTGCAAGACACTATTTTATTTATTTATTTATTTATCGTTGAAGATCTGTGATCTTGTTCATAAGAGAATTTTCTCTTCTTTAAAAGGTTTTTACCTTTTTTTTTATTCTTCAAGAGTTCTCTTCTCTTTTTTTTTAGCAAGATCTTGATGATTTTGAAATGAGGTCTGGGGTCCTTTTTATAGTGCTCATAAATTAGTTAAATTTGTTACATAAATCTTTTTCTGAGTGATTTGGGGAATTTTCCCCACCGTTGGATCTTTAATCCAAAGGCCCCTGTTTTACAGAAGAAATCTTCTTGCTTTAACAAAAACAGAAAATATTTCCTTAAATTTTCATTCTGTTTTTGCGCAACTCTCCAACGCGTGACACGTGTCGCGCAGCTGTGCATGCACAACTGCGCAGACACGTGTCGCGCAGTTTTTTTTTTTTTTTTAGTTGCGCAGTTGCGCACTGAGCACTGCGCAGTTGCGCACTGCGCGCGCTGACACGTGTCGCGCAGCGCACTGCGCAGCTTTTTTTTTTTTTTAGTTGCGCACTGAGCACTGCGCAGTTGCGCACTGCGCGTGCTGACACGTGTCGCGCAGCGCACTGCGCAAGTTTTTTTTTTTATTTGCGCAATGAGCACTGCACAGTTGCGCACTGCGCGCGCTGACACGTGTCGCGCAGCGCACTGCGCAGCTGCGCTGACACGTGTCGCGCAGCGCACTGCGCAAGCTTTTTTTTTTTTTTAAGATTTGCTCTGATGGAGTACGCTACCTTGGGCGCTGCGCTCCTTGCGCCAACGTGTCCGATTTTGACACGTGGCGCTCTGCGTGCAGCGCAGGAGAAATGAAGCGGTACTTCATTTATTTTAACTTTTATTTTCAAGACAGAGCTTTGCTCTGATTGGAGAAAAACAGAAGTTTGCTTCTTTTCCCACCTTAGAATTTGAACAGAGCTTTGCTCTGATTGGGGTAAACAGTGACGGGTCTCGACGACCACACATCAAGACGGACTGGGGGGTCCTTAAACCCACGGACTTATGCGTCCTTAAACTAAAATACGGACTGTGGGGTCCTTAAACCCACGGACTTATGCGTCCTTAAACTACCTATGGACCCCCATGTCCCTAAACTGGAAATGGACCACTATGTCCCTAAACTGGAGTTGGACCACCATGTCCCTAAACTGGCAATGGACCACTATGTCTCTAAACTGGAACAATAGAGCCCAAACGCTCTTTTGTCGGATCTAAACGATCCCGTTAAGTTGATCTTAGTCTCAAACTGGACTAACGTATCCTTAACAAACGTTTAAGTTGATCTTAGCCTCAAATATGGCTAACGTATCCTTAAACCCTCAAACAGACTTTAGTCCCAAATTGGACTACAGGTCTCCCAATTAACTCTGGTTCAAGGGTACATCTCTGAACTCCTCTGACATCTGTCGTTGTAATCCTTCAACGTCGTCAGAGAGGTGATGGGTCCCGACGGCCATACATTCAATGGACCACCATGTCCCTAAACTGGAACAATAGAGCCCAAACGCTCTTTTGTCGGATCTAAACGATCCCGTTAAGTTGATCTTAGTCTCAAATTGGACTAATGTATCCTTAACAAACGTTTAAGTTGATCTTAGCCTCAAATATGGCTAACGTGTCCTTAAATCAAACCTTCAAACAGACTTTAGTCCCAAATTGGACTATAGATTTCTCAACCAACTTTGGTTCAAGGGTACATCTCTGAACTCCTCTGATATCTGTCGTTGTAATCCTTCAACGTCGTCAGAGAGGTGACGGGTCCCGATGGCCATACATGCAATGTCGGATCTAAATGATCCCGTTAAGTTGATCTTAGTCTCAAACTGGACTAACGTATCCTTAACAAACGTTTAAGTTGATCTTAGCCTCAAATATGGCTAACGTATCTTTAAACCCTCAAACAGACTTTAGTCCCAAATTGGACTACAAGTCTCCCAATTAACTCTGGTTCAAGGGTACATCTCTGAACTCCTCTGATATCTGTCGTTGTAATCCTTCAACGTCGTCAGAGAGGTGACGGGTCCCGATGGCCATACATGCAATGCCGGATCTAAACGATCCTGTTAAGTTCATCTTAGTCTCAAACTAGACTAACGTATCCTTAACAAACGTTTAAGTTGATCTTAGCCTCAAAAATGGCTAACGTATCCTTAAACCAAAACCCCAAACCCAAATCTAAGAAAACACGGATTTGGATTAATCCACGTCCTACGGGCGACGACATAAATTAGTCTCCGTATACAATCCACGGGCAACCACAAACAAAACAAACACCCACGACATGAAGTGACCAGCTGGAGAAGGAGAAAGTTGTTGCCGCCATGCGGTAGCGTAATTAACTACAGGGGCTTGCGCCTGCAGGGAAGAGCGTCCCCACAATCAAAAACCCCTCTAGCGAGGGGGAATCTGACGAAGTCTGCTATATCGGACGCATCTGTCTAAACCTCCGATACACGATGCCATAAATCAACTTGGCATCTTTGGAGAGGTGGACGGATAGCACCAATTAGCATCTGCCCCGAATCTCAGGCAAGACGCCCATGTCTTGGCCGCCATTCGGAGGGGAACAGTCCCTCTGCCAGGCTCATCGCCTACTGCACGACAGATCCATTCTCGCCCCGGGGTACCATACCGGGTCCACCATGTACCCGCAAATGGAATCATCCGCCTCCTCGAATCGGGTTTCACATAGCACACGTCTCAGAACCGAGAAAACACATGGTAGATGCACTGAAATATCATATCAAGAGAAACCGGGTTTTTAAAACAGTACATGTTTTCTTTTGAAATAGCCACGGTTCTCAAATCCAGAAATATCATGGAAACAACATATCTCAATGCGTATAATCATAAAGCATGATGTATGCGACATATAAAAGAAATGTAAGCATATCAGTATATCATGTAACATGGAATAGTAATATGCACATAACAAGGGAAAACCGCTCTTTTGAAATGAATCCAGTTTTTAAAATATGTCTTGCGGTTCCCAAATCTCCAAAATCAAGCCAAAATCATCTATGTATGTGCAAATACGTATGTATGCAAGTATGGGTGTACAATATGTGTGTACGCAAGTATGTCATGCAAAGGGTCATATCCTGATGCAACAGTCCTACTGTGTAGTAACATGGCAATTATCGATAATGAAGTGTGTCAGCCGGCAAGCAGGTATACGTGGAACATACGCATCATCGATAATGGTGCTGGTGTCCTGACAGCATGAGTTTTAAAATAACAATAAACACATTTAAACATGCAATGCGATTTTTTAGCAAGAATATGCGGAAATCGAATAATAAACGCAATAGTGAAAAAATCTACATCAATATGTAAATGTCATACAGTTTTGCCATTTGAAATAAGACGAATCAGGGTTTTTAGAAAAATAAGGGCTATGGTGTTTTTAAGAAAAGATACGTCTTTTGAAAATATCCGTAAAATCCCTTAGCCTGTCTTTAAAATACTCACGATTCGTTAGTTTTGAAATAGGTATGACTTAGGTCTAGTCTAACATCTACTAAGTAAACTATAGATCTAACTAACAAGCTAATCGAAAGGGTATGGAAACCACCTAAATCTGAGTCGATATATATATACATATATAATAGTCGGTGATCTCACCTCAATAGTACCGCGTACGATACAATATATCATATGACATTCTCGAGTCAAAAGTACGGATCTATCATCAATATAAAGCTCGTACGGTAAATCCATCGTACGGCATCCCAAATCTGGGTACGGGTCAAATATCACATTCATCATTATTCATCTGGTATCCATTATCATCATATCTCATGAACTGGGGTACTGATCTAAGTCTAGTACAAACTGATACCATCGATATATATAAATATGCGTGTATGAAAACACACGCAAAAAGGCCCGCTATAACTCATGTCGTATCCCATAATACGAACCACATCACATCACTGATGGCACCATTCCCAAACTCATCGACCCATCTCCAAATATCATCCACTATCCTCATCATCCAAGTGTAGGTATACGTGTATATATATACATCGTCCCATACCTATGTGTGTACATATATATACCTATCCCCATATACGCACAAGTATAACAAAGTAAGCATGCGTGTGCGTGTGGGTGTAAACCTATTCTAGGGTTCGCGACTGAGAAGCTATACTAGTTCACATCTAATAACCCTAATCTAACCATTGAACACCTAATCATATCTTGAATATCCATGTCTCACATAAAAGATATCATATATATAGTATATATATAGCATACTATACATCGAACTGCGGGGTGCTATACGCCATCCACCCGACTTCCCCCGTAGATATAATCTACCCACCTTGCTCTTCGCTTTCCGTTGCCGACGTCGCCACGTGCTTACTTGTCGTCTCGAAGTCTTCATGGGGTACCTACACATCATAACGTATAGTGTCGCATTAAAACCCAATTCAAAACCAAAACGACACGCTAAAAGCCTATAAGTTAGAACCTATGGACCACGCCTTCAAAACCACCAAATAACTCTCGATTTCGACGTACAAACGTCAAGTGATCAAATACGACACAAATCACAAAAATCCAGAATTCAAAATACGCAAAACAAAACCCCGAATCAAAACAGCAACTCTTGAAAATGGTCCACCCTTGGTCAAATCAGCCAATTTTGCATATACCAAGGGTCTAGTTTACTGATGAAGGAGCCACAGAACAAACACGAGACACATTGGCCCAGGTTTGGCCGCAAATTGGGGCCAGAAGGATTATTTCTGTGGACAAAGGGTGGATTCAGGGGCTGGGGTCTTTAGGGTATGCTCTAAATCACCTGCACATCTTTCTGTGTTTGCTAAATAATTTTCAAGTTACCCGAGTGTTAGCAGATTTCAATATACACTCACAGAATCCACAATTTTCCGATATCGGGTTTTCTAAGTTTGTATTCTGGGGTTCTAGTCTCTGGTTTGGGTCTGAATTCTAGCACTAGGGGATTTGTATGGCCTCTACTAAGCTCAATTGTGCATCACAACTCAAGAATTCCATAAACCCTAACTAGAAATTTCCAAATCACACTAAACGACACCAAATCGGTTCTAAACAAATATGGATGTAAAAGAAATGGAAATACTATGCTAATGGTTAAGAGAATATCTCATTTGGCAACTCAAGAATTTTTTTGAGTTGCCCCAAGTGTACAAAATGCAAGCTTTCTTGGTCCATGGTGTAGCTAGTGAGCTCATGCACATTTTTAATGAAGTGGGTATTGAGTTCTGAGGTGTTTTTAGTGATGAAGTGGGGTGTTTGAGGTGGGAGGAGGTGAAGGGCAGCAGCAATGGTGAGAGAGGAGATGAAAATGATCAAAAAATGAAGAGGGAGACAAGGACCATGACTTAGGTTTGACCCCTCACTCTCTCACTTGCCCATGCCTTAATTCTTTATTCATATTCCTTTTCTTTTCTTTTCTTTTCTTTTCCTTTTCTTCTCTTCTCTTTAATTTTATAACCATGCATGATAAATACAAAGAAAGCATGAAAGAAAAATGTAACAAGTGCTAAAAAAAGACATGTGCATGTTTTGCACAAAACAAGCTTAATGCGCGATTAGCGATATTTAATCGCGATTAGCACTAAATAGCGTATAATTAATTATAAAAACTTATAATTTGCATAATTCACATAAACACCCTCTTTTTAGCAATTTCCATAATTTTCCCAATTTTTTTCCCAATTTATCGGCATTTAGTTATACCGCCTTATTAAAATATTCAATATTTTATTATTTAATTATAAAAATTCCCAAAAATAATATTTTATTTCTCTAAAATGTTACAGCTGCCGATGAGCAACGTATCCCTGCCACCAGTTTTTAAAGGCATTGCACTCTTCGGTAGGGTGCGTGATCCTCCGATGGTACAAGCAGAATCTTGGATATGCATCTAGTTCATCGTGGAACGTATTTTCTGAAGTATCTTTTTTGGAAGGCGGCAACTTCATTCCCATTGACATGGCTTTGGCGAACCGTTTCCTCGTCTTAAGTTTGCTTTTGTTTGCGGCGGATGTGCTTTGATCTGGTGGGAGTGTTTTAACCTTTTCGTCCAGCCGCCGGCGTTTGGCTTTTTCGAATATGGCCATTTCGCGCTCCCGATCGGCTTTGCTTTTCTAACGGGCTGCGTTCAGCAGCAGATCGATCATCTCATCGGACGGTTCCAAGGGTTTCGGTTCGGGATATGCCCCCAATTTCTCTGCATCAGGAGCTTCTTCACCATCTATTGACGAGTGAGAGATCACGTGGCAGCTCGCCACATAATACTCAGGTTCATCTGACGAGTCTTCTCCCTCATCTTTGTTGCCATCTTTGTTTTCAAGGATGTGGTTGAGAAACTCTTGGAGTCTGACCAGGGTTCGCGCTTTCTGGTTGTATTCTTCTAGCACGTCAATGTGTTTTTGCAGGTCCGTGCGCTTGTCATCAGGATTCACGGGCTTTTTGGTCTTCTTCTTCTTCTTTGAAGATTTTGATGGCTGGGCATGGGCTTTTTGACTATCGCTACCAATTCTTGACGTCGGGCGCAGTTTTAACATTCCCTCAATGATCTCGGGTTCCAGCGGACTCTTCCACCTGATTGCAGGGCATGTTTGGAAATCCTGCAGCATTCTTTTCGTTTTAGCTGAAAGAGTGACCTCCCATAGAGCTTCTTATATAAAAGAGCACGATGTCCCCGGCGTGTCCACCTTTTTAGGAGCGTGTGGCTGGGGCGGGTTTACTTTCCAATTTTCGGACAGCGCGAATTTGCCCTGTTGGTATTGGTCCTCAATCCAGCCTTTGAAGATGAAGCAATCTTCTATTGGATGACCCATTATTCGATGGTAGGGGCAATAATTGGGACGTTGACGTCACCGGACTGCAGTGGACGTTTTGGATCCGGCAAAGTGACGAGCTTGTTGCGCACCGCCAGCTCGAACAGTCTCCTCGTTTTATCCCGGGAAAACGAATAAGGGCGCTTCAGCTTCTCGTTAAAGAATCGACGTTTATCGTCTTGGCGATCAGTTGGTTTTGGACCACTGGTTTGCTGCTGAGCATTGGCGACGAAGGTCGCTTTCCTTTTTCCTTTTTCGTTTTGAGGTTCCATCTTCAAAGAAGACGGTCTATGACCCATCTGATCCATTTGGGCCAACTTGTCAATCAAGGCCTGGAAGGTAGTCGGCTTGAAAAACATCATGAACTGGGATATGGTCGCCTGCGGATCAAGAGTTCCCATGAACATGCCTACCGCAGGAGCTTCTTCGATGCGTTGTTCGCATTTCGACCATAGGTTCCGCCACCGTATCGCGTACTGAACCCATGTTTCTCCAGGCTTCACCCTGGCATTGATCAATGCCATGATTGGGGTGCGTTCGCTAGCGCTTGTGAAACGCTGGGTGAATGGCAACTCCATCTCCGTAAAAGTTTTGACGGAATCGTTGGGAAGCTCTGAATACCATTCAAACGCCGTCTCCGCCAAGCTGTCGACGAATTGACAAAGCAGTAGCTTATCGTCACCTTCAGTGTTGCCGCACAGAGCCCTGAACTGGGCAACATGCTGGTGGGGGTTGCATGTCCCCTTATATACATGAAATTTAGGGATTGTGTATCCTGGCTGGTACTTAATTTGATCGTACCAGCTGGGATATGGTCGCCCCGTTCTAACGACTTGGCCAGCAGTTTCGTTCACTTGATGAGCTCGTATCTGTTGAGCTATATAATCATCGAGCACGGCTTTCGAGATTGTTTCCTCCTTTGCTGCTGAAAAGGCCGGAAGAGAGTTTGATGTCTCCCCTCTGTCTTCTTCGATTATTATTGGCGAATCTTCGGCTGGAGGGTCTGACTGGATCATCAAGCCCACCATATCCTGGAACAATAGCGAAATTTGTTTTATAGTGGCCGCTTGTTCCACTGCCTCTTGATCTTTCTTTTCTAGCATCCTCCGGAGGAACTCGGCGTCTGTTTCCTGTTCCTGGCGCTGATCCGACGATACTTCGAGGCTTTCTTTATGTCCCGTGAGTGCAGCCATTTTCGTTAACATCTCCTGGAGCTTCTGCTGTTGTTGCTCCTGAGCCTTTGTCACCAATCTGGTGAGAGGTCGATGGCCCATGGAAATACGGCTATCCTCTTTCCCGGATGCCATATAAAAAGTGTACACCACCATACCCCCAGACTTAGGGCGTTTGGATTCATCACGCCGAAAGTTTCTCTGTGGTAGTGGTTGATTCTCTGGCCTTCTCTTTTTATAGGAGGCCGGAGTTGAGGGGGCCATTGCAGCGGGCACCCAAGTAGATGACGCCTTCTGTGGCTTGACAGGATGATCCTTCTCTGGCCGAACTTTCATCTTCTTCGGTCGGCGGGAGTAGTCTTGGTTAACCACAGAGGCTTGGACCCTTCGCCAGACCTTGTGAATTTTAGAGGACAGCCGCTGAGGGGGATGCTCTGGCTTTGTCTCCGTGACGTTCTCCAGAGGTGGAGGAGATCTTTTCAGCACAGCAGTCGGAGAGTTCTTGCGCACCCTCCTAAGTGGTTCAAAGCTGTTCCCAGTTGGAACAGCAGCATCAACTTCCACCGTTGGAACCGGCGGAGTCAATCCAGAAGGGGAACTGCCGCCAGCCTTCCTCACTCGGCACCAGTGGCGACGTCGAGCATGTATTGCAGATGTTATCATCTCCGTTGTCGGGGTAGCTTCTTCATGCCCCCTATTCTGGCAAAGGGTTGTTGCCGGTGCCAGCCTCTTGAAGACTGACGTCGGCTGAGAAGGAATGATCAATCTTGAAAAGACCGACTTTTTGGCAGGGGAAGCAGCATTGGTTACTTCGCCTGGAGCAGGAGCTGGAACGGCCAGTCTTGCGAAGACCGACCCCTTAGCAGGAGAAGCCGCTTTGGCGACTTCAGGAGCAGGAATGGCTATTCGTTTTGGGATAACCCCATCAGGTATCGCGGGCTTCTTCACGGGCCTATTGGATTTTTGGCCCGGTCTGTTAAAGACTGAGGCATTGGATTTGGGCGACCCGTTGAAAGGGGCCGCGGTAGTCGTAAGCCGATCAAAGACCGACTTCTTTGGAGCTTCTTGCGATGGCAGTAGGGCGTTGTAGCTCATGAGTGGGAGCATGGTCCTAAAGAACAGTCCAGTGGTGACCCGAGTCACCTGTTCCACTGGCATCGTGAAAAGAGAGGCCGCTTGAGGCCCATAGGTCACTCCTCCAGCAAGGAAGAAGTGGGAGTTGTTGCAGTTAGTGCAGTTGAAAACCATTGATCTTCTGTTTTCTGCACAGAGCAAGACACCAAATCATAGTGCCTTGAATCCAGGGGTAATCATAGCAAACCGGGATTCGTTCACGAAACACGACACGCGAAGTATGGAGTGGAAAGAGGAAAAGGTCCCACCGGGCGTGCCAGAATCTTTTTATCGCCGAAAATAGAGACGAAACCGCATAGGTCGTCTTGCCTGAATTTGGGGTCAGATGCTATTTGGATTTATCCGTCCACCTCTCCGAAGATGCCAAGTTGATTTATGGTACCGTGTATCGGAGGTTTAGACAGATGCGGTCGTTGTAGCAGACTTCGTCAGATTCCCCCTCGTTTGAGGGGGTTTTGATTGTGGGGACGCTCTTCCCTGCAGGCGCAAGCCCTTACAGTTAATTATGCTACCGTATCACGGTAACAACTTTCTTCTTCTCCAGATGGTCATTTCGTGTCGTGTGTGTTTGTTTTATTTTCGGTTGCCCGTGGATTGGATACGGAGACTAAGTTATGTTGTCGCCCGTAGGGCGTGGATTAGTCTAAATCTGTATTTTCTTAGATTTGGGTTTGGGTTGGGTTTAAGGATCGTTAGTCTTGTTTTAGACTAAAATCAACTCAAATGTTTGTTGAGGATACGTTAGTCTAATTTTAGACTAAAATCTACTCAACAGGGTCATTTAGATCCAACAAAAGAGCATTTGAACTCTTTATTTTAGTTTAGGGACATTGTGGTCCATAAGTTTAAGGACATCATGGTCCATAGAGTTTAAAGACATCATAATCTATAAAGTTTAAATACATCATAGTCTATGAGTTTAAGGACCTCACAGTCCATAAAGTTTAAGGACATCATAGTCCATGAGTTTAAGGACCCCACGGTCCGTAAGGTTTAAGGACATCATAGTCCAGTTTAAAGATGTCTAGTCTGTGTGATTTTGATTCAACCGTTTGGGGATGCACCAAAAGTTGTTGGTTATTGGGACCCTCCATCTCTCTGAAGACGTTGAAGAATTACAACGACATATATCAGAGGTATGAAGAGATGTACCCTTGAACCAATGTCGATTGGGAGATCTGTAGTCAAGTTTGGGACTAAGATCTAAGATTTATGAGCATATGAGCTCAATTAGGGGTCTGTAGCCAACTTGAGCTCGTCCCATTGAGTTAAAATGTTGGACATTTAATTAGGCTCAGTCCTTTTTTCATTTAACAATGCTAAGCATTGGTTTGACAACATTTTGTCTTTTATTGAATGCTGAGCACTCATTATGGTTCTGGGGCTTTATTGAAGAACAGTTTATGTTCTCTCAGTGCACACGTGAGGAGCACGTGGTGTGCTTGGCGCTGAGCGCCAACCTTAGAGTGTTGGGCACTTCCTTTAAAATAGCGCTTGGAGCGCTGGACGTTGAGCGCCAGACTTGAAGCGTTGAGGTGCTTCTTTAAATTGGAGCGCTAAGAGCGTTGCGGCGTTGTGCGCCAGAATTGGAGCACTAAGGCGTTTCTTTAAATTGGAGCGCTAGGGCTCTGCGGCGCTGAAGCGCTTCTAATTGGAGCACTAAGGCTCTCTTTAGGCAGCTTTGATCAGTTCTGCGCTCTGAGAATTAAATTCTCGTTCATAGGAAACTTTGTCTCATAGATCTAAGAATTAAGTTCTTATTAAAAGATTTTACAATCTCTTTTGTTCTTCGTCTTTATTTTATAGATTTATGATCTGAAGAGAATTAAGTTCTTCCCCCTCATTTTTTATGGTGAGATGATATGATTTCTTTCGTGAAAGACCTCGATCTTATAGATCTATGATCTAGAAAAAGAAATGGGTTCTTCTTCTCTTATGAGAGTTTTATTTACCTTGAAGAAATTCTTCTTCTTCCGAGAGCTTGCTCTCCTCTCTGAAATTTCTCAAAGTTTATGGGGGGGTTCCTCCTTTAAGACTTGAAGTCTTGGGTCCTTTATATAGGAGAGGCTGATTTGTTGAATCAGTTGAAAAGATCTTTCTCTGATTGATTTGGGGATGTTTCCCATCGTTGGATCTTTGATCCTAGGGCTTTTGTTTTATAGAAGGCAATCTTCTTGTTTTTAACAAGATTGGGAAATCTTTTCCCATACAGAACTTATTCTGTATCTTGGTGATTTTTAATCACCATTGGATCTTTGATCCAACGGTGCTCTGATTTACAGAGCACAATCTTTCCTGTTTGGAAAGATCTGAGGAGTATTTTCACAACATAACTTTCTTTCTGGTAGTTTGATGATTTTTAATCAATTTTGTTGGATCTTTGATCCAAGGGTGGGGAACATTTAGTTCCAGCGCCAGCGCTCTCGTGCTTTGCACGTGAGCGCTGCATCCGAGTCTTTGACTCTTGGTGCTAGCGCACTTGGTGCTAGCGCTCTCGTGCTTTGCAAGTGAGCGCTGCATCAGACTCTTTGACTCTTGATACTGGCGCACTTGGCGCTAGCGCTCTCGTGCTTTGCACGTGAGCGCTGCATCAGAGCCTTTGACTCTTTAGCGCCGGCGCTCAGCGCTCTCGTGCTTTGCACGTGATGCGCTGCCTCAGAGTCTTTGACTCATAGCGCTGGCGCTCTTGGCGCTCAGCGCTCTTGTGCTTTGCACGTGAGGCGCTTCCTCATTACTGAAGGTGTCTTTTCACCTTCCTTCTCCGCTTTTCCTGAGTCAAACTTCTCTTCCCCGGAGCTTGGAAATAGTTCCATCATGCACAGCATTTTCTGTGCCTAGACTTAAATGTCTGCCTTCATAATCTGAAGCAATGCTTCTTTTCTCTCTCATTTTCAGAGAATTATTTTAACAAAGAAGAGCTGTGGCTTGTAATCGCCCACATGCTCGCTGGCAACCATGGGAGGTGCCTATTGAGGAAATTGTTCCGCATGTTGTCGCGCACTTGGTGAACCCTAATCTTACGGATGACCAATGCGACACAGTGTTTCACGAGCTCTTGACTCGTGTAGGATCTCCTCTCCCGATCGGCTCCATTTGGTTTCGGATGGTCTTCTTGTCCGTGATCGGTGATATTCCCCCTCCCCCGGCGGAGATGACTCTGGAAATGCTCGATGCCGCGGAGGACAAGATCGAGTGCTTTCACAAGGCACTTTTGATTACCACTGCTCTAAGGGATCGCTCCGTTCGGCTGCTAAGCCAAATACGGGCTCAGCAGGTCATCATATTTGCTTTCGCTGATGGGTGCGGTATTGACCGATGGGTAGCTACTCCTCGTGAAGATCGTCGCTTTGACATGGTGGAGAAGGCAGAGAGGGAGTTAGATAATTTTATCCATGGTTTTGTAAATCCCTGTACTTTCGATCCCATGTTTGGTGATCTATTTCCTGTAGAATAAAATGCTTAATTAATTAAATACTTTCTTCTTGTCGTTGACCACCAAATAGTTCTTTTCTAACACCTGGTCTTTCTCTGATGTGTGCGTGCGCATATATATGAATAAGCCCGATTTCATACATATCTGTAAACGCAACTTAAACCGGTATAAACAGGAACAAATAGCTCTTTGACCGAATATTTCGGCGGGAACACCGTACAGAACTATTTCTGTATCTTTGTGATTTTTAATCACTATTGGATTTTTGATCCAACGGTGCTCTATTTTTCAGAGGTAATCTGATGATTTTTAGCCATCTTTGTTGGATCTTTGATCCAAGGGTGGGGAACATTTAGTTCCAGCGCTAGCGCTCTCGTGCTTTGCACGTAAGCGCTGCAACAGAGTCTTTGACTCTTGGTGCTAGCACACTTAGCGCTAGCGTTCTCGTGTTTTGCACGTGAGCGCTGCATCAGAGTCTTTGACTCTTAGCGCTGGTGCTGCTAGCGCTGGCGCTCTCGTGCTTTGCACGTGAGCGCTGCATCAGGGTCTTTCACTCTTAGCGCTGGCGCATTTAGCGTTAGCGCTTCTATGAAGCGGCGCTTCATTTCAAATTTCAAAATTTGTACAGAGCTTTGCTCTGATTAGGGAAACAGATGAGTACTTGACTACCAAGATTATGATGCAGATCATACTACTGGGGACAGGGTAGTCGATAAGTACATCCTTCAAATATTCCTCGTCATGGGTGTATCGAGACAGGGTATCGATATACCAGAGTAGACCAGCGTATAGCTTCTCGACCCATGTAGATGGGCGATGGATGATCCCATATCCATTGGTGTTTGACATCGGAAACAGTATACGGGTGCTCAGTGGAGACTGGGTACACTGGACGGACTCGCCGAGAACTCTCAGATGGTATTATACCTCATGTCAGATGGCAGTTCTTTGGTGACACTCGTACAGGTTAGTCTGTAGATCCGAGATCGTCATAGAGTCTTGTGTGATTCCCACTGTGCTTTGATTTCCACCTTATCACATTCAAGAGAACGTGCAAAACGGTGGCTTTTGGGTACAGTCCGGAGTTACATGGAGACAATGAGCGATAGGAGGGGTTCCGTCTCTCCCGGTATTGGGGGTTGATGTTGCGTTGTGCTCGATTGGCTATAACAGGAAGTCCCTGGCCAGGGCTGCTTCAGAGATATACTGGTAAGTTTTATCAGTAGTTTCTTGACCCATTATGAGCCTCATATCGACACGAATTATCGAGTTACTGGGGTTTGACGTTTACCACCCCTAGACGAGATATGCGACATATCAGACGAAGAGACCGGACTGTACGATAGTGTTACTGATTGGATTTGCAGGAGTACGAGTAGGCTTGTTTGTTGATCTTCTGATCGCTCAATACCCGGGTGGCCGTTACGTTTAGCAGACCGCTTGCGGCTTATGGGTGTTTGATATGATCATCACCTACTTCCGGCGTATTGACGAGTCTTTAGAGTCCTACACAAAGGTTTCCTGGCTCAAGCGAAACGGAGTAGGAGAACATATGTGATATGTGCAGGACCGAGATTAATACGATATGTGATACCATATTCTATTCTCGCGATATGTGATATCGATCGGTTATATATGATATAGCTGGGTTATCGGATCAAGTGTTGATTCGATAAGTTGATTCATTTGATATTAGTCGGTTATATGTAAAATAGCCGGATTATTAAATCAATTGTTGATTTAATAATTTAATATATAATTATATATTTTATATATTACATTACATTAACTAATATTAGCTAACTTAAGATTTCTTTTCTCACTTTGGATACATTGATATATATGTGATATATGTTAAATGTATCATGCTAGGTTACAAATGCAACTAGGGTTTATGAGGATTAAACCATGCTGGGGTTAAGATTAGGTTTTATATTTATCATTAAGTAATTCAAATATTGTGGATTTTGTCATGGTTGATATTTGTTGAAAACTTGTAGAAGCTTGTAAACATCTATGACTTTGTCCACTCTTTTTGTCTAGCTTAAGATATTTTTTGACCTAACCTTTAACCCTAGCTCATAGTTAACTCTCTACAAGTGTTTAGCATGACATGCTTAACCCTTGGTTGCATTTCTAACCTCAATCATTCATTCATCACAATTTCACTTGATCTTCTTCTTCCTCTCACATGAAGCTTTCTAGTTTTTGAGTTTGTGATGAAAACTTGTGAGAATATGAAATCTAAAGTGAGCAAAATTCCTACTTCATCATACTCTACTACTTGCCATTTAGTATAGGGTGTTTGCTTCACTAATTCCACAGTTAGTGAAGAGATAGGTTGGGTTAGTGTCTCCTCGACGTAGATCATCTTCGGCCTCGAAGACTTCGAAGCAAGCATGTTCATTACTTCAAGTGAGCCTCTCTAGAGTCCGAGACTTCATGATCGCAGCGAAGGGACTACTACACGGAGCTAATGAAGTGAAGGACCGGTCTACAAAGGTTGTATTCCTTGTTCACTTTACTTGCAAAGTTGTTTGCATTTAATTCCGTCGGATTTCTAGGAAACGATTCTATGTTAGGGTTGGCTAGAACGGCTAAAATTTTAATTTGGCACGGACGATGCTTCCCGAAACCTTGCTGCCGTGCTAGGGAACCCTGCATATCTCAGGTCACATCCGTATCAATCTCATATCATGGGACCGACAAAGGTATCAATTATCTCATATCGCCTCGCATCCGTATAACGACATATCAAACCAAGTCATCATATCTCATCGTATACTCTTTTCATCACATCAGTATCTCACATCAAGTCATCTTATTAACCTCATGTCATATTTATCGACCTCATATCATGCCACTATAATCTCATACTTATTCTCTTGCAACTATATATATATATATATATATATATATATATATATATATATATATATATATATATATATATATAGTGATTCACATTCACGTTTCATATCCTTATATATCAATTCAAGACATCCTTTCTATCATATCATTTTACACTAAAACCATTAACTATGACCATAAGTCGTGGCATATCTTGTCTCCAAACTATAAATCACATATCAATGTTTGCGGGGGTGCTATACGCCATCCACCCGACTTCCCCCGTTGATATAAATCTACTCACTTGCGGAACTCCTTGTTCAGCCGTAGTCGATGTGCTTCGTTGTCTCGGAATCCACGCGAAGGTACCTACAATCAATACACAATCGCAATGCTATTAAAATCAATTCCGAAAACCGATACGGCACACGGTGCGCTCATAAGTTAGAACCTATAGCCTACGCATGCAAAAACAACCAAACAACCCTCGTCGTTGACGTAAAAACATCCAACGACCCAATACAATATCAAATATCAAAACCAAGAATTCCAATATCGGAAAACATAGCCAAATCACTCACAAACAGCTCCCAGATTTTGGATCAGATCAATTGGGACTAAACAAGCAAGTACAGCGGATAGGTTATAGGGTAAGTGAGCTACAGCCAGAAACTCAACACCAACACCCAACAAAAATCCGGCGACATTGCCACAAGATCCGATCTCGCCGGCATAGGTAGGGTGGAATTGACTAGAACTTTGGTGGTGGGTTTCTGGTGGTTAATCTAGGTCAGTAATATTGCTAGTTTTCCTCGTAAACATCCCAGGTTGCTCCAGATTCCCTGTAGGCCAATAAAATGTCACAAAACCGACACGGGACAATTTCAGAATTCATGTATCGGGTTCAAATTCATTAATTTTTATAAATTATTTAAAAACCATTTTGGTAAACTTTTTACTAAAAACCCGCATTAATGTGTAATTACCCACTAATCGCATTCTAAGGTGTTACAAAATCTCTGTTTTGGTCCAGGAAATCAACACTAAGGTCTTGTAAACAGTCACTACATGTCACAAGTCCGCACAATCACCCAAACCCTCTCTTGGAATTTCCAAACATCACATACCCAACTAATACAAACTCTAAACTAAACTAGGGTATACTAAACATAATAACTTAACTAAAAGATATGGGTTTTACCCCATTTGGCAACTCAAGAATTTTCTTGAGTTTCTCAAAGTCTTCAAAATCAAAGCTTAGAAGGTCCATAAGGTGTAGGATGAGGTGGGGATCATTTTTAATGAAGGGGGTATATGGTTTTAGCACGGTTTTTGAGGTGATCCATGGAGGTAGAGGAGGTGGAGGAAGAGATGAAGAAGATGAAGGAGGAGTTGAGGAAATAAAATGAAGAAGAGTCAAGGGTTAGCATGCCATCCTCTCTCTCTCTCTCTCTCTCTCTCTCTCTCTCTCTCATGACATGCTCTCAAGTCATCATTGTGTCCCATCTCTCTCTCTTCTCCATCATGCCATCTCTTTCTTTTCTTTTTTCTTTTAAAACCAAATATCAACAAATACAAATGAAACAACATGCAACAAAAATGCAACATGTCATGGTGCACTAACCATGGAAAAATATAGAAACACGGATTTGGCATAATCGCGACTAGTAGTGCACTAATCAAGTTTGATTTTTAGTTTGCATATAATTAATTATAAAAATGCCCAAATCCGATAAATATATTTTTAAATGAATAAAATCATTCTAATCTCCAATTATTTCACAAATATTGGTATATATTTATACCATTTTACGAAAACCCCAAATTTACAAATCGGGTAGTTTTCGCAAAATATATGATTTTAATATTAAATTCCAAAAATAATATTTTATATTTCTGAAATGTTACACCGCCATGACCCAAGCACGGAGCTCACTGTCCGCAAACTCCGGCATCAACTCCTTGACGGCATCAAGGGCTGCAAGCCAAACGATGGCGGAGGCTTCGCCGAGGTCGGTGTAGTACTGGTCTGACGCTTTGTACGCGTCCACCGACTTGCGGGTCCGAAGCTCGGCGATCTTCACCGCCTTAAGCGCAGCCTCCGTCTCCCTCTTCCTGGTGTCTTTCGCCTTCTTCATTGAGACGTGGCGCTTACCCAGCTCCTCCAACTTGCCCTCCATGGCTCAGTGAGACTCATATGGGAGCCGGTAGGACTCCTGGCTCTTGAAGAGTATGAGCTCCCCGGCGGCCAACCGGGTCTCAAGGGCGGTCGTCTTCTCCTTCTCCCGCAGCAGCTGGAGGCGCAGATCCTCTGCCTCCGAAGACGACTCCCCTACCTTCTTCATAGCCGGGGCAATCTCCTCGGCTTCTATGTTAACGATGAGGGCGCAGTGTTGGAGGACTTAAGAAAAGCAACCAATGGGTTTAGAAATGTCCGGGCTAAAAAGAAAAACAATCAAGACAACAACTCAACGGATACAGAACAGCCTCCTGAGCGATGGCAGCCACTTGGGCCTTCAGGGTCCCTCGCGGAATCTTTCCCCCGGCCGACTGCTCCATGTCTGCGAGCAAGCTGTCGGCGACAAAAAGCCCAGAGGGGACCACGAAGCAGACGTCTCCCTCTTGCACCAGAATCCCATCGGGGATGTCAGTCGAAGGTGTGCGGGAGACCATCCTTTTCCTCTTGAGGGGGACCTAAGTCACCTCCTCCTCCTTTGCTCGGGGTTCTGGGTCTCGGGCGTGCTTCTGGCCGTCCCCGCGGCGGTCATCGAGGGCCCGAGGCGCTGTGGAGGACTTCGCCTGTGGGGATGGTTTCAGGGACGAGCTCGGGCCTACTCGGGACAAGGTCACGCCCCCGTCCTTCTTCTGGGCTGTAGCGCCAATGACAGCCAGGATCTTAGCGTGGTCCATTTGCCCTGCAAACAAAGAGTACACAAGAAGGTCAGTGAAGTTGAAAGCGCAAAAGAAAATTATTCAAGTCTAAATAAATCGTCCAAGCTCCTAACTTACCCATGAAGTGTGCGGGGTTGAGCCCGGCCCAGCTAAGGACCTGCTCGGAATGGAGGACGTCGGCCCGCCGGATCGGCTCCCACATGGACACCGTCTTCGCCTCGGACGAAGACAATTGCTTCGCCTTCGGACAGTCGGTCCTGTGCCACTGTGTAGGCACAGGCCAATCCTCACCCTCGGGTGGCCCGACGAAGACGAACTTCTCCTTCCATTCGTGAATGGAGGAAGGAACAACTACCACACCCGACCCGGCCACCCCACCCTTACACATTTTAAAGGAAAAGTACACCCAGCTTGGCTCACTCTTACTGGTGCCGGGGTGATTCTTGTAGCAGAGGAAGGAAGTGAGAAGGGATAAGCTGAGGGGGATATCCTCGAGTTTCAACCGGACCCGAGGAGGATTCTCCACGATTTCGGCGCTAGTTAGCCCGGGGCGAGTTGAAAGCAATGAAGTACCCCACATACTTTGGTTAGAAAGGCCAGGCGCATCCCAGCCCAAAAGGCATCCAAATACAAAGCAATTTTCTTGCCATGCACCTGATCCGCCCTCTCGTCCGCCCTAGCTAAACGCAGTGAATAGCTAGGGGATGTGGAAGCGGGCCCGGATCTCAGTAATCGCGTCCACGTTTTTCAAGATGGATGCCGCATCGCGGGCGTTCCCGATGCGCCCTTGCCATCGCCTGGCGACGAGCGGCGCCGGTAGCGCTTACTCTATAGGGGGATCCCGACGCAGATGGAGCAGCCGAAGAGGCGGGGGAAGACACCATGGACTCGGCTCCAACAACTAGAATCTCATCGCCCGAATCGACCCTAACAATTTCTACAGACTCCTTAGAGAAAGATATCTAACCTGATTCTAAGGAATGAGCTCTCCGAGGAAAAAGCGAAGTGGATCCGACCTTAGGGATGGAGCGCCAAGCAATCTTTCGCAGTGATGGAAAATAATGGCAGAAGTGTTAGCCCTAGGGTGTCCCCTCCTATTTATACTGCTCGAGGGGAAGCATCCAACGGTCCTGATCTATTCCCGCCAAAACCAAGCGTCGCGTCTGCCAGCCATCGGTTCTCCACGTGTCGAACGACCATTGGAGACGTCCCTTCAGCCATAGGCGACAGCCTGTCGCATCCACCAATCCACGATGGGCACGTGGCCTGTACCTCAACAGACGCGCGAACGAACCGGCGCCCCTCTTTAAATGCACGGTCCTTTTCCCCTAATCCACTGACGTCATCCAAGATACGCGCAGAGATCCAAGCGCCCGGGATACGACAGGCGGGCTCAAAGATCTGAAACGACGCAACCGTCCTACGCCGAGTCGCCCCGGAAATCTGCGCTGACAAATTCTTGACAGCAGGCTGAGCCCGGGAAACCGATCCAGACCACTCTCGACCCGACCCATAAATGGGTCGGGACGAGAGTGGGACGCTAATGATGATACTCATAAGTGGGAACTCCTCAGATCATGACGCGTGGCAGATGACATGTCCCGAGGCTCACGGAAACAGGGCAAGCACTATGTGTTGGAGGCCCTTCCCGGGCTATCGTCCCGGGGTGTATCCCGGCTTTCTATGGACGCATGAGCACTCCTATGCCCGCCATACAAATAACCATCGGCTCGCCTTCGAGCCCTCCTACACGCTGAGCTTTTTCGACCCTCCCTGCTCACCTCCGAGCTATCGCAGAACCGAGCTTTCTCGGCCTCCCGCTCGTCTCCGAGCCTCCCGCCAGGCTAAGCCTCCCCGGTTCTGCCGAGCAATCAAGGACGCAGAGCCCAACCACCCCCGCCACGGCTCCGCGTATCTCTCCAGAAGCGAGATATCCGCCACCCAACATCCCGTGTTCCACGCCGCCGTATCCCCCATTAACGAGCATATCTCGTCATTAATGGAGGAATCCCGTCATTCACGCAAGCATAACGTCAGGGGCGTAACGGCCGGCGAAGATCTCGCGCCAGCTCGCTCCAAACGACCGCTATAAAAACCCATCTCCCAGACGACTCAGGCAATACAATTTTTATTCCAATAAGCCGTTACTCTGCTCAAATATCTCGGCTAACTTGATCGTCAGAGGGTCCACGGTGGTACAACCACCCCGAGACTTCTTTTGCAGATAGCTCGGCTTCGCCTCAAAACAAGCCCACTGAGATCCACACGCTCAAGAAGACGAATTTCAACACCAATATCGGCGGTTCACCAACGCTCGCGACAGATCGACGGAAGACAACATCTGAAGGAGATCCTGACCTCCATCAGCACCCATGCCATAGTTGATCTGTTTCAATCGACACTGAAGTAACACTTGCAACCCATTAACTAACTTATGCTTTGTTAGTTTGCTGCATGCCATGATGCCGATTGGGAGCTATAAGAGTTGGGTGAGATATAGACGAGAGGTGTTATATACGACGACTACCCTTAATTATAATTTGTGTTGCTGGTATTGTTCTTGAGGATACTACAGATTCTATACATGTATGGTTATAGTTCCTTAAGATACATTTTTAAACCATTGTTGCTTTCAGATTTGGATTAATGAACAGATGGAAGGAAAGACAACATATAAATTATTTATTTAATTAGTATAAGGCCTTAAAAATAATTTTTATTTTAAAAAATAAAATTACAATTATCTACAAGTGATTATATCGGATGGGTTTTTTCTTGAACAGTTAGAAGTGAAGACAATCAAGGCCCAAATATACTACCGGGGCGCAGTTGGGGCTCTCCTTGTCTATGACATAACCAAAAAACAAACTTTTGAAAACGTACAGAGATGGCTTCGCGAACTCCGAGACCACGCCGACTCCAACATCATAATTATGATGGCAGGTAACAAATCCGACTTAAACCATCTAAGAGCAGTGTCAGCCGACGAAGCTCAGGCACTTGCTGAGAAAGAACTCTCGTTTTTGGAGACCTCGGCTCTGGAAGCACTCAATATTGAGAACTGGTTTCAGACAGTTTTGACTGAGATATATCATATCATAAGTAAGAAGGCGCTTGCAGCTCAAGAGGCGGTGGGTGCTGTGGGGCCGCCGATTCAGGGAACGAACAATTAATGTAGGGGAGGTTGTGGGGACTAGAAGAGCTTGCTGTTCTACTTGAAATTTCGAGTTTTAACTATTTGTAGATTATGTTTTGATTTTGGTTAATTGTAAGAAATTTTTTGGTTAGTGCAGAATTTTTTTTTCTTTTGCTGTCCACTGAACTGAAGAATTACAGAAGTACAGAGCAACTGTAATTTGGTTTATTAATTATTGTTGATGTTGTTATAGTCGAAGATGACATGTTCACCACTAGGATAGATATGTCATCTGTCCAAAGCTTTTTTATTTAAAAAATGGGTTAATCCTAAAATAACTGCCAAATATTTGGTACAGTTGCACGGAATTGTCAGATTCTTATGAAACTGCTATAAAACATTCAAAATCTAAGATAAATAAGATGACATGACAGGTCAACAATAAGTACAAAAAATTACTATAAAATTTTTAAATCGCGGTAGTTTCGCAAATAATTTGTAAGTTGGGCAAATAATTTGGTAGTTTTTTGGATTAAGCTCAAAAAAAACTTGAAAAGTTAATCCAGTATATTAGGTGTAATGTGTCCAATCAAGAATAGAAAAAGACATGTGTATTGGAACATCCAATTTTGCAAGGTGCATGTGCACAAAGGTGTCAAAATGGACATGTGGACAACACGTGGACGGATCGTCGTGGGTGATGGATAAAACGGGCACGGATAAAAACGCACGGAGTTAAATGGATGTTAAATTTTGTGTTGTTTACCTGACCATTTTACTGGATGAGTGTGCAAGGTAATTTGAATATAGACAAATGGATCATCCATGACCGGATTAACAAATAACTTACATTATAAATTCAAAAATAATCAAAGGCCATCCACTTTTATTATTGATGGTGCTCGATATCGGCGACTCCCCAGATAATGACACGCGGCAGATGACGTGTCCCAGAGCTTACAAGAAATGATCAAAAACGTTACGTTGGAAGCACACGCCGGACCTCTGACCCGAGGATGTTCCCGACCTTCGGTGGCCTTCCAAACCACCCCTCAGCTCGCCTCCGAGCTGTCGCAGAACCAAGACGCCTCGGCCTCCCGCTCATTCCCGAGCCTCCCGCCGAGCTTATCTTCTTCGGTCTCACCGACCGACCAACGACACCGATCACTGGCGCCTCCGCCACGGCTCCGCAAACCTCGCCAGACGCGAGATATCCGCCACCCATGATCCCGCGTCCCACGCCATCACGATCCCCCACTAACGAGCATATCTCGTCATTAATGGGGAATCCCGCTTATCACGCGGACGTAACGCCAGGGGCGTAACGGCCGGCGTGAATCTCGCGCCCGCCTGCCCATGGCAGCCACTATATAAACCCCTCTCTCAGACGACTCAAGTAAGCTAATTTAATCCCAATAGGCCGTTACTCTGCCAAAATACCCCGTCTAACTTGATCGTCATAGGGTCCTCGGTGGCACAACCCCCCGGGACTTCTTTGCAGGTAGCTCGGCCTCAACCGCATAAAACCCATTGAGATCTACACACTCCAGGAGGCAACCCTCCAACTCAATCTCAGCCATCCATCAGCGCTCGCAGCTGATCAACAGAAAATAACATCTGAATGAGATCCAGAGATCCATCAGTTGGCCCCGTCTGTGGGAACTCACTAGTTCCACTCAACGAAAGTTCATCTTCCGGTCTCGACTTCATGGCAAGCGGTCATCGTGACGATCCAAGCACCAGCCGTCAGCCTCCCCGCAGTGGAGACGAGGGAGAATCCCCTCCTCCCCCGAACGCCATTCACGCCCTATCCGCTCGGATAGATCGACTCGCGTCCGTCGTGGATGCACTCGTCCGTGTCCAAACGGCCGGGTAAGCTCCCCGGTCGCCGCTCCCCCACCTCAGGACCAGGACCCCTACAGAGGGAGAGAAGACTCCGCCCGTGTTGGTACGACCGATCACCACCTCGCTGTCTCCGGCAGCCGTAGATCCCCCGGGCCGACGTATTCAATGACCCGGTAGGCGCCACACAGCTTAACACCGAGGTCTTACGCCAGAACGCCTCGGCCCAAGCCCCATCGCGCCCCTGTCCCTCCCGAGGAGATGTCGGTCAGCTCGCCTGTGCCCAGGCATGACCGGCACCCCCTCCCTCGACGGGGTCGCGCACACGGGACTCGCCACGGCAACTCGAAAACAACCTCGCCAAGGGACCTGAGGAACCTCATCGAACGGAACCGGGGCCGGGGCCGTGGCCAGACAGAGTCTCCGACAGCATAGGCCAAAAATCAAAATTTGCCGAATCATCAGGATACCACGGCAGACTCGACGCCCTCAAAAAGAAGATCGAAGGCATGTATCGGGAAAATCGTCCTTCAAGCGACGGGGCTAAATATGTCGCCGACTCGCTCACGAAACCCTTCACCAAAGAACTACTCGTCATCCACGTCTCCTCCCGGAACAAGCCCCCAAAGGCTTCCCTCTTCGACGGGAAGTCCGACCCGAAGGACCATTTAGACGCGTTCACGGCCGGTATGAGTTTCCAGGACTGTTCCAACGCTGCACAATTTTGCGCTTTCCCCGCCACTCTCATCCGCTCCGGACGAGACTGGTTCTGAGGACTCGCGCCGCGCTCGATCTCTACCTTCGATGAGCTGGCCACCCAATTCCTCGGCCATTTCGTCGGGAACAGACAGCAGAAGTAGACCGTCGACCATCTCTTCACCATAAAGAGCAGGGACAAAGAATCATTCAAAGGATACGTCACCCGCTTCTAAAACGCCCTCCTTAAGGTCCCAGAACACCAGGACGAAACGATTATTACGGCCCTTAGGTCGGGTCTTAGGCACAAGGAGTGGCTACGCTCTTTTGCATTAGCGCAATCTAAGACCATGGCCGAGGTAAAGGCCTGGACTGAACATGAGATCAGCTTGAGTCCGAAGTGAACGCCAACCTGCCCCGGACAGAACAAGCTGATCATAAGAAAAGGGTCCGAGAGGAGAAAAAGAAGATCGAGCGGCCAAAGCCCTACTCCCTGAAGTTTCAGGAGTACACCCCGCTCAACGTCTCCCAGACAGTACTTTTGGAGGAGGCTAAGGGCAAGAGGTTCTTCAAACTCCCCCCAGTCTCGAATAAGGCTTCAAAGCACACCGGAGGCCCCGACTGCGATTTCCATAGGTCACAAGGCCACTCCACTGAGAACTGCAAACAGCTCCGAGACTACATCGAGGAGCTAATCCGCTTGGGGCACTTGGCAACGTACTTGCGAGACACGCGGCAGGTCGACCGTGAGAAAGAGCAACGTCCCCCTCCCGGCGAATTGACAATCGGCCAAATCATGGCCATATCAGCGGGGGGTACGACGAAGACCGACGAGACTCAGCGTCCCTCACCGGTCAAGGGGACCAACAACCACCCGAGGAAGAAGGCCAAAGCAGCCGAGCCGATCATTTTTACCGACGAGGACCTCCATGGTATATCCCTGCCTCACAACGACCCGCTGGTGATCACGGCTCGGGTCCACCGCTACGAAGTGTAGAGGATACTGGTCGACTCGGGAAGCTCAGCATACATTCTCTTTTATGACTGCTTTCTTCGTATGGGACTCATCCCGTCGGACCTAAGGCCGACCGTCCACGTCCTGTCAGGGTTCACTAACCACTCCATCCTGGAGGAAGGGGTAATCACTCTCCAATTTAACATCGGGGAGGCGGACCGTACGCACACCGTGCCTGTGGAGTTTATCGTCGCGAGAATCCCATCGGCCTACAACGTCCTCCTCGGTCACTCGACACTGAACTCCCTCCGGGCCCAGATATCAACCTACCACCTAGCGATAAAATTCCCGCTCGACCAAAGCGGGATAGGTCGGGCCTACGAGAACCAATGAATGGAAAAGGTTTGCTTCACCGCAACATCTACGTCTGAGCGGCCAAACAACGATGTTGAGGGCGAGGGTTACATCAGGGGTTCTCTAGACACTCGAGACGAGCAAAAAGAGGTCTGAGGGACCTCGGTGGAGCCACTAACAGAGGTCCCCCTCATGGAAGGGGACAACGAACGAACTGTTCAGATCGGGTCGCTTTTGATGGGGACTCAGCGAGACGACCTGGTTCACTTTCTTAGAAACAACTCTGACGTGTTCGCCTGGGCGCCTGCCGACATGCTTGGGATCGACCCCAAAGTCATATCTCATAAGCTCGGAGTAGACCGTAAGGTCCGACCCGTCCGGTAGAAAAAACAAAGTTTCGCCCCGATCAAGCAAAAAGCGATCGAGGACGAGTTGGACAGGCTTCTCGCCGCCAGCTTCATTCGGAACGTGCCTTACTCGGAATGGTTGGTGATCGTAATCATGGTTAAAAAATCAACCGGGAAGTGGCGCATGTGCGTCGACTTCACCGACCTCAACAAGGCCTGCCCGAAAGACAACTATTCCCTCTCTCGGATAAATCGGCTCGTCGACAGCTCGGCAGGCCACGAGCTACTTAGCTTCATGGATGCTTTCTCAGGCTACAACCAGATCCGTATGAATCCGGCAGACGAGGATCTCACCGCATTCACAATGGACTGGGGGTTATACTGCTACAAGGTTATTCCTTTCGGCCTCAAAAACGCCGGAGCTACGTACCAACTCTTAGTCAATCGTATGTTCAAGCCGCATATCAGCAGGAACATGGAAGTTTACATCGACGGCATGCTCGTCAAATCGGTCTCATCGGACGAACACGCTAAGGATCTGGGCGAGGCCTTCGGCGTCCTCCGCAAATACAAGATGAAATTGAACCCCGCCAAGTGCGCATTCGGGGTCACCGGTGGAATGGTCCTCGGTTTCATGGTCACCCACCGTGGGATCGAAGCTAACCCGGAGAAAATCAACGTCATCCTTAACATGGCCGCGTCCAAGATTAACGTCGAAATCATGTGGCTAACAGGGCGGGTGGCCGCTCTGAGTCGTTTCATGTTGTAACACCCGGCCCTCTTTATACCAAAATTTGAGTTTGTCGTTAACTTATGAGATTTCATTTTTGTTTATAATTAATTATTAGTTTATTTATTTTGTAAACTCCATTAAACACTAAAATCCCAATCATTTTTACCCCGCTATTTTATCAAACCCTAATTCCAATCCCTTATTTTCCTTTCCTATTATATATAAACCTCGACCTCGGCCTAGAACTCCATTTCATTTTAAGTATTTTCCTTAGCCGAGTTTAAAATAAAATGTTAAAGGTAAAGCCTAATCCCCAAACCATTCTATTTTTCCCAAACTCTTTTCCTAATAAATTCAACGAGCCCAGCACCATAATCTTCGGCCCAGCCCACTACTCTTTCCCTCTTCTTTCTTTAAACTTTTTCTTTAATTTTCTTCCCTGGCCCAACCAAGCCCGGCCCCCTCATTTTATTCATTTTGTTTTCTTTTTAAATTTCCTTTGGCCCGGCCTGCTTCTCTTTCCCCTCAACAAATTCTTTTTTCTCTTCCTTCCGGCCTGGCCCAAATCCCCCAGCACCCAAGCCCGTCTTCCTCAGCCCATCCCTTCTAAATATTATTTAAATCAATTCTTATTTACACCAGCCCATTCCCTTGGCCCGTTCCATTTCTTTCCTTTAAATTCTTTTATTTTTGATTCAGGCCCAGAAGCCCGCTCCCTCTTCGAGCCCGACCCGGCACTGTTTTCCCTTCTTCAATCTCCAACGGTAACTTCTCACTGCGCGCGCACGATCCACGTTTCTCGCCGCCTCCTCCGCCCTCGCCTACGCGCTGCCGTTCTCCCCACGACTCGTGCGCCGCTACCTTGACGTGCGCACCCCTCGTCTCTCCTAACCCCCTCGAACTCACAATCACTCTTCTCCCGTCTCCCATTCTCTCTCGAACTCGCGCCACCACCGTCTCCTCACCGCCGCTCACCGACCACTCCATCCCGCCATCAGCGTTCTCCCAATCTCGCGACCACCACAGCCGCACACTCCTCGTCGTCATCCAAGCACCCCTCCTCACCTCACCTGCATGCCCGACCTCAACCCAAGAACCGACCACCGATCACCCGAGTCCCCATACCTCCGACCTCCTCTCCTCGTGATCCCCATCGCCTCGTCTCCGATCACCGGCAACCTTCTCCCCGAGCACCCTCTCGTTCTCCCCCTCCCAAGCTCTCTCTATACCTCTCCATGATCTCTCTCTCTCTCTCTCTCACTCTGTGATCTCTCTCTCTCTCTCAGTTTTCTATCTCTCTCTCTCTCTCTAACTCTCTGCCTACTCTCTCTCCCTCTCACTTCTCTCTCTCTCTCCCTAACACTCTCACCATCGTCATCATCACCCATCGTCGAACCCCTTGACGCACAAGAGCCAAGCTTCACAGCCGAGCCCCGACCACCAAACTGCGAGCCGTCGTGCCGAGACTCGTGTTCGAGCCAAGTCAGGTGCCGAGCCGCGCGGGTGTCGCGATCGTGCCGTTATCACTGCCGAGCATCGCCAAGACGCCTCCAGGCAAGTTTTTACTTGCTTTCATGCTATTCTATATATGTTACAAATCAATATCGTATATAAATTATGCTTTTCTTTTCCGTAAGATTATTCAACACAACTGTTCGATACTTGTTCTCTTAGGAAATCTTTATCAAATTTGACGGAACTGGATAAATTACATTGGCCCTTGTAGATATGGATAACGTGTGCAAATTTCTTTGGAAAATACGACTGTTAAAGATTAAAACGACTACCCCCAAGTTTAACCGTAAAACTGGAATTTTTCTTGCATCTGAAAATCGTTAAATTCACCATAAATCATATACATAATAGAATGGTGCGTTCGAGGGCTCAAAACGAATCCGACTCGACGAACTTTAACCCTATACCAGTTTCCAGATATTCCTGCACTCAAACCATGATGATATTTGGATCGGAGTGCGACTCTGGACTGCAGTCCAGAGCGACTCCAGTTATTGGTTGCTGTTCCGTAATGGGTACCACAGAATTTCCTTAACTCTTAGGTTGCGGAACTCCACTGTTTATTGTAGATAAACCTGTTAGCTAGACAACACAATTAATTTCATTCTGTTTCGTTACCGTTTGATATTTAATCTGCAATTTAATTGATCGGGACGCATAACAGTCCCAGCAGAATCAGAACTGACATATTAGTATTAAACAGTGTATATCTTCTAACGTGCAGATGTGACTGAAGATCCGTCTGTTACGTTGAAAACCTTACTGAAAATCCTAGAACTCATCCAACTATAGTGTCACTAAAATCTGATCCCAACTGAGATTAAAATGCGTTGCGAAACGGACTTCTGATTCTGAAACCGGATCTCCAGCCGCGAGCGCTTAAAATGAAATGGTTATAACTAATGATCCCGGAACCCGATTGGCTTGAAACCAAATTTGATGGATAGCTAACTGAACATACTAATTACTACCTGTTTATTGTTTCACTAAATTATATACGTACGTTTCATGATAAATTGTGCAAGTGATAGAATTGCTGTTTTATGACACATTAACCATGCTTCATATATTGTTCATGCATCATATCATACCCATATCATCGCAGTGATCACCTAGTGATATCGTGCATTTACCCAGTGTTAGTTTTTTAGTGATGATTGTGGCAAGTACGTCAGTGTTCGTGTACCCGTGATTGAGTGAAAGTGATACGTACTTGTACACAATCAGTGACCCTATTATTTTATTGCATTGTCGACGTCTGTGGGATGCGTGCACGTGTGACTATAAGTGGAATGGGACATTTATGGAAGCGTTTGCACGGGTGTCACAGATAAGACACCAGACACTGCCATTTCCTTTAGGTATTAGTCGGGACGTGCTTGATGGAGGTCCTGCCTCCAGTTCTCGCGCAGACTTGTCACGGATCGATTAGTATTTAGGGTGATGGTTAGCGTTTGATGTAGACCACGGGGTGTGGGGTAGTTTAAGTGTGAGTTCAACAGAATCTTGGGAGTCCCATGCCGGCTTATATATTTAGGGAGTTATATGGAGATTTACAAGGTATGTGATATATACACCGTGATACACTTGTTACATGTTGGGCCCGTGGTCCCTTGCCCTTGGGTTCTACCCTTGGGTGGAGGACACTCGCGAGTGGTTGACTCTCACACTTGGACTGACGATAGGCTTAGTGACCTGTACAGTGAGACTTAGAGACTGATAGGGATACTGGCATTTATATTCCTTATATACTGTGTTGGCATACATGACATATCGTTATACTGCTTTACTTTTCCGCTGCATTGATTACTGCACATTCATATTCCTGCCGTCATTGATTTACTGATATTCATATCCATTACTACTGTTAGAACTGTCACTTGACTTTATATATATTATATTGCTAATGTGTCGCTCTGACGACCTGAGTATGCATGCTCAGTGTGAGGAGAAGATTTAGCCTGGACCATAACTAGACGTGCATCACAAACTTCTTGACTTGCCCTCCCGAGTTACATTCATTTGTTCCACTTCAGGTCAGTCTTTACATTGTTTACTTCAGTTACTGCATTTCTCATTACCTGCGCATCATTTACTGTTTACCATGAGAAACTAGAAGCCGAAGTGTGACTACGGCAGGACTTTTCCTTGACCGTAGGAGCATGGCTGGCCTTGTCTACCCCTCGTATTCCGTATTTTGGGAAGTGGGGCGTGACACATGTCGAGGTTTGGGGAGAAGTGCCTCTCGTTCTTCAAAACTCTAAGGAAGATACCAAGATTCAAGTGGTCGGAGGAGTGCCATACCACTTTTGAGCAATTAAAGAGGCACCTTGCGACTCCCCCGCTGCTCACCCGGCCAGTTGAAGGGGACGAGCTATCGCTATATTTAGCGGTATCCAACCAAGCTGCAGACTCGGTGCTCGTCCGAGAGGTTGAGACAGTCCAGACGTTGGTATACTATGTGAGCCACGTTTTCAAGGACGCAGAAACGAGGTACCCAGCCATAGAGAAGATCATCTTGGCACTCATCGCGGCCTCAAGGAAACTACGGCACTATTTCCAGGCGCACACCATCCTTGTTCTTACCGAGCGGCCTTTGGGGGCTATCCTCGCCTCCCCCGAGTCCTCTGGCCGCTTGGAGAAATGGAGGTGGGAGTTGTCCCAGTTCGACATAAAATACCGTCCGAGGCAGGCTATCAAAGCACAAGCCCTGATTGATTTTATCGTTGAGTGCACCATCCCCAGCAAAGATCCGGAGTCCACGCCGGCCCCCGCAGCTCAACCCTCAGTCGATGGGAAGCCCGACTCCTCCCCTGATTGGATCCTCTACGTCGACGGGTCCTCGACCGAGGAAGGCTGTGGTACCGGCCTCATCATTCGGGGCCCGAACGAGACAGAAATGGAGTATTCTCTGAAGCTCGAGTTCAAATCCTCAAATAACGCGGCGAAATACGAGGCCTTGCTGGCCGGACTGCGTGTAGCCTTCAGACTGGGGCTGAAAACGATTCGGATCCGCAGCGACTCCGCCCTAGTCGTTGGCCAAATGACCGGCCAATTCGAGGCACGGGAGCCTCTGATGGTGAAGTATCTAGCCGAGGTAAGAGGACTGTGAAAGGACTTCCACGAAGTCCAGGTGGAGCAAATCCCCAGACAGCTAAACGCCCGGGCCGACGTCTTGAGTAAGCTGGTTTCATCTTATACGGCCAACAACAAGAGGAACATCATCTTCGAGGTCTTGACACAGCCCAGCGTGGAAGACGGGGCAACACCACTTTAAGTGTACACAGCCCGGGAAGAAGACCGGGATTGGAGAAAGCCCCTCATGGAATTCCTGAGGGAATGTATGCTCCCAGAAGATCGGGGAGAAGCCCGCCGTCTCTGAGCCAAAGCTCTCCATTTCGTTTGGAGCAATGGGAACCTCTACAGATAGTCCTTCACTCAGCCCCTACTCCGGTACGTCGACCCCCACGAAGCCGACTATGCCCTCCGTGAGATCCACGAAGTGGTCGACGGCGCGCACCAAGGGGCCCACACCTTAATCCAGAAGGCATTGCTCTAGGGGTACTACCAGCCGACAATTCATCAGGATGCCCAGAAGCTCGTCAGGAGATGCAAGAGCTGTCGACTCCATGGAAGCATACCTCGCATTCCGGCTACCGAGCTAACCGCCCTAACCTTCCCGTGGCCGTTTGCCTAGTGAGGAATGGATATGATAGGCCAGTTCTCTACCGGTACGGGCGGGCACAAGTACGTCCTCGTCGCAGTGGATTACTTCACGAAGTGGATCGAGGCCATTCCCATCAGGAAACCGGACGCCACCATGACTATCAAGTTCCTGCAGAACAACGTGATACTCCGGTTCGGCATCCCGAGGTGCATCATCACCGACCATGGGACAAATTTTGAAAACGAAAAAGTTAAGGAATTCTGCAGCGAATATCGTATCCTCATGAAGTTTGCTGCGGTCGCACATCCCCAATGCAACGGGCAAGCCGAGGTCGCTAATCGGGACGTCCTCCGAGGTCTTCGAACACGCCTAGAAGGACGCCAAGGCAGTTGGGTCGAGAAATTACCCCGGGTCTTATGGGCCCTGCGCACATCGATGAAAACCCCCATAGGGGAGACCCCTTTCAACCTCTGCTACGGTACCGGGGCAATGGTCCCAGCGGAGATCGGGGTCCCAAGTCACCGGGTCGAGCATTTCGACAACAAAGCGAACACGTCAGCCCTTCGAACTAACCTGGACATCTTGTTAGAGAAACGAGACTGGGCTCAGAACAGAGCTGCCGCCTATCAACAGCAAACCGCCCGCTACTACAACACGCGAGTCAAGCGTCGCTTCTTCAAGACCGGAGATTTAGTCCTAAGACGGAACGAGTTCGTCGATCAAGTGTCACGCCCCGCTTCCCAAAATACGAAATACGAGGGGTAGACAAGGCCAGCCATACTCCTACGGTCAAGGAAATGTCCCACCGTAGTCACACTTCGGCTTCTAGTTTATCATGGTAAACAGTAAATAATGCGCAGGTAATGAGAAATGCAGTAACTGGAATAAAACAGTAAAATGAACTGACCTGATGGGAAACAAAAGATATAACTCTGAATAGCTAAACAAGATGTCCGTGAAGTGCGTCTAGTCCTGGTCCAGGCTAAATCTTCTCCTCACACTGAGCATGCATACTCAGGTCGTCAGAGCGACACAATAGCAATATAATATATAAAATCAAGTGACAGTTCTAACAGTAGTAATAGATATGAATAACAGTAAATCAATGACAGCATGAATATGAATGTGCAGTAATCAATGCAGCGGAGCAGTAAAGCAGTAGAACGATATGTCACGTATGTCAACACAGTATATAAGGTATATAAATGTCCGTATCCCTATCAGTCTCTAAGTCTCACTGTACAGGTCGCTAAGCCTATCGTCAGTCCAAGTGTGAGAGTCAACCACTCGCGAGTGTCCTCCACCCAAGGGTAGAACCCAAGGGCAAAGGACCACGGGCCCAACATGTAACATGTATATCACGATGAATATCACATACCCTGTAAATCTCCATATATCTCCCTAAATATATAAGCCGGCATGGGACTCCCGAGATTCTGTTGAACTCATACTTAAACTACCCCACACCCCGTGGTCCACATCAAACGCTAACCATAACCCTAAATACTAATCGATCCGTGACAAGTCTGCGCGAGAATTGGAGGCAGGACCTCCATCAAGCACGTCCCGACTAATACCTAAGATAAATGGCAGTGTCTAGTGCCTTATCTGTGACACCCGTGCAAGAGCTTCCATAAGTGTCCCATACCACTTATAGTCACACGTACACACGTCCCACAGACGTCGACAATGCAATATAATAATAAGGGTCACTGATTGTGTACAAGTACGTATCACTTTCACTTATTCACTGATACACGAACACTGACGTACTTGGCCACAATCATCACTAATACCTAACACTGGGTAATGCACGTTATCACTAGGTTATCAAATGCAGTGACATGTATATGATATGATGCGTGAACAGTATGTAAAGCATGATTAATGTGTCAAAAATAGTATTCTATCACTTGCACGATTTATCATGAATCGTACGTGTACATTTTAGCGAAATGATAAACAGGTAATAATTAGTATGTTCAGTTATCTATCCATCTAATTTGGTTTCATGCCAATCGGGTTCCAGGATCACTAATTATAGCCATTTCATTTTAAACGTTCACGGCTGGAAATCCGGTTTCAGAATCAGAAATCCGTTTCGCAACGCATTTTAATCCCAGTTGGGATCAGATTTTAGCGACGCTACAGTTGGATGAATTCTAGGGTTTTCAGTAAGGTTTTTAACGCAACAGACGGATCTTTGATCGTGTCTGTACATCAGGAGAAATATATTATTTAATACTATTATGTCAATCCTGATTCTGTTGGGACTGTTATGCATCCCGATCTTTTAAATTACAGGTTAATTAGTAAATGTTGACGGAACAGGGTGAAACCACTTGTGTTGTCTAGATAACAGATTCATCTATAATATACAGTAGAGTTCCGCAACTTACGGGTTAAGGAAACAGGGTGGTGCTCATCACGGGACAGCACACAGCAAACAGAGTCGCTCTGGACTGCAGTCCAGAGTCGCACTCCGATCCAAATTTTGTCACAGTTTAAGTACAGAAATAATTGGAAACTAGCATAGAGTTATATTTCGTCGAGTCGGCTTCGATTTAAGCCCTCGAACGCATCATTCCAGTGTGTATACAATTTATGGCGATTTTAACAGTTTTCAGGTACAATAAAATTCCAGTTTTACTAGTAAACTTAGGGGGTAGTCATTTTAGTCATTAACGGTCATATTATCCAACGAAATTCACACACTAGATTCATGGCCATACGGGCCAAACTATTCCATTTAGTTCCGTCAAATTAGGTGAGCATTTTCATTGGGAATACACGTCGAACAGGTATGGCACATAATTGATCTAAAATTGTAATATTATGATCTATGCAATTAAAGATTGTAACTTGAGTATATAGCATGTAAGCAAGTAAAATACTTGCCTGGGGACGTGTCGACAATAATACTGCAGTGGTATCAGCACGATCGCGCCACGAACACAGCACCGGCTCAGTCCTTTGGAATCCGACAATTTCACTCGATCTAGCTGCTCTTCGTGCCCTCCATTTCTTCACTGCTTCACGCTGTTCCTTAATTTGATGTGAGAGAAGGTGAGACGCTGATAAAGGGAGAGAAATTTAGAGAGAGAGGAAGAGAGAATTAGAGAAATTGAGAGAGGGGGGGAATTAGAGAGAAAGAATGTGGGTGAGATGAGAGAGGGGGAATAGAATGAATGCGAATTAAGTGGTGATTAATAGGATTTTAAAAGGGATTAATGGAGGAAATTAATTGGGATTAAAGAAGCATTAACTTGGTGGTTTAATAGGAATTTATAGAGGAGATTTGGGTTTGGATTTGAAGGGATTTAAAAGAAATGATGTGGGATAATTGTTATTTTAATGGGCTGGGGAGGGAAAATGGGCTCAGGCCAAGGGATAAGATAGTAGGGAAAAGAAAGGGGCGGGGCTTGAGATTTTAAGTGAATGAGAAAAGGATTAGAGGAGTGGGCCGGCTCTGGGCTTGGGGAAAGTAACGGCTGGGCAAAAAATGAAAAAGAAAGGGGATAATAAAAGAGGAAGGGAATGAGGGTTTGGGTTAGGGAAAATTAAAAGATATGAGATTAGATTAGGATTTGGGTTTTTAGAATAATACAAATAATAATTATAAAATAAATAAATTTTGGGAGCGACAAAAATACGGATATTGGTATTCAAAAGGACTGGGTATTACATCATACCACCCTTACAAAAATTTCGTCCTCGAAATTTAAAAGAAACGACAAGCTATAAAATAGTAAGCGAAAAGTTACCACATCGAACACTAATACATAGTGACTTACTTAAAACGGGTGGATAAAATTTTGAAGGTCTATATATGTAAGAACAACATACAAAAGGATAGGTCTAAATAAGTATAAGGCAGGAACAACTATAAGGGCAAACTACATGCATACGAGAATATAAATAACAATAACGAACAATAATATTCGAGGCGTGTTCGATAAAATCGAAACCTAAATATGTGCACGTATAAGTATATCAAAGGTAGCATGTCAGGAATAATAAGTATAAGGCCCTACCATTTATAATAGTAAACGTAGGCACAATACCCGAAAATAAAGTAACGACAATAAAATAGTGAAAGATTTGTCGGTAGATTAAAACATTTTAGGACGATGTATCGATCAGATAGTTTTAAAATAACTTAGAAAACTCACATAATGAAAATGAGGAATATGGAACAAAATATGCGCGGTGTATGGTTGCGCTACTGAAAAATAAGGATAATAGTAGTGCACTTTAAAATACGTAAAACTAAGCAGTCAATAACACGCACTCTTCGACAAATACAAGATAATGAAAACCAAATTTCGAATAATAAAGTCCCTAAATATATATAGGGTAATAGGAAAACACACAAAAAATGTATAGGGCTAGCTAGGGTAAAGATTACAAGGAAGTGTGGATCATTCAAAGGTTGGAGTATAGCGGCTTTAGGCTGAATGTTAAGGAGATTGGGATCGGATCAGCACATGAAGTAAGAGTGAGCAACAAAGGACTACAAGGGAAAAGTATGGGGAGGATAACGTTCGGTACATCATATGAATCAAGAATTTGAAGGGTTAGTGAACTCGGAAGTTTCACAAGAAATGTTCTCCTCCCAGAAGGATCTCAAACGGGGCACAGACGAAGGATGAAGGGTGGACCTCTAAAAGATCGGGTGTGGTACTGGTTAATCTCAGTGAGTGTTAAGACAATGTAAGGAGTAGGGGTGGACAGATCGCAGTAGGAAAAATAATTGTATAGAAGAAATAATCAAACATCAAGGAAACTAAGAAAATCGATAGATTAGCGAACTCAACAATTTATTTCATTTCAAAAGATTTTAAACAAAGCATTCTCAAAGACGAAAAGTGGCCCTAAACTATACACAGTTTTATTTGGCCAGAATAGACAACATCTAAAAGAAATCCCGTCAGTCGCGGTTGTGGAGATTCAGCAGGTTGCGGTAGGCTCGCGCGCTCAGGTAGGGGCGTCCATTCCCATATCGTCTTGCAGGGATCGCCATTGGGAGTTCTTCCACAACAGGGTCTTGATCTTCTGGTTCTTCTTCCTCGGATGGAGCTTCTTCATCGAGGTCCGATTCCATGCGATTCTCTTCTTCTGGATTTTCTTCCACGGGGTTTTCCTCCGCTGGATTTTCTTCTATTGGGTCTTCCTCGGGATCTTCCTCTACCGGGTTCTCTTCAGGGTCTCCTTCTTCTTCGTCGGAATCAGCTATCATGTTAAACTCAGGGGCGGCTACTCCTTCGTCCTCTGAATCGTTGTTTCCGAAATTAACCTGGGGACCGTTGATCTCATCGTCAGAACTCATCAGCGTGTGGTCTAAGGAAACACATGACTGTGCATCCTCATCTAAATGCGGCGCTGCTCCAGGGTGGGCCATGGTCTGAAAAGAAGAGTCATGATTAGACAATGGAATACCTCAAGAGAATATCTAAGTATACGAAGTATAGAAAGATATTCGGTGGCAGGAACTGAAAGATCAGGATTAAAATACTGTGATAATGAATAGTATAAATAAGGAGAAAGCAAGAGAATAATACTTATATTACGATTCAAAGTTTTATTGCATTCAACTAAAAATTCAACGGATACAAGATTTCAAACGGAAAGAAATATTCATAAGAGGATGACAACATTATTACTGAAAGTAGAAAACATGAAAATTCTTCTTTGACTACTAGAACGTTGCACTCTCGTCGCGTGAGTTGAATTCTGTGCTGGGTCCGCCTTATCCTCGATATTTGAACTACGCAATAATCATCACTTGGCAGAAGTGGAGAGTGTGGATGAGTCTCCTCCATGTAGCTCCTTCCTTTCTGGGCAACCGTTGATGAGATGTTCACTGGATCCGCAAATCAGACATTTCCCTTGGGCGCGGCGACAATCCCTCTGAAGATGTCCTGGCCTCTTACAATACCCACAATATGGGGTCTTCTGCTGCTTCTGTCGCGGGGAAACAAATTGGCGTTTCATCTTCTTCTCTTTTCCTCATCTAACGGGGATCTCTTTATGATTGGAGACAGCCGCTGATGCCTGATTCACCTGTCTTCTCATTCCTTCAGCCAACAAGTCGTTTGTTCGCTCCTGGGCTTCCTTTCGACCTTGCAGTACACTCAGAATCTCAATGGTCTGATTCTGGGGAGCGGATATAGATGAAGAGTCGTTGGAAGACATGATCCTGAAACAACAATTTTTGAGGACGATATAAGTCACAAGCTATACGAATCAAAATATAATATGGATAGGACAAAGATTCAAGAATATCAGAGGTGATGAATTTATTACAAGTGGAGAATCAACTGTATGACTTTAAGTCACTTAAACAGAGCACGGTGGTGCAATTGCAACCACGTAACTTTACCAAGTCACCCGAAACCCCAGCGAATGGATAGCAGGACACTCAATGTGAATATGGATCAAGGATATCAAGTTTGCAATCTAGACTGAGGAATGTCTTAGATTGTCAAGCTTTACATGGAAAGCTGCAATCCCAATCGAAGCAAAACCTGGGCTCTGATACCAACTAAACCATGTCACGCCCCGCTTCCCAAAATACGGAATACAAGGGGTAGACAAGGCCAGCCATGCTCCTACGGTCAAGGAAATGTCCCACCGTAGTCACACTTCGGCTTCTAGTTTATCATGGTAAACAGTAAATAATGCGCAGGTAATGAGAAATGCAGTAACTGGAATAAAACAGTAAAATGAACTGACCTGATGGGAAACAAAAGATATAACTCTGAATAGCTAAACAAGATGTCCGTGAAGTGCGTCTAGTCTTGGTCCAGGCTAAATCTTTTTCTCACACTGAGCATGCATACTCAGGTCGTCAGAGCGACACAATAGCAATATAATATATAAAATCAAGTGACAGTTCTAACAGTAGTAATAGATATGAATAACAGTAAATCAATGACAGCATGAATATGAATGTGCAGTAATCAATGCAGCGGAGCAGTAAAGCAGTAGAACGATATGTCACGTATGTCAACACAGTATATAAGGTATATAAATGTCCGTATCCCTATCAGTCTCTAAGTCTCACTGTACAGGTCGCTAAGCCTATCGTCAGTCCAAGTGTGGGAGTCAACCACTCGCGAGTGTCCTCCACCCAAGGGTAGAACCCAAGGGCAAGGGACCACGAGCCCAACATGTAACATGTATATCACGGTGAATATCACATACCCTGTAAATCTCCATATATCTCCCTAAATATATAAGACGGCATGGGACTCCCGAGATTCTGTTGAACTCACACTTAAACTACCCCACACCCCGTGGTCTACATCAAACGCTAACCATAACCCTAAATACTAATCGATCCGTGACAAGTCTGCGCGAGAATTGGAGGCAGGACCTCCATCAAGCACGTCCCGACTAATACCTAAGATAAATGGCAGTGTCTGGTGCCTTATCTGTGACACCCGTGCAAGAGCTTCCATAAGTGTCCCATACCACTTATAGTCACACGTACACACGTCCCACAGACGTCGACAATGCAATATAATAATAAGGGTCACTGATTGTGTACAAGTACGTATCACTTTCACTTATTCACTGATACACGAACACTGACGTACTTGGCCACAATCATCACTAATACCTAACACTGGGTAATGCACGTTATCACTAGGTTATCAAATGCAGTGACATGTATATGATATGATGCGTGAACAGTATGTAAAGCATGATTAAGGTGTCAAAAATAGTATTCTATCACTTGCACGATTTATCATGAATCGTACGTGTACAGTTTAGCGAAACGATAAACAGGTAATAATTAGTATGTTCAGTTATCTATCCATCTAATTTGGTTTCATGCCAATCGGGTTCCAGGATCACTAATTATAGCCATTTCATTTTAAACGTTCACGGCTGGAAATCCGATTTCAGAATCAGAAATCCGTTTCGCAACGCATTTTAATCCCAGTTGGGATCAGATTTTAGCGACGCTACAGTTGGATGAATTCTAGGGTTTTCAGTAATATTTTCAACGCAATAGACGGATCTTTGATCGTGTCTGTACGTCAGGAGAAATACATTATTTAATACTATTATGTCAATCCTGATTCTGTTGGGACTGTTATGCATCCCGATCTTTTAAATTACAGGTTAATTAGGAAATGTTGACGGAACAGGGTGAAACCACTTGTGTTGTCTAGATAACAGATTCATCTATAATATACAGTAGAGTTCCGCAACTTACGGGTTAAGGAAACAGGGTGGTGCTCATCACGGGACAGCACACAGCAAACAGAGTCGCTCTGGACTGCAGTCCAGAGTCGCACTCCGATCCAAATTTTGTCACAGTTTAAGTACAGAAATAATTGGAAACTAGCATAGGGTTATAGTTCGTCGAGTCGGCTTCGATTTAAGCCCTCGAACGCATCATTCCAGCGTGTATACAATTTATGGCGATTTTAACGGTTTTCAGGTACAATAAAATTCCAGTTTTACTAGTAAACTTGGGGGTAGTCATTTTAGTCGTTAACGGTCATATTATCCAACGAAATTCACACGCTAGATTCATGGCCATACGGGCCAAACTATTCCATTTAGTTCCGTCAAATTAGGTGAGCATTTTCATTGGGAATACACGTCGAACAGGTATGGCACATAATTGATCTAAAATTGTAATATTATGATCTATGCAATTAAAGATTGTAACTTGAGTATATAGCATGTAAGCAAGTAAAATACTTGCCTGGGGACGTGTCGACAATAATACTGCAGTGGTATCAGCACGATCGCGCCACGAACGCAGCACCGGCTCAGTCCTTTGGAATCCGACAATTTCACTCGATCTAGCTACTCTTCGTGCCCTCCTTTTCTTCACTGCTTCACGCTGTTCCTTAATTTGATGTGAGGGAAGGTGAGACGCTGATAAAGGAAGAGAAATTTAGAGAGAGAAGAAGAGAGAATTAGAGAGAGAGAGAGAATTAGAGAAATTGAGAGAGAGAGGGAATTAGAGAGAAAGAATGTGGGTGAGATGAGAGAGGGGGAATAGAATGAATGAGAATTAAGTGGTGATTAATAGGATTTTAAAAGGGATTAATGGAGGAAATTAATTGGGATTAAAGAGGCATTAACTTGGTGGTTTAATAGGAATTTATAGAGGAGATTTGGGTTTGGATTTGAAGGGATTTAAAAGAAATGATGTGGGATAATTGTTATTTTAATGGGCTGGGGAGGGAAAATGGGCTCAGGCCAAGGGATAAGATAGTATGGAAAAGAAAGGGGCGGGGCTTAGGATTTTAAGTGAATGAGAAAAGGATTAGAGGAGTGGGCCGGCTCTGGGCTTGGGGAAAGTAACGGCTGGGCTAAAAATGAAAAAGAAAGGGGATAATAAAAGAGGAAGGGAATGAGGGTTTGGGTTAGGGAAAATTAAAAGATATGAGATTAGATTAGGATTTGGGTTTTTAGAATAATACAAATAATAATTATAAAATAAATAAATTTTGGGAGTGACAAAAATACGGATATTGGTATTCAAAAGGACTGGGTATTACATCAAGGCAAGCTGCATAAGTTTTCCCCAAAATGGGACGGTCCTTTCCTCGTCTCCGAAGCCCTGCCCGGCGGAGCCTAACGCTTACAAGACGCGGATGGTCGCAAGTTTTCACGGCCTTACAATACCGAGAAGCTCAAGTTATACCTCTGAAAAGAATATCTACGAGTGTATATTTCTTCTTTTATAAAGGCGATGTAAATTCTTCTAAGTTCTTTTTATTTAAACAATAACAAGGATACGATAGGGCTTTGCAAAAGGGAGAATTTTATTCATTCAAAAGGTATTGTAGGCTCCTCAGCCTTACATTACATTAAAACAAGAAAAAAAATATTACAGCAGCGGGGGAAGGGGGTGCAGGAAATATTGCTCGTGGTACTCCGAGGATATTTCCACTAGCCGAGCCCTTGCCGCCTCGGACCTGCCTCCGATGCTATCCGCGAACCCTCGTGGCCACAGACGGGCTAGAAAGCTCCGCGGGCGGGCACCCATCGGCAAGATGCCTCAACTGGTAACACTCGAGGACGAGTGCCACCGATCGATCCCGCCGACTCATCGAGATCAGGCCGAAGCGGCATAAAGATCTCAGCTTACCAACCGCTTCGTCCTTTAGTTGCTCGGACAAGGGGTTGTACAGCCCCGGTGACGCCCTTCAGATCGAGTACATCAGCAGCTGAAGCGGGGGTGATCGCCGGGGAAGCAGTCGGCCAAAATGATCCTCAACGTGCCGGATCACCGCCTGCCACGTCTCCTCGGAGCACAGCTGGTCGTACAATTATACGTCCTCGAAAGAAATGATCTCGGGGATGGAGAAAGGGAATTGATCCGTTCTGACATTTTTAAGATAGAGAAAGGAATGATTAACACGCCTCCATGTTTTATAGCCCCACGGGGCCCCCAAGAGTCCAATATTCGCTCGTTTCTTCCAATACCGCATCGCCACGCGGCGGATATCCCGTCTTTTTCAGCCAACCAAAATCGGAACGACGCGGCTCTTACGCTTCGCCCCCCCATGCGTTCATAACACGTGTTACCCGCGACAGTCGCTCTTCCCAATGTTCATGAACCAGGGAAGGTCAGACAGAACCTCACAAAACCGAGCAGCTACCCTGCTCGGTCCATCCTTGGATGGTAATCTCTTACCCCACGACGCCAAGGATCAAATCTCTCATCAAGAGGCCACCGGGCAGCAACCCTGCTCGGTCCATCCATGGCTGGTAGTTCACTACCCACCGACGCCAAGGATCAAAGCCCTCATCAAGAGGCCACCGGGCAGCAACCCTGCTCGGTCCATCCATGGCTGGTAGTTCACTACCCACCGACGCCAAGGATCAAAGCCCTCGTCAAGAGGCCACCGGGCAGCAACCCTGCTCGGTCCATCCATGGCTGATAGTTCACCACCCACCGACGCCAAGGATCAAAGCCCTCGTCAAGAGGCCACCGGGCAGCAACCCTGCTCGGTCCATCCATGGCTGGTAGTTCACCACCCACCGACGCCAAGGATCAAAGCCCTCATCAAGAGGCCACCGGGCAGCAACCCTGCTCGGTCCATCCATGGCTGGTAGTTCACCACCCACCGACGCCAAGGATCAAAGCCCTCATCAAGAGGCCACCGGGCAGCAACCCTGCTCGGTCCATCCATGGCTGGTAGTTCACCACCCACCGACGCCAAGGATCAAAGCCCTCATCAAGAGGCCACCGGGCAGCAACCCTGCTCGGTCCATCCATGGCTGGTAGTTCACCACCCACCGACGCCAAGGATCAAAGCCCTCATCAAGAGGCCACCGGGCAGCAACCCTGCTTGGTCCATCCATGGCTGGTATTTCACCACCCACCGACGCCAAGGATCAAAGACCTCGTCAAGAGGCCACCGGGCAACAACCCTGCTCGGTCCATCCATGGCTGGTAGTTCACCACCCACCGACGCCAAGGATCAAAGCCCTCATCAAGAGGCCACCGGGCAGTAACCCTGCTCGGTCCATCCATGGCTGGTAGTTCACTACCCACCGACGCTAAGAATCAAAGCCCTCATCAAGAGGCCACCGGGCAGCAACCCTACTCGGTTCATCCATGGCTGGTAGTTCACTACCCACCGATGCCAAGGGTCAAAGCCCTCATCAAGAGGACACCGAGCAGCTACCCTGCTCGGTCCATTCTTAGCCGGTAATTTCTTACCCCACGACGCCAAGGATCAAACCCTCATCAAGAGGCCGCCGAGCAGCTTCCCTGCTCAATTTACTAAGCGATCTCCACCTCGACTTCGGGGCCATGGAGATACCGACCTTTCACCGGTATTTCCACACTTGGAAAATGGTCGAATTCAACTCGACGTGTGATCGCTAGACGAAAAACTGACCTATCATTAAAGCAGGCAAATAAAAATGTTTACCACAAACAAAGGGAAAATGCGCACGCAAAGAATACTACAAAAAGATTTTTTATTCTTGAAAAATCAGAAGTCTTTACAGAGGTATTATGGGCTCCCCAGCCTTACAAAAACGCCCGGAAGCTTACAAAATTTTAGCGCAAAGAAAATAAAGAGGCGAGGAAGTTCAGTCCTCGGGGCTGGGGAGAACCTCGACGAGCTGCGCTTCCACTGCAACAACCGGGGAGGCATCTTGAAGGTCGGCACCTACAGCGGGAGCCTCGGCGCCGGTGGTCGGGGCGACCGACTTATCCCCGATGCTCTCACCATGGGCTTCTCCCCCTCCTTGGCCAGACGAAGCGAGTAGCCGGCAGGAATGTGGAAACGAGTCCAGATGGTGGCGAGCTCATCCGCGTGCCTCAGCACGGATGCCGCGCCAAGAGCATCCATAACCTGCTCTCTGGGGACCGCCCCCGTCGCACGACCCCATGGATGATGACTAACCCTAACTTTCCGGGGGACTCCGCCTTAAAAGAGGAAGATGAAGAAGTAGAAGAGGAAGCTGCAGAAGACTCTCTAGACTCTACCCGGACTATTTCTACAGACTCCTCGGTAGAAGACATCTAACCTGATCAAAGAGACGAGTCCTCGGAAGAGAAAATGCAAGGAATCCGATCTGAGGAGAAGAGCGCCGAGCTAACACGACTAAGGACGAGGAAATTATGGTGAGGTATGGGCCCTGATAGGGATCTCACCTCTATTTATAGCTGTCGGCGTACACATCCTACGGCTTCGATTGCCTCCCGCTAAAACAACACTTCGCAACCAACGGACGACAACATTCCACCTGTCGCACTCACATTGGGCACGTCCTATCGGGCGCGGGAATACCTGCAGCCCGTCTCGTCAGCCAACCAGTGCCAGACACATGGGCTAGCGCTTCGACAAACTTACGCACAAACCGGCGCTTCCTCTTTAATGCGAGATCTCTCCCCTGATCCACTGACGTCATCAAAGAAAATACGACTCTTTGCTTGGGAATACGTACCGACGATATCTTCAAGTGAGAGCTCATCCCGGGTAACCGGTCAGACCACTTTCGACCCGTCCCAGGAACGGGTCGAGATGAGAGTGGGGAGGGATAATGATGATGCTTAATGTCGGTGACTCCACAGATAATGACACGTGGCAGATGACTGTCCCAGAGCTAACAAGAAATGATCAAGAACGTTACGTTGGAAGCACACCCCGGGCCTTCGACCCGAGGATGTTCCAGACCTTCGGTGGTTTTCCAAACCACCCCTTAGTTCGCCTCCGAGCTGTCGCAGAACCAAGATGCCTCGGCCTCCCGCTCGTTCCCGAGCCTCCCGCCGAGCTTATCTTCTTCGGTCTTACCAACCGACCCACAGCACTGATCATTGGCGCCTCCGCCACGGCTCCGCGGCGCGAGATATCCGCCGTCCATGATCCCGCGTCCCACGTCATCACAATCCCCCATTAACGAGCATATCTCGTCATTAATGGGGAGTCCCGTCTATCACGCGGGCGTAACGGCCGGCGTGAATCTCGCTCCCGCCTGCCCATGGCAGCCACTATATAAACCCCTTTCTCAGCCGACTCAGATAAGCCAATTTAATCCCAATAGGCCGTTACTCTGCCAAAATACCCCGTCTAATTTGATCGTCGGAGGGTCCTCGGTGGCACAACCATCCCGGGACTTCTTTGCAGGTAGCTCCGTCTCAACCACATAAAACCCATCGAGATCCACACGCTCCAAGAGGCAACCCTCCAACTCAATCTCAGCCATCCATTAGCACTCGCAGCAGATCAACGGAAGATAATATCTGAAGGAGATCCAAAGATCCATCAATTATATTATAGTTACTATACAGATGGTAGTGTGTACCTAAACTCTCAATTTGAAAATAAAGGCACAACTAAGGTTCCATGACCCAAAAGAAAAGGTTGATCGAAAGGCTCCACATACAGATATGTACTCTTCATATATTTGCTTATTTACATAAAGAAATATACTTTTCCTAGCTTCTATTCTTACCCATATATAACCAATTGATAAATAACATGACCCTAGTATCTAGTTGATGTAAACTTTTTTATGGTTTATTTACTGAAAACTCTCAATAAATTTGGGTTATTTTAACAAAACTCTCATTACCTTTAAAACTATTAATAAAATATCAAATATGACGGTGCTGCATCAGTATTGTATGTGCCACGTCACCGCCACGTCAGCAATTTTTTTTAAAACCCCAAAATATCCCTCAAGAATTTACCCCTAAATTAAAACAATCTCCTCCCTCCTCCCTCGTGCAGCTACTATCATTGCCGTGTCGGCACCGGTACCACCGTTCTCTCACCGTCTCCCTCCACCGCCTTCTCGACCCCCACCGTCTCTACTTCTTCTTCTCCATCTCTTTTTCCTTCTTCTTCTCCTCCTCCTCATCCTCCGACCTCCGACGATCCCGCCCCCTTCCCCCTCCTCCGACGGTCCCCATGCCCCTTTTCCACCGCATCCTCGACCCCCACTTCCTCCATCGCCTTTTCTCGTTCTTGTTCTCGTTCGTTCTCCTTTTCTTCTCCTCCAGCGCCCCGGCCTCTTCCCCTTCCTCCGGCGCCTTTCACCCCCTTCTCCCCCGTCTTCTCGACCCCCACCGCCTCCACTGTCTCTACTTCTTCTTCTTCTCATCCTCCAACCTCCGCCGACCCCCCCTCCCCCCTCCCCGGTGACGCTCGCCCCTCCCCTGACCTCACCTCCCCTCACGACCTTTGCCCTAAAAAAATAATAATTAGATATTTAGTTAATATTTATTAAAATTATTTAAAATGAAATTTATAATTGATTGATTATATTATAAAGAAAGCAAAGTGGTCATTTGATATGAACAGTAATATCGACCGCCAACTCATCATAGTTTTTAAATAATTTTAAAAGTAATAGAAGTTTTGTTTAAATGAACCAAACTTGTTGAAGTTTTCAGTAAATAATCCTTTTTTCTTATTTCTTGGATATCGTGGTCACGGAATAAAAATGGTAGGTAAAGCGTTTCTTTCAAATAAAGGCAATGTTGGATAGAGCAACCTTTTGACAAGAAAGTTGATATTTACAAGAAAAATATATGTTTAGTAACTTGGCTTTTTTTTTCTTTTAAACCGGGATGGATAAACTTTTGAACCCTTAATTCGAGTCAACCTAGTGATACCTTTAAATAGACGGACCATACAAGGTTAAGTTCTGAACACGTAATAAATCTCTTGTCTGTTGTTTTTTCGGTGGACACACATGGCATTTTCGATACCCACATGGAAAAAGATATACCTTTCCTTCCCCTATGATTGAATCTACGTCATCTATAAAGACCCTTATTGGCTTACAAGATGAGATAGAGAGTACAATTCCCTATGCAGTAGATATCATGCCCGCTTTTTATCCAATGAGAATCCATGCAGCCTGCATGGATTCCATCATCCTGATAGTAAAAGCATTTTTTTATGCAAAAATACATTTTCTACCGCAATTTGTTTACCCAAAAGTCTACCTCATAAACAAACACCATGAGCCCACCTGTGTGACACTGTTACTTAGATGTCGTAGGTGCTGCCATTTTATCTCTTGGTAAATTTTTGGATAGACAAATCAACATACAAACACCATGGACCCGCTTGTTTGACATTATTACCTAGATGTTGTGCGTCATGTCGTTTTGTCCCTTACGTAAATTTTTGGATAGACAAATCACCGCAGAAAAAGTAATTCCCTGGAAAAATTGTTTACCAAAGAGAATTCTGAAGCCGGAAAATTATAAGAACAAATGAGAACTTGCCACGCATATGAGCACTAAGAGAAACTGTGGGGCACAGTAGATTCATTATTCGAGGATATTCTCAAGACCACACTGTAGAGGCCTAATTTACTAATTTAGGCGAAAAGCATATTCTCTCACAATGCCTTCTCTTCGTTCCACTCTCTCGCGGTGCATTCTGCCTCTCACTCTTCGCTCTCCACAAGCTAGAATCGTATCCCGATCAAATACAGAGCACATATACGTGTTATCACATCCGTATTTGTTTCTAACAACGGATACATATACAGATACAGATACACGTATAGCTCGATAATAAAAGATCATATCTATAATTAACAATATCAGACACATGTATGGAGTGGAGATTAAAAGACGAATACAGAAACAAGTCAGATATAGGTATAAGAAAGATTGAAGATAAAACAAATAGATATGCGGGATGGTAACATATATATGGTTGATGCGTGCTATCGAATGCTTGTTTTATACATGTACCTGTAATATTTAATAATAACAAACATGCATGAAAATGAATATCACATGAGTAATAAATATGCCAACAAACATATCATGCAAGTTACTAGCATATTTTAGTATATTTTGCATATTTGTGTATATTTTAAAACAAATACGATGAGATGAGATAATACGTCAAAATGTTCCTTCTAAATCCATAACATATAAAACTAGAAAAAGAATGGTTTAAATAAGTATTACTAACTAAAACATAAGTTTGAATGTTACATTTCTTGTATTTGTATGTGGATATCCATTTTTATATCCGTATTCATATCTCCTGGTATCCGTATCTAGATAATTTTGTAAGACCGTATTCGTATTCGAAACTAACAAAAAATATAAAGGAAAGATTTTATGATCAATTATAAACTATAAGCATCAAAGTAACAAAACGAACAAATAAGATTAAAACCATTCAAAAATATATGCATATCCATATCATATCTTGCCGGATTCAAAAAATCACATATGTATTCGGAAACTGTGCGGAACCGGATACATCCCAAGCCCGTAATCTTAGCCTCTTTGACCACCATATTTAATCAATTCCCGAGAAACACCACACCCCGCTAGAAAAACAAATCATTAAAAAAGCAAAAGGCAAAATAAAAAAAATTAAAAATTAAAATCGAAGCCCTCAAAATCAAATATATTCCCTCTCCTTTTCTAGGGTTAGGATTAGGGTTTCGCGATGCAGACGGAGGCGAGAGTCGCCGAGAGAGCTCTCAGCTCCGTCCACGGAGTCGGCGGCCTCGCCGTCGAGGGTGGCGCCTGCAAGTTCTCAACTCACGCTCATCATCGGAACCAGAAGGCGCAAGCTTTTCAGCACCAGGCTCAGATCGGAACGATCTCTCATCTCTTAGCAGGAGGAGTTGCAGGGGCTGTGAGCAAGACTTGCACTGCCCCGCTCGCCCGCCTCACGATCCTCTTTCAGGTGATGATTCCTGTCTTTTTGATTGATCTTATAATAATAAAAAAAGCTTATTTTGATTAAGTTTCTTGTCCTTGATACCTAAAGTTAGAAGCTTGCGTAGGATGTTCTCGATTTGATAGAGAATCAGTCTCGATTTGATTTTGGGAGCACTGGAAGTTTATAACAACATGGCGATAACAACAATAACTAGTGACAAGACATCCCAAACTTTTGGGGTTCAGCTATACGAATCCTTCTATGTGATAAATGCGATCTCATTGATTATAGTGACTGCTTTTGTTTCTTTTTCTTTCTTTCTTTTTGCCTTCACCTTTATTCTTTTTGGATCACTCAATTCCCCATTGTTGGATTATGATAAATTCCATCAAATTTTAGGGCACCTATCAGTCTTTGCTGCACATAGAGACGGACATGAAAATCTTGGTTATAGGAGCATTAAGTACGATCATAATAAGTTTCTATTGAGGAAACCAGCTGCATGATATATAAAAATAGAATTATAATAGCTAGACAATTTCTTTATAAATCTGTTTCATAATTAAAAGAATTGCTTACAATAATGTCTCTTGTGTCTTCATATCTTGATTGCATCATATACACTCTAGGCTTTTGGTGAACCTAATATAAATCTATGGAAGATTATGTTTAAACTTCATTTTTATTTTTATGCTAATTATTCTCGTATAAAAATTGTGCATGCAATCTATACCCATTTTAAAAAAATCAAATTGACTATCAGGGGCTTAGGACTTGAACTTTTAGCTATGTAACAAACAATGTATCAAATTTCGTATTTTGAGATCATATTGGATGGGTGTTTTTAATATGGGATGGTGGATATCGGACGATATATCAGTGATACAAGTTAATATTAGAAATACATACATATTGGGCATTACAGTGTAGTATACAACCAACATTATACATAAATTTATGATAAAATCTTGAAATATCGTCTATCACAGACAAACTATATGCCTATCGACAAAGAAGCGGAATAAAATAGACCAAGCCAGAAAAATATTTAATAGAAAAATTAATGAACCCATATAACATAATTTTTAAACCTATTAAATGATGCCTGCAACTCGAGAAGTGAGATGGATGAAAAAATGAACATTGAAGAAAAGAGATATATCCTACTTGAAATCGAGGAGGATATGAAATTGAGTTTTGATCGAGCCGTTGAGAAGAGAAGCTCATCGTAGTCGAGAGTTGATGAGGTCATGTTCCAGTGGAGATGAGATTGAGACCAGATTGAGAGATGTAGTCGTGGTCGAGAGAACATTGTGCTCAATGATATCAAAATTTGGGGTATATTTTTGGGAATGGAGAGAAACCGAGAAAAGAAGGATTCGGATTTGTTCTCTCGTTTAGACTTTGATGTATATTGAGAGTGTTAATAATGAGTATTGGGTGATGGGATCGAACTTTTTAACCAAACAAACCCATTTCCTATACTCAATTCACTATCGGCTGACATTTGGCTGCAATGTCATGTCTGATATATCGATCGATATTTGAAATATCGATCGATATTTGAGCCCAAACGACATTCTTCAAAAATAATATGTATCGGAACAATGCCACTCTGATAACGTGATATTCGCCGATATTCCCGATATTTTATTGAGTACTAACAAACCGTAATACCATTTAGTCTAAACAATTTCCACATAATGTTTATGGAACACACACACACACACTTCACCATTCCTTACACCATTAATAAATTTTTTTCCCTTTTCAAAATTTTAGAGGGGGCACGTGCCCTCTCGCCTCGGGCTTTATGTTCGCCCTTGGTGGGCTAAATGATTCTTATGGAATAAATTTATAATATATATTCAAATATCCAAACATCTTTTCCAACCAATATTAGTTTTTCCCTAAAATTTCAAAGGGGACATGTGCCTCTTTCTTGGGATTTGGGTCCACCATTGGTTGCGCATGCCCAATATATTTGAATCTGGTTTGTCAAATTTTATCTATGCCGGAGCTGCATCTAACTTAATGAAGTATTCATTTCGTATCCTAATTCTTACATTTTTGCCATCCATTCATCTCAATATTTTTGTTTCAGCTGCATCTCTGCACTCATTCTCTTTTAGCCCGACTCATAAATCATAGCAAGCATTAACAGCAAATGAAGGAGAATCTTTACTCCAGATAAAACCTTGAGTTTATTTTTGTCATTAAACTTGATGATGGACATGAAGGTCCTAATCATGAGCCTTGAATGGTGCACTGTTATCTAATCAGTGTTAGATTGCTAGGGTCCAATCATTTATTTATTATGGATGGGTATTGAATCTCTTATGTATTTTAACTTTAAAACCTGCTTCCTCAACTGAGTGTCTGCGCTTGTGGCTTATTTTTTTAGGTGCAAGGCATGCATTATGATGTCGCAACTCTAGGAAAGAGTAGTCTATGGCGCGAGGCTTCTCGTATTGTTCGTGAAGAAGGGTTTAGAGCTTTCTGGAAAGGAAACTTGGTTACAATTGTTCATCGCCTACCTTATTCGTCCATCAGCTTCTATGCTTATGAACGCTACAAAAATGTAACTGTAAAATGTGGTAGTTGGTTAATGGGGTTGTTTATTTTTATAAACTTCGTATAAAGTTTTTAGGATTGTATGTTTTGCAGCTATTTCAACTGGTTCCTGGGTTAGATAGGCATAAGGACTACATGAGTGCAGATGTTGGTGTACGGTTGTTAGGAGGTGGGCTGGCAGGAATTACAGCTGCGTCTATCACATACCCATTAGACTTAGTGAGAACACGCCTTGCAGCTCAGGTGATCTCATCATTTCTATGGTATGTTAAGGCTATTTTGCTCAATTTACTTGTATATTGAATATTTTGAATGGCTAAATGGCATATAAATTACCCATTGTTTCACCAAAATAGCAGATAATTACCTATGTTCCAAAACGTGGAACTTTTATACTTGAAGTCGTACTTCTTGGCATATTGCTACTTACTCGTTCTTCAAAATGTGTAAAATTCTTCTATATTTTTAATACCAAGAAAAAAATCTAAAAAAAGTCATTTGAAAAGCACATGGAAATCTAGAAGGGAATTTACGCAATTTTGGAGAACGGGTGGGTACTAAAGTGCCACAAAGCAAAAATTCCGGGATTAAAGTGCCACATTTTTGAACATAGATATTGATCTGCTATTTGGGTGAAACAATGGGTATTTATATGCCAATTAACCTATTTTGAATTTCAGAATTCCGTAATGCTTCACCTTTGCGGCTTGTTTTTTGAACTTCTGTTAGAAAAAGTTCACAGAATGCTACTGATGGTCTATTTCCCTCATTTCTACAATTTCCAAATAATCTTTGTTTTTGTAACTTTTGTTTGAATTTTAATTCTTGTAATTTGAATTTTTGCAGACAAATAACATATATTATAGAGGTATTTCGCATGCCCTTTATTCCATTTGCAGAGACGAGGGTATCAGAGGGCTCTATAAAGGTCTTGGAGCAACACTACTGGTAAATTATACCAACTAAATACTGCATTTAGCGTCTTTGGTCCTATTTGTATTTGGAGCTGAGTTAGGATAACACCAGATTCTTAGAGTTATCTAAATTTGCCTGTAAATTCCTAAGTCCATCCTGGATGGCTTTGGTCATGAAGTTAAGATGACCAGAGTTACTTCAACCTAAAAGTCGAGACAATTATATTCAAATCCACTTCCACTACAACCTCATTTATCTCAACTCCAAAGACAGTGAATAAATTGAGCGCTGATAATTCTTAGCCCAAAAACATTCTATACAATATAACTGGAGCCGTTTTTAAAGCGGAATTAGAGCCTTGCAAACTCCAGTTTGCATAACCTTTACCTCCGCCAAAAATGACGTCGTTTATCCGAACCAAGACATATAGCATCTTAGTCTTATCCTTTGTCATTTCTGACATTGACAATGGGAAAACTGCAGGGTGTTGGACCTAATTTAGCCATAAACTATTCTGTTTATGACACTCTGAAATCCCGTTGGATAGCAGAAAGGTAAAAATGCCGGCTTTTCCATCAAATTTATTGTCATACATATGCCTATTTATTTCTTTTTGTCATACTGTGTTAATTAACATGCAAATGTTTTATTCTTTGCACACAGGCCACATGATTCCGCCGTCATGGTTAGCCTAACATGTGGAAGTCTTTCTGGCATTGCATCATCAACTGGTATGTCACTGAAATCGTGATTAGTAGAATTGTCATATCAATAACCAATGAAAAAGAAGCTTCGCCTTGAATGCGTTTCTGTAATTAGTATCTTGAGAAATAGGGAACCCGTACCAAACATGAAAATTGTTTATCCCTATTGTATTTTATGTTACACATTTTCTGCTTTTAAATTTTTTCTTTTCCTTTTTTCTTTGGGGGCTATGATAGCTACAGATTGTAGCCAATAGTAGTCTCTCCTAGATCCGACCACAACAAGTGTACAGTTTCTTAAGTGTATATATGAATGCAACCTTTACATAAATGCAAGACTTCAAGTTAGGTACTTTGTATCTACATGAAGCAGGAAATGTAGATACAATTGAATAACTAATGCATGAGTGAGTAGAGAGTAAGGTGAATAGCCTTTGAAACTAAGCAGTTGTACCAAGTGTTCAGCTGTGTCGGTTCAATGATTTTTGGATCTGGTATATAAATTAAGCTGGATATGGACTTAAGATGAATAGAAATTTAGAAAGGACCGGAACTAGCAAAACATGTATGTTACACAGACATGCATAATTGCATACACATACATAAACTAAATATGTATGTATTCAGGGGCGGACCCAGGTTGTTTGATCAGAGGGGGCACAATGCACATCAATATTGTAAAAAACGGATTGTTCGGTTGGCCGACGAATAAAGAATATCCGGTTTATTAGGTGAATATTCGGATTATGCGCCATCAATATTTTTATACAAGTATTACATATAAAAATTCAAAAAAAAAGCAATATAAAACTAATATACCCATGGCCTAATGGCAAAGCGTCCGAACTGAATCAGAAGATTGTGGGTTCGAGAAAAAAGAACAAGGAGAGGGAAACGAGGAGAGAGTGTTTGTGAAATAATAAGTGTAGGTCCTACTTGTTTTTTTTAATTAAGTCGTGAATCCCACATTTGTTTTTTTAGTTGTGCATTTTGTTGTTTTGGGCGTAATGGGCCAATTCACACGAATATTATGTTTGACCGTATATTTGACCGAATATTTCAGAGTTCGTTCGTTTCGTCACTGAATCCGAATATTCGGCTGAATATTCCGTTTTTTTCAACACTGATGCACATAAAAGGGTTTTATTGAGAAGTCTATCGAAATAATAATAAAAGTCATAATATGCATTACAAATTAGACGTTAAAATTTTAATTAATATAATCGTTGACATAAAAATATTATTTTTGCGACGCTTTCATATTTTTGATGTGGCGTCAAGCTCGCAAAGAAGTAAGATTTAGTTCCTGTTCTAGTAATAAAATGTATTGCTTAGAAAAGACTACATTTTGGGCACAACATAAAATGACATTTTGACATAACATATAATGTATTCATTGTACATAACCTTGAATTTATATATACAGAAGTACATGTTGCTTCAACGGTGAAGTTTATTTTAAAAGTTCATTGAAAAATAAATATCAAACTTATATATGTATATAGTAAAGTGTCGTTTAAAACAAGTTTTCTAAGGTTTTTTTATAAATATTTTTAAATGTAATACAAAAGGCAGTTTAAAGGATTTTATGCATTGCACTGTTGAGCATACAAATGATTGTAGTACTCATTAACGATAAAAAAGAAAATTTGAGATTAATCATAACCATATAACATCTAGAGAGGGTTTTCTTTGAGGTGAAACTAAAACTAATTTTCAAACCTTGTTGCAGAAAATGACAAATATTTAAAGAAAGAAGACTTATGCCTCCTTCAATGGTAAACTATAAGAATAATTATTAATTTATTTTTAATTATCAAAATTTAAATGCGGAGAAATGAAAAGAAGTTGTTTCTGAAACTATTTATATTTATCAAAGGTCATATACAAATACAAGATTGTTGTGTATGTAAATATTTAAATATTTAGGGGGTAGATGAAAATTCCATTGTCTTCAAACTTGAAAGATGTTGCTAATATTATTTTAACTCTACACGTGTCGACATATAATGGGAAGAGACTTTTCAAATTCCAACTACACAATAGAGAAGATAAGAGATGGAATCGAAGGTTGTTTAGGTTGGGTTTTATTTTTTTAAAATACTCCATTATTGGTATACTCCTAAGCTCTTTACCATTACAGGGCGGGGGCATGTGCCCCTTACCCATTAACATGGATTCGTCCCTGTATGTATTTATCAGTGCTCTAAATATCGGCCGACATCACCGAAATATCGCCGACATGTAGGTTTTAGAAAGAAAACGACATAGATTTGCAAAATTATTTCGGTTACCGATATTTGGTAAATGTCGGGCGACATTTCGTGATATCGACGTTTTACCCGACATTTACTGATATGTGCAGAAATTTTTTTGGGTAATTTTCTTTCGGGTTTTAGGCTTTGAGCTTTGTACATTAAGTAATTAATCCGGTCAATTGCAAAAGTAATGGACAAAAGTCCCAGCAACAATTAAGTGAGTACCCAATCGCCTTGTTTCATCAATCGCCTTCAGCAAGCCTTAGTCTCCATCGCTTCCAGGGAGAGCTCTCCCCCCTCGAGCCATCACCACTACTTGGCACGCCCTTCCATCTTCAATCTCTCTCTCCCCCTTTCCACTCTCTCCCCCCTCAAGCACTCCCTCAGTCTCCACTCTCTCTCTCTCTCTCTTCACTATTGAGGAAGATACAAATATAATACAACTTAAAATCTGAGTAAGTTAATATTTTTTCAAAAAATAAATTATATAAATGACATTTACGTTACAAAAATGTAGAGCCCGATATTTGATAAACCCATCCGACATTTCACGATATCCGATATCAAAATTTTCGGGCCGACATGACACCTACATCCGAAATTTAGAACATTGGTATTTTTGCATGCATGTTAAGTATTTTACACATATACTGAAAATATAGTTGCACATATTCTATTAAGCGGTTGTCATTATTTATGGTGATGCACTGAAGCTTCTACTTGCATTGTATATCTTAGGTGTTTATTGAAAAATCCGATAATTATGTTTCTTTGATGGTATAAGTTTAAGTCTCTCTCTCTCTCTCTCTCTCAATCTTTATGTTTTTAATTATTTTTATTTTTGGAGCTTTCCTTATTTTTGAAGATACCACACCACCTCATGTTAACAATCTTAGTGCCTGGTCTTTCATTGCGATTTGTTAATTAAGGTTGCTGCTCCATACTGCATCAAGATTTGAACACCTCCGGTCCTCAACTTTTAATTTGTTTACTAAATGCATTACTTAAGTTCATTTAGTCAACGGCCATGGCATTCCATAAGAACATGCTTCTCGTTACTTATGCTTTTACCCAGAAACCCCAATCCGGACAATATGACTTATCTCTCTTGTATTTCTCAGTGACATTCCCATTGGATCTAGTGAGGAGGCGTATGCAACTAGAAGGTGCAGCAGGAAGAGCCCGTGTGTACAATTCAGGCTTGTTTGGTACGTTTGGTCACATAATTCGGCATGAAGGCATTCGTGGTTTGTATCGGGGAATCTTGCCTGAGTACTATAAAGTCGTCCCTGGCGTTGGAATTGTTTTCATGACATACGATTTACTAAAATCACATTTGGCGGGCTCATGACCCACCGATTAGGGTTTGACATTTGTTGAATTCCTTTTGGAGATTAATTAGGCTAATTTTGCGGTATCTGGCGAGTTTTGAGATTGCTGCCAGTAATGTTCTTCTATTACATGTATGTTACGCTTCTTTTTTTGATGTGTCTGGATAAAGGATCAGTTTTTGTATGAGAAGGCCTAGTCATAAAACTACTGCAAGAATCGGAAACAGACTACTAAGTGACATTTTTGTTGTAGGAAATGCATTACGGGTATGTCTGAAGAATTTTTTTTGGCTGTGGCGACCATCGCTTATTTTCAGATGATTGGTACTTTTTATATTAATTCCCAGGGCCAAAAACGCCGATATGGTAAAATCCTGTGATTTTATACCTTTTTCTCATGCAGTGGATGACTGCAAATTTAAGTGTGTACATAATGCTGCTTTGTATTCCCTTTTCTCTGACTGATTTGTAGGTAAATGTGCTGTCCTCTTTAATTTACAGTTTCAAAGCAGGCAACAGATATTGTTCTGATTTTATAGCATGCATGAGATGCCAATTTTTATTTAATTGATGATGATATTTGTTTCTCTATGCGACTTTTGCGGGTTACTGAAAGCCTTGGTTGGTTATCTGTTCATCTCTAACATGCTTCAGCTGTTAACCTAATTGTATTCATCTCTTTTTCCTCAACGTATGATAATTTAATAATTTTTGTTGCTTATTCTGAGTTTGTGTTGGTTATTGAGAAGTTGCAGGGACAAATATTATTTTAATAGAATGGCCGAAGTATTGTGGTGTATGATAAGTTGATGTCTTGATGTTTGTTTTTTGGTTGATTAATAGGCTGAAGTTAGGATGCAAGCGGGTTTTGAATTTCGGACCTTCCGTCCAACTGCAAAAAGCCCAACTGCAAAACGAATATCGTTACTTGGCAAGCTGATGAATGTAGTTATGACTAAGAGTGGTTGCATCTGTGATGCAAATGGACTGAAATATACAAGCTTACTATTTTAATATGGAAATATAAATTTGAAACATCGAAACATAGGTGAAAAAGATGTTTTTCTGCTAAAGATATATACTAATTAAGTAAATAAAATTTTAAAATAACGGTATCGCTTTATAAGAGTGCGATAAATGATTAAGAATATTTTATGTTTTTTTAATAATGTTTTTAAAGAGATTGCCATGTGAGCTACGCAATTAATTTCAAATTTGTTGGGTTCAGTAATATAGTAGTATGAATATATTTTTAAGTATATGCAGAAATAACCAAATCAAACAAAAAACCTGTTTATCTCTACTATTGCAACTCAAAGAACCGGGATCATGTGACTTGTGGCACTCTCATATCTGAAATATTCAAAAAGAGAAAGAAAAAGAATAAGGAAAGAAAATCCTCAATTCTAAGTTGGTCACTCTTCTGATAAAAAAATTGTGTAGAGCTAACAACTAAAATTATTATGGTCAACAAAACTTCAATTGCTAATGTAAGCATGATGCTCTCATCATCTTATGGTTTATATCTTTTCTGTCGGTGAATACCACATCACCTATTATGGTTCGTGTTTTTTCTGTTTGCGGATACATGCCGTCCCCTGCCCTACATGATGTTTATTTTCTCAATTTTTAAATATCAATAGAGTTTAAATTTTTATTTAATAAATATTGGCAGCTTCGCCCGTTGGACACTCCGCAAACTTTCCACCTACTGCTCTCCACAAATATTATCTGGAGTACAACTTTTTAATATTTGCAAACCACTGTCATCAAGAGAGGATAAATAATAAATTTTTATAAAAGGACGAAATAGATAAATGGTGTAGCAAGAAACCAGCATCTTTCTTCTCCTTTGTTTTCTAGGTTTCTATGGCAATGCAAGGTCATGGGATTGATCCATCCTTGCTTGACAACATCATCGATAGATTGCTCGAGGTTCGATCGGTGAAGCCAGGGAAGCAAGTTCAGCTCTCGGAGGCGGAGATTCGTCAGCTCTGCGTTGCTTCGAGAGAGATTTTCCTTCAGCAGCCCAATTTGTTGGAGCTCGAAGCGCCGATCAAGATCTGCGGTGAGATCCTTTATATATTTAAATGTGTTTTTTGGTTTTGATTCGTAAAGTTTTCGCCTTTCTTTGTTTCATGATCAATTCTGAGTGATTAGACCAGGGTCATGGGCTAATTTGAGAATGATCTGATGAGAATTCCGTCTAATTTTAACAGGTTTGGAGTAATTCTGTGGTGCAATTGTTGGTGTGGAATAGGACTGTTTTCGAAATTAGTCCTTTTCATTTAGGTCTACATTGGATCATTTTTAATTGCCTCTTATCTATATTCATTTAGGTCTTTATCTAGTTTTTGTTGCCCGTCCAACTTCAACCTTATCACATTTGGAACACTTATTCCTATCGATTGTCTCATTTTTATCCAAATCTGTATTTGATAAACTCAGGACCTAAAGTGATGCGGACAGATGCAGGCGTTCATGTTCTTAAGTTAGATTTGTTAGGTTTTTATTAAACTTTTTTTATAAAGGTTTGTGAATTTGATTTTTTGTTTGTTGGGTTGTTACTGGCTAGGCTAGTTAGGTGTTTGGATGGTTATTAGGGATGTAAACAGATAAGATATAGATCAGATATAGGTGTTATCATATCCGCATTCGTTAATCATGGACAAATTCAAATATAAATAGTTATAAAAAAGATATGGATACAGATATGACATGAATATTGGGAAAAAATAGTCACCCCTGCCCATTACTAAGATCGTTGATGGAAATTAAGAAGTCAAATTCATACTGATTTGTACGAGTTAGGCTATTTAATTTGTTGGATGATGAGAGAAGCTGTGTGGATGAGGTTTGGAGCTCGATGTTTTTTTCAAATAGAGAAGTTCACGAGGAAGAGGATAAGGTTAAATCTGTCATTAAAATATTGTATGAACAATATTCTATCGGGGTTATAAGAGGATTTGTAGTTTACATAAAAATAGATAGAAAGTTTATGCTAGGTTTTTGCAATTTTAGAAGTTAATACCAATTTCTAAGGAAAGTCAATATGGTTCATAGTAGCAAGCTGTAATGCAGCTTTATTTAAATAAAGTCTATTTTCTTTGTCTTTTTCTGAAAATTCCTTCTTTCTAATTTTTTGGTTTCTCTCTCTTTCTATTATTCTCTCCTACTATTCTCTCCTTTCTTGTTACCTACATAACTAGAAAAGTGCTCTAAGGTGGTTGTTCAAAATTTGACCGGGAACTGGGGGCTAAACTATACTATTTTTGGATTACATTAGTTCAAATTTCTTGCCAAGTTATATTGGGTTGTTTCTTTTCTTGGCAACTTTTAATCATATAGTTTATTAAATAAGATTCTTCTTTTGAATTCAAAACTCATTTGATTATTTATTCGTCAAATAAATTAAATTTTGTTGGTCGAGCTTATGCGTCCTACTATGATTTAAATATGGAAACCTTGAAGACTATGAAAACTGCAAAAATTATGCGATTATGGGAAACGTAATTCATAGACCGGTAATAAAATATCATCGACGATAGATTTTTTTTAAATTAAGAGAAGATTAATAGAACTTGGATAATAATTTCATATGATTAACCGATTAAACTATTTCAATGCTAAAATCCTCTTGGCTTAATTCCTAAAAACTAACAAAAACCTAGGTGCTGTGACAAGTAATTACCAAATCCTTTGAAAATTACAGAAACTACCAAAGTGTACGAACATCCTTAAACTTTTAAAACTTGTTTGGTAGTTTATTGATCATTTACTAAACAAGTTTTGTAGGTTATTGAACATTTACTAAACAAGTTTGGTAGTTTATTATTTATTAATTTTATAAGTTTTCGTACACTCGGTAGTTTCATATAATTTTCAAAGAATTTGGTAGTTACTTGTCACAGACCCTAAGGTTTTGGTAGTTTTTAGAAATTAAGCCAATCCTCCTTAAATATATTCGAACATATAAATCTTTATCATGGGATTTAACCGACTAACACAATATATATCTTTTGATTTATTGGGCAGAAAATAATAAGTTTCGGGGATAAAGAGGAATCTTACTGCCTAGAAAATTGACAGTTGCATGAAATGAAACACACCAATATAATTTTTGAAGGTGAGTTGAGCAAGTGCAATCCAATATATTGTTGTAGTTTAGTTCACAGTCCACGACCAACTATTAAAATATAACCATAGAGCATCTTTAAAGTTATGCAGGTGATATGAACTGAGAGAACATGAAGAATCGTATAAAGAGATAAAATGAGTGAAGTTTAGAAAAAATAAAGGAGTAAAAAGAAATATTTAGGGTGCGCTTGGTATATGAAATGGAAGATTACCGGAAATTCCCACATTCCCGGGAATGTAATGACCGGACTTCTAATTCCAAGGAATGTTGCATCAACCTGCTTTGTTTATTTTAATCATTTTCTGTAATATATGTATATGCAAAATTTGACTGACAATGAGTAGCTGAATGACGGGCGGTCGACGGGTGGCCGGTGGACGATGGGGTCGGATGACGACGGGTGGCGGACGGTCATATCACATTTTGTGTTAGGTAGGAATATTTCAAAGTAATCTAAACTAGACACCAATTTTAGGAAGAATAGAATTCCCATGAAATAGGGTTATTTGATTATCATGGTAATCTTATATTCTAAAGAATTTATTTTACACCAAAACAAGCGCAGTACTAATTTCATGAGAATCTAGAATTACCACCTAGATTATCTTCTACCAAGCGCACCCATAAAAGAAAAGACAAAAGAAAATAGACTTCATTTAAACGATCAATTTAAACTATCTCCAAATGTTTCCCCATGCAGCCTTTAAATAGGTATTACAAATAGAACTATAGTAACACATACAGGCAAATCAAACAATTTACTCAACAACTTTTGAAAAAATTTAACAAATTTAATCTAATACAATAAGCATCCAATACATATAAATACCAAGAAAAGACCCAACGAACAATTCAAACAAACAAATCTATCTTTATTTATGAGGAAATTTAAACTAATCTAACTTGAAGAATATGAAATATTTGCATTAGTCTACATAAAATAAATGTCATGAACTAAAACTTTGTACCTTCAAAAGGTGACAGGTCCACAAATCTCTTTACAAGTATAAATCGATAAACTTTACAAAACCACACAAGGATTCAAACCCATCACATTATATTATGCTTTCTCAACCCTGAACAACATATACAAACTTTGGATTTATCATTGACCATCATGGATTGTCCTTTCAACTCATTACACATGCAAGGAAGAGATGGAAGTGGCATTTTCCATACATAATTCCATATCCTATACTTGTTTAGCCATTTAGGAGGAGATACTTCTAGATGCTATGCAGGCTAATAAAATATATAGTTTGCATTTTGTAGGCACGCGATTCATTCAATGCCACCTTCATTTGTATCTGATGGAAATGGTTACATTGTGAAAGTCATTAGGTTACATTATGTAAAATTTTATTTGTTGCCTAAGTGTTGCAGTGGATATTATTAAAGTACAATTCTTTTCTTACAACTTGAGGGGAATGTATTCACAACTTTCACAATTTCAAACAAACCCAAAAGCAGCAGAGAACGGGACATGCATGAAATACTGCAGTTGTTTCTAGAAGTTTTGGGTTTGTTTGTATGTCTTCAATGATGATCAATGTGTGATGGTTGAATCTGTGTAGAATGTGTCGTGACTGTTGACATCCGTGTCACCCGATTCTCAGTTTCGATTGTTTGTTCAAAACCTTATTTAAACGAATTCATAAGTTACTGATGACGTTTCCAAGTTTGTGTCTTGAGTACATCGTACACGATATATCAAACATCAAGTAAGATTACCTGCAATGTGATACGCACTCAAAACGATGATATGACATGACAACTTGAAGCAAGCAGTAACGTGATGCAAGCCAAATCAAGAATCAATAACGTCTCAGAGTAAATATTCAAGTAAATGAAGCTAATCGAAGAACCAAAACGAAAATAGAAGTTGTGAGCGTTATACATATGTTTAGTAATGATCTCATAAGGTTAGAAATCTCATTCCAATCCATTTCTAATGCTCAAGACGTTTTCTTCTCTTATAGAGACGTCTAACCTATCTATTGGAATTCAAACTGCCAAGTTTCAAAAACTCATTCATTCATGTCAGAACACAGATGTTAGCCACTGATTTGTGTAGCACAAGTTTTTGAAACCACAGACATCTTCACTGATGCAGGACAAATTTCCACATCCATCATACTGGACACACTTCAATGACGCCTATACAGACGTCACAAGAAAAAATCGTTCAAAGTACAGACGCCACCTATTGACGTCTGCAAGGGCAGTTGGTTATTTTGAATTTTTGAAATTCGTATCGAATGGACACTTGCACCGTTTTCATTCCTATAAATACTCTTGAGATCTCACACTTCAAAGAAAGAATTCATTGCAAATTCTTTTGAAAAAAAATCCGTGTTCGCGCTTTCACTTGCCCAAATTCTTTCATTTTCACTGGGCCAAAACTTGTTCTATTATCTCAAATCAATCCTTATACAACACAAGTGATAATCTATTGAGATCATAGGATTGAGAGAGTGTTTATCCTTTGTAATAACGATTGTAACCCACAAGAAATGGTGTTTCTCAACCCACGAGAAGGGGGCTTCTCATTGCTTGAATTGTGCGGATTCGGAGTGGAAAAAGAGATCTTCCTAAAGAGACGTGCATTAGAGAGGAAAGCGCGACTTTCTTAGAGAATCACGGGTTAGAGAGGAGAAGACTTGTTTCTTAGAGAATCACAAGTTTGAGTGTTGATCCTTGTGAAGAGGGATTGTTGTTCTTCACATCCTTGTGAAGGGAGATTCGTGTTCTTCACAACAATAGTGCAGAAATCCTGAGAAGGTGTCTCAGTCGGTGACTAGCGACATGAGCGTGGTGAATCCTAGTCAACAAATCACTGTGATTACGATTGTCTATACTCTTTTATTTTTCTGTGCTTGTGTTGATTGCCGCATTAAGTTTCTTGTTTAAAACTTGTTTTAAATAATTTCCGCAGAAACTCAGTAATCACTTAAAATATAGAAATTAAGTTTCTAAATTTTCCATAGGATATTATAATTACCATATTCACCCCCTCTGTATTTTCAGTGACAACCATTTTTAGCCAGAATGGTAACAGAATTGACATACATTATATAATGCGTCTTCTGCATTTGTTAATGTGAAAAGTATGATCTGTTTTGCCTTTCGTAATGTTTGGCTAGTTTTCCTATGAATATGAAAGGACAAATAAAATGTTGTGATTCAATGGTTGTTCATATCGTGTTATACAATAATGGACTGCATGCATATAGTAGAAGTTGCTTATACTGATCCTATTTGTAGAATTTGTTTCTGTGCATATTGCTTCCTCTTTCAAACGCTGAAGGGATTGCTTTTTCTATTATGTATGTTTTCTAAGGTGCTTTATGATCATGATTTTGCCTGGTCAAGTTATTCTTTTCCATTTTCCCTCATTTTTTCTGTGTGTTTTCAGGTGACATTCATGGCCAATACAGCGACCTGCTAAGACTATTCGAATATGGAGGTTTTCCTCCAGAGGCCAATTATTTATTTTTAGGTGATTATGTGGATCGTGGAAAACAAAGTTTGGAAACAATTTGCCTCCTTCTTGCTTATAAGATCAAGTACCCCGAGAACTTTTTTATTCTGCGAGGAAATCATGAATGCGCTTCTATAAACAGGATATATGGATTTTATGATGAATGCAAGCGCCGGTTTAATGTGAGGCTATGGAAAATCTTTACAGATTGCTTTAATTGTTTGCCCGTAGCTGCTCTTATCGATGACAAGATATTATGCATGCATGGTGGCCTTTCTCCGGATTTATCAAATCTCGACCTAATAAAAAGTTTACCTCGACCTACCGATGTCCCCGACACGGGTTTGCTATGTGATTTGCTTTGGTCTGATCCCGGTAGGGAAGCTCAAGGATGGGGGATGAATGATAGAGGGGTTTCATACACTTTTGGTTCTGATAAGGTCTCTGAATTCTTAGAAAAGCATGATCTGGATCTTGTGTGTCGTGCTCACCAGGTGTGTAACTACTTATATTTAATTGTATTCACTTGATTCATGGGTTGTTATGTTTGCTGCGATAGAAAATAATTTCCAAATCATAAGCTCATATTGTGTTTGGTTGAATAACATTCAAGCGGAATTGCCTCATGTGTAAATGAGGGAATGATGTGGCACTCCATAATCACTCTATTTTAAGGTTGCAACATTTGTTGCTTCCAAAATGCTGACATTTGTTGCAGGTTGCAACTTTATTTCAAAAACCTTGTGAAAATGTTGCTAACCAAACATGCGATTTTTTTTGTTGAGATAACGCGGCTCCATTTTTTGACAATTAGACCCCTAAAACTTTTTATCTCGTTTTACCTTTATTTTTGAAATTACAGGTTGTAGAGGACGGGTATGAATTTTTCGCAGATAGACAACTTGTCACTATATTCTCAGCACCGAATTACTGTGGTGAATTCGATAATGCTGGTGCTATGATGAGTGTTGATGAAACTTTGATGTGCTCTTTTCAAATTCTGAAGCCTGCAGAAAAGAAGCCAAAATTTATGATGCCCACAAGAATATTATAATGAAAAGTCTCCTCTACTCAAGGTCAGTGCATTCTCATACCATTGTCTTACAACTTCTTATTGTGTAGGTTTTCTCTATACCTTCACTTAGGTATCATATTTTAAATGTTTTTCTTGACTTGTATATACCCAGAAATCTGGGACAAGGCCTTGTGCAAGTTAAAAATATGAGTGTTCAACTGACATAATCTATTTAAAAACTGTTTCGTGTTCTACAATCTAATGTCCAAGATGTTATCAACCGGTATATCACAAATTAGTCATCTCAGTAATGGATAACATTGTCACATCCATTGTTTCTACTTATGGATTGATTAATTAAATGCCTTGTATTATCAAATATATTGGCGCTAAAAGGCATGTTAAAGATTTGATTCGTGCTAAACAATTACTTGCGCTTTCTGAACATTCAAAGTGCAAAAAGTTCAATAGTCCACGTGAACTATGATTTACGACAACATGGATCACCAATCAAGCAATGAAGTAAACATTATATTCTGTGTTATTTCCCGTGTTAACTGAAGTTATATTGCCTTTTACCCCGCAGTTGAATATTTGAACAAGAGAGCGCAGGTACTCGTGGTTTAAACAATAAAAACCATTCTCTTCTACATGAAACATTGCATGCCAATGGAAAACAATGTATCACAATCATATCTGCATCTTGCTAGGTGTTGGCTCTACATATTCTCTACAACAAACCAGTTAGCACCCATTAATCTAATATTTAAAGCAACACATCTTTTTCCAAAAATGATAGCTTAAGGGAGCACTACCTGACAGGTTTCCTTGACAAAGGCTTATTACAAGCTACAAAGGCTTGTTACTAGCTGATAAGGAGTATTCAACACAAGGTTGCATGGATATGGATACGGGAACACGGACACGATGCGACACGGCGATACGACAAAATCCCAAAAAATAGGATACGGGGACAAGGCTTCATATTTTAATTTTTTTTAAAATTATCATATATATAAATATTAAAAATGTCAAAACATTACACCATAACATAAGATAAATTATCCATATAAAAGAACACATTATAAAGATAACAAACGACCACAAATCATGTTTCAAACTTAACATTAATATTCCAAATATAAAACGAAGTCATTCTGATTCAAACAAAATAAGCGATTCAAACTCCAGAAAGATAAATAAAGACGGCTTGGATGCTTAAGTCCAATTTCTTATTGTCAACAAATAAGATCGATTCCAACTCCCGTTCATCCAAGAAAAGATCGGCGATCTCCAAAACACCAACACCTGCATCATCGAAGAAATCTCCACTCCACCAAGATCCCATAATCTTGATTCACTTTCTTTATATTGCTCGGAGGCTCGTGATAGAAGACGAAGATTGGTATGCACAAATACCAAATCCTCCGCTCGTTTGGGCGTCATCCTATTCCTTTCAAAAATGGATAAATGAATAGATATTCCAATTTTTCTTACTACATGAAGAGCGAACTTGGCCAATAAGTTTTAAGGCCAAACCTTGGAAGCGAGGAGTGGAAGCCCCATAAAGCACCCACCATTTTATGGGATCGATTAATCCTCTATTACGTAGAGAATCATGCTCTGAAAATGCATCCAAAGCGGCTGAAAATTTAGTATACTCGACGCTCACCAATCTCCTTTCATTGGTATCACTATAATACCTTTTCAAACACTTGTTTCTTTCGGAAGAAATCTCCTCATCTTGATTAAGTCACTCGTGATTATAGTATCTAGAAATATAAATATAAAAATAACATTTAGTAATTAATAAAATGTCTATAATAAAAAAATAGAATCAGTGGCGGACCCAAGCGCAAAGGAATGAGGACATGTGTCCCCGAATCCAAAAGAAAGAACATGATGGTTATATATCCAAATTAAAACCCATTGGACAATCTAGTCTAGTTATATATCCAAGTTACATCAATTGACCATGGGTCCCAATCTCCTTTTTAAATTAGAAATCCACTTCTATCCTAAAATTAGCCAATCTCTTCGGTCCTTTATTTCAGCAACTTTCTAGTTTATTATGATTAATATTCACTTAATTATTTTGTTTTATTTGCTAGCTAATTTAATGATTATACTCCTTTTCACTTTAATTAGCCATCATCTTTTATATTTTTAAACTTCCGATTTCAAGTCCCTACTTCGTTGTTCCGTCTCTCTCAACTGGAAATGCGAGTCATTAGTCCTACTTCCTTTATCGCGTACGATAACCCATTTCGAATAAAAAATTGAATTCCAAATTGCACATCTGCATTATCTCGATTGATTTAAAACTACCGTGAAGCTTTTAAGAGATAAAATTTCAGAGAATGTTATCAACCATAACAACATTTTGATTTTAATGACTATGCTTAGCTTAAAATTTTGATGTCCACTTTTTAAATGGTATGATCGTCTTTATATATAATCAAGTTAAAATTCTCAGTTGTACTTATTGTGTGAGGTGTGCCTCCATCGACTAAGATTCCTGGGTCCGCAATTGAATAGAATATTAAGTTTTTTACTTTAGAAATTACCGTGGATTTAATGGATGAGCCAAGCAATGAAGTAGCATATTACTTTTATTCCATCTATCAACTAGGATTGTATGCACTACTTGGTCCACTTCATAAAAGGTAGAATTTTCGTTGTCTGTCTTGTCTTCGTACCGATAAATATCACCTTTCACTCGCTCAATCATAGAATCCCACGTATCATATACCAAATGTAGAGTAGGCTTATCAGTGTCCGTAACCCGCAACATCTTATAGATTGGCACGGTAAATGAAATTATGTAATCAATTTTATCCCACCGCAAATCATTTACATTCTCTTTCACCATATATGCTCTATCCATATCCTCCCTATATGAGCCAATTCTCACATAGCACCATATCTTGAAGCTCACGTTTAATAGTATTGAATCTTCACAACATAATAATCACCGAAGCAAATCTTGTTTCGCCGATGGAAAGCAACTTCAATTTAGAATGAGCATTAAATATGACAAGCCTAATAAAATTCTTTATAATACACCTCATCGGCAATCTCGATAATCCAATAGCATTCTTCGTATATGATTCCATTTGCTTTGGTATTTGCCGCGCATGTCCTTGAGAGAGAGATTGAGCATGCGAACCACGCAAGAAGTCCAAAAAATATGAGGAAATTTGGACTCCACAATAGAGTCCACCATCTTGCACAATGGCGCATTGTCGGTGATAACTTGCACAACGTTATTGTGTTCGACTTCTCTAATGGTTTCTACAAGCAAATTCATATTGAAATGCTTGTCCTTTGTGTGCCCCTCGCAATTAACCGCTTTCAAGAATATAGGCCTCTTTACGCTTACCACCATGAAATTTATAATTGGCAGTCTTTGCGCATACGCCCATCCATCACTTACAATGGATACACCCTTCGTTTTCCAAGATATCTTTGTGGGCTCTAACATTCGTTCTATATATGATGTCATTGTGCAAGAGACACGTCCTTAGCATAATACAGATTCCCGCCGTTATTGGAGGCAAATGTGAACCGGAGACCGCGTTATTGGAGGAAAATGTGAATACCGCCGCATAATACAGATTCCCTGCCAAATTAAATGGCAATCCGCTGGAACAAAACATTCTTGCGATTATAGCTTTCAGTTCTTCTCTTGCCTTGTTGTTTTAATTTTTTTCTATATTAATCCCCTTTCTCTTCTTTACTTTGGCGGAGGCGTCCAAGACGATCCACTTCCACTTGTGAAAGGTACAGGATTTGAAGATGAAGTTTGTACTCTCGCCTTCGCTTGTTCTAGCATCCTTTTCATTTTATCCAAATGGTTCGTTTTGACTGTCAGACATATCTTAATATCGAAGCCTCCTTGTCGCATGACATGAGTTTTAACTCTCGAGTAAGAACTACTATGTTTTTTATGGCAATATTTGCATTTCCATCTCCTGTTCCCAACCTTTCCAATTTTTCCACATATTTTCATAGAGAATAGTTATCATTGTTATCATTATCTTCTCCACTGTTACCGCTAGGTCCACTTCCAATAGAATAACTTCTGAATGCGGACATCTTTTTTTATCAAGTCCTATAAATTGACAATATTTTTTTGGAATTGACTTTCGCCACAAACATCAAACAATATCAATAAGAAGCATTCATAAGCCTATATATAATATATTATGCACAAACCTTATAAATTTCAACATTCCTATTGTTAAAATTATTTGTGTTCTATTTCGGTAAAAAACATTTGTAAACTTAAAAGCTAAAAGCTAAAAACTATTCATATTCTACATCAAGTTCTATTTCAATTATAGAACATTAACAGACTTGAATGTTAAAATTATTCATGTTCATTTGCAGGTGATTAATTCATGAAGAAACAAAGGTGGTTATGAGTTATGACAGATATCAGCAAGCCAGAAAAGTCTAGTAGCAAGAAAAAAGCTAGCAGCAAAAATTTTGATTTCGAGCAATTAAAATCTAGCAGCACTGTAGCAGCAATTAGGGTTTTTTGAAAAATCTAGTTTAAACAAGAAAAATTTCAAGCAGCAAGACAGAAAAAATCAAGCAGCAAGGCAGAAAAAAATCAAGCAGCAAGGCAGAAAAAAATCAAGCAGAAACAAGAAAAATTTAGTAGTAGCAATATTTAATAACTAAGATATAAAAGGCAATCAAATTAAAGATTTTAAGTTGAACTAAAAAATTTAGAAACTTGAAGAACCTGAGTTAAGAGTTGGGATCTGAAGTCGAAAACTCAAGCTGAGAGTTGAGCAGATCTGAAGTCGAGAAGGACGAGAAAGAGTTGAGGAAGATCTGAAGTCGAGAAGGACGAGGAAGAGTCGAGGAAGATCTGAAGTCGAGAAAGCTTTGAGGTCGAAGTTGAGGAAGCTCTGAGTTGATGAGGAAGTCAAAGTGGAGAAGTCGAGATCTAGGAGCTCGAGGTCGAAGTCGAGGAGGAAGTCGAAAATCGAGCGCTGGAGAATCATCTCTGGAGAGAGAGAGGAGAAGTTGAGATCGAGCGCTGGGAAAACTTATGGGAAAGATTAGGGTTTTAAGCGGATCCAACGAGTTTAAACCAGCAAACTGGTTTGGAAACGTGTCCCCAACGTATCGTAGCCATGTCCCTCGTATCCACACGAATCCAACATAAATCAAGCTCGATTCTTCATCGGACACGGATTTTTCCCGTCGGGCATGAATCCATGTCCGATTCGACTCCGACACGGTTTCGACATCAATTTTGACGTGTCCGTGCATTCTTGATTCGACATATACCAACAGCGTTCTACCAAACAAAAATAATAACTGTCGAGTAAATTAACTTGAATTAAAGAGTCATTGGAGAAATAGCAAGGTAATATAATTCATTGGAGCCACGCCATTTACAAGCGCTTTTACAAATATCAGATACTTTGGTAGCGTTTACATCACATTAGGTGCATATTAATCTCATAGCCGTGGCCGTAAGGCATGCATCTAACATAAAATACATGGGGGGCCGAATTAATCATTACAAAGCTTCAAGGAATAGACATCGGCCTAAAGGCCGACTTTCTTTTAGGCACCAAGTGGGAAGTTTACATAGTAGACTTAGAGTTGGAGCACAATTAATGGCCGACAAGTTCTTAGCTGCAGGGATTCACTCCGTACAAGGGGTCGGCTTATAGAATCAATTCGCACAATAGAAGCCACACATGAATATTCAGGCTTTTGCACCCTCATTCTTACCTTAGCCTTACCTTGAATGCAGGGATTCACATTGTACACCCAACACCTGACTTTTGAAAGAATTTGAGTGGATTTATCGGCCAAAAATGGAGCTCTACTGGCAAGGGATCCACATTCTACTCTCGCAAATACTCTGTTCTCCGCTGACGGAATCATCTTTGGTGTGGATTGAGTATCGTGCGGTCCTTGATGACGACAGGAGTTGCGTGTTGGCGGGAGATTCACGCTTTGTTCTGGAATTGGCCTCCGTCAGCACGGTCTTCTATGCTCCATGACATTGATTGATCAGAGAGTAGTCTTGAGTTCTTCAAACTCTACTATTTGTAGGCTTCTAGGAGCAATAGTCACGACATCGATTACCATAATAACTCCCAGCACTCTTCATCAATCGTGGCCATATGATGTCAATTGTTTGCATGTAGTGACCTATGTTCTTGTGCACGTTCCTTTATTGCGGCCATCTCATTTCGGCCTTTATTTTGTCATGTGGCCGATGTGTAATGTTGTCCGATGCCTTTTGCCTTTGACTTCTGCTAAAGCTGAATTTGTTAATTTCTTAGCTATGGTTTCTTCAAGCCAAATTTTGGTGTAAACACTAGGAGTTTGGAAAGAAAAACCTGAACAAAAACGAAAAAAAGAAGTTATGCTCAACATTTTGCATTGATTTCTTCACCAATATATGACTCTGAATGGGGATCACCAACCATTTAGTTTTGACTTCTGGTTAATACGAAAATTTGAATTTAAAATATTCCTACAAATAACTCTACATCTGATTTTATTTTGTTTCTAACATTACACGTGGATTTGTACAGGTTATTGCTCTTCAAAGATGACTGGATATGGAGAGCTTTATTGTACCAGAAAGCAAAGAATTTTGCACCAATGCACGATATTATCAGCATCATGTCCTGAATTGATGAGCACTGCAATTTTTCTGGAGGCAACTCATCACTCAATTCGATTGTTCAAATGCCAGATTATTTCCTCGTGGGGTGTGTATGTGTGTGAGACTATGCTGCAACTGTACATAACTCAGCTGTACTTGTTAAATTTATCGTTATTTCGACAGTTTTCAGTATCATCCTTTGTTATGTGTGGCAAGAAAAGGAGGAATGTGTGTATCAAAGGATAGCAGACAGGTTCTTTGGTATATCGGACGCGAAGTCAAACTTTCCAAAACATTTTTTTCTCATTATTGTCGTCATCTTGATCTTCATGGCATAAAGCATATGCATACTAATTTCCATGTAAATTCGGCTCTTTTTGATTGTTCATTTGGGCGAGGAAGATGTTCTACTGTCGGTACACCAGTAAATTTACGATATGTCGATGTTAGTGCAAGAAGTATCGATGTCACATGATTTGTCACATGATTTTTCTTGTTGTGTGTATCATAGAATATATTGATCAAGATCAAGATGAACGGATCAAGAGAAAAGTTGATTGATTGCGTATAGAGCCCTAAACTATTTAGGGATGAGCATTTATATCCTTGAACTATTATGATAAACACACTCATATACTATTTAGGGATGAGCATTTATATCCTTGAACTATTATGATAAGCACACTCATATCTTTATGGTTCGTAAATATTTTTCTAATACTCATTTTCTCACTTTTTTCTTCTCTTCTGCTGTAAAATATCAATCATTAATCTTAAAATACTAATATTTTAACCCTAATCTAAAATCTTGATGTTGTTTTTTTTTCCATTACATTTCCAATTTTTTTTCATTATTCAAAGGCAATTTAGTTTTTAGCCTTAGTTTAAAATCTTGATGTTTAATATATTCTCTTCATTAATTTCAAGAAAAGGGAAAAAAGAAATTCCAGATGTGTATTTTTCAAGTTTATTTTATTATTGTTTTCTTTAGTTGATTTTGCTAAGATTTTCTTTTCTTTGGATTATCAGGGTTGTGAGTTTTTTTACACCTGAAGAGTAAGGGAAAAGGGATATAATAGACTGGAACTACAAAAACATTGTTCAATCGGAAGAGGTAAAGACGCTTATTATGACACTTCAGGGTGTATAAGTGTTCGACCCCCATAGTATAATGGGTGTATCCGTAATTAACCCTTAATTAAATTGAAGTTCTCTTTAACTCCGCAGATTTTGTTTAGTTGTAGATTCAAACATCCTTGTAGATTCGAGAAAACATCATGGAGAAAACATCATGGACTTTCGAGAAAGGCTTGTGGATTCGCGCCACTCGTTGATTCGAGCATCCTTTTATCTCATGGAAGATCGTTTCAACTGTGTCTACCTACCCGTCACCAATTTTCTCCATGTCAAGTGTTATTGAACCTACCCATCACCGACCCCGCCTGGTTCAGAAGGGCTGTTGTAGCTCTAACAAACTAAAAGTTTAAATTTTGGAATATGAGGATTACTATGCTGTGCGAAAAATATGTTCAACTCTATCTAAGAGACATATAATATTATATCTATGTGAAATCAAATCCGTATACTTTTTCTTCTTCCGTGAACTGGCCGGTGAGCCTAACCTAAGCACAAAACACACCTATGAACCAAGTACACACAACCACACAACACATACCCAAAAAACCCATGAATTTACCCAAAGACGTTAACACTTTCCCTTGATTATCTAAATGCAGAACACCAACAATATGTTTCGAGTTTGATGCTCTCACTTATTATTTTATGTAAATGCCTTTGTTCAGATCAGATACCCTCCATTATTTTACTCATAGTCCTTAACAAAACCCTTTCCATAATTAACACATGCAAGGCCTGAACCTAAATCAGATGCACAAATTAACCAACAATCATCATCAGATATCACCGCATGCCATCTTCTCATTGGCCGCATTTCGCCGTTATATATCCAATAAAATTCTAAATAATCGTGTCTCAAATCCCATGCACCATCCTAAGAAACTATGGCATTCTTCATCTTCTCTTTTCTCTCAATCCTATCTCTTGTCGACGCGGACTACGTGCTGTACACGGGTGAAGTCCTCATGGCCGGCCAAAGCCTAACGAACGGGCCCTACAAGCTCACCATGCAGAAAAGCTGCGACCTCGTCCTGTACCACGACAACATCCCTACATGGCAAGCCAACGTGGACAGAAAACACCAGAACTGCTACCTAGGGCTCAAACAGACCGGGGAGCTGGTCGTCCGAACGGACATCCACTACACCCTGTGGTCGAGCACCAACAAAGCCAAGAAAGGGAAATACGCCCTCGTGCTCGATAGCGACGGCAGCCTCAATGTCTACGGAAGCCGGCGGTGGACTAGCAACAACCAGAAGGAACTGGCCGAGAAGCCGGGTAGATCGGCCGTGGAGGCGGATTATGTTTTGTATTCGGGCAACCGGCTAACTTTGGGGAGGAAGTTGGTGTATAGGGAGTATGAGCTGGGGTTCAATAGGTGCAATTTGGTTATCAACAATACTAGGAGTGGGAAAATTTTGTGGCAAACAAGCACAAAATCAAATGGTTGTTATCTTCAATTGGAGAATAATGGGGAGTTAATCTTGAAGCATGTGAGCCAAAAACTTTGGAGTAGTAATAAAAAGTCAAGCAATGGAATGTATATTGCAGTGTTGAGGTTTGATGGTAGGCTTGCTGTTTATGGGCCATTGGTTTGGTCTAACAATGAGGGTGAGGGTGTTGATGATAGTAATCATGTTCTAGATCTAGTTTAGATGAAGAGTTTTTTTGTTTGTTTGTTTGTTTTGTTCTTGTTTTTTTTTCTTTCTTTCAGAGTTTATGGTTTTTGATATATTTATATGTATTGGATGAATAAGTTTGAGATTGCATAAGTTTATGAATGATAAAAAAGCTTAACTTGTTGCTCCTCCTTGTCACAACTGTTCTGTCAATTCTCACTTTATTAGAAACAATGTAGAGAAGTTTAATCAAAGCCTTAATTCAAAAAAAAAAAAACCTAAAACCATGAGAAAAGAACTTCCAAATCATGCAAGAAACTACCACAAAACATACAAAACCAAAAAAAAAAAAAAATACCAGAAATAAGATGCCGCATCAACGATAAATTGCACGAAACTGCCAAAAAAATGAAAATTTTTATACCATGGTAGTTTCTCATAATTTTGAAAGTTTTTTGGGGTTTAACATAGTTTAGCCAAAAGTGTTGGTTTTTTTTTGGAATTAAGCCCCAATCAAAAAATCTTACTAGAATTTGCCTCATTGCAGTATTCCCAGGCAACACCATGCAAAGAGAGGGAAGGTCCCAAATACATGTAAATCAACGCACAAGATATCCATTCATAGATAAAAAGTGAAGAGTTTCAAACAACAAATAAGTTAGCATTTTCCATTCAAGTCTTAAGCAAGCAGATAAAACCCGAGACACACATTTAAGCATGGCTCAAAGGTTTCTTCAAAAGTGATATAAGCATGGCTCAAAGGTTCCTTCACATTCGACGGCCTAAGGAACCTTCTCTTCTTGAGATCGTAACGAGCAAACCAGCAGAAATAATGCAACAAAAGTATCCCATCCTTAACCATCACCGGATACATATGATAGGCCGCTTCCGAATTCTCGATCGCATTTGTATCTCAATAGTAACTTCCTGGGGGATAGAAATCGCATCCATACTCTCTCTTTCTCTCCCAGGCTCTGGACGCCGAGATGGCGTCTCTAGGAATTTAAACTGAAAAATACATGTCAAATAAGATAAATCATTAGCTATGATGTATCTTTCTGCATAAATGCTTTATTTTCGTCGTTAGTTGAAGCCATGGGTACAATTGTTGGCATAGGAAAGAACTAAAATGTTGAAAACACGAGCTTGACATAGTAATTTGATAGTTGATACTATTTAAGTCAGAACTTAAAGACCATCAAAACCATAATTTCAATTTGGCAATTGAAACTATCTACCAACATCTTAAACTATATCTGTGTTACTCTAAATCCCTAAACTATTAACGATTTACGATTTAGAACGGTCGTTCTCAAATTGGGAACGCTAGCGATCCAAATCGCAAGAATCACTACAAGAAGAACCCCTTTATTCTGTTGGCTATCTCCCGACGGAATAACTATAAACCTGACGAAATAAATATATTCCGTTGGCTGATAACCGGAATAAATATCGACGGAATAAATCTATTCCGTCGGGTGCATTTTTTATTTTGTCGGGCACTTTATTCCGTCGTAAAATATTCGACGGAATAAATTGGAGAAAACTGGAACTTTTTTACTGTAAGGCACATATTCTGTCGACTAATTTCCGAGTAACTTATTTCGTCAGAATATAACCAACGAAATAGGTATCTTACAGAGCAAAAAAGAAAAAAAAACCAGCAGATTTCTACGATCACTTGACGATTCGATACAAATTCAATCTAATAACAGAAATTACAATCAACAAACAACCAATACTCATCATAATATTCACGGTTGTGCTGCATCCAAACTCAATGCATTCCACAACCAATTTGTAACATAGAAATTGGATCATAGACACAAATCAAATACAATACTACAATACTATAGGATATTTAAATAAAGTTAGTTACTTAATACAACTTCATAAAATTATAGAATCCGAAAATCCAATACGAAACATAATGAACATGTCATTTGTCTAATCGCATTTTACAACTTAAAGCCTTATAAATGGAGTGATTCGTCGATGCGTGTGTATCTTGTGCTTTATCCATTCTATCTCGAGCTTAGCTCGTCGCTGTCGTCGTCGTCCGGAAACTCATTGAAATCCATTAGATACTATAGTGTTATCAATAGACAAAAGTTAGTACACATTTTTGATAATTATATGAAAATATATTGAAACAAAGGATTATCAAACTTACTTCAAGGTACCTATGATCTGTATCCTAGTCTCAAGTGACGTAGCGACTTCTGCTTGGGTTATCATCCTTCGCGAACCAGAAGCTGACGAGGGTCCAGATGTAGGAGGAGATGTGTAACATTTCGAAAATTATAATGTTATTTTGGAATTTAATTAATTTTATAAAATGAGTCGTATTTGGTTTTCACAAAATAACCTATAAATATATCCGTATAGTTTGCAAAATAAACCGATATTTTAAATGACAAGCAAAATTATATATTATCATTTTACAATTGTTGGGATTTTATCATGGTTGGGAGTTAGTGGTTAAATTAATTAGAGAGAGAGAGAGTGCCATATCCTATACCTCCCCACACCCTCTCTCCTCATCACTCATTCTCACCTACATCTCTTTTCTCATTCATCTAAATAATTTCTCCTCTCAAAATATCCCAAACCAAAATCCTAATTCTTCACCCAAATGAAAAATCCTAGTTTTCATTTACTAAAACCCATGGATCCTACAAAATACTTTATCCAGATCTATTTAGACTTCAAGAGAAGCCATCACCAACTCCAAGAGCCTCAATTGGATATCCCCAGAGCTTGGATCACCCTCATCTCACACCAAAATAGGTAAATATTCCATCTTTATTAAATATTTATAAATCCTGCTATGTTATCTTTGTGTTTCAAGCTAAAAAGTCACATTTTTCATGGGTTTGTTCTTTAAAAATTTAGTTTTTAAGTGAACCACCAGTAGTGGTGAATATTTGTATGGTATAAATGGTGACTACACCCTAATTTGGAAAGTTGAGGGTATTTTGGTGTAAAGAAATGGAATTTAAGATTTTAGAAGTTTCAAGTTTTGAGAATTTTCGTATCAGCAGGTTCCTTCTTCAGACGTATGCCCCATAGAGCTGCAGATATCTATCGTGGGTATGCCAGTATTTTGTTTGTGATCGACAGACGTCTGAAGCTCAAGTATCCAGACGTCCGCCATTCATTTTGAAAATATTGTTATAGCCTTCAGACATCTGGGACCCCTTCTTCAGACGTTTGCTTTCTTTCTGTGTGATTGAGACCGTTTGGTCAGACGTCTATGACCCCTTCTTCAGACGTTTGCTTTCTTTCTGTGCGCCTGAGACCTTTTGGTCAGATGTCTGCCCTATATAAGTTCAGACGTTTGTCCTTCAGAGTATTTGATATTTTTGAGTTTTGAGTTTTTAAAACGGTTTCAAAACTTCGATTTGATCTTTTTAGGTCTAGATGACGACTCCGAGGGGTAGTTCTACATAGTTAGCACACGTTAATCCTTGGTTTTAACCTTCAGACGTTTAGTACGCTAATATAGTTTACGGTTTATATATTTATATGATTTCGTTATTGTTTTGATTATATATTCGGTCGCGGAGACCTTCGACACGGCGAGAAAGGGAAAGAAGGTCGCTGGGATCGATTAGATCGAGCCATACTTGGTGAATAGATGAGCATTTATAAGTGGGAAATCGGACGGATGGCGTATAGCATCCCCTGACTACCAGAATTTTACAAAAACTTCGTATCAATTATAAACGCATAATTATATGTACTCGTTGATAGAATTGCTATGCCTATATGCATACACTTGATAGAACACAAGCACAATTACTAATGATTGCTACGAGGCACAATCACAAACACATATGCTACATTATACATCATTCGTATTGCCATAACACTTAGAACTGCCATGCTATCTGTAAATTATGACATACATGCTAGTATAAATGGTTGCTTTTCACGATTTCGGTATACGAATCACATTGCGATATAGATTCGTATACGATAGTTGTCAACTGCTAAATAAATAAATGATGAATTGATGTTTTCCATGGATTTCGAGAAGCCGTAAAACAATTTATAAAACTTGCTTGTATTTGCAAAAGCTCAGTTTTCTCTTTGTTAGTGATATATGCCCTAGAGGCCATTATTGTATCATACTGGATTGCATATTACATATTGGAAGCTTGGGATATTCATAGTTATAATAACAGTCTTGCTCAAAATGGTAGTATGCTACTTGGTTTAATTCTACCCCAATATGTTCATATATTTCTTTTAGTATATCGCTTATACATATTGGTAGAGCCCTCAGGATCTTTGCTTGACTACTAGTGTTGTGATTGTAGTCACACTAGCGGGGGATGTGTAGTCTATAAGTACATCCTTATACAGGTCCCTAGTCGTAGGATTATCGATACGGGACATCGATACTCCAGAGTAGACTAGTGTATACGCTTCTCATCCCAGCAGGGGAGATGGTCTGTCCCATGGCCATTAGTATGCCGTACCGGAGATAGTATACATGTGCTCATTGGGTTATGAGTTATACTGGACGGACTCGTTGGGGACTGCTGGTTGATATTATACCTATCGTCAGGTAGCAGTTCCCGGGTGGCATGAGTACAAGTTAGTCCGTTGATTTGATATCACTATTCGTCTCAAGTGTGTTCCTACTGCACTTAGATTACTAGCTTACCACGGCTCAAAAGAGTCGTGCAAACAGGTAGTAGTTGGGTGCAGTCCCGAAGCACTTGGAGGTAGTAGCGGTTAGATAGGATTCGTCTCTCCCAGTATTGGAGGTTGATATTGCGCTGTGTTCGGAAAGCCATTATACAAAGTCCCTGGCCAGGGCAAGCGAGATTTACTGGTAGGTACTCCAGTAGTTTCTCAAGGTGTATTGGGCTCTACCCCGGCACGACTTATTACGCTGTTAGGGGTCCGACGTTTACCTCCCCCTATAGGACCGATATGCGGGTATCTTAGACGAGGACTGTACGAAGATTGTCACAGATAGGCTCAGTAGGATTTCGGATGAGTTTGCTCATCAGCCTTCTTATCGACAGATACCCGGGTAGCCGTTACGTGCAGTTAGTACCGCTGACGGATTTGTGGTTAAACCCACTGCCAGCGTACTGTCGAGTCTTTAGAGTCCCACACAGAGGGTTTTTCTGCTTCGGGCGAAACGATGTAGAGGCCGTATGGTTTTACGGCAGGCTTTCGATCACATACGTGTACTGGCTACGGATGTCGTTCGGGCGGATAATACTAGTGGGCTTTGGTTTAAGCAGGAACCTAGTATTATATTATTGGATTATTATTATCTCATTGTATTCGTATTTTTCGGAATACGAATACGGGTATGTATATACGGTGAGAGCATTCTTGTAATTTCATAAGAGATGCTTCCAGAAAGGGAAACCTCATTATTTGGTTTATCTATTTTTGAGAAATAGATTAGTGAGGCGGAAATTGGAGACATCCATAGCATGGGGTGAAGCATGGATCTTTGTATTTGTTTATTAGTTTGGACTCACTATTCAAGCATTGTTGATATTTTCTTTTGGAAAATATTGCATGCTTGAATGAGTGAAGTGAGAGAGTCATTCTTCACTTGCTATAACCTTTGCTCATTTGCTCATTCTCTTTCTTTCTCCATTTTCTCCTCTTTCTTCCTTAAGATCCTAACCCTCACATGAGTTATGAACCCTAGAGTCTTATGAGATAAATACTCCATTAGATACTCTACATCTTCTAGGCTACCTAGCTTAGTAAACTAGATACCCTAGTTATCTCGGTTTAGAGGTTGGAGCTTGAGATATACTCTCGGGTAGATCATCTTCGACATGAGGAGGCCGACGTTTTAAGCTCGATCTAATTTTCGAGGAGCTAAATAAGAGGAGGAGAAGAAGAAGACCCGAAGGACTTGTTAACAAGGAGGTATAACACTTTTCATAGTAGTTAGAACCTCCTAGTAGTTTTAGCTAGTTAAGATTTCCGTTAATATCCTGGAGTTAAAGTCGATGTTGCGAAGTAAGAAAATTGTTTTTTGTAAATTCCGCCTCTCCGCGAACCCGCGGGGTGCGCGACATTGACTTACACTCTTGATATGATGATTTGGGAGTCCACCATGAGTTTTCTATGAATTTTATGTTGAGATTATCCGATTTCGAGGCAGGGGAGGATTACACCAATTTCGGATACATGGTAGACCCGGTGCGGTACCGAGGGGCAAGAAGCCCGTATAGAAAGGCAAGGTGAGCCTAGCGAGGATGAATACCGATCGGTGATAGTATTGGACACGGCGGTTATCCGGAGGATACCGACCGGTGCGAGAAAGAAAGAGATATAACCGATCCAAGGGACAGTACCTAAGGAAACACATGAGTTTTATGTATCGATCATTGGTATGATTTTTTGATGATTTAGTTGATGTTGTGTTTTCATTTGCATGATCCGATTATGATGCGCTTGATATGTGTGTGTGTGTGTGTGTGTGTGTGTGTGTGTGTGTGTGTAATGCATATGATGTACATATATTGTGATGATTATTCTACTCATTGAGTTTCCAACTCACCCTGTTGTGCTATAGTTTCTTACAGGACAGACCGCACGGATACTTAGCAGCTCGTCAGCACATCTTTTGGGTTATCACATTTCTTTTACTAGGTGGGTTACAATATGAAGTAGCCGCCTTTCTATGTATATTTTCTTGTATCTAGTGCCTCTCAATCACACCAAAACTTGTATATTCGTAGTATTAGATCGAGTCGAGACTCTTTACTATTCTTTTGGATGTCGAACTTGATTGAGTCGATTTGATGATGCTTATTTAGTATATATTGCTTATTGCTTGTGTTGATCTTTGACTTGGACGTCGTATATTAACTGTGTAGTTGCTCCGCCGTTTGGGTGTGGAAGCTTGCTCCCATTAAGGATGCTTTTATATATACTATATCTTTGCAAATATTTTATTTCAAAATTTACAAAGGAGGTGCTGCCCAAATTTTAAACGACGAAGTTGTTTTCAAACTTAATAATATAATAAACTTGCATATACTTTTATACAAACAATCTTTTCAACTACACCTTATTCCATTTAGTATACCATTTCAAAATTTTCACCTCCATTATTTCATTTAAAAGGTTTTAGATCTTGGTTTTCGGCTTACTTAGGTTGCGTAGAACGACGTCACGTGATTTATGTGCCGGCCACGTGCTATTTCCGGGTCATGACAAAGTTGGTACCGGAGCACTAGGTTTAACCTTTATTTGAGTCTAAGTTTGACTATGTGGAGTCTAGGACATGAAGTTTCGGAACCTAGGTTTAATCTTACATAACTTAGACTTGACTTTGGGGGTGTTAGATCCGAACTTTCGTCATGTGGGTTGTCCTTGGTATGATGGAGTAAGGAACTAAAGTAGAGTGATGTAACGTATGTATATTCCGCGGCATATTTACAATACGATACTCCGCTTAAGTAACCTTAGGATACGTCTTGTCTTGTAAATTCTTTTTTGACTCTATGCATCCTTTCATTCCTGTTGTTACACCTTACCAACTCTTGTTTTCTTGTTCCGATTGCAATGGCTATACGAGCCGAGAGAGCCGCGGCTAGGGATACAGCTAGGGCAGGTCTGTCAGGGACGGGGACTAACCCGGAGGGCATTCCGATGGCACAGGGACAGGTCGTTCCTTTTCCCGACCAGATGACCAGGCCAGAGGAGGGTATATAGGGTCTACAGCAGATGCTCAGACAGTTGGTTAAGGCCCGCTGGACTCCGACACCTGATATTGTACCGCCTGTTTCGGAGCCTATTGTGCAACCTATTGCTCAGGCAATCGTACCCGCCGCTGTTGCTGGGATTATGGAGGTGTCGATTCAAGAGTTTATAAGGTTGAAACCTTCGGTGTTTACAGGAATGGATGCAGCAGAGGATCCACATATGTTTCTTGATAGGATGTCCAGGATCAACCGTTCGTTGAGATGCTCGGATGAGAGATCAGTTGAGCTGACTAGCTTTCGGGTTGGAGGGACTTTCACAGACTTGGTGCAAGTCGATGGAGAGGGGCCGAGCAGTGGGTCTTCCCCCGATGACTTGGGCAGAGTCCTCCACAGTTTTTCTATCCTGATTTCTTTTTGAGAGCATGTGAGATGCTAGAGCTCGTAGTTTTGAGGCGTTGCGCAAGCATGCGAGCATGACCATGGCTGAATTTGATTGCAATTCACTTAGCTATCCCGCTATGCTCCGTATTTGGTCCCTACAGAGGAGCTTAGGGTCAAAAGATTTGCGAGGAGCCTTGATACGCAGTTATTTCTTGCCCTTAGTGCTCAACACTTTGATACGTATGCAACGCTTATGGACGCGGCGATACGAGTGGAGGAGAGCCTGAATGAGACTATAGTTGTTTTGGAACCGAAGAAGGTTCGTTCGAATGTTCCAGCTTCCGGACAGTATGACAGAGGTGCTATAGGCCGAGATCGTGGCAGATTTGGTGGTGAGGTTGGGGCACAGGACCGGATGTATGGCTCGTATTCCGAGTGGAAGAGGCCACCATTTACATGTTATACTTGCGGGAGTCTAGGCCACTTCGCCAGAGATTGTGGGTGACAGGGCAGGATTGCAGTTCAACAGGCCGCTCTACTCTCTCCACCTCATTCTCCGATGGCATTGCATACTCCACCAGTCGCTACACTGCATCAGGCAGTTTCTCAGAGAGGTCATGGTTTTGCTGGTCGTGTGAAGAGAGGACATGGGAACAGAGGCAGAGGACACTAAGGAGCCGATAGGGGTCAGACTCGGGTTTTTGCTTTGACTCCTTAGGATGCGTAGGCATCGAATGTTGTTGTGACAGGAACTCTTCCAGTATGTTCTTTTGATGCACATATTCTGTTCAATCTCGGCTCTACACATTTGTATGTATCCACTCATTTCGCGCTGAGATTAGGTAAAGGCCCACTCATGTTAGATCAGCCGTTGTTAGTGGTTATTCCAGTAGGAAAGTCGTTTGTTTCCCGACTCATGTATCGATCGTGTTCGGTTCGGATTGGGAATATAAATTCATTGGTTGATCTTATCCTACTAGATATATTGGATTTCGACGTCCTCATCGGCATGGACTGGTTAGCCTCATGTTATGCCTCTGTGGACTGCCATAAGAAGGCAGTCAGATTTTGTTTTCCCGGTGAGCCTGTTTTGGTTGTGCAGGGGGACCTAGAGCCGCCCCTGGCAATATGATTTCCACGCTCTATGCTGGACGACTTTTGAGAAAATGATGTCATGGATTCTTAGCTTATGTTTTAGATACAGGTGCTAAAGAAGTCCAATTAGATCAGGTCCCGATTGTATGAGAGTTCCCCGATGTTTTTTCTGATGAGCTTCTAGGGTTGCCGCTGGAGCACGATATTGAGTTTGTTGGTGAAATTGGTGTAAACGCAGCGGAAGGAAAAATTAAAATTTTTCCATTAACACCAATTAGAGTTTATAAATTAGGTTAATTATTAATGAAATCAATTAACCCTTAATTGATTTGAAAAGATAATACTTTTGCGTAAATTCAGATTTGCGTTCCATTCGCTGTGCTAGCGATTCCTACCCAATCAAGACGACTTGATTACACCTTGATGATCTCCTTACTTGCCTCCACATGAATCTCTAAGATTAGTGAAATCTAATTAATTAGTTAGCTGGTCTAATTAATTAGAGACAATTATAAAAAAAAGAAAAGAATTAAAAATCAAAATTTTAATTCGTCTCCACCATGAAAATTTTGGCCAAAAGAAAAGGAGAGGGGAGGCCAAAACTTTTTAGAGGATGAGAGGAATAATTAGGATTTAGGGTTTGTATCAAATCGAAGCTTATATAGGGATGTAGTTTTTTTCTATTTAAACCCTCATAATTAATTACTTTGTTTAATCTCTTAAACAAACTAATTAGTTATAACTTAATACATGTTGGTCCACACATATATATGCATATAATATTTGATACACATCAAATGCATAGCAATATTATATATATATATATATATATATATATATATATATATATCAACATATATATTTATAATTACATATATGTGTATATCTATCTATCTATCTATCTATATTTATTATATTCATAATATAATTAATATATAAAGGCATGTATTATTTACTTATTTAATATCACATATTATCTTGAGTAGCACGTCAAATCGTATTTGACAATTTTACCCTTATTTAATTAGTAGTATATCAAATATACTAATTTAATTAAATCCCTTTTGTAGATCAACTATATACTATCTCTTCTTTTGGGTTATAGTTCTATAGTTGGAAAGTAGGAGTTCACCTATGTGTGACTCCAGAGGCTCGATGTTTACTCAGCAGTGGATAATTAATTCGAACAATTCGAACTAATTCTGTAAGCATTAAAATCTACAAGTCTATAGGGACGATAGCTACGTATTTAGACTACCTGGGTAAACTGTTGATGACTGGATTGGAATAGGAAAATACTATCCAAGCAAATCAATACCTATCAGTAGAAACTACCGTACGGTCCGGTCTCTTCATCTCCTTGTGCTCCTTATTTGGTCTAAAGTTTGGAAGTACTGTCAAACCCTAATAACTCAAATAACCCTTGTGTTGATATGATCATGTAACCATGAGATCAAACTGATAACTGCTTATCATTTGATTTCTAGTACTCTGGCCAGATTTTAAGTCACCGATATGTTGCATACTGCAGAACACTGTTCTTCTTATACCGGAGAGACGAATCCCATGTTAATTCCTCACAACCTTCACATGTGTTCGATCATACCTAATTACTACTGTTATACACAGTATCAATGGATCTGTGGTTGGGTAGTAATTAAAGCAATCTCTAGCACACGCAAGATGATATAGTGAATCTCAGGTGTGGAGACTAAGTCGTACCGGTCGTCACTATATGAATTTCCATCTGACAGTTATGTATAATTACCAACTGGAAATTAAAGATGAGTCGTTCGGTATACGTATCATCTATAAGCACCTGCATATAATACTCTGGTGTCACCACACCAGCTGACTATGAGAACAGCCATTACTCTCTAATGAGTAAGTATAGTATACACTAGTCTTTCGGTGTATTAATGTCCTGTCTCGATACTCCCACTGCTAAGAAAATTTAAGAATATACTTATCGACTAGTTAGGTCTTATTATTGTGATCTACATCACAATCCTGTAGTCTAGTATTATTCTACAGACATTATTAGTAATCAATAATAAACAGAGTATTATAAATAAAAGATATACTAATAAAGAAAAACCAAATAGCATACTATTATTACGAATGAGAAAGTTCTATACATGTAGGTTATAATCACAACTAATTGCCTCTACGTGCACATACATCTAACAGAGTTTTGTACTGACTTGATCCCTGGCACGAGCTCTATTTCTATACCCCCTTATCGGATGGCCCCGGTGGAGCTCAAAGAGCTTAAAGATCAGTTGCAGGAGTTTCTTGATAAGGGGCTAGTACGTCCGAGTGTATCGTCTTGGAGAGCTCCGGTCCTGTTTGTGAAAAATAAGGACGGTAGCTTGAGGCTGTGTATCGACAATCGTCAGTTAAAACGAGTTATGGTGCGGAATAGGTATCCATTACCTCGTATCGAAGATTTGTTCGATCGGATCCAGGGAGCAGGATATTTCTCGAAAATTGATTTGCGATCCGGGTACCATCAGTTGCGAGTCAAGAAGGAAGATGTTCCGATGATTGTGTTGGATATAGTGCTCTCAAGGCAATTATCATAATCGCCTGCCTGCGATTACAATAATTGCCTTGAGAGCACTATATCCAATAATCTTTAATCAAAGCACAGTGGGATTCACACGAGACAAATGACGATTTCAGGTCGATAGACTAACCTGTACTCATGTCACCTGAGAACTGCTATATGATAATAGGTATAATACCATCTAGCATGTTCCCGGCGAGTCCATCTAGTGTAACTCATAACCCAATGAGCACCTGTATACTATCTTTGGTGACCAACTGACACCAATGGTTGTGAGACTGTCCATCGCCTCTAGTCGGGGTCAAGAAACATATACACTAGTCTACTCTGAAATATCGATGCCCGGTCTCGATATTCCTATGACCATGGATATTTAAGGATTTTCTTATAGACTACATAGTTCTCATAAGTGTGATTGCCACAATAACCCTGGTAGTCAAGCAAGAATCCTAAGAGCTCTATCAACATGTAATAGTGGTCTGTAATACCACATAATACATGTACATAATGATAGAGATGAACCAGATAGCATACTATCATCTCGAGTAAGACCGTTCTATCCGAATAGGTCCTCCCTCAATCATCATAATCGCCTGCCTGCGATTATAATAATTGCCTTGAGAGCACTATATCCAACAATTTCCTACTTGCACTTAAGGCTAATTATTGCGGTGTCGCATTCTTACAGCCCGTATGATACCGAACACCCAACTTTTCTACTAATTAGACTCACAAAGTATGTTTGCGAAACTATCGCATTCGAGAAATAGCCTCAGCGAGTGATTCGCTCCAACGTTTCTATTTTTATCTCTCTATATTTCAACTTTGCGGAGAACGACTCTCTCTCGAAATGAGCGATACCTGTCTTAGAATTTGTCAGGATATTTGATGGGACCTTGTTCATAACATGAATACCAAATCCAACAAACTTCTTAGACTGTATCTTCCACTGAATTTAATCAATATCCTACGTCATGCCTACCTTAGTATCCGCTTGGACCACTATCCAACATACTTCCCCTTAGAAGAGGGTAAACTTTAACTCTGATAGTTACTCTGTCATCCCGGTCACCTTGGAAGCCTAAAATAATAACCGCCTCATGAAAGAGGCTGTCGTTACCATATACCAAGAACATCCTCTTATGTTCATAACTGCTTCCTAATGTTTCTTCAGGATTGGATTAATATATGTTTATTGTAGCTAGTGCAAAAGCAATATCTAGTGTGGTACTTAATATTTCATGATTGACTCAATTGCCTAAGCAAGTGATATGTCAATCATGCAAATCCCTTTCATCAGCCTATAAGACATCTCCTGCGGGTACACCACCACTCCAGGAGTCGTCAATTCTAAAACACTTTAGAATAGTGTCAAAGTACCCGAGTTGAGATACTTTCCAAATCTAGATCTAAAACCATAGACCTAGTCACCAGAATCCCTGATATTTTGTCCAGATCTTATGTGGAGAAATATCTTGTGACAACCACAGTATAACCGATCGTAGTATAGGAACATCGCTTTCTATTAGGAGCATGTCATCCAAATACTAAGATATCACTCCCTACTGCCTTCTTACTAGGTCCATCTGTTGTTCTGATGAAATCAAACTCTATGACCGTCACATCAAAAATAGATGATCTATCTCCGCTATACTTGCTTCAGTCTATGAATAGACATAAGCTACTGGCCCACCACGTTTCTGCTGCTCCTACTAACTACAACAACCCTCTGGCAGAGTCATATACACGTGTACTTCTAAAGCTAATTTAGAACGACGTTATAGTCATCCACCCGCCAGATCTCATAATCTAGGGCAGTAGTAGTGGCAAGCTTGGGTCATCAAAACCTCCATGTCATCGTCTTTGAGGAAACCGAAGTACGTCTTGGGTGGCTGAGGTTACCCACCAAATTTGCGGAGTGGCTAATGGATTATCAAATTCAGTTGAATTTTCAGGTTCAACTAAATTTTCAGTAACCGTTTGTGGTTCTGGAATCACTTTCAGTTCTACCATACACTCACTTGTTTCTTTTGCAAAAAGATTCTTTTTATAAAAAGGTGGCGAGTCAAGAACAAATCAACTTTTGACCTTAAAATGGTAGAAGTTAAACCCTTTCTAAAAACCTGGAATAACCCATAAATTGCCGTTATAGAAACGTGCCTTGAGTTTGTCTGGATTCAGCTTTTAAACAGAAACCGGATAACTTCATATCTTAACACCTTCAAGATATGCAACCAATCTATGTCCACATAGAAACAAAGATACCAATGTAGATGGAACCACATTCAATTGTTATGCAACTGTCTCCAGTGCATATCCTATATGGAAAAAGGCCATGCAACATTACTCATCAAGGAGCGCACCCACAGATGAGTAACCTGAGAGAGAAGCAAGTTCTCAAATATTACTATGATAGAACACCTAGCATAAGTATCTACATTTTCGATCACTTCGAAAAATCATGATACTTCCAACGCATGGTTCTTTACTTTATTCTTATATCTATAACTTCTCAAAATTTGGACCTTGTATTTCAACAAAATACGTGTCTAAAACCAGAGAAGTCATAAGTAAACGGAATATAGTATGAATACCAACCCCTTGTCCTAATGGATATCGGACAACATATATTACCATGTATAAGTTCCTAGAGTATACTAACTCAAATTCCGTGTGTTGTAAGTTGAAAACCGTATTTTAGTTAAAAATATCTATATCGTTAATCAATGCACCTTATCTTACCTCAACTGATAAAGGTAAATATTTAGATGACAATTTTTAAAATTTATATCTCACTTTATAAAATAATGATATAGATATTCAATTTTAAAAATTGGTGCATAACAACGGTTATTCAAAACCACATATTTGTCGTAAGGCAAAACTCAGGTGATTTCTTCAAATATCACCAATTACAAAGAATTCTGATATTGAGGATCTAATCACCCAATTCCCAATATTCTGCTCCTTACCAGCATCTGTAATGCCCTGCAGATATGAGATTCAAACCTGGTAAATATATATTCTGGAGTCATCTAATTATGAAAGCGGTTTTCAATTAACACCACATAGGAAAACTGAAACATGAAAATGTTTCGAGGGAGTGGCCGGATATTCCTAGTAATGCCTCTTCCACTATCTAGATTCATGACAATAGTCACAATTTTCCTTGCAATCACTCCAATCCCTTTATATGTCTTTACATCTTACCTTTTGTACACCACACTTAGGCTAATTGGTTTTCTACTTTTCCTACCATTTGATACGTGCCTAAGGTTTGGAAGAAGACTATCCAATAAATGTAATAGGTGTACTCTCCTAATAGTAGGAGCCCTCGCAACCTGAGAGAAGGTAAAGAGAACAGACAACCGAATAATCCTATTCAATTTCTTCAGAACCCATGGACATCCTCGAATTGAAACAAGTTTCTCCGAGTTTGTATGTAACTATACGAGATGGCCTTTCCAAACAATATGGATCTTCATAGTGATACGAAATGTTTTGGATAAAAGCAAAGGGAAAGTAGAAGTAGTAGGGATATATGCGACTTTGTCGTGAATCATGACAACCAAAAAACTAGATGTAAAAAGGTTTGGTCAACTTGAGGTTGAGTTATTGTTTAAGGTAGGTCATGGTTGCAAACTAGAGAGAGAGAAAAGAAATACTCAGCGTGCACTCTAACCTAAATTAGATTGGTTAATAACTTTATCTAATTAGGATGGCTCCCACTGTTTTCTCGAATTCTCCTTCAAACCCTAAAAGTAGAATTAGTCGGGATAACTTAAGGAGTAAACTAATCATCAGTGGGAATCGGAACCCAACTATCTGTTAGTTATATGTATGCCCTAGATGCCATTACTATACATGCGATGTATATTGTAGTGGATGCTTAGACATATATAGGGATGACTTTCTTGCTCGACATGATAGCATGCTATCTGGTTGCTCTTTATCTTAACATGTATACTTACTGTCTCTCTATCACATGTTGATAAAGCCCTTAGGATGAGTACTTGACTAATAGGACTATGATGCAAATCATACTAGTGGGGCAGAGGTAATCGGTAAGTACATCCTTCAAATGTTCCTAGTCGTGGGGGTATCGAGACGGGGCATCGATATTCCAAAGTAGACTAGCGTATACGCTTCTCGATCCATATGATGGGAGATGGATGATCCCATATCCATTGGTGTTTGACATCAGAGATGATATACGGGTGCTCAGTGGAGACTGGGTACACTGAACGGACTCGCCGAGAACTCCTAGATGGTATTATACCTATCGTCAGATAGCAGTTCTCTGGTGACACTAGTACAGGTTAGTGTGTCGACCCGAGATCGTCATAGAGTCATGTGTGATTCTCACTGTGCTTTGATTTTCACCATACCACGTTCAATAGATCATGCAAAAAGGTGGTTTTTGGGTACAGTCCCGAATCACATGGAGGCAATGAGCGATAGGAAGGGATCCGTCTCTCCCGGTATTGGGAGTTGATGTTGCGCTATGCTCGATTGGCCATAACAGGAAATCCCTGGCCAGGGTTGCTGAGATCTACTGGTAAGTATTATCAGTAGTTTCTCGAACCGTTATGGACCTTGCATCGACATGACTTATCAGGCTATTGGGGTCTGACGTTATACCACCCCCAGGCTGCGATATGCGACATATCAGACGAAGAGACCGGACTGTACGGTGGTGTTACTGATTGGATTCGCAGGAATATGAGCAGGCTTGCTTGTTGATCTTCTGATCGCTCAATAACCGGGTGGCCGTTACGTTTAGCAGACCGCTTGCGGCTTATGGGTGTTTGATATGATCATCACCTATTGCCGCCGTATTGACGAGTCTTTAGAGTCCTACACAGAGGTTTCTTAGTTCATGCGAAACGAAGTAGGAGCACATATGTGATATGTGTGGGACCGAGATTAATGCACGTATGTGATACTGCATTCTATTCTCGCGATATGTGATATCGCTCGGTTATATGTGATATAGCCGAGTTATCGGATCGAGTGTTGATTCGATAGATTGTTACATTTGATATTAGCCGGTTGTATGTGATATAGCCGGATTATTGAATCAAGTGTTGATTTAATAATTTAATGTATAATTATATATTTGATATATTGAATTACATTAACTAATATTAGCTCACTTAAACATTTCTTTTTCTCACTTGTGTGCATATAGTATATATGTGATATATATTAATGCACATTTTATTTGTAACATGCTTGATGCCACATGCTTCATGGGTGTATGAGACTCACACCATGCTTGATATAATGAATGATTTTATTTATTTAAAGTTAATCAAAATTAGATGGAATTGAGTCACATGGTTGAAGCTTGTAGAAGCTTGTGGAACCATTGACCAAGTCCACTAATTTTGTTTTACTTATAGATATTTATTAACCTAACCATTATTGTTTAGCTATGGTTTATTCTCTACATGAGTTAGTGTATGACTCTAACTCACCCATGCTTGTTATTCTCACCTCATGAGTTTCATTCTCATCTCCACTTCATCTTCTTCTTCCTTATGAAAAAACTTGCTAGATTTTCAATTGGTGAAGAAATAATGTGAGAAAAATTAATCTAAAGTGAGACCAATTCTTACTTCATCATCCTCTACTTATTAGCCATTTAGTTTAGGGTGTTTGCTTCACTAATCTACCATTAGTGAAGAGGTAGCATGAGCTTAAGTCTCCTCGACGTAGATCATCTTCGGCCTCGAAGATTTCGAGCAAGTTTGTTCATTTCTTCATGTGAACCCTTACTAGAATTCGGGTGTTCGCTATTTGGAGCGAAGCGAGTACTACATGGAGCTTTAGAAGTGAAGGACCGGTCTACAAAGGTTATATTCCTCATTCACTTAGATGTAAAGATGTTTATATTGCTAGTTCGTCTAAATCTCTAGTTAAGATTCTAGGGTTAGGGTTCTTTAGTACGGCAAAAATTTGAAATTGGCATGGACGATGCCTCCCGAAACCTTGCTGCCGCCCTAGGAAACCCTGCACTGTCATTGTGTGATAATCTTGACGGAAGTCGACCAAAATTACCACACTTCAGAAAGTATGCGCAAACTTGGCAAGTTTCTCTTATATTTGAAACTCCCGATATAGTTTTCGCTCCAAGCGTCTTATGGCCTTGACAGAGGTCAACATACTATAAGTCGCAAGTCAAGTTCTACCCTTTGTTGTCCTGGATTAATTAGACCCACCTATATGAGCTCTTGACAGAGGTCAAAATGATCGTATGACTGTTCTAACCAATCGCATCACCATGCAATAGAAAAGTATTGCAGAGCTACCGAACACTATGCCTTGATAGAGGTCAATATATGTAGCATGAATACTAAACACTACTTATCTGAAATGACGGAGGGCTATGGCTAGTTTTTGGCAAAAAACCTTTAACTTAATCACTTGATATCATTGAAGGAACTCGAGCGGTTTTGAAATGAAGTGGTTTAGGCTCCGCTTTTAAAACTAATAACATAAACTTTTGCTTAAGAGCGAACTCCCTGTGAAGAGATCAAGAATCTTTTCTCATAGAATGAGGTGCAGGATATCCATATCCGAATATCTCTATACAAAGCAAAAGAATATGACCATGGTTTTGAAGAAAACCGAGTAGTTTTAAAAATTGGTTCCGACAACATCATTTAGGTTTATTTTCCTTGCATTAATCAGAATTAATGCAGTCTCATCAATTAATTATATCATGCCAGAAAAGAAATATAAAATAGGCACGCACATATATGCCATCCGCATTCGCCATAGGGTCCCAGGTCTTTACCTGATGGTTACTTAACTTACGGCAGGGCGGGGACAGGACCAGCGCGGATGCAAAACATATATAGCGTCTATTGGATATATATATATATATATATATAGTAACATTCATCTTACGCATGATATCAAGTAACATCACAGAAGCATCATAGCAGAAGCAAACACAGCATGGAAATACAGATAATCTAGGAAAAGTACATTTCAATAGAGCCAAATATGAAATGCAATTTTTCCGGTCGTGTGGATATCCCGTAGTATCGGATCCTAGACCCCTACGATTGCGGCAAGACACTCGCCAATCCTAGAAGTGAGGCAACCCCAATCAACGAAGAGAGTGGGCCTCCCAGTACTTCTGAAATCCGGTGTTCTGGACACCCCTCCGGGTTCAATCCTATACCCCCTACGAGTGTGGCGAATAGCCTGCCAATTCTAGAGTAAGGCACCCCAGTCTCAACGCTATGAGATGGAGGCCTGTTGCCCTCTAGAACTCAGCTACTCAAGCAATCCACCGTGGGGTAATTCTAGTGTATGTAATGAAAACCTGAATATACAACGGTGACTACGTCCGTAACCTGGACACGCCCCAAAGAATAATATAAGCCGCGATGACGGCATCTCACATATCAGACGCTCGCTACATAATATGAATATACATTACATTACAGAGAACTACATCTAATACTATGTACACCGGGCTATCTATAGTGACAAATCCAACATAACCACAATCAACATGCAATATCCATCACAGAACATACTTGCGAGTATTAATTCCGTAACCCCGTCTAATTGATACGTATAGGAATTAGAAGACGTTTTACCAAATATTATGATACATGCAACCATCACTAAGCCTACGACAATCGAATACCGCACACAAATAGCCAACACTTCGATTTTTCAAAACACCAAAAATCAAGTGTACTAAAAAACCGACAAGAAATCCGAAATGAGCTTGGATTGAGCCGAAACTTCACGGAGGACCCCGACACAAAATTAATATCGACCCAGAGGTACCTACCCCCTAGGCCACCCTAAGGTGGCCCAAGGGGTAGGCAGACCCGAGCCTGCCCATTTAGGCAGGGCTCGGGTCCCCACCCCCCAAGGCCACCTTTAGGAGGTCTCGGGGGTGTAGGCCTTCCCTAGGTCTTCCTGGGACATTACCGAGGACCCCGCGCACCTCCCCATTGCTTCTCGGTCCAAACCGAGAGCCCGCGGGGAGTCACAACATAAAATTAGCATCAAATTTCTCACTGGATTTTCGGCAGTTTTTGCAGGAAAAAACCGGCAAGATTCGGTAGTTGTATCTCACTAGTTTAGGGTGTTTGGGTGGTTCTGATACCATTGAAAGTTTCTAGTGCCCTCGCCGCTAACCCGCGATTAATACGGATTCAAAAACAAAAAATTTCGTGGCACTAGAAACTTATACCCAATAATCTAAACCAAACAACTAAACTAGAAAGCACAAAATGATAGAAATCACAATCTTTGTAGCGTATTCATTTGCTCTAATTGGTTGGACTCTAACATGCTCTCAAAAGCTCTGGATCGCGCTTGCAACCCGGTCTTCTTTCGACGAAGATGATCCATCCGAGGGAACTAAGTTCAAGCTTCAACTTCATTAATGAAGTAACTAAAGATCCTAGGTTACTAATCTAGAATGCTTAGTGATGTGTGTGGGTGTTCTAACATTTTTCTTTCTCTTTATCTTCACGATTCTCAACTCATGAGAGAGTTGAAGATGAAGAAGAAGAAAAAGGAGCCATGGAAGAGAGAGAAGCAAAAATGGTAAATTTTCACCTTCAAATTCAAGCATGTTTCAAATCTTTTGTTAAAAGATTTTTTCCATTTTAAAACTACAACCATGCTTGAATAGTATTTGCAAATGAATTAATAATTTATTTGCCCATACCCTCCACCATTTCTCTTTTCCACCTCATTTCACAATTTCATTTAAACAAAAGAAAAGTAAATACTAGAAATGAGGTGTCCACCTTCTAGAAATATTCTTGTATAAATACAAGAATACACCCCCATAAATACATGTCGTATCAAAATACGAATACCCAAAAGATAGAAAAACACAACGAACATAATACTAGAATATACATATTGAAATATATGTAAATTACTAAATCAAAACTTGATTTAATAATCCGGCTTAATCTAAAGCCAGCTAGTATTACCATCCGCCTGATTAAAGTCCGTGTGGCCAGCATACATATCCAATCAAAACCCTGCACGTATTAATATACTGCCACCACATCATTTTTCCTGAACCGAGAAAACCCTTTGTGTGGGATTCTAAAGACTCGTCAATACGCTGGCAGTGGATTTAACCATAAACACGTTAGCGACACTAGCTGTACGTAACGGCTACCCAGATATTGAGCGAAAGGAAGACTGACGAGCAAACTCATCTGTACCCCTACCGAGCCTGTCTGTGACAATCTCCGTACAGTCTGATCTGTTCGTCTAAGAGTATCGCATATTGGGTCTAGGGGATGGATAAAGTCAGACCCCTAATAACATGATAAGTCGTGTCGGTGTGAAGCCTATCACTCACTGAGAAACTACTGATCCAAATCAGTAAATCTCGTCCAGCTTGGCTGAGGATTTCTAGTGATGGCCACTCATGCACAGCACGACATCTACCCCCAATACTAGGAGAGACGAATCCCCGACGATCTGCTCACTGCCTCCATATGGCTCAGAACTGTACCCAACTAAAACCTGCGTGCACGACTCCTTTAAGCCATGGTCGGGTAGGAATCAAAGCACAGTGGGAATTCATACAAGACAAATGACGATCTCAGGTCTACAGACTAACCTATACTCATGTCACCTGAGAACAGCTATTTGACAATAGGTATAATACTATTTATCATGTTCCTGACGAGTCCGTCCAGTGTAACTCATAACCCAATGAGCACTTGTATACTATCCTGCCACGGCTTAAAGGAGTTGTGCAAATATGTTTTAGTTGGGTACAGTTTCGAGCCACATAGAGGCAGTGATCGGATCATCGGGGATTCATCTCTCCCGGTATTGGGGGTAGATGCCGCGCTGTGCACGGGTGACCATCACTAGAAATCCTTGGTCAAGGTGGACGAGATTTACTGATTTGGATCGGTCATTTTCAGTGGGTAATGGGCTTCACACTAACACGAGTTATCGCTGTTTACCACCGAAAACAGAGACGAACCGGGATAGATCGTCTGGCCTAAATTTTAGGGGTAGATGCAATTTGGACTTATCCATCCACCTCTTCGAAGATACCAAGTTGATTTATGACACCATATATCGAAGGTTTGAACAGACGCGACCGTTGTAGCAGACTTTATCTGATTCCCCCTCATTTTATAAGGTTTATTATGGGGACGCTCTTCCCTGCAGACACAAGCCCCTACAGTTAATTACGTTTTCGCATTGCGATAATCACTTTCTCCTACTCTGGCAGTTCACTTCGTGTCGTGTGTATGTTTTGTTTGTTTTGGTTGCCCGTGGAGACAATTTTATGTCGTTGCCTATAGGGAGTGGATTAGTCCAAAACCATATATTTTAGATTTGTGTTTGTTTTATTTAAGGACCGTTAATCTAGTTTGAGATTAAGATCAACCTAAATGTATGTGAGCATTTGGGGCTCAATTTGTTTTTTGCTAAGGATACGTTAGTCCAATTTGAGACTTATATCCACTTAACAACATTTTAGGATCATTTTTATTTAAGATCCAGCAAAAGAGCATTTGGGTTCTGCTGCGAGAAAAACTTCAGGGACCTAGCCGATTTGGGCTTAGTCTGCTCAGTCTTTCTTTTATTCAAAAGTACTAAGCACTTATTTAGGCTTTATTTGTTCAGCCCTTTTCTTTTTATGTAAAAGTGCTAAGCACTTATTTGAACTCTGATACCCACATATATGTTATGTGAAGCATTCAGTCATGGGCGCTGCCCAATAAATGTCGAACACTTTAGTCATTTTGACTAAATATGAAGTGTTAAGCACTTCCTATGGCGTCCACGTGAGGTGCACGTGCGGAGTTGGGCACTGCCCAATTAGTGCTGAGCACTCAGCCGTTTTGGCTGTATATGAAGTGCTAAGCACTTTATTCAGCGCCCATGTGTGTTTCACGTGAGGCGCATGCCTTCTGTTTTGGACGCCCGCGTGTTTTTCACATGAGGTGCATGCGTTAATTTTTATTTTATAGAGATTTTTTTTTATCTCTGTTGATGTTTTCAGAGAGGTTAAACCTCTGTCAATGACATTTTGACCATTAATGCTCACCATAATCATGTTTTGAAGATCTTGGATCGGGTTCTTTTAAGGAACTAAGTTCTTTGATTTTGAAGGAACTAAGTTCCTGGAGTATTATGAACTCCATCTTCTTTCTTTTCAAGTCATGTTCTTCCTTGAATCGTTGATTCTCAAGAACAAGATCTTCCCGATGAGAATTAAATTATCAATTTGTGGGAGATTTGTCTTGTGGATCTCAGATCCAGAGAAATAACTGAGTTCTTAAGAAGGGTTAAACCCTTAGATATGAAATGATAGGTAAATGAGACGTTTTGATCTCGATGGTTTCTTTACCTAGGGTTTGAGAGGAGGAAGATCTTCTTCCTTATTGAGAATTAAATTCTCTGTTATTTTTGAGAGCCTTCTGTATTTTTTTTGCAGAAGCTTATGGAGGGTTCCCTCTATATCGAGCGTCTCTGTGGTGTCTTTTTTTTTTGTCGTCCCTGAGACTTGAAGTCTCGGGTCCTTTATATAGTAGAGTCAGATTGTTAATTAGTTTTGAGAAAATCTCTCATTGAGAGATTCCAATTGATTTAATCGGTCTCAAAATTGATTTGGGGAATTTTACCCACCGTTGGATCTTTGATCCAAAGACTTCTGTTTTACAGAATATGTTGCCCCTGTTTTTAACAAGATTGTAGAAATATTTTCCCATATACAGAATTTATTCTGTCAAGTGGTGAATTTTAATCACTATTGGATTTTTAATCCAAGGGTTCTCTGTTTTACATAGAGCAATCTTTTTGTTTGGAAAGATTGAGAGAATATATTCCTAAAAATAGAATTTTATTCTATTGTTGGATTATTGATCCAACCGAGAGTATCTTTCTTATTTAGAAAGATCTAGGAGATGTTTTCTCCTAATTATATATTTTGATGATTTATCATCTCCATTGGATCTTTGATCCAACGGCTTTGTTTAACAGAGAATATCCCAACTTTTGTTAGGAAAATGTAGAATTTAATTCTACTGATATGAACTTGGGCGTTGACACCCATGTGTTATGCACGTGGACGCCACTTAAGAATTTAATTCTTATGATAAGTACTTATGTGATTTGCACATTGCCGCTTGCGTGAGGAGCACGTGCGGCTCCATATGAGAGTTTAACTCTTATGTAATAAACTCTTCTGTGCTTTACACATTGGCGCCCGCGTGAGGAGCACGTGAGGCACCACCATAGAATTTAATCCTATAAGATTGGCTCTGACGCTGACGCCCTCATGAAGAGCACGTAAGGCGCTGCCTTATTAAATTCCAATAGAGCTTTGCTAGTTTATTAGGTTAAATATTAGGGAAACAATTGCGTTATTAAGGGTCTGACTTTATCCACCCCTAAGCCCATGCGATACTCTTAGACAAATAGATCGGACTGTACGAAAATTATCACAGACAGGCTCAGTAGGGGTACGAATGAATTTGCTCGTCGGCATTCCTTCCGCTCAATACTTGGGTAGTCGTTACGTACAGCTAGTGCTGCTGACGTGTGTTCATATTATAATATTGCATTTTGCAATCCCCATTCTTATGTATTTTACAATGAAAACAGGTATTTTTGACCCATGTTTGCTACATGTTACAGGTTACAGGTTCTTGGACAGAAAACAGTGAAAATGATGTAAAGACGATAAAAATATGGACTTTGACCAACAAACAGAAGACTCTTGATCAAGCCTACATCGAAGGACAGTTCACAATTAACAAGGCAACGCAAGGTCCAAAATTACAAAGCGAACGGTTAAAAATCCATTGCAAATTGTTCACTGAAGATCTGGAACCAATGTAGAAGCCCAATTGATAAAAGAACCAAATAATCAGAAGCCCAAAATGACCCAGAAGCATATCCAAAATTCTCAGCACTTGAACCAAGAATTGGGCCGCGGAACCGCGGCCCAAACCCTACCCAGGCCGCGGTTCCGCGGCTATATGGAGTCTGAAGGAACTATTTTTTTACCATAATTCTTGTGCGGTGCTGAAAAGATTTTCTAGGGCTATTTTTGTAATTGTGGACATGCGGATCAAAATGTAACCTAGGGTTTCCTATTCTCTATAAATAGGAACTCTAATCATTGTAATTTCTTATGCCTCCCTTCATTAATAAAATTCAGATTTCTTTTGGAGAGCATCGGTGTTTCTTTTCAATTCATGAATTCAGATCTGACAATCCTGCGTTGATGATTGGAGAGATGCATCTGTAAGTAGATTTAATTCCTTGCCCTAGTTTAGATTTCAATTCTTGCCCTAGGTAATTTTTATTCTCTGCCCTAGATAAATGTTCTTCAATTCCCTAATGAGTGAGTAGTCTCCTCGCTTGTTAGGGTTAGATCTGGGGAAGGTTTGAGAGATGAAGATCTCTCATCCCCTTTCTTGTCCGTCATATATTTTCATAGAACTCCATGCATACCTTCTTATTCCGCTCCTTACGACACTCTACCCACGAGGTAGCGGTGATACCGTAGTCTAAAGGCCCGGATTTTAAGGGTTTCCATGAAGGTTAGGGTAAAGATTAAGAAAGGAAGGATAATGATCTAGAGGAAGAACAATCTTCCCAATCATCCTAATCCCTTTTATTAATATTTACCATAACACCTAATTAGATCTTCATATGGGTATAGAAAGCGGTGAGATTTATTGACTTTCCAAACTTAACCTAGACCTAACCCTAGCAAGATTTAGATATAGATTAATTCAGTTTTTAGATTTAATAATCAATCCGACCACAATCGGAATTAACTCGTTTGAGCGAATAGAAAATTCACAACATCCCTGTGGACCGACCCGTACTCACCGGCTAGCTGCAAAGCGACGCCGTTCTTGATTGCGGTAATAGATAGGTTTTGAGAGAAAATCAACGTGCTTATGGTTAAATCCACTGCCAGCATATTGATGAGTCTTTAGAGTCCCACCATGAGGGCTTTCCCGGTTTAGTCAAAATGATGTAGTGGCCGTATATTGATACGTGCAGGGTTCCGATTATGTATTTGTGCTAGCTACACGGACTTTAATCGGGCGGATTGTAATACTAGCCGGTTTTAGATTAAGCCGGATTATTAAATTAAGTTTTGATTTAATAATTTACATATATTTCGATATGTATATTCTAGTATTATATTCATTGTATTTTTCTATCTCTTGGGTATTCGTATTTTGATACGAATACGGGCATGTATTTGCGGGGACGTATTCTTGTATTTATACAAGAATACTTTTAGAAGGAGGACACCTCATTTCTAGTATTTACTTTTCTTTTGTTTAAAAGAAATCGTGAAATGATGTGGAAAAGAGAAATGGTGGAGGGTATGGGCAAATAAATTATTAATTCATTTGCAAATACTATTCAAGCATGGTTGTAGTTTTAAAATGGAAAAATTCTTTTAACAAAAGATTTGAAACATGCTTGAATTTGAAGATGAAAATTTCATTCTACCATTTTAGCTTCTCGCTCTTCCATGGCTCTTTCTTCTTCTTCTTCATCTTCAACCCTCTCATGAGTTGAGAATCATGAAGATAAAGAGAAAGAAAAATGCTAGAACACTTACACACATCACCAAGCATTCTAGATTAGCAATCTAGGATCTTTAGTTACTTCATCGTTGAAGTTGAAGCTTAAACTTGGTTCCTTCGGGTGGATCATCTTCGTCGAAAGAACACCGGCTTGCAAACGTGATCTAGAGCTTTTGTCGATATTTTGCATCGAGTCTTCCAACAGAAGGCGATAATATCCACGTACCAGAGGACGGACGACATTAGCGGGGATCTCGAGGCTTTCATTCGTGAGAAAATGCATAAGAAGATGGTCAACGAAGCTAGAAACGCTTTACTCAAACATACCTCTAAGTTCATGAATCTGTGTCCATAATTCAGCGTCTTGCCGTTTTAAACATTTTGATGAATTTTTTTATCACCAATGTATAAACTTCTTCGAAGTATAAATGACAAAAACTCCCCCTCTCTTTATGCCAATGCTCATATGTGCCCTCACGTGAAGTGTTGTTATATATATATATATATATATATATATATATATATATATATATATATATATATATAAACTAGTGCCGGCACCCACGTGTCGTGTGCATGAGGCGTCGTTATAGGATTTTAATCCTGAACTAGCACTGGCGCTCATATGTTATGCACGTGAGGCGCCGCTATAGGTTCTAATCCTGCAAAGAATCTGTTAATTATATGTATGCCCTAGAGGCCATTACTGTACATAGGATATATATTCTAGTGGATGCTGGGACATATATAGGGAGGACTTTCTTGCTCGACATGATAGTATGCTATCTGGTTACTCTTTACCTTAACGTGTATACTGAATGTCTCTCTGTTACATGTTGGTAAAGCCCTTAGGATGTGTACTTGACTACCTGGACTATGATGCGGATCATACTAGTGGGGACATGGTAGTCCATAAGTACATCCTTCAAGGTCCCTGGTCGTGGGTGTATCGAGACGGGGCATCGATATACCAGAGTAGACTAGCGTATACCTTCTCGACCCATACAGATGGGCGATGGATGATCCCATATCCATTGGTGTTTGACATCAGAGATGATATACGGGTGCTCAGTAGAGACTGGGTACACTGTACGGACTCGCCGAGAACTCCCAGATGGTATTATACCTTACGTCAGATGGCAGTTCTCTGGTGACACTGGTACAGGTTAGTCTGTAGACCCGAGATCGTCATAGAGTCTTGTGTGATTCCCACTGTGCTTTGATTTCCACCTTACCACGTCCAAGAGGGCGTGCAAAATGGTGGTTTTTGGGTACAGTCCCGAATCACATGGAGGCAATGAGCGATAGGAGGGGATTCGTCTCTCCCGGTATAGGGAGTTGATGTTGCGCTGTGTTCGATTGGCTATAACTGGAAATCCCTGGCCAGGGTTGCTGAGATTTACTGGTAAGTGTTACCAGTAGTTTCTCGAACTGTTATAGACCTCATATCGACACGACTTATCGAGCTATTGGGGTCTGACGTTTACCACCCCTAGGCGAGATATGCGATATATCAGACGAACAGACCGGACTGTACGGTAAGTGTTACTGGTTGGATTCACAGGAGTGTGAGCGGGCTTGCTCGTCGATCTTCTGATCGCTCAATACCCGGGTGGCCGTTACGTTTAGCAGACCGCTTGCGGCTTGTGGGTGCTTTATATGATCATCACCTGCTGCCGGCGTATTGACGAGTCTTTAGAGTCCTACACAGAGGTTTCCTGGCTCAAGCGAAACGAAATAGGAGCGCATATGAGATATGTGCGGGACCGAGAATTATACCAGTATGTGATACTGTATTCTATTCTCGCGATTTGTATCATTGGTCGGTTATATGTGATATAGCCGGGTTACCGAATCAAGTGTTGATTCGATACATTGATACACTTGATATTAGTTGGTTATATGCGATATGACCGGATCGTTAAATCAAGTGTTGATTTAATGTATAATTATATATTTGATATATTATTTTACATTAACTAGTATTTGTTCACTTAAGATGGATTTTCTCACTTGATGTGCATATTGTATATATGATATAGTTTTGTGCACTAGTTTGTATCATGTTTGATGATGCATGCAAACTTGGGTTAGTGTGTGATTTAAACCATGGTTAGTTAATGGTTAGGGTTTCATTTGGTTTATTTACTTATTCATTTATTTATTTATTCATTTGAGAAAGAAAGAAAATGTTGGCTTACTTTGGATTTTCTTTGAAGCTTCTTGAAGCTTTGAAAGACTTTGACCATTTTGTTTCTTTCCTTAACCCTAACCATTTACTTAACCCTAGTTTATTCTCTACAAGTGTTTAGCTAACCCATGGTTGCAAGATGATAGATATCACTTCATTTCTTTTTTGAAAAATGATTATTGATTTTTCTTCTTCTTCATCTTCTTCTTCAAGTGAAGAAAAGAAAACCTTTTCTTGAAAATGCTAAGTGATGAATCCAAGTGAGAAATCCAAATCTAAAGTGAACCCACTTCCTATTTCTTCATCCTCTACCACTTGCCAAGTAGTATAGGGTGTTTTCTTCACAAGTTTCATGACTTGGTGAAGTTGGAGCTTGATCTTGTGTTGCCTCGATGTAGATCATCTTCGGCATCGAAGTCGACGACCTAGCCCGCTCATTTCTCCGATGAAGCCGACGCTAGAGCCCGGGATCCAATGATCGCAGCGAGGGGACATCATCACGGAGCTATGGAGGTGGAGGACCGGATCTACAAAGGTTGTATTTTCGGTTCACTCTTAGTAAAGTTGTTTACTTGTTCGGTTTTCGCCTAATCTCTAGTTAACGAATCCGTATTAGGGTTTCTTGGCACCGGAAATTTTTGAAATTGGCATGGTTGATGCCTTGTGAGACCTCCTTAGTGTGCCTAGGAACCCTACAGTGGTATCAGAGCCTAGCTAGAGCCTTAGGCGATGCGTAGACGGAGTTAGAAGTCCGATCGAACCGAAACCCTAATCTCAAATCGCTCTCTGTATATTTTTTGAAATCGGGGATTTTTCCAGATTAAAAATGGTTAAAAAATTCAGCAGGAAGTTCTAAGAATTACAGTGCAAAACGACAAAAAGATACGTCTAAAGCGCGGCGGAACCGCGACAGAAGCTTGGCTTCTGCGGTGGTTCCGCGGCCATCTGATGACGTCAGCCTTCAATATTTGCACAGTAATTTGTTTCTTTAGGTGCTGAGTTTTCTGGGAATTTTTAATTTGCACTCAAGAGTTGAGTTTTCTGGGTTGTATTGGGGACTCGGTGTTTCGATCGGAAAGTTTAACTTCGTCTGTGTTTTTCCGGATAATTTTAGAATATGTTAAAAAGTTCGACCGGATATAAATACCCAACTTTTCCCCTGTTGGGAAATTTTCATGTGTTGGATCTTTCCATAGTTTAATGACGTTCTAAGTAGTGCAAGTAACGCGATGGTCCCTCTAGAAGACAACAAACCTTAACTCGATTAGTGACCGTCTTGAACTGCCCTTTGAACCTTTGGGTTTGGGGCAGTACGGCGTGCCACATGTGAGGCGTTGGCTTGACCCTTCTACGGCTGGACCGTTGGTACTGAGGCATGAAGTGAATGTTTTTAAACTTATTTCATGTGTTGAGTTGTTTCGGGAAAACTTGGGTGTTTGATTATTCGATCGGAAAGTTTAACATTTTCTATTTATCCGGAATGTGATACAATATTTGGAAACCACAAGGAGTTATGAGATAACTGATATGAATGTTATAAACATAGCACTTTAGTCTCACTTGATCGGTTGCCACGGATTTTTGATGTGATCAAAAGTCCGTCGCAATCACGTTGCGTACGCGGATACTCACCGGATAAACTTAATTGACAGCTACACCCCTTAGCCCCGACCAAGTGACTATATGAGAATCCCGTCGCCGAAAGCATCCGTTCGGGTGCTCGCGGTAGCGGTGTTCTGCCTTAGTGCACTTCATCGACAGTATCAGGGGTGCGGCTGCCTACTAAAATTTGCGACGAGCATTCGATCAAAATGCCGGGAATCTTGTTGAATTGCCCGACTTGATATTGAAAAGTGTTTTCGATAATGAGACTAAAATGCGGGGTTTATAATTGTTAAGCATGCGATGTCTAAGTATTTCATTTGATTAGGCATGCGATATCTAAAGAGGTTGCGGATTCCAACTGTTGTAGTTTTACACTTTCTTTTCTGTGACCGTAAGTGTAATATGTGATATCGCCGGTTTCGTTGCTATATGTCAACGACAATTGGGATACGCATGTTTACTTACATTGATGACATGTGATGTTATGTGTTGCTGGATATGTTATATTAGATCGTCGTGTTTGAATAGCCGGGGTTTTTTTTATGTGAGATGAGTGTTTTTCTTTTTCATTCATATAAAAAACTTGTATGTAATATTATTTTATTGGGGCACTTCCAGGTTGCGGAAGATGTCACCTTTTGTATATTATTTACTTTTCCGCACTAGGATAGACCCAAGGAGGAAGGCACAAGTGATCGGGTTCTGAAGTCCAGTAGGAGACCAACTCGAGGAGTCGAGTGTGGGTCTCCTAACTCTAGAATTGGTAGGGTTGCTTGCCGCTCTCATAGGGGTCTAGGGGTGTGGGTTTGGCTATTTATCGCGACCGTGGAATCTGTGTTTTATACTGGCTCGTATTAAAAACACGGACGTCCTAGTATATCCAATATTTCATATGATTCTTCTGCTGCGATATCTGTGATGTGATCATTTGATGTTCTGTGATAAATACTGTATATAGTATATATGATATATTATATAGACGTTACTTATGTTTTACACCCACGCTAGCCCTGCCCCGCTCTGCCGTTAGTTACCTAACCTAACGGTGCATGAGGAGACATCGAGGCGAATGCGGATGGCATAAGTGTACGTCGTATTTATCTGTGATGTTTAGGTGCTTAAATGATGGGACTTCATTAATGAGATTAATGAAATAAAAGAAACCTAAGATGTTGCGGAATCGAATTTCTAAATAAAACAGGTAGCTACAGTTCTTGCTTTGCATCGCGGTATTCCTTGTAGAACATCCTGTACCTTATTCGATAAGAAAAGGACCGAGATCCCTTCACCGGGAGTGACTCCTTTAGCAATAACTGGCAGATGCTACAACCCTCGGTTTATCTTTTGATTGCTTCTATAGTTTCTGCTTTGCACAGTGATATATATGATATATCCCGCACCTTATTCGACGAGGAAAGGGCCGACGATCCCTTCACCGGGAGTGACCCCTTTAGCAAAACTAGAAAAGCCTAAAAAACACTCCATTTTAAAATCATTTGATTCTACAACGATATCAAGTTCATTACGCAATAGGTTTTTAGAAAAACCTGTCGTAGCCCTCCGTCATTTCAGATAAGTACTACTTAATATTCGTGCTGCGGTTGTTTGGCATGCGTCAAGGCGTAGTGTACGGTAGCTAACTAGTACTTATCTGCTTGCATACGATGCGATTGGATTAGGGTATTCGCACGGCGTTGTTTGGCATGCGTCAAGGGTCGTGCGGGTGGGTTTAATTCAATCAAGAAATGTACGGGTTGAACTTGACTAGCGGACTATGGGTTGTTTGGCATGCGTCAAGGTCATAGCACGCTAGGGGAAAAATATTATCGGGAATTTCAAGTGTTGAAATTTGCAATGAGATTGCATACCTTCTATGAGATAGTTGGATCCCGATACCCACTGCGAGTAATTGTTACTCCTGGGAGAGTTTTACACATTACAATTAGCCGATCAAGTAGGTGTCTAGAAAGGTGTCAACGGGGTTACGCCTCTGTGAAAACGATATTTACTGTAATTAGGTCGTTGCGAAAGCACGGGGAACCTCACTCAAAGTACCGACACTGGCCTGGCTAAAAGATTGGCGAACTTGTAGTGTGTAATTAATCCCGGCTAGTCTTTCCTTTTAGGGTTTGAAGGATGATTTGATAAAAACAGTGGGAGCCATCCTGATTAGATAAAATAATAACCAATCTGATCTTGCAAGAGCGCACACAGAGTGTTTTCTTCTCTCTCTCTCCAGGTAGCGACCATATCACGTCCTAATTAAGATAATAATACGGATTATTGACCGAACCCACTTGTTATACTGAGCTGGGGAACGTTGGTCCCGCTCCAACTTATAATTGTTATAAGACAAAGCATGAAATTGGGGAATACCAGATTTCCCGTGCCGCCCAAACGAAGAAAGTGCATATGATGCATCATCTTCGGGTGTGTTCATTACACAGAACTGTTTCTCAACACCCTCTACGTCCTGGGTATTTGATACCAGATCAGGATCCCAAATATATAATCTGTTACATAGGGCTACAGAAAGGTAGAGAACTGAGAACGGGTGATAAGTTTCATAAGACAGAAAACGGGGCAAGTGTTGCAGCCAAGTCTGTTGGTCACTGTCACCCTGTATTACAAATATATTGATTCTGAACGAATGTTATTAGATACCGAACCTGATATACAAAATCATATCAGTCTCTTTATAAGTAAAGAAATGATAAAATTTTGTATTGTTGGATAATATTTTGAACATTTCCTATATCAAAAGTTGATCGGTTCAGACACGTTATCTAAAAGTATTGATGTTCTATATCAAACTACGGTTCTTAGTATATAGAACACACACAAGAGGAAGAGTTCAGAAATGAATGAATCCTTCTTGAGGCATTGTAGACTAGGTTAGATCAATATGACCCGACTAGCTAAAGTTACATTTAGATGCATATTTAAATCAGTTTGAATTTACATCTTATGAAACTTGCCAGTCATGTCACAAAGATAAAATGACCATAGCTCTGTTTACTGGAAACAGAGAAAGAGTTAGTGTACTCTTAGGATGATACATGTTGATGTATGAAGGTCCCCTGTCTACACATGCCAAGACCGGTTCTTTGTACTTCATTACATTCTCTGATAATCTCTCAAGATTCAGACATATGTTCCTGTTGAAACACAAGTCCGAACCTTTTGAGATATTCATAGAATATAAGTTAGAAGTAAAGAACCAAAATACGGGTATAAGTATTATGTCCTTTGATGTGATCGAGGAGGAGAATACTTGAGCACGGAAATCCTGGACTATTCTAAAGGAGAATGAGATTCTCTCTCAGCATTACTCCTCCGTATACACCATAGCACGATGGTATATCGGGGCGGAGCAATCACACCTTATATGATAAGGTGTGCTCTATGATGAGTACTACTAAGTTTCCTATTTCATTTTGGGGGATATGCGCTTGAGAAGCTGCATACCTATTGAATAGGGTTCCAAATCAAATCAGTTGCCTACCACTTCATATGTGATATGGAAAGGGAAGAGCCCATATCTTAAGTTAGTTAAGATTTGGGGTTGTCCAACCTATGTCTGAAAAGCAAAATCCGGACAAGCTCGAGGCAAGATCTGTTATGTAGAACTGGAAATGTTCCAGCTATACAAACTGCAGCTGATGATTTGGTAGAACCGAAGGATTCAATAGTAACCAACGAACCTCAGCCTCTCCGCCGATTTAGTAGGGTTCCTCACCCACCTGAGAGATACTTCGGTTTCTCTATGACAGTGGGAGCGAGGATTGCATCATGAGATGATGACTTAACTAGTTTCGAGCTGGTCATCAAGAGTAGGGACTCTGTAAGAATGGCTGGATGCTTAGCGATTTGAGATGGAATCCATGTACACCAGCAAAGTATGGACTTTGGCTGCTATATCTGAAGGGTTAAATCCCCATCAGGAGCAAGTATATCTTGAGAAGATTACTTGGTGTAGATGGAAAAGTTGAGACTTTCAAAACTAGACTTGTTAAAAGTTTGCATCATTTACCAGGCATGGATTATGATGAAACCTTTTTCAAGTAACCAAGCTTAAGTCCATCCAGATCCTACTTGCCACGGCTACATACAATGACTACGATATCCGGCGGTTGGGTGCCATGACTGCTTTTCTAAATGATGTTTTAGAAGAGAACGTCTATAAGTACACAGCTAGAGGGCTTCGTAAATAGTGGGAGCAGCGGAAACGTGTGCAAGATGTTTTATGTGATAAAGCAGGTATCGCGGAGTTGGAACGTCTGTTTTGATGTGTTAGTCAAAGAGTTTGACATCATCAAAATGGTAGATGAACCTTATATAAACAAAAGGGTAGTAGGGAGTATGGTGGTGATCCTCGTAGAGTACGTGGATGACATACTCTTGATAAGAAAGGAGTTTCCTATGCTACGCTCGGTCAATCTTCGCTTATCACAATGATTCTCCATATAGGATCAAATTGATACCTCCTAAATCCTGGGTTTTGGATCTATGAGATAGATCTAATTGGATGTTAGGATACTCACTAGTTGTAGTGAGATGGTATCAGTTGATCCTGGGGAGAATCACTGGAAATGTTCCAGGGTGATAAGGACGACTGAATGTCAGTCGCAGGCATTGTCTTTACCCTCATAAGAGGGATGGTATATTAGAAGAGTTCCAAGCTAGATACCGTGGCAAACTAGACAATAAAGGCTGGATACATCGCTACTTAAGATGCTACCAAAGAGGCAGTCTGGGTGTATATTGGTTCATGAGATGAACTTCGTTCCTACCATTGTGAGACAATGGAGTTGTGGCTTTGTCCCAGGAACCCCGGTCCCATCAGTGACCCAGACGTATTCTGAGGCAGCATCACCTGATCATGGAGATAGTTGATCTCCAGGGTGATCGAGGTCAGGAGAGTTGACTCAGAGGACAACACGGCGGATCCACTCACAAAGGCCTTTTCCCAGAGAGAGACTTTTATGGGATGTTTGAGTATGAGATACTGCAACCACTGCTATCAGATGGCCCTAGTGCAAGTGGGAGATTGTTAGTTATATGTATGCCCTAGAGGCCATTACTGTACATAGGATGTATATTGTAGTGGATGCTGGGACATATATAGGGAGGACTTTCTTGCTCGACATGATAGTATGCTATCTGGTTACTCTTTACCTTAACGTGTATTCTGAATGTCTCTCTGTTACATGTTGGTAAAGCCCTTAGGATGTGTACTTGACTACCTGGACTATGATGCGGATTATACTAGTAGGGACATGGTAGTCCATAAGTACATCCTTCAAGGTCCCTGGTCGTGGGTGTATCGAGACGGGGCATCGATATACCAGAGTAGACTAGCATATACCTTCTCGACCCATACAGATGGGCAATGGATGATCCCATATCCATTGGTGTTTGACATCAGAGATGATATACGGGTGCTCAGTAGAGACTGGGTACACTGGACGGACCCGCCGAGAACTCCCAGATGGTATTATACCTTACGTCAGATGGCAGTTCTCTGGTGACACTGGTACAGGTTAGTCTGTAGACCCGAGATCGTCATAGAGTCTTGTGTGATTCCCACTGTGCTTTGATTTCCACCTTACCACGTCCAAGAGGGCATGCAAAACGGTGGCTTTTGGGTACAGTCCCGAATAACATGGAGGCAATGAGCGATAGGAGGGGATTCGTCTCTCCCGGTATAGGGAGTTGATGTTGCGCTGTGTTCGATTGGCTATAATCGGAAATCCCTGGCCAGGGTTGCTGAGATTTACTGGTAAGTGTTCCTAGTAGTTTTTCGAACTGTTATAGACCTCATATCGACACGACTTATCGAGCTATTGGGGTCTGACGTTTACCACCCCTAGGCGAGATATGCGACATATCAGATGAACAGACCGGACTGTACGGTAGTGTTACTGGTTGGATTCACTGGAGTGTGAGCGGGCTTGCTCGTCGATCTTCTGATCGCTCAATACCCGGGTGGCCGTTACGTTTAGCAGACCGCTTGCGGCTTGTGGGTGCTTGATATGATCATCACCTGCTGCCGGCGTATTGACGAGTCTTTAGAGTCCTACACAGAGGTTTCCTGGCTCAAGAGAAACGAAATAGGAGCGCATATGAGATATGTGCGGGACCGAGAATTATACCAGTATGTGATACTGTATTCTATTCTCGCGATTTGTATCATTGGTCGGTTATATGTGATATAGCCGGGTTACCGAATCAAGTGTTGATTCGATACATTGATACACTTGCTATTAGTCGGTTATATGCGATATGACCGGATCGTTAAATCAAGTGTTGATTTAATGATTTAATGTATAATTATATATTTGATATATTACTTTACATTAACTAGTATTTGTTCACTTAAGATGGATTTTCTCACTTGATGTGCACATTGTATATATGATATAGTTTTGTGCACTAGTTTGTATCATGTTTGATGATGCATGCAAACTTGGGTTAGTGTGTGATTTAAACCATGGTTAGTTAATGGTTAGGGTTTCATTTGGTTTATTTACTTATTCATTTATTTATTTATTCATTTGAGAAAGAAAGAAAATGGTGGCTTACTTTGGATTTTCTTTGAAGCTTCTTGAAGCTTTGAAAGACTTTGACCATTTTGTTTCTTTCCTTAACCCTAACCATTTACTTAACCCTAGTTTATTCTCTACAAGTGTTTAGCTAACTCATGGTTGCAAGATGATAGATATCACTTCATTTCTTTTTTGAAAAATGATTATTGATTTTTCTTCTTCTTCATCTTCTTCTTCAAGTGAAGAAAAGAAAACCTTTTCTTGAAAATGCTAAGTGATGAATCCAAGTGAGAAATCCAAATCCAAAGTGAACCCACTTTCTATTTCTTCATCCTCTACCACTTGCCAAGTAGTATAGGGTGTTTTCTTCATAAGTTTCATGACTTGGTGAAGTTGGAGCTTGATCTTGTGTTGTCTCGACGTAGATCATCTTCGGCATCGAAGTCGACGAACTAGCCCGCTCATTTCTCCGATGAAGTCGACGCTAGAGCCCGAGATCCAATGATCGCAGCGAGGGGAGATCATCACGGAGCTATGGAGGTGGAGGACCGGATCTACAAAGGTTGTATTTTCGGTTCACTCTTAGTAAAGTTGTTTACTTGTTCGGTTTTCGCCTAATCTCTAGTTAACGAATCCGTATTAGGGTTTCTTGGCACCGGAAATTTTTGAAATTGGAATGGTTGATGCCTTGTGAGACCTCCTTAGTGTGCCTAGGAACCCTATAGAATCGGTGCGGGCACTCACGTGTCATGCACGTAAGGCGCCGCTTAGGGAATCATTTCACCTTCTTGCTCTGATTCCCATGAGTCAACTCTTTCTTTTCCCATGCCCTTTTTGCTAGGCCTTGGAAATCGCTCCACTATGCACAACATTTTTTGTGCCTAGACTTAAATGCTCCTCTTTATAATCTGAAGCTCTGTTTTCCTCTTCCTTCACAAGGAGAGAACTATTTTTAACAAACCAAGAGTATCCATTTTTAACAAACCAAGAGTTATGGCTTGCAATAGTCTGCATGCTCGTCAACAATCGTGGGAGGTACCTATCGAGGGGATTTTCCCTCATTTTACTGCGCGTTTAGTAGATCCCGTCCTTACATACGATCAATATGACAATGCGATGTACGATCTTCTGGCTCGTAGAGGCTCTCCTCTTCTTATCGGCTCCATTTGGCTCCGGATGATCTTCCTGTCTGTGGTTGTTGACATCCCCTCTCATCCAGCGGAGATGACTCCGGCGATGCTCGACGCGGCGGAGGACAAGATCGAGTGGTTCCATGAGACACATTTGATTACCCAGCCTTTGAGGGATCGTTTGGTTCAGTTGCTAAGCCAGATACGGGCTCAGCGGGCCATCATGTCTGCCTTTGCTGATGAGCACGGCGCTAACCGATGGAGAGAAACTCCTCGTGAAGATCATCGCTTCAACATGGTGGAGAAGGAAGAAAGGGCTTTAGAAAAGTTTATTCTTAATTTTGTAAACCCTTGTACTTTTGATCCCGTGTTCGGCGATCTATTTCCTGCAGAATAAAGTACTTATTAAATATACCTTTTTATTTTTGACTGATGAATGTTTTTTTCTCTCCAATACATATCCATGTGGGCATCTTGCCTCTGCATATACACCTTGCATTTTAATCTTGGAAGTTTCTGATGCATGCATCTAGCTATAGGTGCACACTGGACTGATGTGAGCAAATTCTTCCTCCTACCACGTTGCTCACGATTGTGAGTGAAGTAATGCATAGCATATGTCCGGTTTTGAGCTGGTATACACAATTTCTAATAGTTTTTTGATCTGAGAAGATAGCGAGCGGACACAAGAATCATCTCAGATCTCGATCCTTAAGAAATGTAGTTCTAAACCTTGAGGCCTATGAGTTGTGCCTTTCTGTTTCTTGATGTCTTGATCTGGCGCGAAGTAGTTTATGTACTCATTTCGGAGTTTGTAGTTTATTCACTCGTTTCGGAGTTTCTAGTTTATGTACTCATTTCGGAGTTTATAGTTTATTCACTCGTTTCGGAGTCTCTAGTTTATGTACTCATTTCGGAGTATCTTTAGTTTACCTCTCTTGGGTTTACATGCAAACTTGTCCTAACGTTGTATATAGATAACCCCCATTCTTTACGACAGAGATCTGTTAGGTTTGTGGTACTAGGGTTTTAGTTCGTGGTACCGTCGCATTGGCTGATGTATTTCTCGATATACAGTCTTTAAGCTGTTGTTCGAGTAACCCCACGACTGTCGTGTCTCTGATCCCTTCGGGGGCTGGACAAGACGTCTTCAAATAATCTCCTTAGGTCATATTACCGTCGGAAGAGCAAGCGTTATGAAATTGGAGCCCCGATGAGTCATAACCACTCCGTACTGGTGTGGGATGATCTCCGATAGTCTTTTAGGCTTTATATGAGTTGTCATCGAAACACAAAGCCGGGAATATGCCGTCACTTCATTTTTGTTTTGACGATACCGTGCCGTTTCTTTGCTGAAATAGGGTAGACATCTATAAGACCTCTATACTGTATATACTGCAATTGAAGCCCGGAGCTAGGTGTTAGTTGTATGTATGCCATAGAGGCCAGTATTGTACAGATGATGTATATTATATTGGATGCTTGGACATATATAGAGATGACTTTCTTGCTCGATATGATAGTATGCTATCTGGTTACTCTTTATCTTAACATGTATACTAGTCTCTTTAAACTGTCTTATGGTTACATGTTGGTAAAGCCCTTAGGATGTGTACTTGACTACCTGGACTATGATGCAGATCATACTAGTGGGGACATGGTAGTCCATAAGTACATCCTTCAAGGTCCCTAGTCGTGGGTGTATCGAGACGGGGCATCGATATACCAGTGTAGACTAGCGTATACGCTTCTCGACCCATGAGATGGGCGATGGATGATCCCATATCCATTGGTGTTTGACAGCAGAGATGGTATACGGGTGCTCAGTGGAGACTGGGTACACTGGACGGACTCGCCGAGAACTCCCAGATGGTATTATACCTCACGTCAGATGGCAGTTCTCAGGTGACACTTGTACAGGTTAGTCTGTAGACCCGAGATCGTCATAGAGTCTTGTGTGATTCCCACTGTACTTTGATCTCCACCTTACCACATCCATGAGGGCGTGCAAAACGGTGGTCTTTGGGTATAGTCCCGAGTCACATGGAGGCAATGAGCGATAGGAGGGGTTTCTTCTCTCCCGGTATTGGGGGTTGATGTTGCGCTGTGCTCGATTGGCTATAACAGGGAAGTCCCTGGCCAGGGCTGATCAGAGATTTGCTGGTAAGTGTTACCAGTAGTTTCTCGACCCGTTATGAGCCTCACATCGGCACGACTTATCGGTTATTGGGGTCTGACGTTTACCACCCTAGACTTGATATGCGACATATCAGACGAACAGACCGGACTGTATGGTAAGTGTTACTGGTTGGATTCACAGGAGTGTGAGCGGGCTTGCTCGTCGATCTTCTGATCGCTCAATACCCGGGTGGCCGTTATGTTTAGCAGACCGCTTGCGGCTTGTGGGTGCTTGATATGATCATCATCTGCTGCCGGCGTATTGACGAGTCTTTAGAGTCCTACACAGAGGTTTCCTGGCTCAAGCGAAACGAAATAGGGGCACATATGAGATATGTGCGGGACCGAGAATGATGCGTGTATGTGATACCGTATTTCATTCTCATGATGAATGTATCGACTGGTTATATGCGATATAACCTAGATATCGAATCAAGGATTGATTCGATAAGCCGATACATTGGATACTAGTCGGTTATGTGCGACATGACCGGATCATTGAATCAAGTGTTGATTTAATGATTTAATGAATAATTATATATTTGATATATTACTTTGCATTAACTAGTATTGGTTCACTTTATATGGATTTTCTCACTTGTATGTGCAAGTTGTATATGTGATATACTTTTGTGCACATGTTTGTATCATGTTTGATGATACTTGCTCATTTGGTTAAGTGTAAAGAATTAAACCTTGGTTAAGAAAGTGGTTAGGGTTTTTATTTATTCATTCCTTTTTCTTTTTAATTTGGATTAAAGAGAAATGGCAAAAGAAAACAAAAAGGTTGCTTTCATTCTTGAAGCTTGTTGAAGTTTCATGAAGCTTTGACCAAAGTGACCACTTTGTCTTCATGCTTAACCCTAACCATTCTTCTAACCTTAGTCAATTCTCTACACTTAACCATGGTTCACATTATGATAAGTATTCATTTTATTTTTCATTTAATTAACTTATCATAATATTTTATCTTCTTCTTCTTCTTCTTCTTTATCTTCATGAAGAAAACCTTGCCTTCATCAATGGCACCTTGAGAAAAAGAGTGAGAAATCCAATTCTAAAGTGAACCCACCTCCTATTTCTTCACCCTCTACCTCTTGCCAAGTAGTATAGGGTGTTTTCTTCACAAGTTTCACAACTTGGTGAAGTTGGAGCTTGAACTTGTGATGCCTCGACGTAGATCATCTTCGGCACGAAGCCGACGACCTAGCCCGCCCATTTCTTCGATGAAGCCGACGATTGAGTTCGGGATTCGAGATGGACAGCGAGAGGACGCCTACGTGGAGCTAAGGAAGTGGAGAAACGGATCTACAAAGGTTGTACCCTCTCTCCTTTAGTTAAGATGTTAACTAGTTTCGTTTTTCGCCTAGAATTCTAGTCGATGATCCGTATTAGGATTTCTCGGCACCCATAAAATTTGAAATTGGCATGGTTGATGCCTTGTGAGACCTCTATAGTGTGCCTAGGAACCCTACACTGGTATCAGAGCCTAGCTAGAGCCTTAGGCGATGTCTAGACCATGTTTGAAAGCCGATCGAACCCGAAACCCTAAATTTTTCTTGCTCTCTGGACTTTTTTCAAAAACTGGGTTTTTTCCAGATTAAAAATGCTTAAAAAATTCAGCAGGGAATCATAAGAATTACGGTGCAAAATTTGACAAAAGTTGCTTCTAAATGGCGGCGGAACCGAGGCATAAGCCTAGCTTATGGGGCGGTTCCGCGGCAAAAGTATGACGTCAGCCCTACCAATTTGCACAGTAATTCCTATTTAACAGTGCTGAGTTCTCTGGGTATTTTTAAATTTTATTCAAGAGTTGAATTTTCTGGGGTTGTTTTGGGGATTCGGTGTTTCGATCGGAGTATTAGATTTTGTCTATGTGGCTTTCCGGATAAATTTTAGAATATGTTAAAAAGTTCGACCGGATATAAATACCCAATTTTTCCCCTGTCGGGAAATTTCCAAGTGTTGGATTTTTCCGTAGTTTAACGACGTTCTAAGTAGTGCAAGTAACGCGATGGACCCTCTAGAAGACAACAAACCTTAACTTGATTATGTGACCGTCTTGAACTGCCCTTTGAACCTTCGGGTTTGGGGCAGAGTACGGCGTGCCACATGTGAGGCGTTGGCTTGACCCTTCTACGGCTGGACCGTTGGTACTGAAGCACGAACTGAATGTTGTTAGACTTATTTCATGTGTTGAGCTGTTTCGGGAAAACTTGGGTGTTTGAATGTTCGATCGGAAAATTTAATATTTTCTATTTATCCTCAATGGGATACAATAATTGGAATTCACAAACAGTTATGAGATAACTGAATGAATGTTATAAATCTAGCGGTTTAGTTTCATTTGATATAGAAAAGAGTTTTCGATAATGAGACTAAAATGCGGGGTTTATAACTGTTAGGCATGTGATGTCTAAGTATTTCATTTGATTAGGCATGTGATGTCTAAAGAAGTTGCGGATTCCAACTGTTGTAGTTTTACACTTTCTTTTCTGTGACCGTAAGTGTAATATGTGATATCGCCGGTTTCGTTGCTATATGTCAACGACAATTGGGATGCGCATATTTACTTACGTTGATGACATGTGATGTTATATGTTGCTGGATATGTTATATTGGATTGTCGTGTTTGAATAGCGGGGGGTTTTTGTGTGAGATGAGTGTTTTTCATTTTCATTCATGTAAAAACTTGTATGTAATATTCTTTTATTGGGGCACTTCCAGGTTGCGGAAGATGTCACCCTTTTGTATATTATTTACTTTTTCGCATTAGGATAGACCCAAGGAGGGGAGCACAAGTAACCGGGTTCTGGGGTCCAGTGGGAGACCAACTCAGGGAGTCGAGTCCGGGTCTCCTAACCCTAGAATTGGCAGGGTTGCTTGCCGCTCTCGTAGTGGTCTAGGGGTGTGGGATTGGCTATTCATCACGACCGTGGAATCCGTGTTTTATACTGGCTCGTATTGAAAAAACGGACGTCCTAGTATATCCAATGTTTCATATGTTTCTTCTGCTGCGATATCTGTGATGTGATCATGTGATGTTTTGTGATAGATACAGTGTTAGTTATATGTATGCCCTAGAGGCCATTACTGTACATTGGATGTATATTGTAGTGGATGCTGGGACATATATAGGGAGGACTTTCTTGCTCGACATGATAGTATGCTATCTGGTTGCTCTTTACCTTAACGTGTACACAGATTGTCTCTCTATTACATGTTGGTAAAGCCCTTAGGATGTGTACTTGACTACCTGGACTATGATGCGGATCATACTAGTGGGGACATGGTAGTCCATAAGTACATCCTTGAAAGTCCCTAGTCGTGGGTGTATCGAGATGGGGCATCGATATACCAGAGTAGACTAGCGTGTACCTTCTCGACCCATACAGATGGGCGATGGATGATCCCATATCCATCGGTGTTTGACATCAGAGATGATATACGGGTGCTCAGTAGAGACTGGGTACACTGGACGGACTCGCCGAGAACTCCCAGATGGTATTATACCTTACGTCAGATGGCAGTTCTCTGGTGACACTGGTACAGAGTAGTCTGTTGACCCGAGATCATCATAGAGTCTTGTGTGGTTCCCACTGTGCTTTGATTTCCATCTTACCACGTCCAAGAGGGCGTGCAAAACGGTGGTTTTTGGGTACAGTCCCGAGTCACATGGAGGCAATGAGCGATAGAAGGGGATTCGTCTCTCCCGGTATAGGGGGTTGATGTTGCGCTGTGTTCGATTGACTATAACAGGAAATCCCTGGCCAGGGTTGCTGAGATTTACTGGTAAGTGTTACCAGTAGTTTCTCGAACAGTTATAGACCTCATATCGACACGACTTATCGAGCTATTGGGGTCTGACGTTTACCACCCCTAGGCAAGATATGCGACATATCAGACGACGAGACCGGACTGTACGGTAGTGTTACTGGTTGGATTCACTGGAGTGTGAGCGGGCTTGCTCGTCGATCTTCTGATCGCTCAATACCCGGGTGGCCGTTACGTTTAGCAGACCGCTTGCGGCTTGTGGGTGATTGATATGATCATCATCTGCTGCCGGCGTATTGACGAGTCTTTAGAGTCCTACACAGAGGTTTCCTGGCTCAAGCGAAACGAAATAGGAGCGCATATGAGATATGTGCGGGACCGAGAATGATACCAGTATGTGATACTGTATTCGATTCTCGCGATTTGTGACATTGATCGGTTATATGCGATATAGCCGGGTTATCGGATCAAGTGTTGATTCGATAAGTTGTTGCTGTTAATATTAGTCGGTTATATGCGATATGACCGGATCATTAAATCAAGTGTTGATTTAATGATTTAATGCATAATTATATATTTGATATATTACTTTGCATTAACTAATATCGGTTCACTTTAAATGGATTTTCTCACTCGGGTGTGCACATTGTATATGTGATATATTTTTGTGCGCTTGATTGTATTATGTTTGATGATACATGATTGCTAGGGTTTGTGTAAAGAGTTAAACCATGGTTAAGTAAATGGTTAGGATTTTTATTCATTTATTCATTCATTTATCTTTTAATTTGGATTAAAAGAAAAAGTGAAAAGAAAATAAAAAGGTTGCTTTCTTACATGAAGCTTCTTGAAGCTTCATGCAACTTTGACTCATGTAACCTTTTTGTCTTCTTCTTCAAACCCTAACCATTCATCTAACTTGAGTTAACTCTCTACATCTAACCATGGTTCAAGTTATGATAAGAATAATTCTTTTTCAATTATTCTTATGAACTTATCATAATTCTTTCTTCATCTTCTTCTTCTTCTTCACAAGAAGAAAAAGCTTGACCATCAATGGTGATTGATGAATAAGAGTGAGAAATCCAATTCTAAAGTCTACCCACTTCCTATTTCTTCATCCTCTACCTCTTGCCAAGTAGTAGAGTGTGTTTTCTTCACAAGTTTCTTGACTTGGTGAAGTCGGAGCTTGATCTTGTGATGCCTCGACGTAGATCATCTTCGGCACGAAGCCGACGACCTTGCCCGCCCATTTCTCCGATGAAGCCGACGCTAGAGCCCAGGATTTCATTTGGACAGCGGAGAGGACTTCATCACGGTGCTATGGAGGTGGAGGACCGGATCTACAAAGGTTGTATTTCCGTTCTCATAGTTAAAGTAGTTAACTAGTTTGTTTTGTCGCCTATATATCTAGCCAACGATCCGTATTAGGGTTTCTCGGCACCTCTAATTTTTGAAATTAGCATGGTTGATGCCTTGTGAGACCTCCTTGGGGTGCCTAGGAACCTATCATTGGTATCAGAGCCTAGCTAGAGCTTTAGGCGAAGTCTAGACGACGTTTGGAAACCGATCGAACCGAAAACCTAACCCGGAAAATGCTCTCTGGACTTTTTCTAAAAACTGGGATTTTTCCAGATTAAAAATGCTTAAAAAATTCAGCAGGAAATTCTAAGAATTACGATGCAAAATTTTTCTCCTGAACCCTCTATTGCGCGGCGGAACCGTGGCCTAAGCCTGCTTAGGCGGCGGTTCCGCGGCCTAATGATGACGTCAGCACTCCTACTTTGCACAGTAATTCATTGTTTCAGATGCTGAGTTTTCTGGGAATTTTTAATTTTAATTCAAGAGTTGAATTTTCTGGGGTTGTTTTGGGGATTTGGTGTTTCGATCGGGGTATCAGATTTTATCTATATGGCTTTCCGGATAAATTTTAGAATATGTTAAAAAGTTCGACCGGATATAAATACCCAATTTTTCCCCTGCCGGGAAATTTCCAAGTGTTGGATTTTTCCGTAGTTTAAAGACGTTCTAAGTAGTGCAAGTAACTCGATGGACCCTCTAGAAGACAACAAACCTTAACTCGATTATATGACCGTCTTGAACTGCCCTTTGAACCTTCGGGTTTGGGGCAGTACGGCGTGCCACATGTGAGGCGTTGGCTTGACCCTTCTACGGCTGGACCGTTGGTACTGAGGCACGAACTGAATGTTTTTAGACTTGTTTCATGTGTTGATCTGTATCGGGAAAACTTGGGTGTTCGATTGTTCGATCGGAAAGTTTGACATTTTCTATTTATCCGGAATGAGATACAATAATTGGAATTCACAAGAAGTTATGAGATAACTGAATGAATGTTATAAACATAGCAGTTTCGTCTCACTTGATCGGTTGCCACGGAATTTTGATGTGATCAAAAGTCCGTCGCAATCACGTAGCGCACGCGGATACTCGCCGATAAACTTAATAGACAGCCTCACTCCATAGCCCTGACCAAGTGACTGTAGGAGAACCCCGTCGCCGAAAGCATCCGTTCGGGTGCTCCCGGTAGCGGTGTTCCGCCTTGGTGCACTTCGTCGACGGTATCGGGGGTGCGACCGCCTACTAAAGTTTGCGACGAGCATTCGATCAAAATGTCGGGAATCCTGTTGAATTGCCCGACTTGGTATTGAAAAGTGTTTTCGATAATGAGACTAAAATGCGGGGTTTATAATTGTTAGGCATGCGATGTCTAAGGAATTCATTTGGTCAGGCATGTAATGTCTGAGGTGGTTGCGGATTCCAACTGTTGTAGTTTTACACTTTCTTTTCTGTGACCGTAAGTGTAATATGTGATATCGCCGGTTTCGTTGCTATATGTCAACGACAATTGGGATGCGCATATTTACTTACGTTGATGACATGTGATGTTATGTGTTGCTGGATATGTTATATTGGATCGTCGTGTTTGAATAGCCCGGGGTTTTTTATGTGAGATGAGTGTTTTTCCATTTTCATTCATGTAAAAACTTGTATGTAATATTCTTTTCTTGGGGAACTTCCAGGTTGCGGAAGTTGTCACATTTTGTATATTATTTACTTTTCCGCACTAGGATAGACCCAAGGAGGAGGGCACAAGTAACCGGGTTCTAGAGTCCAGTGGGAGACCAACTCGAGGAGTCGAGTCCGGGTCTCCTAACTCTAGAATTGGTAGGGTTGCTTGCCGCTCTCGTAGGGGTCTAGGGGTGTGGGTTTGGCTATTCGTCACGATCGTGGAATCCGTGTTTTATACTGGCTCGTATTGAAAACACGGACGTCCTAGTATATCCAATATTTCATATGTTTCTTCTGCTGCGATATCTGTGATGTGATTATGTGATGTTCTGTGATAGATACAGTATATAGTATATATGATATATTATATAGATGTTACTTATGTTTTACACCCGCGCTAGCCCTGCCCCGCTCTGCCGTTAGTTACCTAACCTAACGGTGCACGAGGGGACATCGAGGTGAATGCGGATGGCATAAGTGTACGTCGTATTTATCTGTGATGTTTAGGTACTTAAATGATGGGACTTCATTAATGAGATTAATGATATAAAAGAAACCTAAGATGTTGTAGAATTGAATTTCAAAATAAAACAAGTAGCTACAGTTTTTGCTTTGCACAGCGGTATATATGATGTATCCTGCACCTTATTCGATAAGGAAAGGACCGAGATCCCTTCACCGGGAGTGACTCCTTTAGCAATAACTGGCAGATGCTACACACTCGGTTTGTCTTTTGATTGCTTTTAAGAGTTCTGCTTTGCACAGTGATATATATGATATATCCCGCACCTCATTCGACGAGGAAAGGACCGACGATCCCTTTACCGGGAGTGATTCCTTTAGCAAAACTAGAAAAGCCTAAAAAACACTCCATTTCAAAATCATTTGATTCTACAACGATATCAAGTTCATTACGCAATAGGTTTTCAGAAAAACCTGTCGTAGCCCTCCGTCATTTCAGATAAGTCCTATTTAGTATTCGTGCTACGTTTGTTGGCCTGCGTCAAGGCGTAGTGTGCGGTAGCTAACTAGTATTTATCTGCTTATGCATATGATGCAGATTGGATTAGGGTAGTCGTGCGACTTTGTTGGCCTGTGTCAAGGGTCGTGCGGGTGGGTTTAATTCAATCAGGAAATGACGGGTTGAACTTGACTAGCGGACTATGGTTTGTTGGCCTGCGTCAAGGTCATAGGACGCTAGGGGCGAAATTATCGGGAATTTCAAGTGTTGAAATTTGCAATGAGATTGCATACCTTCTATGAGATAGTTGGATCCCGATACCCACTGCGAGTAAGAGTTACTCCTGGGAGAGTTTTACACATTACAATTAGCCGATCAAGTAGGTGTCTAGAAAGGTGTCAACGAGGTTACGCCTCTGGGAAAACGAGGTTTATATTAGTTAGGTTCGTGCGAAAGCACGGGGGACCTCCCTCAAAGTACCGACACTGGCATGGCTGAAAGATTGGCGAACTTGTAGTGTGTAATTAATCCCGGCTAGTCTTTCCTTTTAGGATTTGAAGGAAGATTTGATAAAAAGCAGTGGGAGCCATCCTGATTAGATAAAATAATAACCAATCTATTCTTGCAAGAGTGCACGCTGAGTGTTTTCTTCTCTCTCTCTCCAGGTAGCGACCATGTCACGCCTTAATCAAGATAATAATACGGATTATTGACCGAACCCGCTTGTTATACTGAGCTGGGGAACGTTGGTCCCGCTCCAACTTATAATTGTTATAAGACCGAGCAGGAAATTGGGGATTACCAGAATTCCCGTGCCTCCCAAACGAAGAGAGTGCATGCTGATGCATCATCTTCGGGTGTGTTCATTACAAAGAACTGTTTCTCTGTATCCTCTACGTCCTGGGTATGTGATACCAGATCAGGATCCCAGATATGTAATCTGTTACATAGGGCTATGGAAAGGTAGAGAACTGAGAACGGGTGATAAGTTTCATGAGGAAGAAAACGGGGCAAGTGTTTCATCCAAGTCTGTTGGTCACTGTCACCCTGTATTACCTATACATTGATTCTGAACGAATGTTATTAGATACCGAACCTGATATACAAAATCATATCAGTCTATTTATAAGTAAAGAAATGATAAAATTTTGTATTGCTGGATAATGTTTTGAACATTTCCTATATCAAAAGTTGATCGGTTCAGGCACGTTATCTAAAAGCATTAATGTTCTAAATCAAACTACAGTTCTTAGTATATGGAACACACACAAGAGGAAGAGTTCAGAAATGAACGAATTCTTCTTGAGGTATTGTAGACTAGGTCAGATCAATGTGACCCGACTAGCTAGAGTTTCATAAAGATGCATATTTAAATTAGTTTGAATTTACATCTTGTGAAACTTGCCAATCATGTCACAGAGATAAGATGACCATAGCTCCGTTTACTGGAAACAGAGAAAGAGTTAATGAACTCTTGGGACTGATACATGATGATGTATGTAAGGTCTCCTGTCTACAGATGCCAGGACTGATTCTTTATACTTCATTATATTCTCTGATAATCTCTCAAGATTCAGTCATATGTTCCTGTTGAAACATGAGTCCGAACCTTTTGAGATATTCACAGAATATAAGCGAGAAGTAGAGAACCAAAATACGGGTAAAAGTATTATGTCCTTTGATGAGATCAAGGAGGAGAATACTTGTGCATAGAATTTCTGGACTATTCTAAAGGAGAATGAGATTCTCTCTCAGCATTACTCCTCCGTATACATCATTGCACGATGGTATGTCGGGGCGGAGCAGATACACCCTATTTGATATGGTGTGCTCTATGATGAGTACTACTGAGTTACTTTTTTCCTTAGGGGGTTATGCACTTGAGAAGTTGCATACTATTGAATAGGGTTCCAATCAAATCAGTTGCCTACCGCTTCATATGTGATATGGAATGGGAAGAGCCCATGTCTTAAGTTAGTTAAGATTTGGGGTTGTCCGGCCTATGTCTAAAAGCAAAATCCGGACACGCTCGAGGCAAGGTCTGTTAAGTAGAACTGGAAAGGTTCCAGCTATATAAACTGCAGCTGATGATTTGATAGAACCAAAGGACTCAATAGATTCCAACGAACCTCAGCATCTCCGCCGATCTAGTAGGGTTCCTCACCCACCTGAGAGATACTTCGGTTTCTCTATGACAGTGGGAGCGAGGATTGCATCATGAGATGACGACCCAACTAGTTTCGAGCTGGCCATCAGGAGTGAGACTCTGTAAGAATGGCTGGATGTTTATCGATCTGAGATGGAATCCTTATATACCAACAAAGTATGGACTTTGGTTGCTATATCTGAAGGGTTAAATCCCCATCAGGAGCAAGTATATCTTGAGAAGATTACTTGGTGTACATGGAAAAGTTGAGACTTTCAAAGCTAGACTTGTTAAAAGTTTGCATCATTGACCAGGTGCGGATAATGATGAAACCTTTTCAAGTAGCTATGCTTAAGTCCATCTAGATCCTACTTGTCACGGCTACATACCATGACTACGATATCTGGTGGTTGGGTGTCATGACTGCTTTTCTAAATGATGTTTTGGAAGAGAGCGTCTATAAGTACATAGCCAGAGGGCTTCGTAGACAGTGGGAGCAGCGGAAACGTGTGCAAGATGCTTTATAGGATTAAAGCAGGCATCGCAGAGTTGGAACATCTGTTTTGATGGATTAGTCAAAGAGTTTGACATCATCAAAATGGTAGATGAACCTTGTATAAACAAAAAGGTAGTAGGGAGTATGGTGGTGATCCTCGTAGAGTACGTGGATGACATACTCTTGATAAGAAAGGAGTTTCTTATGCTACGCTCGATCAATCTCCGTTTATCACAAAGATTCTCCGTGTAGGATCAAAATGATACCTCCTAAATCCTGAGTTTTGGATCTATGAGATAGATTTAATTGGATGTTAGGATTCTCACTAGTTGTAGTGAGATGATATCAAACGATTCTAGGGAAAATCACTGGAAAGGTTCCAGGGTGATAAAGACGACTGAATGTCAGTCGCAGGCATTGTCTTTACCCTCAGTAAAGGGACGGTATGTTGGAAGAGTTCCAAGCTAGATACCGTGACATACTAGACGATAAAGGCAGGATACATCGCTACTTAAGATGCTACCAAAGAGGCTGTTTGGGTATATATTAGTTCATGAGATGAATTATGTTCCTCCCATTGTGTGACAATGGAGTTGTGGCTTATGCCAAGGAACGCAGGTCCCATCAGTGATCCAGACATATTCTGAGGCAGTATCACCTGATCATGGAGATAGTTGATCTCCAGGCTGATCAAGGTTAGGAGAGCAGACTCAGAGGACAACACGGCGGATCCACTCACAAAGGCCTATTCCCAGAGAGAGACTTTTAAGGGATGGTTGAGTATGAGATACTACAACCACTGCTACAGATGGCCCTAGTGCAAGTGGGAGATTGTTAGTTATATGTATGCCCTAGAGGTCATTACTGTACATTGGATGTATATTGTAGTGGATGCTGGGACATATATAGGGAGGACTTTCTTGCTCGACATGATAGTATGCTATCTGGTTGCTCTTTACCTTAACGTGTACACAGATTGTCTCTCTATTACATATTGGTAAAGCCCTTAGGATGTGTACTTGACTACCTGGACTATGATGCGGATCATACTAGTGGGGACATGGTAGTCCATAAGTACATCCTTGAAAGTCCCTAGTCGTGGGTGTATCGAGATGGGGCATCGATATACCAGAGTAGACTAGCGTGTACCTTCTCGACCCATACAGATGGGCGATGGATGATCCCATATCCATCGGTGTTTGACATCAGAGATGATATACGGGTGCTCAATAGAGACTGGGTACACTGGACGGACTCGCCGAGAACTCCCAGATGGTATTATACCTTACGTCAGATGGCAGTTCTCTGGTGACACTGATACAGAGTAGTCTGTTGACCCGAGATCGTCATAGAGTCTTGTGTGGTTCCCACTGTGCTTTGATTTCCATCTTACCACGTCCAAGAGGGCATGCAAAACGGTGGTTTTTGGGTACAGTCCCGAGTCACATGGAGGCAATGAGCGATAGAAGGGGATTCGTCTCTCCCGGTATAGGGGTTGATGTTGCGCTATGTTCGATTGGCTATAACAGGAAATCCCTGGCCAGGGTTGCTGAGATTTACTGGTAAGTGTTACCAGTAGTTTCTCGAACAGTTATAGACCTCATATCGACACGACTTATCGAGCTATTGGGGTCTGACGTTTACCACCCCTAGGCAAGATATGCGACATATCAGACGACGAGACCGGACTGTACGGTAGTGTTACTGGTTGGATTCACTGGAGTGTGAGCGGGCTTGCTCGTCGATCTTCTGATCGCTCAATACCCGGGTGGCCGTTACGTTTAGCAGACCGCTTGCGGCTTGTGGGTGATTGATATGATCATCATCTGCTGCCGGCGTATTGACGAGTCTTTAGAGTCCTACACAGAGGTTTCCTGGCTCAAGCGAAACGAAATAGGAGCGCATATGAGATATGTGCGGGACCGAGAATGATACCAGTATGTGATACTGTATTCGATTCTCGCGATTTGTGACATTGATCGGTTATATGCGATATAGCCGGGTTATCGGATCAAGTGTTGATTCGATAAGTTGTTGCTGTTAATATTAGTCGGTTATATGCGATATGACCGGATCATTAAATCAAGTGTTGATTTAATGATTTAATGCATAATTATATATTTGATTTATTACTTTGCATTAACTAATATCGGTTCACTTTAAATGGATTTTCTCACTCGGGTGTGCATATTGTATATGTGATATATTTTTGTGCACTTGATTGTATTATGTTTGATGATACATGATTGCTAGGGTTTGTGTAAAGAGTTAAACCATGGTTAAGTAAATGGTTAGGGTTTTTATTCATTTATTCATTCATTTATCTTTTAATTTAGATTAAAAGAAAAAGTGAAAAGAAAATAAAAAGGTTGCTTTCTTACATGAAGCTTCTTGAAGCTTTATGCAACTTTGACTCATGTAACCTTTTTGTCTTCTTCTTCAAACCCTAACCATTCATCTAACTTGAGTTAACTCTCTACATCTAACCATGGTTCAAGTTATGATAAGAATAATTCTTTTTCAATTATTCTTATGAACTTATCATAATTCTTTCTTCATCTTCTTCTTCTTCTTCACAAGAAGAAAAAGCTTGACCATCAATGGTGATTGATGAATAAGAGTGAGAAATCCAATTCTAAAGTCTACCCACTTCCTATTTCTTCATCCTCTACCTCTTGCCAAGTACTAGAGTGTGTTTTCTTCACAAGTTTCTTGACTTGGTGAAGTCGGAGCTTGATCTTGTGATGCCTCGACGTAGATCATCTTCGGCACGAAGCCGACGACCTTGCCCGCCCATTTCTCCGATGAAGCCGACGCTAGAGCCCGGGATTTCATTTGGACAGTGGAGAGGACTTCATCACGGAGCTATGGAGGTGGAGGACCGGATCTACAAAGGTTGTATTTCCGTTCTGATAGTTAAAGTAGTTAACTAGTTTGTTTTGTCGCCTATATATCTAGCCAACGATCCGTATTAGGGTTTCTCGGCACTTCTAATTTTTGAAATTGGCATGGTTGATGCCTTGTGAGACCTCCTTGGGGTGCCTAGGAACCTATCATACAGTATATAGTATATATGATATATTATATAGTCGTTACTTATGTTTTGCACCCGCACTAGCCCTGCCCTGCTCTGTCGTTAATCACCTAACCTAACGGTGCACGAGGGGACATCCAGGCGAATGCGGATGTCATAAGTGTACGTCGTATTTATCTGTGATGTTTAGGTGACTTAAATGATGGGACTTCATTAATGTGATTAATGAAAGAAAGAAACCTAAGATGTTGTAGAATCAAATTTTAAACAAAACAGGTAGGAGCAGTTCTTGCTTTGCATAGCGGTATATATGATATACCCTGCACCTGATTCGATGAGAAAAGGACCGAGATCCCTTCACCGGGAGTGACTCCTTTAGCAATAACTGGCAGATGCTACACACTCGGTTTGACTTTTTGATTGCTTCTATAGTTTCTGCTTTGCACAGTGATATATATGATATATCCCGCACCTCATTCGACGAGAAAAAGGCCGACGATCCCTTCACCGGGAGTGACCCCTTTAGAAAAACTAGAAAAGCCTCAAAATCACTCCATTTCAAAACTTCATTTGATTCTACAACGATATCAAGTTCATTACACTCATGGTTTTTTCTGAAAGAACCCGCGTAGCCCTCCGTCATTTCAGATAGATATTATTTAGTATTCGTGCTATGTTTGTTGACTTAGTCAAGGCATAGTGTATGGTAGCTAAATTATGTTTATCTGTAACAACATGAGATGTGATTGGATTAGAGCATTCGCACGGCCTTGTTGACTCAGTCAAGGGTCGTACGGGTGGGTTTAATTCAATCGGGAAATGTACGGGTTGAATTTGACTTGCGATTTATGGTTTGTTGACTTAGTCAAGGTCATAGATCGCTAGGGGCAAAAGCATTATCGGGAATTTCAAGTGTTGAAATTTGCAATGAGATTGCATACCTTCTATGAGATAGTTGGATCCCGATACCCACTGTGAGTAAGAGTTACTCCTGGAAGAGTTTTGCACACTACAATTAGCCGATCAAGTAGGTGTCTAGAAAGGTGTCAACGGGGTTACGCCTCTGGGAAAATGAGGTTTACTTTAATTAGGTCCGTGCGAAAGCACGGGGAACCTCCCTCAAAGTACCGACACTGGCCTGGCTGAAAGATCGACGAAGTTGTAGGGTGTAATTAATCCCGGCTAGTCTTTCCTTTTAGGGTTTGAAGGAAGATTTGATAAAAACCAGTGGGAGCCATCCTGATTAGATAAGATAATAACCAATCTGATCTTGCACGAGCATATGCTAAAGTGTTTTCTTCTCTCTCTCTCCAGGTAGCGACCATTTCATGCCTTAATAAAGATAATAATATGGATGTATTGACCGAACCCGCATGTTATACTGTGCAGGGGAACGTTGGACCCGTTCTTTCTTATAAGAGTTATGAGACTGAACAGGAAACAGGAGAATATCTAGATTCTCACGCCGCCCAAACGGAGAACGTGCATGATGATGCACCTTCTTCGGGTGTGTTTGTTATTGAGAACTGTTTCTCAGTTCACCCTACGTCCTGGGTATTAGATACCGGATCAGGATCCCACATATGTAAGCAGTTACATGGGCTACGGAAAGGTAGAGAACTGGGAAAGGTGATCATTCCGTTCAAGTAAGGAATGGGGCAAATGTTGCAGCCAAAGCAGTTGGCATAAATCACCTGGTATTACCAAATGGTGATACACTAGTCCTGAATGAGTGCTATTATATACCGAACATGATGTGCAACATTATATCAGTTTCTTTATTAAGTAAAGAAGGATAAATTTTGTAGTAAAGGATAATGCTATGAACATATTCCTAGATCAAAGTTGATTGCATCAGGCTCGCTACATAATGGCATATTCATTCTCAATCAAAATACAGTCTTCAATATACAAAACACACACAAGAGGAAAAGCTCAGAAATGAACGAATCCTTCTTATGGCACTGTAGACTTGGCCATATCAATGAGACACGACTAGCTAAGTTGCATAAGAATGGATATTTGAATTCATTCGAATTATCATCTTATGACACTTGCCATTCATGTCTCAAAGGAAAAATGACCAAAACTCCGTTTACGGGACACGGAGAAAGAGTTACAGAACTCTTGGACTGGTGCATAGTGATGTATGCGGTCCTATGTCTACACACGCCAGAAATGGTTCTTCCTACTTCATTACATTCACTGACGATCTCTCTAGATACGGGCATGTGTTCCTGTTGAAACACAAGTCTGAAACTTTTGAGAAATTCAAAGAATATAAGAACGAGGTAGAGAACCAAACGGGCAAAAGTATTAAGATTCTTCGATCTGATCGAGGAGGTGAATACTTGAGCAGTGAATTCCTGGATTATCTAAAGAGAATGGGATTCTCTCTCAGCTTACTCCTCCTTATACACCACATCACAACGGTGTATCGGAACGAAGGAATCGCACCCTATTAGATATGGTGCGTTCAATGATGAGCAATGCTGAGTTACCTATTTCCTTTTGGGGGTATGCGCTTGAGACAGCCATATACCTATTGAATCTGGTTCCGTCTAAATCTGTACCTACCAACACCATATGAGATATGGAGTGGGAAGAGACCATATTTTAAACGAATTAGATATGGGGTTGTTCGGCCTATGTCAAAAAGCAAAATCCGGACAAACTCGAGGCAACGATCAGTCCTTTGCAAGTTTGTGGGATATCCTAAGAATTCTCAAGGATATTTTTTCTACCAAGCTGAGGAACAAAGAGTGTTTGTTGCTCAACATGCCACCTTTTTGGAAAGGGAATTTTCTTGCAAAAGAAATTAATGGAAAATGAAAGGTTCCAGGCACTCTTGTGAAGGTTCATAAGGCATCAAATATGCCCGGATAAAATTTTAGACGTGCCGAACAACCCAAAGCCGGGATCTTTGCTAGATTATTAGGGTTTAACATGCAAGATGATAACTTTTATCTAAGTGTGAGGGATTACAACCTTTGTAGTCCGCTCCTTCACTTCACAAGCTCCGAGTAGAAGTCCCTTTGCCGCGATCCACGATCTCCCGGACTCATGAGAGGCTCCACGACTCGAACGATCCATGTTAGCTTGAAGTGTTCCAAATCTCCGATGATCTACGTCGAAGTTGCAAAGACTCAAGCTTTCTCACTCTAAAGAGATGAACACACTAATCTCATGGTCTAGATGAGATGAGGATGAGAGAGTAGTAATTTTTCTTTCTTTTTAAATCATTTTCTCATATTTATTAATCACCTAAAGAAAATCAAGCAAGCTTTCTTCAAGAGAGAAGAAGATGATAATGGAATATGAATAATAAGATTAATCCTTTTGTGATGAATAGAAAGAAGACTATATGATTGATATATCAACCATGGTCAAGGATGAGTGGCTAAGATTTAGTAGAGAATAAACTAGAGTTAGGGTTTGGTTGGGTTAAGAATGTGTCATCCAAAAATATCTTTACAATGACAAAAGAAAAATGCTTCTAGAAGGTGCATGAAGAATCTAACCCTAATCAAACCCTAACCTCAATTAATCATCCTTAAACATGTTTAACAATTAATCATATCATGTCACAATAATATATATCACATATATATTATATATTGCAACAAAAGAAAATAATACAATTAACATATATCACATATATATCAATGTACCATCCAGTGAGAAAATGAAATAATAAAGCGAGCCAATATTAGATAATGTAATACAATATATCATATATATTATTATACATTAAATCATCGAATCAACACTTGATTTGATGATCCGGCTATATCGAATATTACCGACTAATATATCATGTACCGATTCATCGAATCAACACTTGATCCGATGTCACGGTTCATATCTAAATATCACGAGAATATAATACGGTATCTCATATCGCATTATTCTCGGTCCTGCACATATCACATATGTGCCTCTACTCCGTTTCGCCTGAGCCAAGAACCTCTGTGTAGGACTCTAAAGAATCGTCAATACGCCGGTAGCAGGTGATGATCTAATCAAACACCCACAAGCTGCAAGCGGTCAGCTAACGTAACAGCCACCCAGGTATTGAGCGATCAGAAGATCAACAAGCTAGCCTGTGCGTTCTCCTGTGAATCCAATCAGTAACACTCCCGTACAGTCCGGTTTGTTCGTCTGATATGTCGCATATCAAGTCTAGGGGTGGTATACGTCAGACCCCAGTAACCGATAAGTCGTGTCGATGTGTGGCTCATAACGGGTCGAGAAACTACTAGTAACACTTACCAGTAAATCTCCATATCAGCCTGGCCAGGGACTTCCAGTTATAGCCAATCGAACACAGCACAACATCAACTCCCTATACCGGGAGAGACGAATCCCCTCCTATCGCTCATTGCCTCCATGTGATTCGGGACTGTACCCAAAAGCCACCGTTTTGCACGCCCTCTTAGACGTGGTAAGGTGGAAATCAAAGCACAGTGGGAATCACACAAGACTCTATGACGATCTCGGGTCTTCAGACTACCCTGTACCAGTGTCACCGGAGAACTGCCATCTGACGTGTGGTATATCACCATCTGGGAGTTCTCGGCGAGTCCGTCCAGTGTACCCAGTCTCCACTGAGCACCCGTACACCATCTCTGATGTCAAAACACCGATGGATATGGGATCATCCATCGCCTATCATATGGGTCAAGATGCGAATACGCTAGTCTACTCTGGTGTATCGATGCCCTGTCTCGATATACCCTCGACTAGGAACAGTTATAGGATGTACTCATCGACTACCGTGGCCCCACTAGTATGATCTCATCATAGTCCCAGTAGTCGAGTACAAATCCTAAGGGCTTTATCAACATGTGAGAGTAAAACAGTAAATCAATACAAGTCAACATGTTAAGATAAAGTGAAACCAAATAGCATACTATCATGACGAGCAAGAAAGTCATCTCCATATATATCCAAGCATCCATTATAATATACATCATATGTACAACAATGGCCTCTAGGGCATATACATAACTAACAATCTCCCACTTGCACTAAGGCCAGCTGCTGTAGTATCTCATACCTAGCATCCCGAATAATCTCTCAAACTGTATCTGGGGAATAGCCTTCGTGAATGGATCCGTAGTGTTGTCCTTCGTATCTACTCTCCTGACCTCGATCTCCCGGCGATCAACTATCTCCCTGATCAGGTGATACCGCCTCAGAATATGTCTGGACTTTTGATGGGACCTGGGTTCCTTGGCTAACGCCACAGCTCCATTGTTATCGCAATACAGAGGTATTGGATGCTCAATGGATGGAACCACACCAAGTTCACTAATGAACTTCTTGATCCAGACAGCCTCTTTGGCAGCATCGTTGGCAGCGATGTATTCAGCCTCCATCGTCGAGTCTGCAACGGTATCCTGTTTGGAACTCTTCCAACATACCGCCCCTCCATTGAGGGTAAAGACAAAACCCGAATGCGACTTAGAGTCGTCCTTATCACTTTGGAAGCTGGAATTGGTAAAGGACTCCACCTGGAGTTCTCCGTTACCATACACCAAGAACATCTCCTTAGTCCTTCGTAAGTACTTGAGAATGTTCTTCACTGCTGTCCAATGACTCTCTCCAGGATCTTCTTGATACCGACTCGCTACACTTAGTGAGTATGCTACATCGGGTCTGGTACATAACATCGCATACATGATAGAGCCTACTGCCTAAGCATAGGGTATCCCTTGCATGCGAGCTCTCTCCAAATTAGTCTTGGGAGACATCTCTTTGGAGAGAGTGAGTCCAGAGATCGTGGGTTGGTTCCCACTCTTGGATTCTTCCATACTAAACCTCTTTAGTATGGTGTCAATGTACCTGGATTGGGACAATCCCAGTATCCGTTTAGATCTATCTCTATAGATCATGATTCCTAATACGCAGGAGGCATCACCTAGATCTTTCATTGAGAATCTCTGTGATAAGAAGAGCTTGACTGATTGCAGCATAGGAATATCATTTACTATCAAGAGTATGTCATCCACGTACAATACGAGGAAGACAACCTTACCCTCTGCTACCTTCTTATAGATATAAGGTTCATCTACATTTTTGATGAAGTCAAACTCTTTGACTACAACATCAAAACAGATGTTCCAGCTCCGCGATGCTTGCTTTAACCCATAAATGGATTTAAGCAGCTTGCATACCTTTCCGCTGCTCACACTATCTACGAAGCCCTCTGGCTGAGTCATGTACACGCACTCTTCTAAATCACCGTTTAGAAAGGCGGTCTTAACATCCATTTGCCAGATTTCGTAGTCATGGTATGCAGCAATGGCAAGTAAGATCCGGATGGACTTAAGCATAGCCACTGGAGAAAAGGTTTCGTCATAATCCACACCTGGTCGTTGACGAAAACCCTTTGCTACAAGTCTAGCTTTGAAAGTCTCAACTTTTCCATCTATACCAAATTTCCTTTTAAAAATCCACTTGCTCCCAATGGGTTTTACCCCTTCAGGAGCATTTTCCAAAATCCATACTTTATTGGTGTACATGGATTCCATCTCAGATCGCATTGCATCCAGCCATTTCACAGAGTCACCACTCGTGATGGCCTGCTCGAAACTAGTGGGGTCATCATCATCCATGATGCAATCCTCGCTTCCACCATCAATGAGAAAACCGTAGTATCTCTCAGGTGGACGAGAAACCCTACTAGATCGGCGGAGAGGCTGGGGTTCGTCGGGTGCTACTGAATCCTCTGGTTCCACTAAATCTTCAGTTGTAATTTGTGTTTCTGGAACCTCTTCCAGCTCTACCTCTTTGCCACTAATTTCTTTTGCTAGAAATTCCCTTTCCAAAAAGGTGGCATGTTGAGCAACAAATACTTTTTGTTCCTCAGCGTGGTAGAAAAAATATCCTTGAGAATTCTTTGGATATCCTACAAATTTGCAAAGGACTGATCGTAGCCTCGAGTTTGTCCGGATTTTGTCTTTTGATATAGGCCGACAGCCCCATATCTTAACTCGTTTAAAATATGGTCTCTTCCCACTCCATATCTCATATGGTGTGGTAGGTACAGATTTAGACGGAACTAGATTCAATATGTATATGGCTTTCTCAAGCGCATACCCCCAGAAGGAAATAGGTAACTCAGTATCGCTCATCATAGATCGCACTATATCTAATAGGGTCCGATTCCTTCGTTCTGATACACCGTTGTGCTGTGGTGTATAAGGAGGAGTAAGCTGAGAGAGAATCCCATTCTCTTTTAGATAATCTAGGAACTCATTGCTTAAGTATTCTCCTCCTCGATCAGATCGAAGGATCTTAATACTTTTGCCCGTTTGGTTCTCTACTTCGTGCTTATATTCTCTGAATTTCTCAAAAGCCTCAGACTTGTGTTTCATCAGGAACACATATCCGAATCTTGAGAGATCGTCAGTGAATGTAATGAAGTAGGAAGAACCGTTCCTGGCATGCGTAGACATGGGACCGCATACATCACTATGTACCAGTCCTAAGAGTTCGGTAACTCTTTCTCCGTGTCCACTAAACGGAGCTTTGGTCATTTTTCCTTTGAGACTTGAATGGAAAGTATCATAAGATGATAATTCGAACGAATTCAAATAACCATCTCTATGCAACTTAGCCAGTCGTGTCGCATTGATATGACCAAGTCTACAATGCCACAAGTAGGATTCGTTCATTTCTGAACTTTTCCTCCTGTGTGTGTTTTGTATATTCAGGACTGTATTCTGATTTAGAATGAATATGCCATTATGTAACGATCCTGATGCAATCAACTTTTGATCTAGGAATATGTTCATAACATTATTCTTTACTACAAAATTATATCCTTCTTTACTTAATAAAGAAACAGATATAATGTTGCACATCATGTTCGGTATATAATAGCACTCATTTAGAATCAGTGTATTACAACTTGGTAATACTAGGTGATATTCGCCAACTGCTTTGACTGCAACATTTGCATCGTTCCCTACTAGAACGGAATGATCACCTTTTCCCAGTTCTCTACCTTTACGTAGTCCATGTAACTGTTTACATATATGGGATCCTGATCCGGTATCTAATACCCAGGACGTAGGGTGAACTGAGAAACAGTTCTCAATAACTAACACACCCGAAGAAGATGCATCAACATGCATGTTCTTTTGGGCGGCGTGAGAATTTAGATATTCTCCTGTTTCCTTTTCAGTCTTATAACTTTTATAAGAAAGAATGGGTCCAACGTTCCCTTGCTTAGTACAATAATCGGGTTCAGTCAATACATCCATATTATTATCTTGATTATGGCCTGACATGGTCGCTACCTGGAGAGAGAGAGAAGAAAACACTTTAGCGTATGCTCTTGCAAGATTAGATTGGTTATTATCTTATCTAATCAGGATGTCTCCCACTGTTTTTATCAAATCTACCTTAAAACCCTAAAAGGTAAGATTAGCCGGGATTAATTACACCCTACAATTTCGTCAATCTTTCAGCCAGATCAGTGTCGGTACTTTGAGGGAGGTTCCCCGTGCTTTCGCACGGACCTAATTAAAGTAAACCTCGTTTTCCCAGAGGCGTAACCCCGTTAACACTTTTCTAGACACCTACTTGATCGGCTAATTGTCCTGTGTAAAACTCTCCAAGGAGTAACACTTACTCGCAGTGGGTATCGGGATCCAACTATCTCATAGGAGGTATGCAATCTCATTGCAAATTTCAACACTTGAAATTCCCGATAATATTTTGCCCCTAGCGATCTATGACCTTGACTAAGTCAACAAACCATAAATCGCAAGTCAAGTTCAACCCGTACATTTCTTGATTGAATTAAACCCACCCGTACGACCCTTGACTGAGTCAACAAGGCCGTGCGAATACCCTAATCCAATCACATCTCATGTTTTAGCAGATAAGCACTACTTAGCTACCGTACACTACGCCTTGACTAAGTCAACAAACATAGCACGAATACTAAATAATATCTATCTGAAATGACGGAGGGCTACGCAGGTTTTTCAGAAAACCCTGAGCGTAATGAACTTGATATCGTCGTAGAATCGAGTGTATTATGAAATGGAGTGTTTTTTAGGCTTTTTCTTAGTTTCGCTAAAGGGGTCACTCCCGGTGAAGGGATCGTCGGCCCTTTCCTCATCGAATAAGGTGCAGGATATATCATATATACCGCTGTGCAAAGCAAAACACTAAAAGCAATCAAAAGACAAACCGCGTTTTGTAGCATCTGCCAGTTTTGCTAAACAAACCGCGTTTTGTAGCATCTGCCAGTTTTGCTAAAGGGGTCACTCCCGGTGAAGGGATCGTCGGCCCTTTCCCCATCGAATAAGGTGCATGATATATCATATATATCACTGTGCAAAACAAAACTGTAGCTACCCTTTTTATAAAGTTTTTGATTCTATAACATCTTTAGGTTTCTTTTCTTTTATTAATCTTATTAATAAAAATCCCATCAGCTTATGCTTCCTAAGCATCACAGAAGAAACGAAAGCAGTAATATTTATATATCAGCATATATGTATAGTATAAGCATTCGTCTCAGGCAGTAATATGATCTCATCACAGAATATTGCAGCAGAAGAACATATATGAAATATTGGATATACTAGGACGTCCGTGTTTTCAATACGAGCCTGTATAAAACACGGATTCCACGGTCGCGACGAATAGCCAAACCCACATCCCAAGACCCCTACGAGAGCGGCAAGTAACACTGCCAATTCTAGGGTTAGGAGACTCGGTCTCGACTCCTCGAGATGGCCTCCCACTGGACCCTAGAACCCGGTTACTTGTGCTTCCCTCCTTGGGTCTACCTAATGCGGAAAAGTAAATAATATACACTGGTGACAGCAACCGCAACCTGGAAGTGCCCCAAATAAAAGAATATTACATTACAAATGAATTTTACATGAATGAAAATAAAAACCCTCATCTCACATAAAACCCCCGGCTATTCAGAACGCGACGATCCAATATAACATATCACAGCAACACATAATATCTCATATCATCAACGTAAGTAAATATGCGCATCCTAATTGTCGTTGACATATAGCAACGAAACCGGCGATATCACATATTACACTTACGGTCACAGAAAAGAAAGTGTAAAACTATAATATTTGGAATCCACAATCACTTTAGACATCGTAAATCCGAAATATCACATACTTCGCATTTCATGCCTAACTCTATGAATTCCACATATTGTATCACATTCCAGATAAATAGACAGTATTAAACTTTCCGAACAGATAATCAAATACCCAAAACTTCCCGAAGTGCTCAACTCTTGAGCGGAGTTCAAATAATCCCAGAATATGTCACAGTACCGGTGATCCAGCCGTAGAAGGGTCAAGCCAACGCCTCACATGTGGCACGCCGTACTGCCCCAAACCCGAAGGTTCAAAAGGCAGTTCAAGACGGTCACATAATCGAGTTAAGGTTTGTTGTCTTCTAGAGGGTCCACCGCTTAACTTGTACAATTTTTCCGAAAGATTTAAACCCGAAAAAATTTCAACACTTGAAAGTTTACCGTACCGGGAAACAGTGAGTTAATGATATCGGTTCAAATAGTTTAACAGTTTCTAAATATCCGGAAAGAAATACGAACTTAAATATTCCGATCGAATCTACGATTCCAAAATAAACCCCAGATTTAAACAATACTGGAATCACTGTTAAAAATATCCAGAAGCATCAACAAGAACCTACGGACATTACCATACCAAACACGTGTCACCAATCCCTAAATCCGCCGCGGAACCGCCGCGCAAGCAAGCTTGCGCCGCGGTTCCGCCGCCGTTTGGTCGAATTGGGGGCTCGGGTTTTATGGTAATTCTTAGAATTCCCTGCTGATTTTTTTACATATTTTTAATTCAGAAAAATCCCAAATTTTGAAAAATTTCCAGAGAGGGGTTTTTTTCCGTCGGTTCGGGTTCAATCGGAGTTTTAACTTCGTAAACACATCGCCTAATGCTCTAGCTAGGCTCTGATACCACTGAAAGGTTCCCAGGCACTCTTGTGAAGGTTCATAAGGCATCAAACATGCCCGGATAAAATTTTAGACGTGCCGAACAACCCAAAGCCGGGATCTTTGCTAGTTTATTAGGGTTTAACATGCAAGATGATAACTTTTATCTAAGTGTGAGGGATTACAACCTTTGTAGTTCGCTCCTTCACTTCACAAGCTCCGAGTAGAAGTCTCTTTGCCGCGATCCACGATCTCCCGGACTCATGAGAGGCTCCACGACTCGAACGATCCATGCTAGCTTGAAGTGTTCCAAATCTCCGATGATCTACGTCGAAGTTGCAAAGACTCAAGCTTTCTCACTCAAAAGAGATGAACACACTAATCTCATGGGCTAGATGAGATGAGGATGAGAGAGTAGTAATTTTGCTTTCTTTTTAAATCATTTTCTCATATTTATTCATCACCTAAAGAAAATCAAGCAAGCTTTCTTCAAGAGAGAAGAAGATGATAATGGAAAATGAATAATAAGATTAATCCTTTTGTGATGAATAGAAAGAAGACTATATGATTGATATATCAACCATGGTCAAGGATGAGTGGCTAAGATTTAGTAGAGAATAAACTAGAGTTAGGGTTTGGTTGGGTTAAGAATGTGTCATCCAAAAATATCTTTACAATGACAAAAGAAAAATGCTTCTAAAAGGTGCATGAAGCATCTAACCCTAATCAAACCCTAACCTCAATTAATCATCCTTAAACATGTTTAACAATTAATCATATCATGTCACAATAATATATATCACATATATATTATATATTTGCAACAAAAGAAAATAATACAATTAACATATATCGCATATATATCAATGTATCATCCAGTGAGAAAATGAAATAATAAAGCGAGCCAATATTAGATAATGTAATACAATATATCATATATATTATTATACATTAAATCATCGAATCAACACTTGATTTGATGATCCGGCTATATCGAATATTATCGACTAATATATCATGTACCGATTCATCGAATCAACACTTGATCCGATGTCCTGGTTCATATCTAAATATCGCGAGAATATAAAACGGTATCTCATATCGCATTATTCTCGGTCCTGCACATATCACATATGTGCCTCTACTCCATTTCGCCTGAGCCAAGAAAGCTCTGTGTAGGACTCTAAAGAATCGTCAATACGCCGGTAGCAGGTGATGATCTAATCAAACACCCACAAGCTGCAAGCGGTCAGCTAAACGTAACAGCCACCCAGGTATTGAGCGATCAGAAGATCAACAAGCTAGCCTGTGCGTTCTCCTGTGAATCCAATCAGTAACACTCCCGTACAGTCCGGTTTGTTCGTCTGATATGTCGCATATCAAGTCTAGGGGTGGTATACGTCAGACCCCAGTAACCGATAAGTCGTGTCGATGTGTGGCTCATAACGGGTCGAGAAACTACTAGTAACACTTACCAGTAAATCTCCATATCAGCCCTGGCCAGGGACTTCCAGTTATAGCCAATCGAACACAGCACAACATCAACTCCCTATACCGGGAGAGACGAATCCCCTCCTATCGCTCATTGCCTCCATGTGATTCGGGACTGTACCCAAAAGCCACCGTTTTGCACGCCCTCTTGGACGTGGTAAGGTGGAAATCAAAGCACAGTGGGAATCACACAAGACTCTATGACGATCTCGGGTCTTCAGACTACCCTGTACCAGTGTCACCGGAGAACTGCCATCTGACGTGTGGTATATCACCATCTGGGAGTTCTCGGCGAGTCCGTCCAGTGTACCTAGTCTCCACTGAGCACCCGTACACCATCTCTGATGTCAAAACACCGATGGATATGGGATCATCCATCGCCCATCATATGGGTCAAGATGCGAATACGCTAGTCTACTCTGGCGTATCGATGCCCTGTCTCGATATACCCTCGACTAGGAACAGTTATAGGATGTACTCATCGACTACCGTGGCTCCACTAGTATGATCTCATCATAGTCCCAGTAGTCGAGTACAAATCCTAAGGGCTTTATCAACATGTGAGAGTAAAACAGTAAACCAATACAAGTCAACATGTTAAGATAAAGTGAAACCAAATAGCATACTATCATGACGAGCAAGAAAGTCATCTCCATATATATCCAAGCATCCATTATAATATACATCATATGTACAACAATGGCCTCTAGGGCATATACATAACTAACAGCAAAGAGGTAGAGCTGGAAGAGGTTCCAGCACCACAAACTGTAACTAATGATTTAGTAGAACCAGAGGATTCAGGGGTGCCCGACGTACCCCAGCCTCTCCGCCGATCTAGTAGGGTTTCTCGTCCACCTGAGAGATACTACGGATTTCTCATTGATGGTGGCAGTGAGGATTGCATCATGGAGGATGATGACCCAACTAGCTTCGAGCAGGCCATCACGAGTGGGGACTCAGTGAAATGGCTGGATGCTATGCGGTCCGAGATGGAATCCATGTACACCAACAAAGTATGGACTTTGGAAGTTGCTCCTGAAGGGGTAAAACCCATTGGGAGCAAGTGGATCTTCAAGAAAAAACTTGGTGTAGATGGGAAAGTGGAGACTTTCAAAGCTAGACTTGTTGCAAAAGGTTTTCGTCAAAGACCAGGTGTGGACTATGACGAAACCTTTTCTCCAGTGGCTATGCTGAAATCCATCCGGATCATGCTTGCCATCGCTGCATATCATGATTACGAAATCTGGCAAATGGATGTTAAGACCGCCTTTCTAAATGGTGATTTAGAAGAGTGCGTGTACATGACTCAGCCAGAGGGCTTCGTAGACAGTGGGAGCAGCGGAAAGGTGTTCAAGCTGCTTAAATCCATTTATGGATTAAAGCAAGCATCGTGGAGCTGGAACATCTGCTTTGACGTCGTTATCAAAGAGTTTGATTTCGTCAAAAACCCAGATGAACCTTGTATTTACAAGAAGGTTGCAGAGAGTAAGGTTGTCTTCCTCGTATTGTACGTGGACGACATACTCTTGATAGGAAATGATATTCCTATGCTGCAATCGGTCAAGCTCTTCTTATCACAAAGATTCTCGATGAAAGATCTTGGTGATGCGTCCTGCATATTGGGAATAAGGATCTATAGGGATAGATCCAAACGGATTTTGGGATTGTCCCAATCCTGGTACATTGACACCATACTAAAGAGGTTTAGTATGGAAGATTCCAAGCATGGGAACTTGCCCACGATCTCTGGAGTCACTCTCTCCAAAGAGATGTCTCCCAAGACTGATTTGGAGAGAGCTCGCATGCAAGGGATACCCTATGCTTCGGCTGTAGGCTCTATCATGTATGCGATGCTATGTACCAGACCCGATGTAGCATACTCACTAAGTGTAGTGAGCAGGTATCAAGCTGATCCTGGAGAGAATCACTGGACAGCTGTGAAGAGCATTCTCAAGTACTTGCGAAGGACTAAAGAGATGCTCTTGGTGTATGGTAACGGAGAACTCCAAGTGGAGTCTTTTACCGATTCGAGCTTCCAGAGTGATAAGGACGACTCTAAGTCGCAGTCGGGCTTTGTCTTTACCCTTTACGGAGGGGCGGTTAGCTGGAAGAGTTCCAAACAGAAAACCGTGGCAGACTCGACGATGGAGGCTGAATACATCGCTGCCAACGATGCTGCCAAAGAGGCTGTCTGGATCAAGAAGTTCATTACTGAACTTGGAGTGGTTCCATCCATTGAGCATCCAATACCTTTGTATTGCGATAACAATGGAGCCGTGGCTTTGGCCAAGGAACCCAGGTCCCATCAGCGATCCAGGCATATTCTGAGGCGGTATCACCTGATCCGGGAGATAGTTGATCGCCGGGAGATCGAGGTCAGGAGGGTTGACACGAAGAACAACACGGCGGATCCACTCACGAAGGCCATTCCCCAGATACAGTTTGAGAGACTCTTCGGGATGCTCGGTATGCGATACTACAGCAGCTGGCCCTAGTGCAAGTGGGAGATTGTTAGTTGTATGTATGCCCTAGAGGCCAGTATTGTACAGATGACGTATATTATATTGGATGCTTGGACATATATAGAGATGACTTTCTTGCTCGATATGATAGTATGCTATCTGGTTACTCTTTATCTTAACATGTATACTAGTCTCTTTAAACTGTCTTATGGTTACATGTTGGTAAAGCCCTTAGGATGTGTACTTGACAACCTGGACTATGATGCAGATCATACTAGTGGGGACATGGTATTCCATAAGTACAACCTTCAAGGTCCCTACTCGTGGGTGTATCGAGACGGGGCATCGATATACCAGTGTAGACTAGCGTATACGCTTCTCGACCCATGAGATGGGCGATGGATGATCCCATATCCATTGGTGTTTGACAGCAGAGATGGTATACGGGTGCTCAGTGGAGACTGGGTACACTGGACGGACTCGCCGAGAACTCCCAGATGGTATTATACCTCACGTCAGATGGCAGTTCTCAGGCGACACTTGTACAGGTTAGTCTGTAGACCCGAGATCGTCATAGAGTCTTGTGTGATTCCTACTGTACTTTGATCTCCACCTTACCACGTCCATGAGGGCGTGCAAAATGGTCGTCTTTGGGTACAGTCCCGAGTCACATGGAGGCAATGAGCGATAGGAGGGGTTTCGTCTCTCCCGGTATTGGGGGTTGATGTTGCGCTGTGCTCGATTGGCTGTAACAGGGAAGTCCCTGGCCAGGGCTGATCAGAGATTTGCTGGTAAGTGTTACTAGTAGTTTCTCGACCCGTTATGAGCCTCACATCGGCACGACTTATCGGTTATTGGGGTCTGACGTTTACCACCCCTAGACTTGATATGCGACATATCAGACGAACAGACCGGACTGTATGGTAAGTGTTACTGGTTGGATTCACAGGAGTGTGAGCGGGCTTGCTCGTCGATCTTCTGATCGCTCAATACCCGGGTGGCCGTTACGTTTAGCAGACCGCTTGCGGCTTGTGGGTGCTTGATATGATCATCATCTGCTGCCGGCGTATTGACGAGTCTTTAGAGTCCTACACAGAGGTTTCCTGGCTCAAGCGAAACGAAATAGGGGCACATATGAGATATGTGCGGGACCGAGAATGATGCGTGTATGTGATACCGTATTTCGTTCTCGCGATGAATGTATCGACTGGTTATATGTGATATAATCTAGATATCGAATCTAGGGTTGATTCGATAAGCCGATACATTGGATACTAGTCGGTTATGTGCGACATGACCGGATCATTGAATCAAGTGTTGATTTAATGATTTAATGAATAATTATATATTTGATATATTACTTTGCATTAACTAGTATTGGTTCACTTTATATGGATTTTCTCACTTTTATGTGCAAGTTGTATATGCGATATACTTTTGTGCACATGTTTGTATCATGTTTGATGATACTTGCTCATTTGGTTAAGTGTAAAGAATTAAACCTTGGTTAAGAAAGTGGTTAGGGTTTTTATTTATTCATTCCTTTTTCTTTTTAATTTGGATTAAAGAGAAATGGCAAAAGAAAACAACAGGGTTGCTTTCATTCTTGAAGCTTGTTGAAGCTTCATGAAGCTTTGACCAAAGTGACCACTTTGTCTTCATGCTTAACCCTAACCATTCTTCTAACCTTAGTCAATTCTCTACACCTAACCATGGTTCACATTATGATAAGTATTCATTTTCTTTTTCATTTAATTAACTTATCATAATATTCTATCTTCTTCTTCTTCTTCTTCATCTTCATGAAGAAAACCTTGCCTTCATCAATGGCACCTTGAGAAAAAGAGTGAGAAATCCAATTCTAAAGTGAACCCACCTCCTATTTCTTCACCCTCTACCTCTTGCCAAGCAGTATAGGGTGTTTTCTTTACAAGTTTCACAACTTGGTGAAGCTGGAGCTTGAACTTGTGATGCCTCGACGTAGATCATCTTCGGCACGAAGCCGACGACCTAGCCCGCCCATTTCGCCGATGAAGCCGACGATTGAGTTCGGGATTCGAGATGGACAGCGAGAGGACGCTTACATAGAGCTAAGGAAGTGGAGAAACGGATCTACAAAGGTTGTAACCTCTCTCCTTTAGTTAAGATGTTAACTAGTTTCGTTTTTCGCCTAAAATTCTAGTCGACGATCCGTATTAGGGTTTCTCGGCACCCATAAAATTTGAAATTGGCATGGTTGATGCCTTGTGAGACCTCTATAGTGTGCCTAGGAACCCTACACTAGGAATATACCATTGCTCTAATTTCATTTGATAGTTGCGTCTGCATCCCGCTGAAATGAGGGGGAAACACCGAGATAGCCTCTAGATTGTATATGCACCGTTGAGACTTGGAGCTAGGATTTTGCCATTAATCCATTTTTGTTTCGACCCTTGGGTCTTTTATGGATGTTGCGTCTGCATCCTGCTGGAATCAGAAGGAACGCCGGGATAGTCTTTAGATTGTATATGTACCGTCAAGAATTAGAGCTGAGATTTTGCCATTACTCCTTTTTTGTTTTGACCTTTGGGTCTTTTGTGGACGTTGCATCTGCATCCTGCTGGAATGAGAAGAACGTCGAGCTGATCTCTAGATTATAGATGTTTCCGTCAAGATTTAGCTCTCCCTTTGACGGAGCCTGGTGGGAAAATATGGTTCCCTTTTCATTTGTGCCCATGGATTGTATACAGGGGTCGGTGTGAACTCACCTACAGGGCAGAGAAAATTTCATTCTTTATTTTATTTTTTATTTCCGCGATGCTCTATCTTTTCAGCTTTTATGTAGCGAAAGTCGTGATTGCCCAGTCATTTCGGCTATTTTTTCGCGGTGCACAATCATTTCGGCTATGTATTTTTTATTTTTACTCGGTGTTTTTTATTACGAGTTGCCCAAATATTTCGGCTGTTTCATATGCATTTTTTGATTTTTATCGCGAGTTGGGGAATCGGGTCCTGATACCCATTTTGGCATCAACATCGCTGCAACTGGGATGTTGCCAGGAGCGAATCATCATTTGCCATTTTCTGTCTTAGCGAACAGGGTTAGGATCCCGTTGACTAAGGCTTCTTGTCTTTATGAGCCGTAAGGGTCTCATAAAGGCTTTTCTCCCTACGAGTCGTGAGGATCTCATAGGTGTATTTTCTCCTTAAGAATTGTGAGGACTCCTAAGTGTGTTTTCTTTTGCAAGTCGTAAGAATCTTACAAGTTTGTTTTCTCCTTACAAGTCGAGAGGACTTACAAGTGTCGTTCGCCATATATGATATTTCGCGCTATTGGTAGAATTTGATAAGAGAATATTTATTCGTGCCGGTGGATTGTATATAGGGATCAATATTTGACCGCCTGTAAGGCAACTTAGGGGATACGACGGCTTAAGAACAGGTTTAGACCCCTGTAACTTAAGGCTTTTGAATCCTATGAGACGTGTGGGTCTCATAGGGGGAATTCTCCTTACGAGCTGTGAGGATCTCGTAAGTGTATTATATATATATATATATATATATATATATATATATATATATTAACGAGATTGCGTCCTTCTGGGTTTTCACAAGCTCGCCGGCAGTCCTGCTGTTTTTACTCACGGCGCTCTTTCGGGTTTTCATCCGTTCCCATTTTGCTTGTGAACATACCTTTTTTTTTCTTCCGAAACTCTCGAGAGTAGCTTCATCGCAGGTGACCCATCTGTTTGCTTGTAGGACTTGTGGGTGGCTTCATCGCCGGAGTAGCTGTGTAGCTGACAGGACTTGAGTTGTAACCCTCACCGTTGAGACTTCGATTGCAATATAGATCTCAGGGGAGGACATTGCCGTATTTGGGGCGATGCGCCATGTTTAAGGCGACACACTAGTTTAGGGACGTTTCATTCCATGGTTGCCATGTTTGAGGCGAATTTCTAGTTTAAGGACATCTCGGTCAGTTATTGCCATATTTGAGGCGAATAATTAGTTTAAAAACTTCTCGGTCCTATACTTCCATGTTTGAGGCGAGTAATTAGTTTAAGGAATTTTCGGTCCTTTATCGCCATTTTGAGGCGTATTGTTAGTTTAAGGACTTATCGGTCCGTTGTCGCCGTTTTTGAGGCAGATTGTTAGTTTAAGGACTTCTCGGTCCGTTATCGCCATGTTTGAGGCGGATAATTAGTTTAAGGACTTCTCGGTCCGATATCGCCATGTTTGAGGCGGATAATTAGTTTAAGGACTTCTCGGTCCTATATCGCCATGTTTGAGGCGAGGTTCTTCTCTGCATACTGCTATCAGAGTTCTAACTTAGGAACATAGTGAGCGGACTCAAGCGTCGTCATCTATTATTGACCAAAGTCGTGACTCGTCAAGCGTAGTATTTTTTGAGGAATCGGCCGTTTATTGGCCGGAAGGGTCTTTCGCCATGTATATCCATGAGCAGGTAGGCTCCACCTTGATAGACTTTGTCTATGATGTACGGGCCTTCATAATTCGGCTCAAACTTCCCCCGTTTTGCATGATTGGGGATCATTGGTCCTTTGACAACTAGCACGAGCTCGCCTTGGCAGAATGTTCTCGGCCTAGTCATTTTTTCGTAGGAACTCGTCATCCTTGCCTTATAAGCCTCCAGGTTTTGCTGTGTTGTAAGGCGAGTTTCGTCTAGGGCATTGAGCTCCTTAAGCCAAAGATGAGCGTTTTCTTCATCTGTCAGCTTGTATCGAACCGCTACTTGTAGAGAAGGGAGTTCTATTTTCAGGGGAAGCACTGCTTCCGTGCCGAATACCAACGCGTATGGTGTTATATTCGTAGCCGTTTTGAACGTTGTTCGGTACGCCTAGAGAGCTTCATGCAACCTTTCGTGCCAGTCTCTTTTGTTTCTGGACACTATTTTCTTTATAATCTTTGTTAAGGACTTGTTGAAAGCTTCAGCTAGACCATTGGCCCGAGAATTATAGATGGAAGAGTATCTCCAGTCTATTTTATGCTGTTGTGCGAAATGGCTGATTTTATGGCTTCTATAAGTTGTCCCATTATCCGAGATTATCTGTTGCGGAGTGCCGAAACGATAGATGACATGGGTTTTGAAGAAATGGATGATATTCTCCGTCTTCACCTCCCTTAGTGGTACTGCTTCTGCCCACTTAGAAAAGCAGTCGGTCCTTGCCAGTATGAACCGATGTCCTTTGGACGATACTGGTTCAATGTGGCCAATTATATCGGTTCCCTACATTTCGAACGGCCAGCTAGTTACTGTTGGGTGTAGCAGGTTTGGATGGTGGTGGATGAAGTCCCCGTTAATTTGGCACGAGTGACACTGCTTCGCATATTCGAGGCAGTCCTGAATCATTGTGGGCCAATAGTAACCCATTCTTTTGATTTTCAGCTTCATCTTTGGCCCAGCTTGGTGAGAACCGCAGAGTCCGTCGTGAGTTTCTTGGACGACTCTCTTCGCTTCTTCTGGTCTCAGGCATCTTATCCACAGACAGTCGAACGATCTCTTATATAGAGTATCATTGATGAATGTGAAAGATAGAGCTCGTTTCATGAGCTGATGTCTAAACGACGCATGTTTGGGCGTTTGTTGGGATTTGAAGTTGTTTATGAAGACTTCCCTCCAATCGTTGACCTTTTCTTTATCCCTTATTTGAAGGGTTACTTGTTTGGTCATTTCTTTTCCTTCAAATGGCTCTGTTAAGTCTCTCGAAGATATTTCTGTTGGTGCAAGAACCCTGCGGCTTTGTACAATGATCCTTACATCGTCGAGCTCTTCGTCTGCCAATTCCTTAGCCAATTTATCCAATGCATCCGCCTTGTTGTTTTCCGCACGCGGTATACTCTCCAAGATGTAGGAGGGGATTTGTGTCAGCAGTTGCTGCACTCTTTTGCCATACTTTATCAGTATTGTCTTGCAAGTCTGATAGTCGCCATTTACTTGGCTAACGATTAGCTGGGAGTCTCCATATACGAGGAGGTCTTTGATTCCCATGTCGACAGCGATCTCGAGACCTGCTATCAAAACTTCATATTCAGCTTCGTTATTAGTCCTTAGCTCTGTTAAGAAGATGGCATAACGCAATATCCCTCCTTGTGGGGTCATGAAGATAAGGCCCACCCCGGCTTTGATTATGTGGGTGTTTTGCTTTCGCCTCTTCATGGAAGATGCTCCATCGAAATAGAGTTCCTATTGGGAATCATTTTCTTCTTTCTCTCTTTCGATAGTGTCGAACACATGTTCATCCGGCAACTCGCAATTTAAAAGGGAGTCGGCTGGTATAGGATGCTCGGCGAGAAAGTCGGTGATGGCTTGGCCTTTCACTGCTTTGAGAGGTCGATACGTTATTGAGAATTCCATCAGGAGGAGGGTCCATTTGGAAAGCCTTCCTGTTAGTATGGCCCTCGACATCAGATATTTGAGAGGATCCACCTTCGATATGAGATGGACCTCATGCGCCAAGGCGTAATGTCTGAGCTTCGTTATCGCGAAGATCAGTTCCAGGCAATGCTTTTCGATGGGGGAGTAATTGTTTTCTGCCTCCAGGAGAACTCGACTTAAATAGTATAGAGCTCTCTCCTTCCCTTGATCGTTCTCTTGTGTCCATAGTGCATCTAGAGAACCCTCAAGGGCTGTTGTATATAGGATAAGGAGTTTTCCCTTAACCGGAGCGGTCAATACTGGCGTACTTTGCAGGTATTGCTTGATTTCGTCTAGTGCATTTTGACACTTTTGATCCCAGACGAACGGGGTCCCTTTCTTTATCAGATGACTGTAGGGACGGCATTTTCCGGAGAGGTTGGCTATGAACCACCGGATATATGCGAGCTTTTCTTGAAGGGATCGTAAATATTTGAGGATCCTTGGCGTGGGCATTTCCATAATCGCCTTGATCTTTGAAGGGTCGATTTCGATACCCGGTGCCGTATGATGAATCCCAGGAATTTGCCTGAGGAGACTCCAAATGCGTATTTTAGAGGATTCATCTTCAGATTATACTTCTGAAGACGTTGGAACACTCTGTTTATATGTTCCCAATGTTCCTCATACGATTTTCTTTTCACTACAAGGTCATCGATGTAGCATTCGACAATCTTATGGATGAGTTCATCGAAGATCTTCGTCATGGCCCTCTGGTAGGTAACGCCAGCGTTCTTTAAACCGAAGGGCATCACTTTATAGCAGAATATGCCTAGCGGAGTCTGGAAGGCGGCATGCTTTTGGTCTTCAGGGTGCATCTTTATTTGGTTGTAACCTGAAGATCGATCTATGAAGGAGAAGACCTCATCGGTAGACGTGTTATCGATCATCAGCTCAGTAACAGGTACTGGGAAGTCATCCTTCGGGCAAGCTTTGTTGAGGTCTCGAAAGTCCACGCAGATGCGCACTGTCCCATTTTTCTTCATCCCCGGAACGATGTTAGCTATCCAGTCAGGGTATTGAACTTCTTGGATGAAGCCGGAGTCGATTAGTTTCTTGACTTCAGCGTTGATACTCATCTCAAGTTCGAGTCGCATCCTTCTTAGCGCTTGTTTGACTGGCTTGATGTCCGGCGATATATCCAGTTTATGTACCGTAACTTTTGGATCTAGACCCGGCATCTTGGAATAGTTCCATGCGAAGCAGTCTTTATATTGCATGAGCACGTCTTTTAACGTCGCTACCTATTTTTTAGATAGTTCTCACTGACGAACGTTGGCCTCGAATCATTTTCCGTCCCTAAGTCAATTTTTCTTAGGTTGTCCGCCGTAGTGTGTATCCCATCCTACATCTCTTTTGGTGCTGGTGGAAACTCTGAGATTATCTCGTCCTCGTCTTCATTTGCGAAGCACCTGTAGAGGTCATTTATAGTCTCGTGCCCTCCCTCTTTTGAGAGTGTTATCACACGGCAGGTACGAGTTTGCTTCCATTCTTGTTGTTGAGCTGGTCCTATCCTCCGGTATAAGTCCTCTTTGGCTCATGCTTTTGTGGTGGGGTTACCCTCCGGCTGTCGGATAATGAGAAACTACCTTGTTGATACCGGTCTTCAGCCCAGTCTTTGAAGGTGAAGCAGTCTTCAAGGGGATGACCTATTGCTCGGTGGTAGGAGCAATAATCCGGGTGATGGACCTCGTTTATTTGTTCGAGGTGCCGAGATTCCGGGAGCATCACCATTTGTTGCTTCATGATAAGGTTGAATATTTTTCTTGTCTTGTATTAAGAGAAAGAGTATTTCCGACCCATCTTCTTTATAAGGGACGGGTTCCAACCGACTTTTCCTCGATTGCATGGCTTCTTGGATCCATTTTGCTGTTTTCGAATGTTGTTTGCGTTCTTAGCTTTGCTCTTGCCTCTATTTTGGGTTTTTCCTCTATCGCGAGAATATACGGCGGGCTGGGGATGAAGGGCATTGCAGTCTTCTTTCTCCGCAGATTGCTGATTGAGACGCTGCGTCCTGGCCTTTTTATAAATGGCCATTTCGCGGCTGTGGTTGTCCTGACTCTTTTGACAAGCTTCTTTTATTAGCTTGTCTATTTGCTCCTCGAGCGACGGACTTAACGTTCTTAGAGCGGGATTTTGCTTTGTTTCAACGTCACAGCTATTTGGAAGAGTGTTCTCTTATTTACTAGAGCTGTTTATGATGCAACAATTGTGAAATTTCTCTTGTTTCTTGGACCGAACGTATCCGACCCGGTTGTCTGCATATTTCCGTTGGGCATCTTTCGCTGGGTCCCAGGAATATCCCAAATCTTTTTGAAGAATTGGGCTTGTCGAACTGTTTTTTTGAGGGGTACACCTTGGCATCTTAACAGCCTTTTCAATCTCTCTGCGTATCTTGGCAGACGGATTGGTTGAAGCCTGTCGAGTGCAAAATCGGCACCGTGCCAGACTTCTTTCTCTACTTTGGTCTCCGTAGATTGGTAGAAGAGGATCGCCTTTTCACCTCTTCACCTGGGAAGCACATAGAAAGTCTGTAGTTCCTGTATGCTGTATGTATCAAGCGCATCAAGTTCCTTGTAATGCCGAGGCGGAGCCATTATGATTTGTAGATTATGATCGGCTCTGGCGAGGGTTTGCACTGACGGGAGGATGGAGAACACTGCGTCGGCCTTGTCCTCAGAGTCACTGCTAAAGACCAAAATATGAGTAGATGGCCTGGGCCTGTTGTTTTGGGGTTGTCCCGAGTAGACTATTTCTTCATCTTCCTCGGTATCGCTCCCAAAGATCGGGATGGTGGAGACGGATTTCTGTTTATCCTCCGGCTTATGACACCTTTCCGTATCTTCGAAGTCTGGTAAGAAGTACTTTGCGTCTTCATATTTCCGGACGTCATTTACCGAGAACGGATTTAATTCCCCTGTAACGGTGTACTCCAAACCGTCTTTGAAATACTTCATAAACTGATGCTGTGTAGAAGGGATGACATTGTACTCGTGTAACCAAGGCCTGCCGAGCAGAGTGTTATAGAAAGTCTTGGCGTCAATGACATGAAATTTGATGTCAGTGATGAGCAAGCCGAAGCGTAATGTCAGTATTACGGACCCCGGCGTCTGTGACGACCGTGAGTCGAAACCGGAGATGACAATTTTGTCTCAGGCTAGGTGCTGAACGCTCATGCAAATCTCTTTCAGCACCTTCACGTTGAGAAGGTTGAAGGAGGATCCGTTGTCGACAAGGATTTTCCCTATCTTGATGTCGTGGCAGAACCCGGTGACATATAACGGACGATTATGTTCGCACGTACGGAGGAGGAGGTCTTCATCGCTGAATGTAATGTCAGTTGTGTGAACCTCTGCCGGCTCTCCCTTCATCTTCTCTTCTGCGAGGAAAGCTTGGAACTGATCGGGCTCTTGTAATGCCTTGATTAGAGAATCTCATGCCTCTTTGGACAGGAGGAGAGCATCCAATATGCTTAGTTGTGTGGGAATTTTCCTCAGATGTGCCAGGACGTTATAATCCACTTTGTTTTTCCTAGGCGGGTCCCTGGCTGCGAGCTCTTTGATAACTCCATCATCGAGGGTGATTTCCTTAGGGATTTTTTTCTTTCCTTTTGTATCTTTTGCTCGAACCCTTGTTTGTAGGTCCGAGGCTTTTCTCAGGAAGCGTGCAGTTATGCAGCTGAATATTCTCATAGTTCTTCTCCTTCTCCTCTTTTTCGGAGGTGGAGTCTTTGAAGAGAGGGTTGATAGTTCTTCGTCCTCAGAATTGCTCCGGAAGGTAAGAACTTGGAGGTTTTCCCCTTCCGGCCGGTCTCAACCATATGACAGTTGCCAGTCATTTTTCACGTGCATCTTTCGCACTTTTTTGCTGTCGACGAGCTTCACGCTTCGTCCTCTTGAAGTGTTTTTGATGGGCAACATATCCTTGCCACTACTTCTTGAAGGCACTGCATTCTTTGGTGGGGCTGGGTAACCCTACGATGATATCGGCAATAGTTTGGATATGAATCCTTTCCGTTGAGGCTTATCACCCCGGGAGTGTTTCCTACGAGAGGTGGCAGCTTCATTCCCATTCAAAAGGCTTTGGCGAACGACTTCTCTGCCTTGATCCTGCTCTTATTTGTGGCAGGTGTGCTTCGGTTTGGTTTGAGTACTTTACGACTCATCCTCGCCGTAGCTTCTTCATCCTGACACCGATGCTTAGCCTTTTCGTATATGGCTGTCTCGCGTTCTCGGTCAGCTTTGCTTTTTTGAAAGGCTTCATTTAACAGCCTATCGATCGGGTCTTCTGGCAGTTCCGGGGATATTAGCCCCCAGTTCTTCTGCATTGTTTTTGAGGCTGAGGAAGTTTCTTCGTCATTTAACAATGAATGGGAGACCATGATGCAACTTGCTACATAGTCTACAGTTTCTTCCGATGAGTCATTTTCCTCATCGTTGTCACTATCTTCGTTCTCAAGAATATGCTTGAGGAACTCTTCGAGGGTGACCGGTGTCCGCGTCTTCTGGTTGTACTCCTCCAGCGCATCAATGTACTTTTGTAGGTCTATGCGCTTGTCGTCGTACTTGGCAGGCTACACAAGCTTCTTGGTCTTCTTCTTTTTCTTTCAAGACTTTGAAGGCTCAACTTCGGGATTTTGCCCTTTGTCGACAATTTTCGGTGCGGGGCGCGGTTTCAGCATCCCATTGATGATTTTGGGTTCAAGTAGACTTTTCCACCTGACTGCTAGACATGCCTATAGATCCTTTAGCATTCTTTTGGTTTTAGCTGAAAGAACGATTTCCCATAGAGTTTCTTCCAAGAGCGAGCATGATGCCCCTGGCGTATCCATCATTTTGGGAGCGTGCTTCTGGGGCGGGTTCACCTTCAAGTTCTCAGACAGTGTGAACTTCCCCCATTGATACTTGTTCTCGACCCAGTTCTTAAAGACGTAGCAATCCTCAATTGGGTGGCCCACCATTCTATGATAGGATCAGTAGTTGGGGTTGTTGACATCGCCGGGTTGCGGTGGACTTCGTGGGTCTGGCAATGTGATGAGTTTATTGTGCACTGCCAAATCGAACGGTCTCTTCGTCTTGTCACGGGGAAACAAGTAAGCGCGTCCTAGCCTTTTTTCCACGGTTAGGCGCGGTCGCACGTTGTTTTGGCGAACAACCGGTTTCGGGCTACTCGGTTGTTGTTTCGTGTTGGCAACGAAGGCCGCTTTCCCTTTACCCTTATTATTTCGAGGGTCCTTATTTTAGGAGGAAGGCCTATGGCCCATCTGGTTCATTTAGGCTAGTTTATCGATCAGAGCATAGAAGGTGGTCGGCTTGAAGAATGTCATGAACCGGGACACAGTCGTTTGAGGATCAAGGGTCCCGATGAACATGCCCACGGCGGGAGATTCTTCGATACGTTGTTCGCACTTTGGCCATAGGTTCCGCCACCAGATCGTGTATTGGACCCAAGTTTCTCCTGACCTTACTCTGCATTGATTAATGCCATGATCGGGGTGCGCTGGCGAACCGCTGTGTGAACAACAGTTCCATCTCTGTGAATGTTCTTACGAAGTCATTTGGAAGCTCCGAGTACCATTCAAAGGCCGTCTCTAATAGACTGCCAACGAACTGGCGAAGCAATAGTTTGTCGTCGCCTTCAGTATTACCGCACAGAGCTCTGAACTGCGCGACGTGCTGGTGTGGGTTGCATGTCCCCTTGTACATATGGAACTTGGGGATCGTATATCCCGGCGGGTATTTGATTTGGTCATACCAGCCTGGATACGGTCGTCCGGTTTTGATAGTTTGGCCAGCCGCTTCATTAGCTTGATGAGCTCTTATTTGTTGAGCTATAAAATCATCAATAGCAGCCTTGGAGATCGTTTCCTCCTTGGCTTTTGATAAAGCCTAAAGAGGATTTGATGTTTCCCCTCTATCATCCTCGATGATTATCGGCGGATTCTCAACTGGGGGTTCTGGCTGGATCTTCATTCTAACCATATCCTGAAACAAGAGTGCCATCTACTTTATATTAGTGGCTTTTTCAGCGGCCTCTTTATCTTTTCTTTCAAGCACCCTTCGCAGGAACTCTATATCGGTCTCTTGGTCCTGGCGCTGTTCACTTGCTGGTTCCAGACTTTCTTTCTGTCCAATAAGTGCTGCCATTTTGGTCAGCATTTCCTGGAGCTTTTGTTGTTGCTCCTGAGCTTTTGTCAGCGACCGAGTTTGCGGTCGATGAGCTACGGAAGCACGGCTTTCTTCTTTCCCAGAAGCCATGTAGACCGTATGGACGATCATGCCCCCAGGCTTTGGGCGTTTGGGTCCATCGCCTTTGGAATTTGCCGCCGGCTGTGGAATTTTCTCCGGCCACATCCTTTTGTGGGGGGTCAAAGTTGAGGAGCTGTTATGACAGGCACCCGTATAGAAGAAGTCCCTCGCTGTATGATGGAGGGATGGTCTTTCTCTTGCCGAGCCTTCGATCTTTTCGGCCGAGGAGAATAATCTTTATTGATCACAGAGTCATGGACTTTCCGCCAGACCCTGTGAATTTGCGAGGAGAGCCGTTGATGGGGCTGCTCCAGTTTTTCCTGCACAGTAACTTCTGCAGGCGGGGCCGATTTCTTTAGCACCGTCGTGGAGAGTTCTTTCATACCATCCTAAGCAAATCAAAGCTATTCCCGGTTGGAACGACAGTGTCAACTTCCACCATTGGAGCTGGTGGGGTAACTCCAGAGGGGGAGTTGCCCCCAGCTTTTCTTACCCAGCGCCAATGGCAAGGTCGAGCGTGTCTTGCAGTAGGGACCGTCTCGGTTTTGGAATTGGCTTCTTTATGCCTTCTTCTTTGTTGAGGGACTGTTGTTGGTGCAAGCCTATTGAAGACTGAAGTCCTTGGCAGAGTTTGAGGAGGAACGACCAATCTTTCGAAGACCAAATTTTTGGTAGGGGAAGCACCTTTGACGACTTCACCTGCAGGTGGAGTTGGAAGGGCTATCCATTTTGTGGCATCCCCTTCAGGTATCACGAGCCTCTTTGCGGGCCCGTTTGAGCTTTGGCTCAGCCTATTGAAGACCGAGACACCAGATTTGGACGGCTCGTTGAGAGGGGTCATTGTGGTTGCCTGTCGATCGAAGACCGACCTCTTGGGAGCTTCCTCTTGCAGCGCTGGGGTACCGAAACTCGCTGGTGGGATCATGGTCCCGAAGAACAATCCAGTAGTGGCTTGAGTAAATTTCCCCAGTGGCATTGAGAAAATGGAGGCCGCATTGGGCCTGTAAGTCACTCCTCCAGTTGGGGCGGAGCGGGAGTTGCTATTACAAGTTGTGCAGTTGGAAGCCATCAATTTTCTCTTCAGCATAGGAGCAAGACACCAAATTTTAGTACCTCGAATCAAAGGGCAAAACCCAGCGAACCGCGATTTTTTTCGCGAACACGACACACGAAGTTGGAGTGGAAAGAGGAAAAGGTCCCACCGGGCATGCCAGAATCTGTTTACCGCCGAAAACAGAGACAAACCGTGATAGATCGTCTGGCCTGAATTTTGGGGGCAGATGCTATTTGGACTTATCCATCCACCTCTCCGGAGATACCAAGTTGATTTATGGCACCATATATCGAAGGTTTGGACAGATGCGACCGTTATAGCAGACTTTATCAGATTCCCCCTCATTTTATGAGGTTTTTTTTATTGTGGGGACGCTCTTCCTTGCAAGCGCAAGCCCCTGCAGTTAATTATGTTACCGCATTGCGATAACCACTTTCTCCTGCTCCGGCAGTTCATTTCGTGTCGTGTGTATGTTTTTGTTTGTTTTGGTTGCCCGTGGAGACAATTTTATGTCGCCCATAGGGCGCGTATTAGTCCAAATCCATATATTTTAGATCTGGGTTTGTTTTATTTAAGGATTGTTAATCTAGTTTGAGATTAAGATCAACTTAAATGTATGTGAGCATTTGGGGCTTAATTTTTTTTTGCTAAGGATACGTTAGTCCAATTTGAGACTGAGATCCACTTAACAACATTTTGGGATCATTTTTATTTAAAATCCAGCAAAAGAGCATTTGGGCTCTGCCGCGAGAAAAACTTCAGGGACCTAGCCAATTTGGGCTTAGTTTGCTTAGTCTTTCTTTTATTCAAAAGTGCTAAGTACTTATTTGGGCTTTATTTGTTCAGCCATTTTCCTTTTATGTAAAAATACTAAGCACTTATTTGAACTCTGGTACCCACATATATGTTATGTGAAGCATTCAGTCATGAGCGCTACCCAATAAATGTTGAACTCTTTAGTCATTTTGATTAAATGTGAAGTGCTAAGCACTTCCTATGGCGTCCACGTGAGGTGCACGTGCGGTGCTGGGCGCTGCCCAATTAGTGTAGAACACTCAGCCGTTTTAGCTGTATATGAGTGCTAAGCACTTTATTCAGCGCCCACATGTGTTTCACGTGAGGAGCTGGCTTTCTGTTTTGGGCGCCCGCAGTGTTTTTCACATGAGACGCTAGGCATTAGTTTTTATTTTATAGAGATTTTGATCTTTGTTGATGTTTTCAGAGAGGTTAAACCTCTGTCAATGGAATTTTGACCATTAACGCTCACCATAATCATTGTTTTGAGGATCTTCGATCGGGTTCTTTTAAAGAACTAAGTTCTTTGATTTTGAAGGAATTAAGTTCCTGGAGTATTATGAACTCTATTTTCTTTCTTTTCAAGTCATGTTCTATCCTGAATCTTTGATTCTCAAAAACAAGATCTTTCCGATGAGAATTAAATTCTCAACTTGTGGGAGATTTGTCTTGTGGATCTCAGATCTAGAGAAAGAACTGAGTTCTTAAGAAGGGTTAAACCCTTAGATATGATATGATAGATAAAGGAGACGTTTTGATCTCGATGGTTTCTTTACCTAGGGTTTGAGAAGAGGAAGATCTTCTTCTCTATTGAGAATTAAATTCTCTGTTGTTTTGAGAGCTTTCCGTATTTTTTTTTGCAGAAACTTATGGAGAGTTCCCTCTATATCGAGCGTCTCTGTGGTGTCTTTTTGCTGTCGTCTCTGAGACTTGAAGTCTCGGGTCCTTTATATAGTAGAGACAGATTGTTAATTGGTTTTGAAAAAATCTCTCATTGAGAGATTCCAATTGATTTAATCGGTCTCAAAACTGATTTGGGGAATTTTATCCACCGTTTGATTTTTGATCCAAGGACTTCTATTTACAGAATATGTTGCTCTTATTTTTAACAAGATTGGGAAAATATTTTCCCATATACAGAATTTATTCCGTCAAGTGGTGATTTTTAAACACCATTGGATTTTTAATCCAAGGGTTCTCTATTTTACATTGAGCAATCTTTTTGTTTGGTAAGATTGAGGGAATATATTCGCAAAAATAGAATTTTATTCTATTGTTGGATCATTGATCCAACCGAGGGTATCTTTCTTATTTAGAAAGATCTAGGAGATGTTTTCTCCTAATTATATATTTTGATGATTTATCATCTCCATTGGATATTTGATCCAACGGCTCTGTTTAACAGAGAATATCCCAACTTTTGTTAGGGAAATGTAGAATTTAATTCTACTGATATGAACTTGGGCACTGGCACTCACGTGTTATGCACGTGGGCTCCACTTAAGAAATTTAATTCTTATGATAAGTACTTATGTGCTTTGCACATTGGTGCCTGTGTGAGGACCACGTGCGATGTCATCTAAGAGTTTAACTCTTATGTAATAAACTCTTTTGTGTTTTGCACATTGGCGCCCGCGTGAGGAGCACGTGAGGCGCCGCCATAGGATTTAATCCTATAAGATTGGCTCTGACGCTGGCGCCCTCATGAAGAGCACGTGAGGCGCTGCCTTATTAAATTCCAATAGAGCTTTGCTCTTTTATTAGGTTAAATATTGGGGAAACAATCGCGTTATTAAAGGTCTGACTTTATCCACCCCTAAGCCCGATATGCAATACTCTTAGACAAATAGACCAGACTATACGAAAATTATCACAGACAGGCTTAGTAGGGATACGGATGAGTTTGCTCGTCGGCCTTCCTTCCGCTCAATACCTGGGTAGCCGTTACATACAGGTAGTGCCGCTGACATGCTTATGGTTAAACCCACTGCCAGCGTATTGATGAGTCTTTAGAGTCCCACCCAGAAGGTTTTCCCGGTTCAGTCAAAATGATGTAGTGGCCGTATATTGATATGTGCATGGTTCCGATTAGGTATTTATGCTAGCCACACGGACTTTAATCGAGCGGATGGTAATACTAGCCGGTTTCAGATTAAGCCGGATTATTAAATCAAGTTTTGATTTAATAATTTACATATATTTCGATATGTATATTCTAGTATTATGTTTATTGTATTTTTCTATCTCTTGGGTATTCATATTTTGATACGAATACGGGCATGTATTTACTGGGACGTATTCTTGTATTTATATAAGATACTTTTAGAAGGAGGACACCTCATTTCTAGTATTTACTTTTCTTTTGTTTAAGAGAAATGGTGGAAGGTATGGGCAAATAAATTATTAATTCATTTCCAAATACTATTCAAGCATGGTTGTAGTTTTAAAATGGAAAAATTCTTTTAACAAAAGAATGAAACATGCTTGAATTTGAAGATGAAATTTTCATTCTACCATTTTAGCTTCTCACTCTTCCATGGCTCCTTCTTCTTCTTCTTCATCTTCAACCCTCTCATGAGTTGAGAATCACGAAGATAAAGAGAAAGAAAAATGCTAGAACACTCACACACATCACTAAGTATTCTAGATTAGCAATCTAGGATCTTTAGTTACTTTATTGATGAAGTTGAAGCTTAAACTTGGTTCCCTCTGGTGGATCATCTTCGTCGAAAGAAGACCAGCTTGCAAGCTCGATACAGAGCTTTTGAGAGTATGCTAGAGTCCAACCCAATTAGAGCAAATAAAGACGCTATAAAGGTTGTGATTTCTATCATTTTGTGCTTGCTAGTTTAGGTGTTTGGTTTAGATTCTTGGGTGTAAGTTTCTAGTGCCATGAATTTTTTCGTTTTTGAATTCCGTATTGGCCGTGAGTTAGCAGCCAGGGCAGTAGGAACTTTCAGACCGCTTTCCGGACACGCTATGGGCACTATGAGTTTTTGGTGATGTCGTTCGGACACATCAATCCACCAGCAGCGTTTATGGATTTGATGAATTGGATTTTCAAGCCGTTCCTCGACCAGTTTATTATCGTGTTCATAGACAATATCTTGGTCTATTCGAAAAGTCGAGAGGATCACAAGCAATATTTGAGGATTGCGTTGCAGATTCTGAGAGAGCACTTGCTGTATACTAAATTCTCGAAGTGCACTTCCTGGTTTGATAGTGTGGATTTCTTGGGTCACATCGTTACGAGAGACGGGATACAAGTTGATCCAAAGAAGATTGAAGAGGTAAAGCATTGGCCCAGACCCGTTTCAGCGTCCAAGATTTGTATCTTTTTGGGCTTGGCGGGCTACTACCATCGTTTTGTGCAGGACTTCTCCTATATTGTTGCGCCATTGGCCGGTTTGATCTGTAAGGGGGTTCCATTTCTTTGGACTGATGCTTGTGAGCAGTTCAGCAGTTGAAAACTCGTCTGACGACTGCGCCATTGTTATCGTTGCTTTCAGGCTCAGGCGGTTTTGTTATCTTTTATGATGTATCTCGTGTGGGTTTTGGTTGCATGTTAATGCAGCACGACAAGGTTACTGCTTAAGCTTCTCGGCAGTTGAAGAAATACGAGCATAAATACCATACTCATGATCTGGAAATGGTCGCAGTGGTCTTTGCATTGAAAATCTGGAGGCATTGCTTGTATGGTGAATCGTGCTAGATCTTTACCGACTATAAGAGTCTGAAATATATCTTTCAGCAACGTGATTTGAACTTGAGGCAGCGTCATTGGATGGAGCTTGTAAATGATTATGATTGTGAGAATCTTTACCATACGGGCAAAGTGAATATGGTAGCTGATGCTTTGAGCCGAAAAGCCGGAGGTAGCTTGTCTCATTTGGGCGTAGTACAGTGGCAGTCGACTGCGGATTGGTAGACTTCTAGTGATAGTGGTATTCAGTTCGAGTTCACATCCGCAGGAGGACATTTAGCCTATGTTATTGCTTGTCCACTTTTGCTTGATCACATAAAGAAGGCACAGTCAGATGATGCCCATTTGTCCGAGATCACAAAACAGGTTTGGCAGGGGAGAGTTTCTGAGTTCGTGATTGATAGTGAAGGGGTTTTACGGTTTGGAAGACGTTTGTGTGCCCGACTCTGAGGGGCTAAGGCATGAGATCATAGAAGAGACACATCAGTCCGCGTATAGCGTTCATCCGGGATTTACCAAAATGTACCACAATTTGAGAGATGTGTATTGGTGGGAAGGTTGAAGAGGGACGCGTCTGATTTCGTTTCGAGATGCTTGACTTTTCAGCAAGTCAAGGCCGAGCATCAGAAGCCGGCAGGGGAGCTACAACCTTTACCCGTTCCTGAGTAGAAATGGGAACATATCTCCATGGATTTAGTTGTGGGTCTACCTAGGTCTGGCTGTTGGTTATAGTACTCTCAAGTCAATTATTGGAATCGCAGGCACGCGATTTTGATGATTGAGGGAGGACCTATACGGGTAGAACGGTCTTACTCAAAATAATAGTATGCTATCTGGTTTGTCTTTATCATCATGTACATGCATTATGTGGTATTACAGATCACTATTATATATTTATAGAGCCTATAGGATTCTTGCTTGACTACCGGCATTATGATGGCGATCATATACGTGGGAGCTGGGTGGTCTATAAGCACATCCTTAAATGTCCCTAGTCGAGGGAGTATCGAGACTGGGCATCGATACTCCGGAGTAGACTGGTGTATACTTATCGAGACACCGACGAGGGGCAGTGGCCGGTCTCACAAGCCATTGGTGTCGGTTAGTCACCTAAGATAATATACAGGTGCACATTGGGTTATGAGTACACTGGACGGACTCGCTGGGAACATGCTAGTTGGTATTATACCTATTATCAGATAGCAGTTCCCAGGTGACATGAGTACAGGTTAGTCCGTCGACCTGAGATCGCCATTTGTCTCGTGTGAGTTCCCACTGTGCTTTGATTACTAGCCTACTACGGCTCAAAGGAGTCGTGCAAACAGTTTTAGTTGGGTACAGTCCCGAGCCACATGGAGGCAGTGAGCGGATCGCCGAGGATTCGTCTCTCCCGGTATTGGGGGTTGATGTCGTGTTGTGCACGGGTGGACATCACCAGAAATCCTTGGCCAAGGTGGACGAAAATTACTGATTTGGATCAGTAGTTTCTCAGCGGGTGATGGGCTTCATACCGAAACGAAATGTCACGTTATTAGGGGTCTGATATTATCCACCCCCTAGACTCGATATGCGATACTCTTAGACGAACATACCGGACTGTACGGAGATTGTCATGGACAAACTTAGTAGGGGTTCGGATGAGTTAGCTCGTTGGCCTTCCTTTCGCTCAATACCTGGATAGCCGTTACGTACAGCTAGTGCCGCTGACGTGCTTGTGGTTAAACCCACTGCCAGCGTATTGACGAGTCTTTAGAGTCCCATAAAGAGGGTTTCCCTGGTTTAGGAAAAATGATGTAGTAGTCGTATTGGATACGTGCAGGGTTCCGATTGATTGATTGTACTATGTACCCGTACTTTCGATCGGACAATTGATGATATTAGCCAGCTCGGGTTTGAGCCGAATTATTAAATCAGGTATTGATTTAATAATTTGCGTATATGTATTTCGATATGTATATTCTAGTATTATGTTCTTTGTGTTATTTTATCTCTTCGGGTATTCGTATTTCGGTACGAATACAGGTATGCATATACAGTTGAATGTAATCCGTATTTTTAATCGATAACATTCTAGAAGGTAGACACCTCATTTTGGGTTTGACCATTTATTTGAAAAGGGTAAATGAGGTGGATATTGGAAAATGGGGAGTATGGTGAGGACCATACTTGCATAGTGTGCACAAATGAATTATTAATTCATTTTTGCATACTATTCAAGTATGGGTCACATTTTAAATGGAAAATATTGTTTTGTAAAACCATTCTTCACTTGGATTTTTCTCACTTGATCACTTGGAGAAAAATATGAGATGGTTCCTTTTCCCTTGGCTCTTCTCATCTCCTCACCATTAACATTACTCTCCTCTAGCTTTCTTGAGTTCCCTCCTCCTTCATCTTCCACCTCCTCTCAACCCTTTCATGTGTTGAGAATCATGAGAGGATATGAGATGAGATAGATAAACATTTAGAACGCTTACTACATCCTAGGTTTTCTAGATTAGCAACTTAGAATCCCTAGTTACTTCACTTGCTTTTAATGTAGAGTTAGAGCCATGAGTTACATCCCTCGGGTGGATCATCTTTGACGGAGGAAGACCGGCGGTTAAGTTTATTCGAGCATGCCTTAAGGAGCTAAGGAAGTTGATGGAAGACTGAAGGACGTGTTTCGTTTGGTATAACCACCTCTAACCCTTTAGCTAGACATCTTGTAGTTTAGCACTTTATAGATTGCTAGTATAGGTTTATGGTTTCGATCTTGGGGCGGGTTTTGTTTGTGCCAAATTTTTAAATGCCATTTTTGTTCCGCATCGGCCACGGTAGATGGCCAGGTCACCGGCGAAACCCAACATTGTATCAGAGCCACCCATAAACCATTACTAGCTAGTTTGCACAAGGTTAAAATCTCGATCGACCAATTTTTCCGAATCGTTTTTCCATTTAACTATGCCCGCTGTCGATTTTAAAACAAGTTCAAAAAATCTTTCACAGAATCTTAAAAATACATGTAGGCATTTGTAGGGCACCACAAAAAATTTGGACACTTGAACCAACATTTTGGCCGCGGAACCACGGCAAAACATGCCAATTGGCGGCGGTTCCGCGGCGCTTTTGTGGCCAATTGCCTCCAAAGTTTTTCTGGCACTCTAATTCTTGGAAATATAATTTTTGTGATATATGGTTTTGGCCCAGATTTGTTTGAGTGCTGGATTTGCATTTGGGGCCAATTAGGGAAAAGTTTAGTTCATCGAAATTTTAAGTGTGTGTTTATCAGTGCATGTGAATATATCTACGACCGTGAACATTATTGAGCGGTACAACCGACTAGTTGCTATATGTTCGACTAGACGGGTTTGCGATCGTGATATTCACGTTGATGTTCTGAGTTGTGCTGATATTGTGGTTGGATTGTCGTGGTGGATAGCCGGTGGTGCAATGGTAGTAGTACAATTAAGATTCATTTGTATATTCGTTATTGCAGGGCGATCGTTCGACATGTGGATAGCCGTCTTTGCCAGATTGTATATTCTTTTATTTGGGAACGACCGGGTTGAGGTCGGTGTCGCCATTGTATATATATTCTTTTTTTTTTCTGTACTAGGATTACCCCGCGGTGGAGCGCACGAATAACCGGGTTCTAGAGGGAAACGGGCCCGCATCTCATGGCGTTGAGACGGATGGGGCCTTACTCTAGAATTGGCGGGCTATTCTCCGCACTCGTAGGGGTATAGGATGACCCACGGTGGAGTGCTCAAGTTACCGGATTCCGTGAAGTGCTGGGTGGCCTATTCACTTTGTTGATTGGGGTTGCCTCACTTTTAGGATTAACGGGTAAATTGCCGCTCTCGTAGGGGTCCAGGTTTTCATTGCACAGGGTATCCACACGACCGGGAACGTCGGGTCTCATTTGCGGCTCAAATGAAACCCGGGGCTCCAAGATTATCCACCATTCTGTGTTGCATGCTGAGATTCTATGATGTTGCTTATATCATGCCTGGGACAAATGTTATATATATTTATATATACTAGTAGATGTTGTATATGTTTTTCATCCGTGCTAGTCCAGCCCCCGCTCTGCTGTTAGTTAAGTAACCTAATGGTGCATGACTGGGCCCCGTGGCGAATGCGGATGTCATATATGTACATTTTATTTTCGTTCCTTTTTCTGGTGTGATATGGATTAATTGATGGGACTGCATTAATTCTGATTAATGCAAGGAAAACAAACCTATATAATGTTGTTGGAACCAAGTTTTTAAAAAATGACATTACAGACGTTCTCTTTTGCTTTGCACAGTGGTATTCGATTGGAAATATCCTGCACCTCATTCGACGAGGCAAGAGTCGAGATCATTTCATCGGGAGTGACCTCTTGAGCAAAAGTTTGCATCATCGTAATAACTTCACTATAGTCGATTCTTTTGCTTTACATCATGGTATTCAGTTAGGAATATCATGCACGTCATTCGACGAGGAAAGAGCCGAGATCCCTTCACAGGGAGTGACCTCTTTAGCAAAAGTTTGCGCCACTATATATTTGTAAAACCACTCGGGTTCCTTCAATGATATCAAGTTCATTACGTTAAAGGTTTTTCGCCAAAAACCAGCCATAACCCTCCGTCATTTCAGATTAGTATTACTTAGTATTCATGCTACGTATGTTGACTGTGTCAAGGCGTAGTGCATGGTAGCTCTGTAATGCTTTTCTGTCGCATGGATATGTGGATTGGTTAGGACAGCCATATAACCATTTTGACCGTGTCAAGGGTATTATGCGGGTGGGTTTAATGCAATCAAGATAATGACCGGTTGAACTTGACTAGGACCCTTTGATATGTTGACCGTGTCAAGGTCACCTGGGTCCTAAGGGTAAAAACCACATCGGGTGTTTCAAATATACCGGAAACTTGCTAGGCATGCGCATACCTTCTGAAGTGTGGTGGCTTGAGTGGCTTCCATCAAGTTATCATGCAATGATAGTTGGATCCCGATTCCCACTGATGAGTAGGTGTTACCCCTCGGGTGATTTTAGATGATCCCGACTAATTCTCCTTTTAGAGTTTGAATGAGAATTCGAGGAAACAGTGGGAGCCATCCTGATTAGATAAAGTGATTAACCAATCTAATCTAGGTTAGAGTACACGCTGAGTGTTTCTTTTCTCTCTCTCTCTTTGGCTCCGACCATGGCCTGGCCCTAAACTAAAACTCATAAACCAAGTTAACCGAACCTTCTTAAAACACTTTGGATTTTGGATTGTCACATAGTCGCATATATCATTGCCGCTCCTACACCCCCTTTGCATTTCTCCAGAACATTCCATATCACTGCGAAGGTCCACATTTCTTAGATATTCCATCATATAGTTACATACGAACTCGAAGGAACTTGTTCTAGTTCGAGGATGGATTCTGGTTCTGGAGAAATTGAATAGGATTATTCTGTTGTCTTTTCCCTTTACCTTCTCTCAGGTTGCGAGAGCTCCTGGTATTAGGAGAGTACACCTATTGTGCTTATTGGATAGTCTTTTTCCAACCATTAGGATGGTGCCGAAGGGTAAGGAAGGAAGAAAACCAATGAGCCTAAGTGTGGTGTACAGAAGGTAATAAGTAAAGACATATAAAGGGATTAGAGTAAAGGCAAAGGAAATTGCGACTGCTATCATTCACGACAAAGCTGCATATACCCCTTCCACTCCTACTTCCTCTTTGCATTTCTCCAGAACATTCCGTATCACTGTGAAGATCCACATTTCTTGGATATTCCATCGTATAGTTACATACGAACTCGAAGAAACTTATTTCAGTTCGAGGATGGTTTCCGGTTCTGGAGAAATTGAATAGGATTATTCGGTTGTCTTTTCCCTTTACATTCTCTCAGGTTGCGAGGGCTCATAGTATTAGGAGAGTACACCTATTGCGCTTATTGGATAATCTTCTTCCAAACCATAGGCAGGTGCCGAAAGGTAGGGAAGGAAGAACACCAATTAGCCTAAGTGTGGTGTACAGAAGGTAAGAAATAAAAACATATACAGGGATTGGAGTGAGGGCAAGGAAATATACGGTTACTGTCATGAATCTAGATAGTGGAAGAGGCATTACTAGGAATACCCAGTTACCTATTCGAAACATTTTCATATTTCAGTTTCACTGTGCAGTGTTGATTGAAAACTGTTTTCCCAGTTAAATTCTAACTCCAGGGTATGTATTTACCAGATTTGATTTTCATATCTGTATGGCGTTACAGATGCTGAGTGGGAGTAAGATATTGGAAATTGGGTGATTAGATCCTCTATATATCGGAATTCTTTGTAATTGGTGATATTTGAGAAAATCACCTGGGTTTTACCTGACGACAAATATTTGGTTTTAAATATCCGTCGTTATGCACCAATTTCAAACTAATATATCTATACGTTTATTTTATAAAGCGAGATATAACCTTTTGAAATTTTGTCTATGACATTTACCTATATCAGTTGATGGTTAGGTAAGGAGTATTCAATAACGGTGTAATTCTTCTTAACTATAGCATAGTTTTCATCCTACGTCGCATAGGGTTGGAGTTATTAAAATCAGTGGACTAATACAGAGTATTGTATGTTGTCCAGTATCCGTGAGGACAAAGAGATTGGTACCCGTACTATATTCTGTTTACTTATGACTTTTCTAGTTTTAGACAAGTATTTCATTGAAATATAAGGTCCAGATATTGAAAAGTTATAGGTATAAGAATAAAAGTAGAGAACCATATGTTGCAAGTATCAGGATTTTTCAAGATGATCGAAAATGTAGATACTTGTGTTAGGTATTCCGTTGTAAGTAATAGTTTTAAGAAATTGGTTCTCTTTCACGTTACTCATACGTGGGTGGATTCCTTGATGAGTAATGCTGCTTGGCCTCCTTCCATTTAGTTGATATGCACTAGAAACAGCTGCATGATTTTGAATTTGGTTCCAATTAAATTAGTACCTTTGTTTCTATATGGATATAGAATGGATTCATATCTTAACGATATTAAGGTATATGGAGTTGTTCGGCTTATGCTTAAACCAGAAGCTGGATAAACTCAAGGCACGTTTCAGTAATGGCAATTTGTGGCTTATCCCTGGTATTGACGAGGGTTAACATTCTACCATTTTGGAAGATTAATAGTTATATTGTTCTTAACTTGCCACTAGTTTTAGTAAAATGGATTCTTTTAAGAAAACATTAGTGGAGTATGGTAGAACTGGAAGTGATTGCAGAACCACAAACGATTACTGAAAATTTAGTAGAACTTAAAGATTCAATTAGATTCGACAATTCATTAGCCACTCTGCAAATTTGGTAGGTAACCTCAGCCATCCGAGTGGCACTTTGGTCTCCTCAAAGACGGTGACAGGGAGGTTTTTGATTACCCTAGCTTGCCACTACTGCTATCTTGACTATGAGTTCTGGCAGGTGGATGGGTATAACGTCATTCTAAACTAGCTTTAGAAGTACACTGTATATGACTCTGCCAGAGGGTTGTTGTAGTCAGTGGGAGCAGGGGAAGTAAAGTGGGTAAGTAGCTTATGTCTATTTATAGACTAAAATAGGTATAGCGGAGATAGATCATTTATTTTTAATGAGACAGTTATAGAGTTTGATTTCATCATAATAATAGATGGATCTGGTAAGAAGGTAGTAGGGAGTGATGTCCTGGTTTATGGATGGCATGCTCTTTATAGGAAGTGATATTCCTATACTACGATAGGTTATACTGTGGTTGTCACAAGGAGTTTCTCCACATAGGATCTGAATAAAATATCAAAGATTCTGGTAACTAGATCTATGGTTTTAGATCTAGATTTGGGAAGTGTCCCAATTTGGGTACTTGACACTATTCTAATGTGTTCTAGAATGGACGACTCCTGGCGTGGTGGTGTACCCGCAAGTGATGGAGTCACCCTCTCTAAAGAGATGTCTTCTAAACTGATGAGGAGAGGGATTTGCATGATTGGTATATCTCTTGTTTAGGCAATTAAGTCAATCATAAGATATTAAGTACAACACCAGATATTGCTTTTTCACTAGCTCCAATATACATATATTAATCCAATCCTGGAGAAACGTTGGGAAGCAGTTATGAACATAAGTGGATGTTTTTGATATATGGTAACAGCAGGCTCCTTCGGGAGGCGGTTATCATTTTAGGCTTCCAAGGTGACCTGGATGACAGAGTGACTGTCAAAGTTATAGTTTTCCCTCTTTTGAGGGGTAGTATTGTAACCAAACTGTTTTAATGTATAGAAATTTTTTAAAGTTAATGTACAAATGAAGTATTTGTAACCCTGTGTATGCTATAAGTAGTTGATTTGTTTTTAAACAGTAAGAATCAACTTGTAGCTCACTGGTAAATCCTTGCACTGCTATGACGTAACCCTTATGTTTGAATACCATCAGCTACATATTATTTTTGCTGATTTTTCTTTTAAACTTTTAAAATCTCAAAAGTTTACACACGCACTGCACGTAAAATGAAAAGTCGCATAAAAATCAAACATGTGGGAAATGCTAGTTGAACAGTCGAGGACATGTGTCATGAATCCAAGCCTAGACCAACCCCAATGGACCGACGAGATTGGGTTTAGGGGCGGCACCGCCGGCCCCCCATAGCTAATGCTCTAAAATTTTAACCCTAAACCCCTTGGACTTCCCCTACCACTTCTCTGCTGTTTGATTTCTCTGTAAATATACAGAGAGATTAAATTCACCTCTTTAATCCATTTTAATGCATTTTTTAATTCCCTCTTCACTTACAAAACCCTAATTCTATCCTATAAATACCACCCTACATCATAGCCCTCCTCATTCAGAAATCTTTTGCCAAAACTCTCTAAATTTTCCAAGTCCAAGAAGTTATACAAGTGGAGTTAGCTCAAGGTCAAGTTCCGGCGACGACACGGGACAAATCCGGTGACCCCGCGACCCCACGACGCTTGCAAACCTATCCTCTACCTTCCCTCTCTCTTCTCAATCCGTAAGTCCCTACTTTTTCTTCTCTCTTCTCTATTAAACAAGTCTCTTTTCAAATGACGTCGGCAAGTGGAGTTAACCGACTTTTAAAAGCTAAATTCTTTAAAATGATAATTTTTCTTAGGAAACTCATAATAAAATTAATAAACCTTGATTATTAACCATTAACTAAAATTTAGAAACCAATTTCACTATAAAACTCCATGTAAAACCATGTTTATTGTACTTTTACAGTTTAATACCACATACTTACTTTCGACATATTTTAACATACTTACTTGTATTACCTTTAGAAAATTTATGAGGTAATGACCTACCTCATCACAACACTCATCATGACATAGCACGATGGCTTTTGGAATAATATTTTGGGGGACAATACAATTTTTACATTAAAATATCCTAAGCTGATAAAACCGTATTTCTTTAAGATTGTTTTAATTAAATTTCATACAATTATGTCCTTACAACCCATTTTTTGGAATCCGATTTGGTTGGTGCGGGTTATCGCACATCCATCGGACTAGTAGGGCGAGATGCAGACCTCCTCATGGAGCATATGATCTCGATGGAATTTATATTACAATTTTTAAGAAAACATGATTTCTATTTAATAAATAAATTCTATTTTTAATATATATATATATATATATTATCAAAATATCTATTTTAAATATATTTAATAATTCCATGTTTTCTAATCAACAGAAAAGAATCACAAAAATTCATGAAAATACCATCAAGAATCAATACAAGTCAAATTACATGAAAATACCATATACAATTCAATTTAGGTTTATATCCACTAGAACATTTCATCTTTTAAAATTTACATCCATGAAATTCCTAAATACGATAATTAAATATTTTAGGTGTATTTTGAAAATATATCAAAACTATTTTTCATAAAACCCCCTCAAGTTATATTAAATTACAATAAGGACCCTAGTAAATATAGGTTTAAGCGGGACCAGTTCTCTTGAGCCTCAGGGAGTCGGAGAATTTGGGTGCTTGCCTATTTAATGTAGACAACTAAAACATGGTTATCAATATGGTAATTGGCTTGGAAAAAGTCACAAATCCTGTCGTCCATGTGCAGCAGTTACCGATAACTCCAAAACTAATTCAGGACTTCAATTCATTTTAAAGTACCCGACTCAGTCAGAGTCTCAGTCTAATCTGAAATCAATCCATCCTTGAATACAATTCAAGTATAACTCTAATTCAACATGAATCCATTTATACCAGAATACAATCTATATCAACATGAATTGATTTGACCGAACCATGGATATACTTTTGACTTTGTTTACATGACTATCTGTTTATATCCTTTCCGTTTACATGAGCTACTGATATCATGGTTTCGAAAAGTTTTACATCTATTAAACAAAACAATACACATCAATACAAAATACATTACGGGGGTTTAAAGGGGTAGACTGGTACAGAATGTATTAAAAGTGGCACGAGACGGTCACTTTAATACACCTAACCTGAACATCCGTTGCCGTTGTCCCATGGATTTTGACGGGGCTTTATGATCCGTATACCATAGTCCACGGGGTAAGCTGGACTCTTTTCATATACACTAGCATATTCTATACCAAGCTACAAACAACTACGTTAACATAACTATCAACTTTATACCAGTTATAATCACTTACCTGTCTATTCTCATTCTTCTATATCTCTTTGGAACTTACAAAGCGATTGTTCGCTGACGACATTCCTTTTCTCTTCTTTCTTTGGAATGTTGTTAGGGGAATCTGATTCTCTGGAGATCGAGCCCAGCACAGACGACTTGGAGTAGTTCTCAGAAGACCCAGAGCTCTAGTCTCTTGAATATACTTTACCTTCAGTTCATGCTATTCTTTAGACGTTGCTTTCCAGTCTTGTATTTACATTTTCAGTTGTATTGTAAAGGATGTTTAATAAATAAAAGTTGCTGTTCATTTACATCTCATGTCTTACTTTTTACTTTACTATATTGCTTATTTACGCTTAGTGTGTTTACTTCTGAGTAAATACGTTGCGGGCCTCGCCACGTCTCCTTACCCGTACACTAGAAAACGGGGCATGACAGGTTTTGTTGGCGGCCCATGCAGGTCAGTTCTGCATGAAGTCATACCATGCAGGGTCAGTTCTGCATGGAAACTTAAGCAATATAACACAAGAATTATAAGACTCGGCAACTAAACATTCTTTATATTTCATATTCTTTGAATCTATTCTAACCCTATTTTTATTTCAAGGTTATGGATTCTCCCAACAATACGCGTACAAACTTCAACAACACGCTACCACCTCTTCCACTTACGCCTACAGTTGTAGCTTCGATCAATGAGCATACGGTACTGCTCGAGGAAATTAAGAGCCTCCTGGAGGGATAGAAGTAGCAGACTGCTATCCTAATGAACCACCCAGAAGCGGAAACACCTGGAGTGAAGCAGTTCTGGGCACTGCATCTGAAGCAATTTTTTGTGAAAGAGAGCCCCTTAGAAGCTGAAGAATGGGCTCAGTCGATCAAAGACGATCTGGCGGCAGCACAAGTGCCAGACATTGCTTGGGTAAGGGTTGCGAAGTTGCAACTTACCGATAACGCTCGAGTATGGTGGAAGGCGGAAGAAAGCCGTCTTGCCCAGCCTATCGAATAGAAGATATTTCGTGACATGTTTGACACGAAGTATTTTACAGAGACTTCCCGATTCGATATGGAACAACAATTCATCCACCTACAATAAGGCTCTATATGGAGCAAATCAGCGGATGAGTATAATGCTGAGTTCACCATGTTGAGCAGGTAAGATATGTCTTAATATTCGATTTTCTTATATCACATACTACACAGCTAACACAAGACCGTAACAGGTTCGCGGCACACCTTATTCCGACTGCTGAGATCAGGGCCAGACAATTTCTGCAAGGGTTGGACCCCGAGATCCAAGCTGCTCTAGCTACAGGGGATTTCCCAACCCATGACCAAGCTCTGAAGGCTGCCCGTCGATACGAGGCAGTAGTGAAGAAGAAGGGCAGACCTCACTCTGCCAGTGTGAAGCACCCTACCACCCAGATGGCAGAAGGAGCCTCTTCCAGGCTACCTTTTGTGCCCAGGAGACCGGGAGTACCAAATAACCGGCCCAGTCCAGATTTCTGCTTCTATTGCAAAAGAAATGGACACCTGGCAAAGGATTGTAGACATGCTAATCGCCTCTGCTTAGTCCGTGGCTCATCCGCACATGATATTGGGTCTTGTCCTCACAGACTCAATCAGAATCAAGCACCCAGACCAGCAATCACTTATCAGCAGCGGCCAACTATTCAGGAACCTGCTCCACGTCTTTCTCTCCCAGCTCCACCTACTCGTAGACCGACTACACCTTCTCCTCGTTAGTTCCATCAAGCGCAAAGGAACCTACCTCAGGGACAGAGGAACGGACAGAGGAATGCTCTTCCAGCAAGGAAGAATGTACCGACGTGATAGGATTTCACAATGACCATGGAAGAAGCTGAAGCCACTAGCCAAGTCATCACTGGTAACGCTTTTCTTTCAATCTTTCTTTCAATCTTTATACATATCCATATATCTTTTCTTCTACCTAAAACCTATCCCACATAACTTTGATACGATCTTAGTAGCCTCACTTCCTGTACTAGCACTCTTCGATACTGGAGCATCTCATTGCTTTATGTCGCAATGGTTCGTCCGAACTCATGGGATTCCAGTCAATCCACTCGTATCCAGCTGGAATGTAAGTTCAGGGAACGACGTTCTAAAGGCAAATTTGGGATACGACCTGTGTCCAGTGGTCGTCTGCAGCAGAGAATTCTATGCTGACTTCAAGGTGCTGGATATACCGAACTTCGATGGAGTTTTGGGTATAGATTGGATAGGAACTTTCTACGCTACCATCGACTGTCGTCAAAGGAGGGTAGTGTTCAAGATTCCAGAGCATCTGTTCTTTTATTTCAAAAGTGGAGACCATACCGTGGAGCCTAGCACATACAAAGAAAAGCCGAAGAAGGCAGTGATTGCAACTCTACAGGCGGGAGAAGACAAGCCTAAGATAGTTCGAGAGTTCGATGATGTATTTCCTGAAGACATATCAGGTTTGCGTCCTAATCAAGCTCTTGAATTTGGAATTGATTTAATACCTGGTGCACAACCGGTGATCAAAGTACCGTATCGGTTAAGCCCTGAAGGTTTGAAGGAGGTCCATACTCAGTTGGATGAACTTCTGCAGAAAGGATGGATTCGTCCCAGCACTTCAAGTTGGGGATCTCCAGTTTTTCTTGTAAAGAAGAAGGAAGGTTCATACAGGATGTGCATTGATTATAGAGTTTTGAACGAAGTCACGATAAAGAACAATTATCCACTACCGCGAATCAACGATCCGTTCGATCAGTTAATTAGGTCTTGCGTTTTCTCAAAGTTAGATCTGTTGTCTATAGTGCCCTCAAGTCAATTATTGAATCGCAGGCACACGATTGTGATGATTGAGGGAGGACCTATACCGGTAGAACCGTCTTAATCGAGATGATAGTATGCTATCTGGTTTGTCTTTGTCATAATGTACATGCTTCAGGTGGTATTACAGATCACTATTACATGTTGATAGACCCTATAGGATTCATGCTTGACTAGAAGAATTATGATGGCGATCATATACGTGGGCGCTGGGTGGTTTATAAGCATATCCTTGAATGTCCCTAGTCGCAGGAGTATTGAGACTGGGCATCAATACTTCAAAGTAGACTAGTGTATGCTTATCGAGACCCCGACGAGGGGCGGTGGCCGGTCTCATAAACCATTGGTGTCAGTTAGTCACCTAAGATAGTATACAGGTGCTCATTAGGTTATGGGTATACTGGACGGACTCGCCGAGAACCTGCTAGATGGTATTATACTTATTGTCAGATGGCAGTTCCCTGGTGACATGAGTACAGCTTAGTTTGTCGACCTGAGACCGTCATTTGTCTCGTGTGAGTTCCCACCGTGCTTTGATTACTACCCTACCATGGCTCAAAAGAGTCGTGCAGACAGGTTTTAGTTGGGTACAGTCCCGAGCCACATGGAGGCAGTGAGCGGATCGTCGGGGATTCGTCTCTCCTGGTATTGGGGGTTGATGTCGCGCAGTGCACGGATGGCCATCACCAGAAATCCTTGGCCAAGGTAGTCGAGAATTACTGATTCGGATCAGTAGTTTCTCAGTGGGTGATGGGCTTCATACCTACACTAAATATCGCGTTATTAGGGGTCTGACTTCATCCACCCTCTAAACTTGATATGCGATACTCTTATACTAACAGACCGGACTGTACGGAGATTGTCACTGTCAGGCTTAGTTGGGGTACGGATGAGTTTGCTCGTCGGCCTTCCTTTCACTCAATACTTGGGTAGCCGTTACGTACAGCTAGTGCCGTTAACGTGCTTGTGGTTAAACCCACTGCCAGCGTATTGACGAGTCTTTAGAGTCCCACACAGAGAGTTTTCACAGTTCATGCGATATGGTGTAGATGACGTATGTTGATACATACAGGTGTCCGATTAAATATGTGTACATGCTACACAGACTTTGATCGGACGTTTGATAATGCTGGCGGCTTAGGATTGAGCCAGATTATTAAATCAGGTTTTGATTTAATAATTTATATATGTATTTATATATATGTATTTTAGTATTATTGTTCACTATTCATTTTCTCTCTTGGCTCTTAGTATTTTTGTACGAATACGCGTATATGTATTTTGATACGTATACCAGGTTGTATTCCATATTTATACAGAATAGTTTCTAGAAGATTTAACCTCTTATTATTTGATTTTTCTTTTTGGAAAATCATTTTGAAAAATAAGGTGGAGGGGGTGAGGTGGCATGAAAATTGTATGGCATGTAGAGAGGTATGGCTTGGATTTGTTTATGGTAAATTGTGAGGAGATATTTTGAGTGCATTATTGCAAAGAGGTAGCCGCCATTTTTTTCCACACATGCCATGCTTTAGTTTTTCTTGACTTGCTTCATTTTTCTCACTTGGAGAAAAACACTTAGCCATTTCTTGAGTTGCTCATGCCACTTATTTTCCTCACCTCCTCTTCATCTTCTATGGTTGCTCTTTGAGCATTTGTGATGAGAGAAAAACAATAGTGAGATAATCCTACACTTCCACTCTCTATTGCTAGTAACTTTGGAGCGTCGGTTGCCTCGTTTGGCGAGGCTGAAGCTTGCGTCGTTTCCCTCGGATGGATCATCATAGATGGAGGAAGACCGGGAACCAAATTCGATCCATGACCACTAGGAGGTTGGGATGATGGTTGAAGACCCGAAGGACTTGGTTCATTCGGTATAACCATCTAACTCCTCTTTATCTGTTTGCTGGTATAGGGTTTTTGGTTCGATCTTGTGCGGGTTTTGTTTGCGCCAAAGTTTTGAAAATTTTTGTTCCCCATTTGGCCACGGTTTGATGGCCGTGGCACCGACAAAACCCAACATGGTATCATAGCCACCAAAACACCTTAAACTAGCTAGTTGCGACATTAGAATTCATGTTTTTTCGGGCATCGAAAGCTGTCGAAAAAACGGTCCCGAATTTTTGAGTTTTGAGATATTTGCACACCCCGCGGGATCTTGGTTTGAACCGAGAAGCTGCGGGGTGCTCCGTGGGTACCCTAAGGAGACCTCGGGGGGGACCTAATGGCTGGGCCCACTCCCTAAGACCACCACAAGTTGGTCTTGGGGGTGGGGACCTGAAACTGCTCCTGCATGGGCAGTTTCGCGTCTGCCTCACCCTATGGCCACCTCGTGGTGGCCTTGGGGGTAGGGTACCCCCTTTAGGCCCCCTGACTCGAAGTTAATTTCATGCTCTAACTCCTCGCAAAGGTTCGGACGCGTTTCATTTTGATTCGGACCGCCGAATTGGCTCAAAACTCGACTTTTTTTGGATGTTTAGTGCACTTGTTTTTATCCTTAGTACATTTGAGATGTGCGCTAATTGTGTTTTGGAATTCTAATGTCGTGACTTCGTTTGCATGCGTAGATGTGTTGGTAACGTTGTCTAATTGCTATATGCTCAATTAGACGGGGTTACATACTTGATTCGGTTACTTGCTTCTGTGGATATATATGTGGTTATGGTTTGTGCGGATTGTCATGATGGATAGCCTTGGGTGCAATGTTAGTGCATTTTAGTTTCATTTGTACATTTGATATTGCAGGGCGAGCATCTAACATGTGGATTTCCATCAATGCCGGTTTGTATATTATTTGTTCGGGGGACGACCGGGTTGAGGTCGATGTCACATTTGTACATATTATTTTCTTTTCTGTACTAGGATTACCCCGTAGTGGAGTGCACGAATAGCCGAGTTCTAGAGGGCAACGTGCCTGCATCTCATGGCATTGATATGGAGGGGTCCCACCCTAGAATTGGCGGGCTATTCGCTGCACTCGTAGGGGGTACAGGTTGACCCACGGAGGGGTGCTTAAGTTACCGGATTTCTTGAAGTGTCGGGTGGCCCATTCACTTTGATAAAAGGGGTTGCCTCGCTTCTGGTTTAGGCGGGTGACTTGCTGCGCTCGTAAGGGTCTAGGTTTTCATTGCATAGGCTATCTACACGACTGGGGAACATCGGGTTTCATTTGCGGCTCAAAGGAAACCCGGGGCTCCTAGTTTATCCGTTTGTTCTGTGATGCTTATCGCTATTCTGTGATGTTGCTTATATCATGCCTGAGACGATTGTTATATATATATATATTTATATATACTAGTAGATATATATTTATATATACTAGTAGATATTGTATATATTTTTCACCCGCGCTAGTCCAGCCCCCGCTCTGTCGTTAGTTAAGTAACCTAACAAGTGATGACGGGGCCCAGTGGCGAATGCAGATGGCATATACATACATCATATATTTTTGTTCTTTTCTGGTGTGATTAATTGATGGGACTGCATTGATTCTGATCAATGCAAGGAAAATAAACCTATTTGATGTTGTTGGAACAATGTTTTGAAAAACTGACATTATAGACGTTCTCTTTTTCTTTGCACAGTGGTATTCGATTGGGAATATCCAGCACCTCATTCGACGAGGTAAGGGCCGAGATCCCTTCATCGGGAGTGACCCCTTGAGGGAAAGTTTGCGTCATCATAATAACATGACTATAGTAATTTCCTTTTGCTTTGCATCATGGTATTCGGTTTGGAATATCATGCACCTCATTCGATGAGGAAAGAGACGAGATCCCTTCACAGGGAGTGACCTCTTTAGCAGAAGTTTACGCCACTATGTTTGTAAAACCACTTAGGTTCCTTCAACGATATCAAGTTCATTACGTTAAATATTTTTCGCCAAAAACCAACCGTAGTCCTCCGTCATTTCTTACAAGTATTGCTTAGTATTCGTGCTTCATTTGTTGACTGTGTCAAGGCGTAATGTGCGGTAGCTAAGTAGTGCTTGTTTGTGGCATATTAATGCGATTGGTTAGGACAGTCGTGCGGCCTTGTTGACTTTGTCAAGGGCTCGTACGGGTAGATTTAATGCAATCCTGAATAATGACGGGTTGAACTTGACTAGGACTCTTTGATTTGTTGACTGTGTCAAGGTCACTTGTGTCCTAGGGGTAAAAATCACATCGGGTGTTTCAAACATACAGGAAACTTGCCAGGCATGCGCATACCTTCTGGAGTGTGGTGACTTGAGTGGCTTTCAGGTTATCATGCGATGATAGTTGGATCCCGATTCCCACTGATGAGTAGGTTTACTCCTCGGGTGATTTTAGATGATCCCGACTAATTCTCCTTTTGGGTTTGGAGGAGAATTCGAGGAAACAGTTGGAGACATCCTGATTAGATAAACTGATTAACCATTCTGATTTAGGTTAGAGTGCACGCTGAGTGTTTTTTTTCTCTCTCTTTGGCAGCGACTATGACCTGACCCTAAACTAAAACTCATGAACCAAGATAACCGAACCTTCTTAAAACACTTTTGATTTTGGATTGTCATTTAGTAGCATAAATCATTTCCGCTCATTCTTTCCCTTTGCATTTCTCCAGAACACTCTGTATCACTACGAAGATCCACATTTCTTGGATATTCTATCGTATAGTTACATACGAACTCGAAGGAACTTGTTCCAGTTCAAGGATGGATTCTGGTTCTGGAGAAAATGAATAGGAATATTCGGTTATATTTTCTCTTTATCTTCTCTCAGGTTGTGAGGGCTCCTAGTGTTAGGAGAGTACACCTATTATGCTTATTGGATAGTCTTCTTCTAAACCATAGGCAGGTGCCGAAAGTTGGGGAAGAAAGAAAAACAATTAGCCTGAGTGTGGTGTACAGAAGACAATAAGTGAAGACATATAAAGGGATTAGAATAAGGGCAAAGGAAATTGCGACTGCTATCATTCACGTCAAAACCGTGTGTACCCCTGCCACTCCTAAATCCACTTTTGCATTTCTCCGGAACACTCCGTATCACTACGAAGATCCACTTTTATTGGATATGCCATCGTATAGTTACATACGAACTCAAAGGAACTTGTTCCAGATTCGAGGATGGTTTCCGGTTCAGGAGAAATAGAATATGTTTATTCAGCTGTCTTTTCTTTTTACCTTCTCTCAGGTTGCGAGGGCTCCTGGTTAGGAGTGTACACCTATTGCGCTTATTGGATAGTCTTCTTCCAAATCTTAGGCTGGTGCCGAAGGGTAGGTAAGGAAGAAAACTAATTAGCCTAAAGGTGGTGTACAGAATGTAATAAGTAAAGACATATAAAGAGATTGGAGTGAGAGGCAAGGAAGTATAGTGTTACTGTCATGAATCTGGATAGCGGAAGAGGCATTACTTGGGATACCCGGCTAGCCCTTCGAAACATTTTCATGTTTCAGTTTTACTGTGCGGTGTTAATTGAAAACTGTTTTCGCAATTAGATTCTGACTCCAGGGTATGCATTTACCAGATTTGATTCTCACATCTGTATGGCATTATGGATGCTGAGTGGGAGTAAGATATTGGAAATTGGGTGATTATATCCTTATTATATCGGAATTCTTTGTCATTAGTGATATTTGAGGAAATCACCTGGGTTTTGCCTGATGGCAAATATTTGGTTTTGAATATCCGTCGTTATGCACCAATTTCAAACTGATATATCTGTACGTTTATTTTATAAAGTGAGATATAACTTTTTGAAATTATGTCTATGGCATTTACCTATGTCAGTTGATGGTTAGGTAAGGAGCATTAAATATCGGTGTAATTCTTCTTAACCATAGTGCAGTTTTCAACCTACGACGCATAGGGTTTGAGTTATTAAACTCAGAGGACTTCTACAAAGTATTGTATGTTGTCCGATATCCATTAGGACAGAGGGGTTAGTACTCGTACTATATTCTGTTTATTCATGACTTCTCTTGTTTTAGACAAATATCTCGTTGAAATAAAAAGTCCAGATTTTGAGAAGTTATAGGTATAAGAATAAAGTAGAGAACTATGTGTTGCAAATATCAGGATTCTTCATGGTGATCGAAGATATAGATACTTGTGTAATGTATTCCGTTGTAAGTAATAGTTTTGAGAACTTGATTCTCTTTTAGTTTACTCATATCAGATTTTTGCATTGTTAGAAATGCGTACCGAGCGTAATTCATATCAGATTTTTGCATTTTCATACCGCCCAATTTTTATCACATTGCATATCGGTAGGTACTCTTGAGCCGTGTTTGCTAGTCAATTGCATGATACAGGTTCTCGGCTCTAAACGGTGAAATTCATGGAAAAACACGACAAAATCCGGGTTACTGCAAACCACAGATAAAACACAGGTCTCCGCTCTCTATCCGTATAATGCCGCACACCAGTTTAAAAGACAAAATGGCAAATCAATGTCATTTTCATGCACAAGGCTCAATGGCAACATAAGATCCAAGAAATCTACGCGGAGCTCAAGAAAATCATGACAAAAAGATCCACATCCAATCACCTTTGATTCTGGAAGAAATGTGGAAAGATTATCAGAAAAAACATGTACCAGACTAAAGGGAGCAGCAGACCAGGGCAGCACACAAAATACGACAAGACAACTCCACCATAGGGCCGCGGTTCCGCAGCCAATAGGGGGTATAGGCCGCGGAACCGCGGTCGTACGGCCTCCTCAGCTGATGAAATTTCAGGGGTAGTTTTGACTTTTCATGTAGAGGCATAATTTTTCCTTAGATTTCTAGTTCCCTGCCTATAAATAGTCCAGAACTTGTCAAAGCCAATGGTGCTTAATCTTGTATTTTAGGTTTTAGAATACTTGTTGTTCTTCTTCCTCTTCTCATCTCTTCTCCATTAAAAACTTGTAGTGAGCTTTTGTGAGTGAAGAATGATGGATAAAGAAGTTCTTTTTGTTATTATACTTGTCTTGCTCTTGTTATGTTAATTGCTTGTAATCTTCAATTGATAATTTAGTTGTTGTTATTTATTGTTGTTTCTTTCTTATTCTCTTTTCCTTTATCCTTAAACAACCATGATGCTTACGTTTGATCCTTGCTAAGGTGAGGTCGCAAATAGCTAGTTGTTATCTTCTAATCTCCTTCTTTCTATCTTCCTCCTTTGTTTTATTTTTCGTTCTTCTTGTAATGGGTGAGTAGTTTCCATACTTGTTAGGGTAGGATAAGGGAAGTTTGAGAGAAGGAAATCTTTCTCACTCTTTCCTTGCCCAACATCTTAAATCGAACTTCCGTTAATTAAACCACAATCCGCTCCCTACGGCACCCTATCCTACATGATAGCGGTAATTCCGTAGTGAGACCGGTTGTGGTTGAATTAACCGGAGGTTAAGGCTAAGAGCCAAGAACGGACGGACAAGCACCAAAAGGAAGAACTTATGCGTTGGAAAGCCTAGCTTATACTCGCAAGTTCCTTCCTAGTCGTGCTAATCCCCGTTGATGCCGATTACCGTAACACCGATATTAAGAGTGGCAACGAAAGATGTGAGCAACTCCTAACTCAAACTAACCTAATCCTAACCCTAACAAGCTCTCTTTACATATCATTTTAACACTTAGTTAATCACAAACAAATCTGGACTTTTGGACTTAACTCGTTAAAGCATATAGAAAAAGATTCCCATCTCCCTGCGGACGACCCGTACTCAACCGGCTAGCTACAAGCGAAACCGTTTTGATTGCGGTAATTAACTAAACTTGAACACGCAAAAACTCTACCAATCAAATGGCGTCGTTGCCGGGGAGACGGTAGTTTATTTCTTTGTGTAATTTCGTGTTAATTTGTGAATATAAATACAACCGAAAAACAAAACAAAAAAAATATACATTGTAAAAAAACCATCTTGTTATTTTTGATTAGTTTTTGTGCAAATGTGCAGGATAATACGAAGTTTGAGTTCAGTGCCAAAGACGTGGGAAGTTAGACCCATATCTCGCGGCTACACCGCTACGGATCAAGACGAAGCCAACGGTCTACTGTAAAAATCTGGAGCAGATACAGTGAGCAAATAAAGATTCAGTAAATCCAGACAAGCAGAAGACTCCCAGACCAGCATACACAAAAAAATTGGAAGCCCAATCTCTCTTTCCTGCCGCGGAACCGCGGCCTGAGCACGTGTTTGGCCGCGGAACCGCGGCCGTTTGGTGCCTTCAAGGTTCCAAAAATTTTTGGTGAGTCTCTCTTCTCTCCCCCATTCCTCTGAACTCCACTAAACTGTGTTTTCTGCAGCATTCTTTGCGCAAATTCTCTTCCCCCTTCCAATAAATTGTTCTTGTGCAGGATTCTTTGCGCCGCGCTAAAAAAATAAAAATTGATTGCAGTTGATTTGTTACTGCTTTGCATTTATTAATACGGACTTTAAGGGGCTTGAAACCAATTCAGATTGGGTGGGGATTTCATCACCCTTTCCAGGACCCCAGAAATCACAAAAGCATATGCATTGACCATTGTTAATTAAAAAAATACTAGACTCAGCCCTACGGACTTCGCGCTCAATAGGACAGAGGACTAGTTACAGGCATCGGCCGTTTATCCTATCCTGACTTTTGCGGTGTCTAGGAAAGTGTGTCGAAGGCAAGTGGTTACTTAATTAGGACCACTACTTACGTAGTGGGGAGCCTCCCACTTACCTGGCACTTACCTGGCCGCAATTGTTGGAGAAGAGGCGGTTTGAGGTCCTGTTTCTAGCCCTTTGGAACAGTTAGAAGCTGTCTAGCCGACCTAGGTGACCCTAGATCTAGGTGTGATTGTGCATATCTTGTTTGTGATTGCTTGAAGCCGTAATTCCGTACATATTTCTGTAAATCTCTTTCTAAAAAAAAATAGGAAAAAATCAAAAACTTTTATAAAAACTTGCCCTTTGTCGCCAGAATCCATTTTTCACCCACCACCATCGTATTTCTCCATTGACGTTTTCTTACCCTCACCTTCTCCGCTTTGACTATACTAAACTCGTTTAGTGTATGTCCGCTTGGACTCGGGACACTAGCGTCCGCCTAGTCCGCGTTATGTTAGTCGCTACCGACTACGCGGTCGACTCAGACGTCGAAACTCCGTCCACGCCTCTTTCACCCTTACCTTTGCCGGCCAACTCCGACGTTGACCGGAATTTTGTTCATACAACTTCACCTTCACCATCACCAACCTCTTCTTCTACGATGTCAGGATTTAATCCAAACATATCTTTGACTACCCCAGGATTGACTCCACCTCCTACGGAGGCAAATAACCTACCACCACCGTCTGTCGTAGCGCCGCAGCGAATCGCACTCCAGGATCGTTTCTATCCCACCCGTTCTGCACTACCCACCTGTCTTTCTCTTCCACCGGCTAATGGGGATAATTTTGAAATTAAGCCCCACTTCATTAACATGCTTCCGCGATTTCTTGGGCTTGAATCTGAAGATGCCTATATCTACATCAACAAATTTCAAAACGTTTGTGCCATGATGAAAACCACCCAGCTGTCGGACGATGCTATACGGCTACGGGTCATTCCGTTCACTTTATGCGATCTTGCTGAAAAATGGCTGTATAGCACCGCTTCCCACTCCATAACCAGTTGGGACGAGTTTGTGAAAGAGTTTCTCAAGAAATTTTATCCGAATCATAAAACCGCAAGGATCCGCAACGAAATCAACCAATTCTCTCAGCTTCCTTTTGAACCCTTCTGGAAGTGCTTTGACCGGTATAAAGACCTTCTTATTCAGTGTCCTCACCATGGTATCGAGAGATGGCAACTTTGCCAAATCTTATACGAGGGCCTAAACCCAGCAACCAAGCAGTTGTTGGAAACCATTTGTCAGGGCCACTTCCTATCGAAATCTGACGAGGAAGCGTGGCAATTCTTCGATGACCTTGCGGAACAAACGTTACAATGGGAGAGCACCAGACCGACTTCTTCTTCTACCTCCACTTCTACCGGTCAGTCTAGGGTAGGAATTCACCAACTTGATGTCTCTATTGCGATGAAAGCTGAAATGGCTGCAATAATGAGAAAACTTGAAGCGATAGAAAGCAAATTTTCTTCTCCTGCTCCTGCCCCTGTTCTTCCCCTTCGTACCATTTGCGCTTTTTGTTCCGATCCTTCTCACTTAACCGAAGAGTGTCCTTACAATCCACCATCTCAAGGACAGGATCAGGTTAATGCTGCATTTCAGCAAAGACCGAGGAATGATCCATACTCTTCCACCTACAATCCCGGTTGGAGGAACCACCCCAATTTCGCCTGGAATCAGAATTAGAATCAATTCCAAGGCAAAAATTTCCAGAGGCCTCCTCCTCTGCAACAACAAGCGCAACAACAAACTCAACATCAGTTTCAGCAGCCCTTCCAACCCCAATCTTTTCAAAATCAGACGAACAACTTTGCACCCAACAATTCTTTTCTACCAAACAACTTTGTTCCGTCAAACAACGATAAGGTTTTCTCGCTAGAACGAAGTCTGGAGGCGTTCGTTAAACAATCGACACAATCCACCGCCAACATCCAGTCGTTTATTCAGTCTTTGGTGCAACACTCTGCTGCACACGGGCAAAGCATCAAGACCATCGAAGCCCAGATTGCACAGCTGAATGCGGCGTTAAGCGAGCGAGAAAAGGGAAAGCTTCCATCTCAACCACTCCCAAATCCCGGTCACCTACATAATGTACATGTTGCTCTTGAACAACAGAACCATAATGTGAGTGCCGTGACTACGTTGAGATCGGGAAGGATGCTGCACAACAACATCGGCACAACAATGGAGGATAATGACACCCCGGCCGCTTCTTCTTCTTCTTCTTCTTCTCCTTCCTCGTCTTCTGAGCCTATTCTTCATTCTTCAAAAGGCTCTTCTTCTTCTTCTTCTACTCTGAACGGACCCACTTCTCACTCTACGAAAACACCAGCTCTGGGATCCGTTCCAACTCCACAATCTCCTCCACTAGAATTAGACTCAACCAATTTTAAAAATGTTTCATTTCTAAACCGGTTGAGATCCAATAAACAAAATCCACAAATAGTGAAGATTCTGGAGTTGTTTAAGTAGGTTAACATTAACATTCCTCTTTTAGATGCTGTCCAACAAGTCCCGTCCTACGCGAAAATCTTAAAGGACTTGTGCACGAAAAAGAGGAAGTCTCAGGTACCCAAGAAAGTTTTCTTGGCTAGTGCTGTGAGTAATGCTCTTACCCAATCTTTACCACAAAAACGGAAGGACCCTGGCTGTCCTACGATTTCTATTACCATTAGGGATAAGAACATCAACCGCGCACTATTAGATCTTGGTGCCAGTGTTAACCTGCTTCCGTACTCAGTATATGAGCAACTAGGTGTAGGAGAGCTGAAACCCACACACTGTACTCTCCAAATGGCCGACCGATCGATCACCCATCCTAAGGGTGAGCTAGAGGATGTGTCAAAGTTGGGGACTTCATATTCCCCGTTGACTTCATTGTATTAGACACACATCCTGTAGCTAACCCCCGGAATCAAATTCCGGCGATACACGGTCGCCCATTCCTTGCAACCTCAAATACTGTGATCAATTGTCGTAATGGTTCGATGAACCTGTCTTTTGGAAACATGACAATTGAACTCAACATTTTTAGGTTGGGGAATCAGCCCTCCGAACCTAATGCTCATATACTGGACGTTTGCTCAATCCAGGAGATCACCCCTGAAGAGTGTGAATTCGAGGAGTTTTTGTTCGATCACGATAACCTTAACGTCACTAGTGCGTTCCTCTTCGAACCTGCTGCTGTTTCTTCGCCCGACAATGACTACGAGCGTTTCACTTTCTCGAACAATCTTAGCCACTCTCCACCCGAGTTTGAATCCTTCGAATTTCCGGATGAGTTACCTGAACCATCCAACTCGGTCGCTTACACTCGTTTTGAACCTTTGCTGGAATCCTTCGAGTTCGAGACCTTTTCACCAGTCTTGCCTTCAATCATTTCACCTCCAACGCTCGAACTCAAGCCTTTGCCGTCTCACCTTAAGTACGCTTACTTGGGTGAGAACGAGACCCTCCCTATCATCATCTCGGCTTCTCTAGCTCCAGAGCAAGAGAAAGCCCTTCTTGCGGTCTTGGACAGCAATAGGCAAGCTTTTGGCTGGTCCATGGCGGACATCAAGGGGATTAGTCCCCTGATCATTGAACATCACATTCATCTGATGGATGATGCCAAACCAGCCAGAGATCCTCAAAGACGACTCAACCCAGTCATGAAGGAGGCTGTGAAGAAGGAGATCGTAAAATGTCTGGATAGTGGTATTATTTACCCTATCTCTGATAGCCAGTGGGTTAGCCCCATTCACGTTGTCCCTAAGAAATCAGGCATAACGGTCATCACTAACGAGGCGAACGAGTTAATCCCTACTCGCACCCAAACTGGGTGGCGAGTATGAATCGATTACAGAAAACTCAATGCCGCAACGCGGAAGGACCACTTTCCGCTACCTTTCATTGACCAAATGCTTGAGCGATTGGCCGGACACGAGTACTACTGCTTTCTTGATGGCTACTCCGGCTATAATCAGATTCCCATCGCCGAAAAAGACCAGGACAAGACCACATTCACTTGTCCTTTCGGCACGTTTGCATATCGTCGCATGCCCTTTGGGTTATGCAATGCGCCCGCTACCTTCCAGCGGTATATGATGAGAATCTTCTCAGACATGGTGGAAAAATTTCTGGAGATCTTCATGGATGATTTCTCCATCTTCGGAGATTCCTTCAACGAGTGTTTGCTGCATCTTGACGCTGTCCTTACCCGATGTAAGGACAAGAACCTCACTTTGAATTGGGAGAAATGCCATTTCATGGTGCGCGAAGGTATTGTCTTAGGACATATCATCTCACAAAATGGCATAGAGGTTGACAAAGCGAAGATTGAGGTCATTTCCAATCTCCCTCCTCCCAGATGCGTCAGAGACATCCGAGCCTTCCTTGGCCATGCCGGTTTCTATAGACGGTTCATCAAGGACTTTAGCAAGATTGCTAGGCCCTTGACTCTTCTACTGGCCAAGGACACGCCATTCGACTTCAACTCGAGCTGTGTGACTGCGTTCGAGTCATTAAAAAGCTCACTCACTTCTGCTCCCGTTCTTTCTTCACCTGACTGGACGCACCCATTTGAGATTATGTGCGATGCATCCGACTTTGCCATTGGTGCTGTCCTTGGACAGCACATCAACAAGATGCCGCACGTAATCTATTATGCTAGCCGAACCCTGAACGACGCCCAACTTAATTATACAACAACTGAGAAGGAATTCTTAGCTGTTGTATTTGCTTTAGAAAAGTTCAGGCCCTACGTCATCGGCTCTCCAGTCATTGTCTACACAGACCATTCTGCTCTGTGCCATCTTTTTGCGAAGAAAGATGCAAAATCTAGGCTAATACGTTGGGTCCTCTTGCTTCAAGAGTTTGACCTTGTCATTAAGGACAAAAGAGGGTGTGAAAACGTAGTCGCCGACCATCTCTCACGACTTCCTTCTTCGCCGTCGCTTCAAATTCCGATCAACGAAGTTTTCCCGGATGAACAGCTCTTGACAGTATCTCGCGAACCCTAGTTCGCAGATATTGTGAACTATTTGGCCACAGGGCTACTACCGATTGAATGGTCAAGTCAGGACAGACTTCGATTCTTATCCCAAATAAAACACTTTTACTGGGACGAACCCTATCTGTTCAAGTACTGTCCCGACCAAATTATTCGTCGGTGTGTCCCTGACGAGGAATTCAAGAGTGTGCTGTCGTTTTGCCACGATCAAGCATGTGGCGGGCATTTTGGCCCCAGAAAGACAGCTGAGAAGATCTTGCAATGTGGTTTCTACTGGCCACAACTCTTCAAAGACGCTCATGACTATTGCAAGACTTGCTCCTAATGCCAACACTTGGACCGGATATCCCGGAGGAACGAGATGCCGCTCCAACCAATCTTGGTTATGGAGATTTTCGACGTTTGGGGGATCGATTTCATGGGGCCGTTTCCCAGCTCTTTCGGGAACTTGTACATCCTTCTCGTTGTTGATTACGTCTCTAAGTGGGTCAAGGCTGTGCCCAGCCGGACTAATAACAATAAGGTTGTCGTTAGGTTTCTTAAAGAAAACATTTTCTCCTGGTTTGGGCACCCCCGAGCGATCATTAGCGACAATGAAACTCATTTCTGCAATAAGACTTTCGAGGCCTTGATGAGGAAATATTCCATTAATCATAAGCTATCTACTCCCTACCTCCCCCAAACCTGTGGGCAGGCCGAAGTTTCAAATCGGCAAAGCAAGCAGATATTGGAGAAGACGGTTTCCAAAAACCGAAAAGATTGTTCGCTGAAACTCACTGATGCCCTTTGGGCATTTCGAACCGCTTATAAGACCGATCTTGGCATGTCTCCCTATCGGCTTGTGTACGGAAAGGCTTGCCACCTACCTGTCGAAATAGAGCATCGCGCATTTTGGGCGATAAAAGAGCTGAATCTGTCTTTCGAAGATGCGGGCAGCCATCGGAAGCTGCAATTGAATGAACTGAGCGAGCTTAGGGATGGGGCTTACGATAACGCGGTTGTCGTTAAGAATCGAACAAAGGTGTTTCACGATAAACACTTTTTGCGCAAAACCTTCGGACCTGGTCAGCAGGTACTGCTTTACGACACTCGGCTACACTTCCATCCAGGAAAGCTCAGATCTCACTGGAAAGGGCCGTATTTTGTGTGGAATATGTATCCGCAGGACGCTGTGGATTTGGAGAATCTAAAGGACGGTTCATTTTTCAAAGTAAATGGACACCAACTTAAACCGTACCTTAGCGCCGAACCAACAGAGGAGCTCCTGTTCTTACAAGAGCCGGTTTACCCTGCATAATCTTTCTCTGCCTACCACCAAACTTTGGTTATCCAGCCAAGAACAGTGGACACTGTTCCAAATAAGTTTGGGGGTATGTATATACCTTTTTGTATTTATTTGTGGATATTCTTTTCCTTTTTCTTTACTCTTTAAAAACATAAAATATATATATATATATATATATATATATATATATATATATATATAAATTTCTTGTGTATATCTAACCGACAATTTTGACCCTTCAAATGATCTCTTCATGCGATGACAGTGAGGACACTGTCCAGTTTAAGTTTGGGGGTACGCTCGGTACGCATTTCTAACCTTCGCATTCATATGTATATTTTGCATCTGCATATTAAAATCCATAAAATCCATAAAAATCTGAAAATTTTCTAAAAACATAAAAACTTTTCTGTCAAGTTAGCTAGTGGGAGGACTCTGATTCAACATTTCGACAGTTTTGTTTGATAAAATAAGAATAACTAAATCTTATGTTTAGATTTTGAAAACCTGAAAGATAACTCTCCTTTGAAGTTAACTATAGCTGATATACATCTTTACATCACACTACACGTGTCGTGAGTTTTGGAAATTAGATGACAAGTCTTTTATGTCTAAAAACTTTTAAATAGATAAGTGATTTTTTAAGGATCAAATAGGTTTGTTCTGAAATAAGTAATACCAAGAATAGTTTATGAAGTGAAGTGAATATGTAGGAATGTTATTGATGCCTTAATTGGAACTAAGTCTGAAAAATAACCCATCTGGAACTTGATTGGAATGATTACACACCGAACCCACTAAACACGTCTTTTTATCAAAAATAAAAAATAAAAAAATAATTGAACTGCCGGTTATATCTCCGTTCGTATTAAATCATCATGATTTTCACGCCAAACTGTCTTTTGTTTTTGGACCTAGGTAACTTGAGTAATTAAGTCCGTTGGGGTGTTTCTACACCTAATGCCCTAAAACCAACTGGTTTGGGTGCATTGGCCCAAAGCTCGCTAAGAAACCTAGAAAGTCCAGATTAAAACAAAGTCAAGCAAGTGTTCTCTCCGAGTTAAAATTCCTAACGGTTCTTTGTGTGAGAATAATCTTGAAAAAAGACAAGTTTTTTATAAAAAAATATTTCTAGCGAAGATATGAAGGTTTTATTCTATGATAAAGACTATTGCACGTTCACAGAGGTGTGTATGAAATGAAAACAAGAAAAAGGTGGAGTGAAAAATAAGACCTAGTTTCCTGTTATGGAAGATAGAAATTCTGAAGTTGAAACTTTACTGGAAAACGAAACTAGAAAAATGCTTAACTCTTTATGAAACTTATGTGATCATTTCAAAATTCTTATCTAGGCTTTATTGTGTGACATGATGACTTTATTCGACCCTTCTGGAACTTAACAACACTATTTGCACTACACGTAAAGATATATAAAATCTTAAGTTAAATAAGAAGCGAGGTGTGAAAAATAAAGGTTCGATAGTCTAGACTTAGGATCATAGAATTGTTATTTTCTGAAACAAAACTTTAGGGGTTTGAATCATAGTTATTTTGCAAAACTAGCTTGACCGGATTTTGTGGGTAGTATCCGCTGAAAACCCTCAGGAGACAACACTCCTCCTACTAGGGACACCTAGAGGTTCAACGGCTTGTTGCACATGCTCAGTGCAATCGCGTTCCCTGCGAAAGTGAGGTTAGGAAATTTTTTGTGAATAAATTGGCTTTGCTCGGGATGAGCAAATGATAAGTTTGGGGGTATTTGTTCATATCAGATTTTTGCATTTTCATACCGCCCAATTTTTATCACATTGCATATCGGTAGGTACTCTCGAACCGTGTTTGCTAGTCAATTGCAGGATACAGGTTCTCGGCTCTAAACGGTGAAATTCATGGAAAAACACGATAAAACCCGGGTTCCTGCCAACTATAGATAAAACACGGGTCTTCGCTCTCTTTTCGTATGTTGCCGCACACCAGTTTAATAGACAAAATGGCAAATCAATGTCATTTTCATGCACAAGGCTCAATGGCAACACAAGATCCAAGAAATCTACGCGAAGCTCAAGAAAATCATGACAAAAAGATCCACATCCAATCACCTTTGATTCTGGAAGAAATGTGGAAAGATTATCAGAAAAAACATATACCAAACTAAAGGGAACAGCAGACCAGGGCTGCACACAAAATACGACAAGACAACTCCACCATAGGGCCGCGGTTCTGCGACCAATAGGGGATATAGGCCGCGGAACCGTGGCCGTACGGCCTCCTCAGCTGATGAAATTTCAGGGGTAGTTTTGACTTTTCATGCAGATGCATAATTTTGCCCTAGATTTCCAGTTCCCTGCCTATAAATAGTCCAGAACTTATCAAAGCCAAGGGTGCTTAATCTTGTATTTTAGGTTTTAGAATACTTGTTGTTCTTCTTCCTCTTCTCATCTCTTCTTCATTAAAAACTTGTAGTGAGCTTTTGTGAGTGAAGAATGATGAATAAAGAAGTTCTTTTTGTTATTATACTTGTCTTGCTCTTGTTATGTTAATTGCTTGTAATCTTCAATTGATAATTTAGTTGTTGTTATTTATTGTTGTTTCTTTCTTATTCTCTTTTCCTTTATCCTTAAACAACCATGATGCTTATGTTTGATCCTTGCCAAGGTGAGGTCGCAAATAGCTAGTTGTTATCTTCTAATCTCCTTCTTTCTATCTTCCTCCTTTGTTTTATTTTTCGTTCTTCTTGTAATGGGTGAGTAGTTTCCATACTTGTTAGGGTAGGATAAGGGAAGTTTGAGAGAAGGAAATCTCTCTCACTCTTTTCTTGCCCAACATCTTAAATCGAACTCCCGTTAATTGAACCACAATTCGCTCCCTACGGCACCCTATCCTACATGATAGCGGTAATTCCGTAGTGAGACCGCTTGTGGTTGAATTAACCGGAGGTTAAGGCTAAGAGCCAAGAACGGACGGACAAGCACCAAAAGGAAGAACTTATGCGTTGGAAAGCCTAGCTTATACTTGCAAGTTCCTTCCTAGTCGTGCTAATTCCCATTGTTGCCGATTACCGTAACACCGATATTAAGAGTGGCAACGAAAGAGATGAGCGACTCCTAACTCAAACTAACCTAATCCTAACCCTAACAAGCTCTCTTTACATATCATTTTAACACTTAGTTAATCACAAACAAATCTGGACTTTTGGACTTAACTCGTTAAAGCACATAGAAAAAGATTCCCATCTCCCTGCGGACGACCCGTACTCAACCGGCTAGCTACAAGCGAAACCGTTTTGATTGCAGTAATTAACTAAACTTGAACACGCAAAAACTCTACCAATCAAGTAGACTGGTGTATACTTATCGTGACCCCGACGAGGGGCGGTGGTCGGTCTCATAAGCCATTGGTGTCAGTTAGTCACCTAAGATAGTATACAGGTGCTCATTGGGTTATGAGTACACTGTACGGACTCACAGGGAACATGCTGGTTGGTATTATACCTATTGTCAGATAGCAGTTCCCAGGTGACATGAGTACAGGTTAGTCTATCGACCTGATATCGTCATTTGTCTCGTGTAAGTTCCCACTGTACTTTGATTACTACCCTACCACGGCTCAAAGGAGTCATGCAAACAGGTTTTAGTTGGGTACAGTCCCGAGCCACATGGAGGCAGTGAGCGGATCGTCGGGGATTTTTCTCTCCCGGTATTAGGTGTTGATGTCGCGTTGTGCACGAGTGGCCATCACCAGAAATTCTTGGCCAAGGTGGACGAAAATTACTGATTTGGATCAGTAGTTTCTCAGTGGGTGATGGGCTTCATACCGACATGAAAAGTCGTGTTATTAGGGGTCTGAATTTATCCACCCCCTAGAATCGATATACGATACTCTTAGATGAACAGACCAGACTGTACGGAGATTGCCATGGACAGGCTCAGTAGGGGTTCGGATGAGTTTGCTCGTCGGCCTTCCTTTCGCTCAATACCTGGGTAGCCGTTACGTAGCCGCTGACATACTTGTGGTTAAACCCACTGCCAGCGTATTGACGAGTATTTAGAGTCCCACACAAAGGGTTTCCCTGGTTTAGGCAAAATGATGTAGTAGCCGTATTGGATACGTGCAGGGTTCCGATTGATTGATTGTATTATATACCCGGACTTTCGATTGGACAGTTGATGATACTAGCCGGCTCAGGTTTGAGCCGGATTATTAAATCAGGTATTAATTTAATAATTTGCATATATGTATTTCGATATATATATTCTAGTATTATGTTCTTTGTGTTATTTTATCTCTTCGGGTATTCGTATTTCGGTACGAATACAGGTATGCATATACAGTTGAATGTAATTCGAATTTTTTACCGATAACATTCTAGAAAGTGGACACCTCATTTTGGGTTTGACCATTTATTTGAAAATGGTAAATGAGGTGGATATTGGAAAATGGGGAGTATGGTGAGGACCATGCTTGCATAGTATGCATAAATGAATTATTAATTCATTTGTGCATACTATTTAAGTATGAGTTGCATTTTAAATGGAAAATATTTTTTTGTAAAACCATTCTTCACTTGGTTTTTCCTCATTTGGTCACTTGGAGAAAAATATAAGATGGTTCCTTTTCCCTTGGCTCCTCGCATCTCCTCACCATTAGCTATACTCTCCTCTAGCTTTCTTGAGTTCCTTCCACCTTCATCTTCCATCTCCTCTCAATCCTCTCATGTGTTGAGAATCATGAGAGGAGGTGAGATGAGATAGATAAACATTTAGAACACTCACTACATCCTAGGTTTTCTAGATTAGCAACCTAGAATCCCTAGTTGCTTCACTTGCTTTTGATGTGGAGCTAGAGCTATGAGCTACATCCCTCAGGTGGATCATCTTCGACGGAGGAAGACCGGCGGTCAAGTTTATTCGAGCATGCCTCAAGGATCTAAGGAAGTTGATGGAAGATCGAAGGACGTGTTTCATTCGGTATAACCACCTCTAACCCTTTAGCTACACATCTTGTAGTTTAGCACTTTGTAGATTGCTAGTATAGGTTTATGGTTTCGATCTTGGGACGGGTTTTGTTTGCGCCAAATTTTTAAACGCCATTTTTGTTTTGCATAGGCCACAGTAGATGGCCAGGGCCGCCGGCGAAACCCAACACTGGCAAAGGGTATCACTCCATTTGGGTGATCGTTGATCAGTTAACGAAGGCTGCTCATTTCCTTCCGTGAAGACGATGTTTGGCTATGCCCAGTATATCCAGCTTTACATCGAAGAGATTGTGAGGCTACACGGCGTTCTGACTTGTATTGTTTCTGACCAAGACACTCAATTTACCAGTCGTCTCTGGCAGAAGTTATAGGATGCTTTGGGTACTAGTTTGAGCTTTAGTAGTGCCTTCCACCCACAGACCAATGGTCGGTATGAGCAGATGATTCATACTCTCGAGGATATGCTCAGAGCCTGTGTGCTAGATTTGGGTGGAAGTTGGGATCGTCACTTTCTTTTGATTGAGTTCTCCTACAATAATAGCTATCTGGAGACGATTCAGATAGTGCCCTTCGAGGCGTTGTATAGGAGAAAATCTTGATCACCAGTTTGTTGGACCGAGCTTAGCGAAAGCCGTCTCCTAGGGCCACAGTTAGTTCAGGAGATCTCTGAGAAGATCAAGCTGATCTGTGATAGGGTGTGAACCGCCCAGAGTAGGAAGAAGTCGTATGCCGATCGCTGCCGTCACCAACTTGAATTCACAGTAGGTGATCATGTGTTTCTCCGGATTTCTCCGATGTAGGGTACAATGAGAATTGGGAAGAAAGGGAAGTTTAGTCTCAGATTTGTTGGACCCTTCGAGATTCTAGAAAGGGTTGGTGTCGTAGCATATTGATTGGCGCTCCCGCCTAAATTTCCGGATTACACCCAGTGTTTCACGTGACCATGCTTCACACGTACCTTTATGATCCTTCTCACACGATTTAGTATCAGATGATTCAGCTAGAGCGCGATTTGTCTTTCACCGAGCAGCCGGTAGCTATTCTTGACCGGCAGGTGAAGAAACTGACATCAAGGGTACTTCTTTCTGTTAAGGTTTTGTGGCGTGGACCGAATTGTGAAGAAGTCAGTTGAGAAGCCGAGGGTGAGATGCGGATGAAATTTCCCCATCTCTTCGTAAGTACGTGTAGTTAAATTTAAATTCGGGGACCAAATTTAGTTAAAGGGGGAAGAATGTAACATTTCAAAAATTATAATGTTATTTTGGAACTTAATTAATTTTATAAAATGAGTCGTATTTGGTTTTCACAAAATACCCTATGAATATATCCGTATAGTTTGCAAAATAAACTGATATTTTAAATGGCAAGCAAAATTATATGTTATCAATTTACAATTGTTGGGATTTTTCCATGGTTGGTGTTAGCGGTTAAGTTAATTGTAGAGAAAAAGATAGAGAGGGAGCTATACCCTATATACCCCCATACCCACTCTTCTTATCACTCATTCTCACCTATATTTCTCTCTTCTTATTCATCCTAATAATTTCTCCTTTCAAAATATCCCAAACCAAAATCCTAACTCCTCACCTAAATGAAAAATCATAGTTTTCATCCACTAAAACCCATGGATTCTACAAAATACTTCATCTAGATCCATTTAGACTTCAAGAGAATCCATCACCAACTACAAGAGCCTCAAGTGAACATCCTAGAGTTTGGATCACCCTCATCTCACACCAAAATAGGTAAATATCCCATCTTTATTTAGTATTTATAAGTCTTGTCATATTATCTTTGTGTTTCAAGCTAAAAAGTCACATTTTTTATGGGTTTGTTCTTTAAAAATTTAGTTTTTAAGTGAACCACTAGTAGTGGTGAATATTTGTATGGTAAACTTGGCGACTGCATCCTAATTTGAGAAGTTGAGGGTATTTTAGTGTAAAGAAATGGATTTTTAACGTTTTAGAAATTTCAAGTTTTGCGAATTTTCGTATCAGCAGGTTCCTACTTCAGACATCTGTCCCATAGAGCTGCAGACATCTGTAGTGGGTATGTCAGTATTTTGTTTGTGATCGACAGACATCTGAAGCTCAAGTATCCAGACGTCTGCTTTTCATTTTGAAAATCTTGTTTTAGCCTTCAGACGTCTGATATCCCTTCTTTAGACATCTGCTTTCTTTCTGTGCGATTAAGATCGTTTTGTAAGACGTCTGCTTTCTTTCTGTGCGATTGAGACCTTTTGGCCAGACGTCTGCCTTGTATAAGTTCAAACGTATTTCCTTCAGAGTTTTTGAAAGTTTCTAGTTTTTAGTTTTTAAAACGGTTTTAAAAGTTCGATATGATGTTTTTGGGTCTAAACGATGACTCCGGGGAGTAGTTCTACGTAGTTAGCACGCATAGCAAACGTTAATCCTTGGTTTTCACATGTAGACATTTAGTTTGCTAATATAGTTTACGGCTTATTTATTTCTACGATTTCGTTATTGTTTTGATTGTAGATTCGGTCGTGGAGATCTCCGACGAGGCGAGAAAGGAAAAGAAAGTCTTTGGCTTCGATTAGATCGAGCCATACATGATGAGTAGATGAGCATCTATAAGTGGAAAATCGGACGGATGGCGTATAGCACCGCTGACTACCAGAATTTCACACAAACTTCGTATCAATTTATAAACGCATGATTATATGTATTCATTGATAGAATTGCCATGCCTATATGCATACACTTGATAGAACACAAGCGCAATTACTAATAATTGACATGAGGCACAATTACTATGCTACACTACACATCATTAGTATTGCCATGACACTTAGAACTGCCATGCTATTTGTAAATTAATGACATACATGCTAGTATAAATGATCGCTTTCTATGATTTCGGTATACGAATCACATTGCGATATAGATTCGTATATGATAGTTGCCAGTTGCTAAATAGATAAATGGTGAATTGATGTTTTCCATGGATTTCGAGAAGCCGCAAAACAGTTTATAAAACTTGCTTGTATTTGAAAAAGCACGATTTTCTCTTGATATGATGATTTGGGAGTGCACCATGAGTTTTCTATGGATTTTATGTTGAGATTATTCGATTTCAAGATATGGGGAGAATTACACCGATTTCGGATACATGGTAGACCCGGTGCGGTACCGAGGGACAAGAAGCACGTATATTAAGGAGAGGTGAGCCTAGCTAGGACGAATCCGACCAGTGATATTGGACACGATGGTTATCCGGAGGATACCGACCGGTGTGAAAAAGAAAGAGATATGACTGATCTAAGGGACAGTGCCTAAGGAAACATATGCGTTTTACGTGTCGATAATTGGCACGGTTTTATGATGATTTGGTTGATGTTGTGTTTCCATTTGTACGATTCGATTATGATGCGCTTGATATATATATATATATATATATATATATATATATATATATATATATATATATATATATATATATCTTGTGATGATTGCTCTACTCATTGAGTTAGCAACTCATCCTGTTGTGCCATAGTTTCTTACAGGACAGACCGCACGGATACTTAGCAGCCCATCGGCACATCTTTTGGGTTATCACATTTTTTGCTAGGTGGGTTACAATGTGAAGCAACCGCCTTTCTATGTATATTTTCTTGTATCTAGTGTCTCTCCATCACACCAAAACTTGTATATTCATGGTATTAGATCGAGTCAAGACTCTTTACTATTCTTTTTGATGTCGAACTTTATAGAGTCGACTAGATGATGCTTATTTAGTATATATTTCTTATTACTTGTGTTGATTTTCGTTTTGGGCATCGTATATTAATTTTGTGGTTGCTCCACCGTTTAGACGTGGAAGCTAGCTCCCATTAGGGATGCTTTTATACATACTATATCTTTACAAATGTTTTATTTCAAAATTTATAAAGGAGGTGCTGACCAAATTTTAAATGATGAAATTGTTTTCAAACTTAATAATATAATAAACCTGCGTATACTTTTCTACAAACAATCTTTTCAACTACACCTTATTCCATTTAGTATACCCTTTCGAAAACTTCATCTCCATTATTTCATTTAAAAGGTTTTAGATCTTGGTTTTCGGTTTTCTTGGGTTGCAGTGACGTTAGAATAACGTCACGTAATTTAAGTGTCGGCCACGTGCCATTTCCTGATCGTGACAAGACGAGAAGCCGCATGCTCGAGAACCTGCGGGAGTATGGGGAGATGGGCCCTTTCAACGGAATACCGACGTGAACGGAGATGCAGCTGGGGGTGCGAGCTCCTGAATAAATATCCCTTTGCATACCTGTAACATTTCAGAAAAATAAAATATTATTTTTGGGAATTTTTATAATTAAATAATAAATATAATGAATATTTTAATATGGCGGTATAATTAAATACTGATAAATTGGGAAAAAATTGGAAAATTATGGAAATTTCTGAAAAGAGGGTGTTTTATGTGATATATGCAAATTTTAAGTTTTTATGATTTATTATACACTATTTAGCGCTAATCGCGATTAAATATCGCTAATCGCGCATTAAGCGTGTTTTGTGCACATGACATGCACCAAATTATTTTAACACTTGTTACATTTTATTATGGTCTTTTCTTCATTTATCATGCATGGTTGTTGACTTTAGAAAAAAAAAGAAAAAGAAAAGTCAAAAGGGTACACAATAATGACATGAGGGATGGGCATGAGAGAGAGGGGGGGTGAGGGGTCAACCAAGCATGGCTCTCATTTTGTTTTCTTTCATCTTTCATCCCCTTTATCCTTTCCTCTCCTCCCTCACTCCCATGGCAGCACCTCCTCCCTCCCCATCTTCAAAACCCCAATACTTCATCAAAAACTACTTTAAAGTCCTTCCCCACTTCACAAAATTTGTGCACAAGCCCTCAAACTACACTTTGGACCAAGAAAGTTTGCTTTTTGGCGCTGTAGGAGGATTCATGAGTGTCAAATGAGCTAATCCCTTCACAATTAGTGTAGTATTTCATTTGCTTATGCATCTACTCAAGTTTAAAATTGTTTTGGCGATGTTTAGTGGACATTGGATATCCCTAGAGAGGGTTAGGGTTAATTTGAGTTGTGTTAGTGTAATAAAGACCTAGTAGTGACCTTGAACCCCCCCAATTTGTCCAAATCCCAGACCTAACCAAACCTAAAAACCAAAATACGGAAAAACAGAACTTTTCATGTCGGTTTGTGAGAACTTAGAGTGTGCAAGGAAATCTGGGATGACCTGGGATAATTACGAGATAAGCAAACAACCCCTGTAGACTTGAATTGAGCCTAGGAACCCCCTTTAGCAAGACGAACCCCAGGGGAGCACCCAGAGCCGGTGAGCTCAGATTTCATGGGATAGGGCTCGGTCACTTGGTGGGGGTAGGTGCCCAGGTTGCCTCCATAGCTCATATACACCCTATATATCACCCTAGTGTTGTTTGTGCACCTTGTTTACACCTTATACAAAATCTGGGACCACTTCCTTGAGTTGCTATTTTGATTCGAGTTATTGCGTATTTTAAATTCTGGATTTTAGTGTTTGTGTTTTATCTCGATCACTTGACGTTTGTACGTCTATATCGAGTGATATCGGGTTGTTTTGCAAGAGCAAACCATAGGTTTTGACCTATGTGAGTTTCGTGCGTCGTTTTGGTTTCAAATTGGATTTTTATGTGGCACGATACGTTATGATGTGTAGGTACCTTCGCGAAGACTTCGAGATAACAAGCAAGCGCGTGGAGACATCGGCATCGGCAAGCGAAGGTCAAAGGTGAGTAGATTTATATCTACGGGGGAAGTCGGGTGGATGGCGTATAGCACCCCCGCAAAGTTGTAAAAAATGTTGTGATGTGATATGGATATACTTTTATATGTTGTTGAAGGACTTTAACACATAGCAAGAAAATCTTTAGGAAATCATGGGTTAGTGTTAGCGAGAATTGAAGGAAGGATTTAGTTGGTTTCTTAGTCGTGAAACCTAGAGTAAGGTTGTACACATACATATATACACACGGGTTTTGGTTTTGGGTGTATACGTCATATGTATATATATAGGTTTATGTGGATGTTTTGGTGTTTATATATGCATATATATATATATATATATATATATATATATATATATATATATATATATATATATACGTATACACGGATGTTGAGGATAGTATATGATATTGGAGGCGAGTCGATATGATCGGGCATGATGCCGTGAGTTGTGATAGGTATTTGGGGTCATGATATGAGATGTGCCAGGACATTATAGTGGATCGTTGGGTGATGTGATTTTATCCACACGAGGACATATGTAGGATGATATTGGTATCAGTTTGTACTAGACTTTAGATCAGTACCCCCAGTTCATAATACGTGATGATGATACCATAGGGATGTTGTGTTATATGTGATAGTTCATGATATGTGATGATGATACTACAGGGATGTTGTGTTATATGTGATAGTTCACGATATGTCCTGATGTTATAGCGGATCGTTGGACGATGATACCATGTGGATGATAATATGTATATGATAGTTGACATATGATCGAGATATGAGATGAGATATGTTATGGTATTCATAATGGATCGCTTGGGCGATGTATATTCTATATGATAATATGTGTAGATGATATCAGACTGCCAATCGGGGCCTGGTCAGGGAAAACATCAGGGAAAACATCAGGGAACTCACACACAATCGGGGCCTGGTCCAACGAAACCTCCGCAGCTCGAGTATCACAAACAGATGCTAAGAATCCCTGACATCCCTTCCGTAAGAGCTGAACGGCGCGAAGAGACGAAATCAAGCTGGGAAGGGTGACACTGCGGTCTCCCTGAATAACAAGGACTGGCTTTCCCGGAAAGCTAAATCTGACTGCCTTCTCACGGCAGTCCACAGATGCATAACAAGTGGCTATCCAGTCCATGCCCAGAAGCACATCAAAGTCCAACATATCGAGGAGAATCAAATCAACCGATGAATCCCTCTCCCCGATACGAACGGAACACAATCGAAACACAAAACGAGCGACAAACGACTCGCCTACCGGAGTAATAACAACAAGCGACTGATTTAACGATGATGACTCACGGCCCAACATCGGTGCAAAGTTTGTAGATACATAAGAATGTGTGGAACCTGGGTCGAATAATACTCGCGCGTCGAAAGAACATACTGACAAGGTACCTGTCACAATGGCATTGGATGCATGCGCATCCTGCAGAGTCAAAGCGAATACACGGGCCTGTCCCCCACTAATAGCTGGCCGACCTCTGCCTCGGCCTTTGCCTCCTCGTCCTCTCTGAACAGGACCGCCGTGTCCATGGCCTCTGGGGGTATCTAACTGACATGGAGCATCACCGGGGGTAGGAAGTAGAGCTCTCTGAGGAGGTGGTGAAGGTGGTAAAGTCACGTGTGGAACTGTCGCCGCTCCTTGTCGTCTCACTATACAGTCTCTGATATGATGGTACGGACTCCCACACCCAAAACATCCTGGCGACGCCTGCGGGCCCTGTGAATAAGAACCAAATAGCTGACCCCGTCCAACTCCTCTGCCGCCACCATCTCTCGGAAAGAATCTGGCACGATGCCTCTGAGCTGGCATATCAGTATGAATCCTCTTCGGCCCAGAAACGTCCGAAGACTCTGAAATGTGCGCCTCCATCCGTAAGGCCGTGTCCATAACCGCTGCATAAGTGTCGAAGTGCTGGGTGCCGATGGTAAGAAATAACTGGGTGTCGAGTCCCTGCATAAACCTCTTTACCCTTTTCTCTTCAGTATCAACCAAGTACGGAGCATATCTAGACAACTGCGTAAACTGAACATCATACTCGGACACTGTCATCCCTGGAGTCTTGCGCAAAGCTTCAAAACTACGAGCTCTGGCATCACGAACGCTCTCTGGAAGGAAACGGGCTAGAAATACTGCTGTGAACTCGGCCCAAGTCATAGGAGGTAGACCTGCAGCTCGACCTCTCTCGATCGACTCACACCATGTCTGCGCAAGGCCCTCTAGACGGAAACTCGTAAGCTCTACCCATCTGTCGTCGGAACATCTGAGCGAATGGCAAATCCTGGCTAATTTGTCAAGGAATGTCTACGGATCCTCCGCTGCATCTGTACCGGTGAAGACTGGGGGTCTCAGCCTCATGAAATCCTGTAGTGATACTGGAATAGCCACGGTAGTAGTAGGAGGAGCAACTGTCTGGGCAGCAGGTACTATGGTAGTCTGTGTTGTGGTAGGTACGTCCTCCGATCTCGGTGCACGACCGGCCTCTACCAAGGATCCCACCATCTGTCATAACTCCTGCATACCTCCCATCATCTGTCGTAGCTCGTCCATACCAGACTCTAGCCTATCCATACGGCCTGGGGAAGGCAGATCAGTATGTCCTTGGGGAGTAGGTACACCATCCTGCTCGGTCCTCTTCTCGGACGAGTCTGCTCGGATCTCATCTCGGGCGGTAGCCCTCTGCGCTCTCATAGCCTTCGGCGGCATAGTGGCTGGTACAGGAAACAGGATAATAAGAACAGTGCAATTGAATCATAGAATACACGGAATTGAAGAAGGAATTTCAAGCAAGTATATCCTAAAGTCACTTAGGTGGAGTACCATATCGCAAGTATGCCGCGGACATACCCACGCTACGTTACCCTACTTAAGTCACTTACTCCATCTACCAAGGGTCATTCTACACTCAGAAAAGTAAAACCTATTGCTCTGATACCAACTTTGTCACGACCCGAAGGGTACGGAACGTGACTGGCACTTAAGTTATAAAACGTCTCAAGGAGTGTTTCCTAATTTAAAATCAGGAAAGCTTCTGGGAAAAGCTTCAGAAGAGGGTCACGTGCTTACACGTGACCAGCAGCCACGTGTTGGCACGCGACACCTAAAACGCATCATCAAGGCAAGTTCAGTTTCCTGGCTACATTGAAGAAAATGGGCTTCAGAAAGAGTCACGTGCGCCCACGTGACCAGGGTCACGTGTCGACACGTGACATTTAAATACAAGCGTCAAAGGCACACCGGATCCCTGATCAAATCAAGGAAAAAGCTTCAAAAGAGGTCACGTGCTCCCACGTGACCAGGGGTCACGTGTTGGCACGTGACGCTAAAAACATCAGAATTGTTCTCCAGTGAAATCAAGAAAAAGAGTCCAGACAAGGGTCACGTGCTCACACGTGACCAGGGGTCACGTGGTGGCACGTGACGGTTAAGCAGCAACCAGAAGACAGAGCGCAAAAAGAAAGAGGAAGGCTCGTTCCAAGGGGGTCACATGCCCACACGTGACCGGCTTTCAAAGCATGTTTTGTTAACAGAATTAAATTCTGAAGGAGAATCAAATCTTTCCAAAGGAAAGTGATTATCTGGAGCAGATCGAATTAAAGATTCAGAGATGATTAAATATCATCTATCTATGGAAAATCTCGGGTTTGGAAAGATTTCCCCTTTAAATCTAACAGAAATAACAAAGGAGAATCCCTGGATTTAAAATCCAATGGTGAATAAAATTCACCCAATAATCCAAAGGTCAAAAACGAATGATGGATGCAAATCAAATCTCTTAATGAAGATTCATCAAAAACTAATTGACTCGGCTGCTTCTCCTATAAATAGGAGCCAAGAGATACAAAAAGACATATACGCAGTGGGAGAAAAAAGGAGAGAGCCTGGGTACTTTGAGGAAGTTGGAGCTTCTGCAAAGGAAAACCCTAGGTAAGAAAGGGAAGGCTTTTCGAAAGAGGGAGAATTTAATTCTCAACAGAGTTTAACTCTGATACATAAAACAGAAGAACATATTTCTTCTCTCTTTGATAGAGGATCTGCAAAGTGCACATCTCCTCTTTAGGTTGAGAATTTAATTCTCAATGGGTTGAGATCCTGCCATGCAGACCCAAAACTCAGAGGGGGAATGGAAAAACGAGAATTTAATTCTCACAGAACTATAGGAATTTAATTCCTTTAAGATAAAAGTAGGGCTTGACCCTGTGGTATGGGAATTTAATTCCTTCAGAACAAAAAGAAACAGGGTTTAACCCTAATTAAAAACCTAGTTCTGTTGAAACGGCGGGGATCTAATTCCCTTGTTCATAATTTAACAGAGAATGGGAATTTAACTCCTTAAAAGCATTTATCAGGGTTTAACCCTGTTTAGTTCTTCACATGTATGAGGAATTTAATTCCTACAGAAAATTCAGAGTTCAACTCTATTCCAGAATATAAGTCTTCAAAAGGAGGTAGGAATTTAATCCCTCGGAAATTTAAAGCTCGAGGAATTTGATTCCTAAGAAAAAGATTAACAGATCCTCTAAAAACAAAATATATTGAGGCAGGGTCACGTGTCACCACGTGACCCCCCCCCCCAAAAGATCTACAGCAAGCCTCTTTGGGCCAGTCCCCCACGTGACCCACGTGACCCTTGACAGAAGCTCTAACACATAAGCATATGAATGCCCGTCACGTGATGGCACGTGATGCTCTGAAAGATGCGATAATCTCAGCAGAATGAATGGAGGGAGGGCACTCTCACGTGTTGCCACGTGACCTCTCTTGCCTTAGTGTTTAACACTAAATTGGAACTCTCGAATCCAGTAATGAAACACTGTTGGGCCTTAGTGTTCAACACCAATCAAAGAGCTTTATTTGCAGTGTTCAACACTGATCTGTTTTAGTGTTTAACACTAGTTTGAAAGCCTTGTTGCTGGTGTTTAACACCAATTATCTTTTAGTGTTAAACACTAACTTGTCAACCTCACTCCCAGTGTTCAATACTGATTGCTCTGAAGTATTTAACACTAGGCTTTGGCCCAATTGGCCGAATGGATAGAGGCAAAGCCTCTCCTTCAAGGGATCGACAGGAAGCCAATATTCCAGACATGATTGGACTTAGCCCAAGATGGCCATAAGTTCTCAATTCGTAATTAACTGGGCTAATGGGCTCATAACATAATTAATCGGTCTTGATCCCAAATTGGGCCATACATCTCTTCACTTCTTTGATACTTGGCATTGTAATCCCTCAATGTCTTCAAAGAGGTGACGGGTCCCAACGACCACACATCGACATGGACTGTGGGGTCCTTAAACCCATGTCTAATGCAAAATTCCTGGTTACGTGGGACGCGGACAACGTCACTCTTTGACCCCGTGGAAAACGCCCAGAGCGGAGCCTAATCCTCGCCGATCACGGAAGTGAACCCGTGTGAAGCATCTAGTGCAAAATTCCTGGTTACGTGGAACGTGGATAACGTCACTCTTTGACCCCGCGAAAAATGCCCAGAGCGGAGCCTGGTCCTCGCCAAGCACGGCAGCGAACCCGTGTGAAGCATCCAGAGCACATACCGGACTGTGGAGTCCTTAAACCCATGGACTATGACGTCCTTAACCTTGACCGAGATGTCTTAAAACTAACAATGGACCGCAATGTCCTTAAACTACCAATGGACCGCAATGTCCTTAAACTACCCGTGGACCGCAATGTCCTTAAACTACCCATAGACCGCAATGTCCTTAAACTAGAACAATAGAGCCCCGTATGCTCTTTTGTCGGATCTAAACGGTCCCGTTTAAGTTGATCTTAGCCTCAAAGAAGGCTAACGTATCCTTAAACCTTCAAACAGACTGGACTATGAATCCCCCCAATTAACTCTGGCTCAAGGGCACATCTCCGAACTCCTCTGACATCCGTCGTTGTAATCCTTCAACGTCGTCAGAGAGGTGACGGGTCCCGACGGCCACACATATGATGGACCATTATGTCCCTAAACTGGAACCATAGAGCCCAAATGCTCTTTTGTCGGATCTAAACGACCCCGTTAAGTTGATCTTAGTCTCAACACGAGACTAACGTGTCCTTAACAAACGTTTGAGTTGATCTCAGCCTCAAGTACGGCTGACGTATCCTCAAACCAAACCCCCAAACCCAAATCTAAGATAAACACGGATTTGGACTAGTCCACGCCCTACGGGCGACAACATAACTCAGTCTCCGTAAACAATCCAGGGGCAATAAAACACGAAATAAACACACACGACATGAAGTGACCAGCTGGAGAAGGAGAAAGTTGTTACAGCAATGCGGTAGCGTAATTAACTGCAGGGGCTTGTGCCTGCAGGGAAGAGCGTCCCCACAATCAAAAACCCCTCAAACGAGGCGGAATCTGATGAAGTCTGCTACATCGGACGCATCCGTTTAAACCTTCGATACATGGTGCCATAAATCAACTTGGCATCTTCAGAGAGGTGAACGGATAGCACCAATTAGCATCTGCCCCGAATCTCAGTGCCAAGACATCGCAGTCTTGCGCGCCGTCCTTCGGAGGGGAACAGATTCTGGCACGCCCGGTAGGACCTTTTCCTCTTTCCACTACACACTTCGTGTGTCGTGATTCGCGAACCAATCGCGGTTCGCTAATGGTTGCCCTTGGGTTTCAAGATACTAAGAATTGGCGTCTTGCTTATTGCAGAAAGCAAAGGATCGATGGCTTCTACTTCTGCGAAATCCTCCAACTGCTCAGACTGCAATTGCGACCAACGCTTTACCTCGCCAGGAGGTATAGCCTATGGACCCCAAGCTGCTTCGTTGTTCACAATGCCGGTGGACCAGGTGACTCAAGCCACTACCGGATTGTTCTTTGGGACTATACTCCCACCATCAAGCTTCGCGGCGCCGGTACTGACAAAGGAAGCTCTCAAGAAGTCGGTCTTTGATCGTCTTACTCCTGCCGCGGCTCCTCTCAACGAGTCGCCCAACGTCAACGCCTCGGTCTTCTCTAGATTGGGCCAGAAATCCTGCGAACTCATCATAGGGCCTACAATCTCAGAGGAGGCTGCTTCTAAGAAAGCGGCCGCTCCTGCCCCCGAAATCGCCAAGGCGGCTTCTCCGGCCAAGAAGTCGGTCTTTACAAGATTGACGGCTTCAGCTCCCGCTCCTGCTGCCCAAAGGACATCGGTCTTTGATAGGCTAACACCAACAGCGACCCCCCACCCATACAGGGGGCAAGACGAAACCATTCTTACCGCTGACCCAACGCCGTCCGCTCGACACGCTCGACGTCGCCATTGGCGCCGAGTAAGGAAGGCTGAGGGCAACTCCCCCTCCGGGTTGACTCCATCAGCCCCGATGGCAGAAGTTAATGATGTTGTTCCAACTGGGAACAGCTTCGAAATGCTAAATAAGGTGCGAAGGAATTCCCCTACTGCAGTGCTAAAGAGGTCTCCTCCCCCATTAAAAAAGGTTGTGGAAATAGAATCAGAACAGCCCCGATCCCCTCAACGGCTGTCTTCCAAAATCTACAAGGTTTGGCGACAGGCCCGAGACTCGATCATCGATCCAAACTCCTCCCGCCAGCACAAGAAGCTGAAAATCCAACCGGAAGCTGGTCACCAGGCTAAACCCCAAAAGGCTGTCTGGACGCCCACCTCAACGGCCCCCTCAACCTCCATGGCTCATAAAAGGAGGAGGCCAGAGAAGACCCCCCAGCGTGCAACGACGGCTAAAAGCACTGAGCCCAGACGCCCTAAGTCTGGAGGCATGGCGGTGCACACTGTTTACATGGCGTCTGGGAAGGAGGAAAGCCGCACTTCTACAGGCCACCGACCGCTAACCCGATCCATGACGAAAGCCCAGGAGCAGCAACAAAAGCTTCAGGAAATGATGAATGCTATGGCCGCACTTACCGGGCCAAAAGAAAGCCCAGAAACGTCCTCAGACGCGCGCCAAGAAGAAGAAACCGACGCTGAATTCCTTCGCCGGATACTGGAGAAAAAGGACAAAGAGGCTGCTGAACAAGCAGCCAACATACAACGTATGGGCCTTCTCTTCCAAGATATGATAGGAATGATGATCCAGCAGGACTTACCCGCCGAAGATCCCCCAATCGTTCTTGAAGACGACCGAGGAGAAACGTCAAATCCACCACCAACCCTCTCAACGGCCAAGGAGGAGGCAATCTCTAAGGCTGACTTGGCTGACTACATAGCCCGGCAAATCCGGGTCCATCATGCGACTGAGGCAGCTGGTCAAGTCGTGAAAACGGGGCGGCCGTATCCAAGCTGGTATGACCAAATCAAATACCCGCAAGGCTATACGATACCAAAATTCCACGTGTACAAGAGGACCGGCAACCCCCATCAACATGTCGCCCAGTTCCGGGCCCTCTGCGGTAACACCGGCGGTGATGATAAACTGTTGCTTCGCCAATTCGTGGGCAGCTTATCAGAAACAGCGTTCGAATGGTATTCGGAACTCCCGAATGATTCTATCAAAACATTCGCTGAAATGGAGTTGTTATTCACTCAGCGATTCGCAAGTGCCAGCGAACGCACTCCAATAACTACATTGATTAACGCCAGGGTAAAACCAGGCGAAACCTGGGTCCAGTATGCTATACGCTGGCGGAATTTGTGGTCGAGATGCGAACAACGCATTGAGGAGGCACCCGCAGTGGGCATGTTCGTGGGAACCCTAGACCCCCACGCAACTATCTCCCAGTTTATGATGTTCTTTAAGCCCACCACATTCCAAGCTTTAATCGACAAGTTGGCTCAGATGGACCAGATGGGTCATAGACCACCTCCCCCGAAGTCAGAGCCTCGGAATGACAAGGGTAAAGGAAGGGCAACCTTTGTCGCGAATGCCCAACAGCAACCTAACGCCCCGAAACCGGCAGATCAATTGGAAGAAAGACGCCGGTACTATAATGAGAAGATGAAGCGTCCCTACTCGTTCCCACGAGACAAGACGAAATGGTTATTCGAGCTGGCAATACGCAACAGACTTATAAACCTACCAAATCCAAGGCGACCGCCGCAACCCACCGAGGTGAATAACCCTAGCTATTGCCCTTACCATCAAACGGTAAGTCATCCGATTGAAGATTGCTTCATCTTCAAAGGATGGATTGAAGATCAATACCTCCAGGGGAAGTTTGTACTGTCCGAGAAGTGGAAGGTGAGCCCACCACAACCGCATACTCCCAAGAAAGCAGATACATTGGGGGCAACCTGCTCCTTTATTGAAGAAGCTCCGTGGGAGGTCGTGCTATCAACGAAAACCAAAAGGATGCTGAGAGACCTTCATGCGTGCCCTGCGATCGAATGGAAGGACCCTCTTGAACCTCAAATTATCGAAGGGATGTTGAAGCCCCGCACAACTACGAAGACTCGTGATAAGGGCCCAAATACTCACGCCCAACCGTCAAAATCTTCAAAGAAAAAGAAGAAGAAAGCCAAGAAGCCCGCGAAGCTTGGAGACGAGCACTCGAACTTGCAGAAGCAAATCGACGCGCTAGAAGAATACAATCAAAAGGCGCGAACTCCTGTCACACTGCGAGAGTTTCTCAGCCACATCTTTCAAGAGAGAGATGATGGAGAGAGCTCGTCGGATGAATCCGAAGGATATGCGGCGAGTTGTAACGTAATCTCTCACTCGTTTACCGATGATGAGAAAAATCCTGGCACTAAGAAGCTGGAGGCAGAACCTGAACCAGAGCGTGCGTGGCTGACAAATGAAATGATCAATGCCTTTCTAGACGAGATTCGTCTAAAAAGTAAAGCGGATCAGGAGCGTGAGATGGCAACGTCAAAAGGAACCAAATGCAGGCAACTGAATGAAAGAGTTGAACTACCCCCGCCAGATCAAAAGGCATCCGAAGTAGACAAGAAGATATTCAAGACGAGGAAAAGGTTTGCTAAAGCCATGTCAATGGGAATGAAGCTACCACCCTCGGAAGGAAATACACATAATGGGGTGGATAGGCACCCTGATTATTGCGCATATCATCGAAAAATCTCGCACCCTACAGAGGAGTGCGACGCCTTTAAGATATGGTGGCAAGGATATGTTGCTCACCGGCAACATTTTAAGCGCATGAAACGCAAGAGCCATCGGGAATGAAGAAGCACTGTCGACGGGCGCAACAGAACTACTGGCAGCTGTGACATGGTTAACGTCGGGGGGTCACAAGTTCTCACCTTTGGGAGCGACTCTGATGAAGAAATGGCTCTGGGCCCTCTCTTTAAAGAATCCGTGTTAGGGAAAGAGGAGGAATCGGAGGCCTGCGAGAACATTCAGCTGCGCAATCACACACTCCCAGAAAAGAATCTCGGGCCCGTGAACAGAAAAGATAGGGGAAAGGAAAAGGTCACTGAAGATATCACTTTAGATGACCAAGTCGTGAGAGAGTTGGCTGCCAAAGACCCTCCTAGGAAAGGTAAGGTGGACTATAACATCCTCGCGCACTTAAGGAAGCTACCTTCTCAGCTTAGCATTCTTGATGCCCTCCTATTATCAAAAGAAGCGCGAGACTCACTAATTAAGGCGTTACAAGAACCTGAGCAATTCCAAGCCTTCCTCACCACTGAAAGGATGAAGGATGAGCTGGAGGAAGTGCACACGGCCGACATCACTTTCGGTGATGAAGACCTCCTTCTCGGGACGTGCGACCACAACCGTCCTCTATATGTCTCCGGATACTGCCATGACATCAAGATAGGCAAGATCCTGGTGGATAATGGATCCTCCGTCAATCTTCTTAATGTTCGGGTGCTGAAGGAAATCTGCATGAGTGTGCAACACCTCACTCGTGACAAAATTACTATCTCCGGTTTCGATTCACAATCGTCACGGACTCTCGGATCTGTGATACTAACATTACGCTTTGGACTTCTCATCACAGACATCAAATTCCATGTCATTGACGCCAAGACCTGCTACAACGCCTTGCTTGGTCGTCCTTGGCTACACGAATACAACATCATCCCTTCTACACAACATCAGTGTATGAAGTACTTTAAAGATGGTTTCGAGTATACCGTAACAGGTGAGTTGAACCCATTTTCCGTGAACGAAGTCCGTAAATATGAAGATGCGAAGTACTTTTTGCCAGATTTCGAGGATACAGAAAGGTGTCGCAACCCGGAGAACAAAGCCGCCGCCACCATCCCTGTTTTCGGGAGCGATACCGAAGAAGAGGAAGAGATAGTTTACGTAGGGCCATCTCAACGCAGCAACCCGGGAACGTCCGCCCCCATGTTAGTCTTCAGAAGTGACTCGGAAGATGAGGTTAATGCCGTGTTCTCCAATCGGCTATCAATACAAGCACCCCTTGGCGATGACCATAGTTTGCAAATCACCATGGTACCGCGAGAACACTACAAGGATCTCGACACGCTTCAAGCTCACAATGTGCAGGACCTGCAAACATTTTACGTCCCTCCCAGGCGAAGGGGTGAGAAGGTGATCCTATTCTACCGATCCTCAGAGTCGAAAATAGAGAAAGAGATCTGGCATGGCGCGGATGCTACACTTGACAGGCTCCAACCCATCCGTCTGCCCAGATACTATACAAATGGATTAAAGAAGCTATTGAAGCGCCAAGGAGTACCCTTAAAATAGACCGTTCAGCAGGCTCGGTTCTACAACAAGATTTGGGATGTCCCTGGGACTCAACGCAAATTGCCCAACGGGAAAATGGAAACACTCGGGCTTGGATACGCGAGAACCGGAAAACGGGAACGGGCTCATAGCAGCTACACTCTATATACCTTTGATGAAGAAGAGGACGCCCTATCAGGAGATGCCAACCCTTCATCAAAACTAGACCCCGCAATTGAAGCGCCGAGTCCGTCGTTTGAAGAACGAATGGGCAAGCCTATCAGGAAAGTGGGTCAGAAAGCTCGGGAAGACCACAACCGCGAAATGGCCATCTACGAGAAGGCCAGGACGCAACGTCTATTTCAACAGGCTGCAAAAGACAAAGATGCTCATCCTGGTCAACCCGTTGTACGAAAGGCCCGACGCAGAGACGGAAATAAATCAAGAAGCCGAAAAAGGAGCCGACAACAACGACGCAGGGTTAGAGGGTTACGTGATCGGGTACTACACGGCTCGGATTCGTCCCTCATGGAGAAGATGAGTCGAGCGTACTCCTTTCCCCGAGACAAGACGGAGAGGTTACTCAAGCTCGCTTTAAAACATCAAATGATCGCGCTTCCAGAGTCTAGACACCCTGAACAAGCTAACAAGGCTTCTCGTTTGAGCTATTGCTCTATCACCGAGCCATAGGACATCCTACCGAAGACTGCTTCACCTTCAAGAACTGGGTTGAGGGCCAGTACCAACGGGGCAGATTCGCTTTATCCAACGGCTGGAGGGTAACGCCGCCACAAAAGCATGAACCCAAGGCCGCAAGAGCAGAACCGGATCCACCTCAGTCCTGGGAGCGGATTCGCACCTGTTATACGATTGCGATATTAAAAGAAGAGCGCGAGAACGTGGATGACCTTCCCCAGTGCTTTGAGAACAGCGATGATGAGGTGATCTCAGAATTTCCGCCAGCTCCGAAAGAACTGGAAGACGGTATACATACTACTACAGATAACCTCAGGAAGATTGAGTTGGGATCGGCAGATGACCCGCGACCGACATTTGTCAGCGAGCTACTCTCTGAAGAAAAGGTGGCCGCGTTAAAGAACGTGCTTCTACGGCATAAAGACTGCTTCGCGTGGAACTACTCCGAGATGCCAGGATTAGATCCGGAGGTTGCTGTGCATAAATTAGCAGTATCCCCAGATATCAAGCCAGTCAAGCAAGTGCCAAGGAGGATGCGACTCGAGCTTGAAATGAGCATCAACGCCGAAGTCAAGAAGCTGATCGATTCTGGATTTATCCAAGAAGTCCAATATCCCGACTAGATCGCCAATATCGTCCCGGTAATGAAGAAGAATGGGACGGTACGCATATGCGTGGATTTCAGGGATCTCAATAAAGCCTGTCCAAAGGATGATTTCCCAGTACCGGTAACCGAGCTAATGATAGATAACACGTCCACTCACGAGGTTTTCTCCTTTATGGATGGTTCGTCAGGATACAATCAGATAAAGATGCATCCCGAAGACCAGAAGCACACCGCTTTCCGGACCCCTTTGGGTATATTCTGCTACAGGGTTATGCCCTTTGGTCTAAAGAACGCTGGCGCTACCTATCAAAGGGCCATGACAAAGATCTTCGACGACCTCATACATGACATCGTCGAGTGCTATATCGATGACCTCGTAGTAAAGAGCATGTCATATGAAGAGCATTTAAACCATCTGGAGACTGTATTTCAACGCCTTCGGCAATATAATTTAAAGATGAATCCCCTCAAATGCGCGTTTGGAGTCTCCTCGGGCAAATTCCTGGGATTCATCGTTCGACACCGAGGTATCGAAATAAATCCGTCAAAGATTAAAGCGATTATGGAAATGCCTCCGCCAAGAACCCTCAAACAGTTGCGGTCTCTCCAAGGGAAGCTCGCATACATCCGGCGATTTATCGCCAATCTTTCAGGCAAATGCTGTCCTTACAGCCACCTGATGAAAAAGGGAACTCCATTCGTTTGGGATCACAAATGCCAAGGTGCACTAGACGAGATCAAGCAGTACCTGCAGAACCCTCCGGTGTTGGCCGCGCCGGTCAAGGGAAAACCCCTCATTCTTTATACAACCGCCCTCGAAGGTTCCTTGGGCGCATTATGGGCGCAAGAGAACGATCGGGGAAAAGAGAGAGCACTCTACTACTTAAGTCGAGTTCTACTGGGGGCAGAAAGCAACTACTCTCCCATTGAAAAACATTGCTTGGCACTAATCTTCGCGATAACAAAGCTCAGGCACTATGCGTTGGCGCATGAAGTCCGTCTTATTTCAAAAGTGGACCCCCTTAAATACTTGATGTCAAAAGCCATATTGACGGGACGACTCGCTAAATGGGCCCTGCTCTTGATGGAGTTCTCGATAACGTATCAACCTCTCAAGGCAGTGAAAGGCCAGGCCATTGCCGATTTCCTCGCTGAGCATCCGACACCGGCCGATTCTCCTCTGAACTGTGATTTGCCGGACGAGCATGCATTTGATGCGATTGGCGGCGGTAGCACCCGATGGGAACTCTATTTCGATGGAGCGTCCTCCATAAAGAAACAGAAACAAGGTATCCCAATGATCAAATCGGGGATAGGCCTCATCTTTGGAACTCCACAAGGAGGGATAATGCGTTTCGCCTTCTCCTTAACAGAGCCGAGGACAAACGATGAAGCTGAATACGAAGCTCTGATAGCAGGCCTCGAAATCGCCATCGACCTGGGTATTGAAGACCCCCTTATATACGGGGATTCTCAACTGGTTGTTAGTCAAGTAAATGGTGATTACCAAACGTGCAAACCGGAGTTGGTGAAGTACGGCGAAAAGGTGCAACAACTATTGACCCAAATTCCCTCCTATACTTTGGAGAACATACCACGCGTGAAAAACAGCAAAGCAGACGCGTTAGCTAAACTTGCTAAAGAACCGGCGGACGAAAACCTCGATGATGTAAGAATCGTGGTACAAAGCCGTCGAGTGCTTGCCCTGGCAGAAATACCCCCGGAATCATATAAAGAAAAGGGAGCGACTGAGCAGACGACCCTACAAATAAAAGGCCATGAGAAGGCCGAGGACTGGAGGGAAGTCTTCATAGACTACTTTAAGTCCCACCGAATGCCCAAAGATACATCCTCAAGGCATCAGCTCATGAAACGAGCTCTATCTTTCACCTTCGTCAACGACACTCTATACAAGAGATCGTTTGATTCTCTATGGCTGAGATGCTTAGGACCTGACGAAGCGGAAAGAGTCATTCAGGAAGTTCACGACGGACTTTGCGGTTCTCACCAAGCAGGCCCAAAGATGAAGTTAAAAATTAAACGGATGGGTTACTACTGGCCCACGATGATCCAGGACTGCCTCGAGTATGCGAAGCAATGCCACTCGTGCCAGATTCATGGAGACTTTATCCACCAACATCCGAATCCACTACATCGTGGGGCACCCCTCCTGGGTCAACCTGTACCCCCTACGAGTGCGGCGAATAGCCCGCCAATCCTAGAGTGAAGCCCCCTCCGTCTCAATGCCATGAGATGCGGGCTTGTTGCCCTCCAGAACCCGGCTATCCGTGCACCCCTCCGCGGGGTAATCTTAGTACAGAAAGTAAAATATACATACAACGGGTACATCGACCGCAACCAGGTCGTGCCCCAAAAGAATAATACAATCAGGCAGTGACGGCAGTCCACATGTCGGACGCTCGCCCCGCAATATCAAATGTACATAATACCACAACAACTGTACTAGCATTGCATCCAGGCTATCCCCCACGACCGATCCGCAACATCACAGCAAAAACAGAACATCAACGTGAAAGTCACGTTCGCAAATCCGTCTAACCGGGCTATAGCAGTTAGACCGGATTTACCGATCGAGTGACATTCACGGTCGCAGATATAATGTAAATACTGTGAAATAATGTGTTTAAAATATCCGATCGATCAAACTTTAACAAGTGGGCCCCCAATCAATACTGTAGCATTCACAGAAAACCTGGGCCCAATTTTAATATTCCAAAACCCCTAAAATTAGCCCAGAAGCCCACTGGAAAAAAATGATGCAGTGACGTCACCAATGCGCGGCGGAACCGCGACCCAATGGGGGGTTTGGCCGTGGATCCGCGCTACATTGGTCGACTGACTGTGTCGAATTTTCCCAGGGGTCTTAGAATTTCCTGCACATCAATTTTATACAACCTGAAAAAAATTTTGACACCAAAAATTTTCAACAGAAAACTGTCGTGAACTAAAATGTGGATTTTGGAATTTTGGTCGATCGGAAATGCAAAACACATTAAACGAAGCTAGACGAAGTTAATGGCGAGGCTCTGATACCACTATAAGTGCACGGCGGCGCCCCGGCCGTCAATCCGACGGCCAAATGCGGAAGCGGTGATAAACTTTAATTTTACTTGAACTGGCAAACCGCCGCGCACTAATACCCGGATCGAACCACTAACTAGTCCTAGCTAACTACAAGAAAGGGAAGAGAGATATACCGACAGATCCGAGTCCTCCGGTCTTCTCGTCGTCGTCCCGATCTCCTGCGGAATGTCCCGTCTCCTCCTCGTCGCCGGAAGTGCACCACATCGCCTACTTCTTTTACGGGCTCCCACCTCAATGCCGAGGCAACTCGGGCACGAAGCTGGCTAGTCGACGTGCCCAAGATTTGCTGTAGAATGTGTAGTGAAGAAGTCTCATTTTGGGGTTTGGAGCTTTGCCATTTTGGTGGAAGAAAAGAGAACTTGGAGAGAGGTGGGAAAAAATGTAGCATACAAAAAATGAGAGTAACATTTTTCCACCCAATTCATGAAATGAATCCCATCCCTTTTGGAATGGCCGGCCCCCCCTTTTTCCATGTGTGATTGGAGAGAGAAAAACAAAGACAAGGGGGTGGGTGGAACAATGATGCAAAAAGGGATCATGAAAGAACATGATAACAAATACATCCACACACAACCAACCTCACCCCTCATCATCATCAACAATCATGACTTTAAAAGTCAAGTCATGATGGAGTCAAAACAAGTCAATGATGGTGCACATCATGAAAGCCATCATGATGCAACAAGATGCAAAGAACCCCCTCCACTAATGCCTATTTGCAACAAAGCAAATAAACCCTCCTCCACCAATCTTCGGCCAATGAACGGAACAATGGAAATTGGCCGAAACAGAAAGCAAACTGGCAACTCCAAAAAACTGGTCCCGTAATAAATTACAGGAAAACCCCGATACTGTGCATACACACCCGCATCTGTATTTCGACCGAAATACAAAATGCAATGAGACAAAGTCTACACTGTACTATACTAGGATCCGGCTTATACCAAAGCCGGCTAGTAAAATCCGTTCGATCCTGATCCGTGCAATACCGCACGTATCTGATCGAACCCTGCCATATATCCATACGGCCAATAGTACAAACTGTCCGATCCTGATCCGTGCAATACCGCACGTATCTGATCGGACTTTGCCATATCTCCATACGGCCTCTACAACCTTTCGCCCGAAAGCTGAGTAACTGAATGTGGGGGACTCTAAAGACTCGTCAACACCTTGGTTGTGGATTTAACCACTAGCACGTCAGAGGTATAAGCCAATACGTAACGGGCTACCAGGTATTGACTAAAAGGGACGTCTGTGAGCGAACTCAGCCTGACAACCCTACTGAGCCTGTCAGTGACAATATCCGTACAGTCCGGTCCGTTCGTCTATGAGCATCGCATGGCGGGCCTAGGGGGTTGGTAAAAGTCAGACCCCCAAAAGCGGTACAAGTCGTGTCGGAGTGTAGCCCAAAACACCCTGAGATACTACTGGAATACCTACCAGTAAATCTCCTTGCCTTGGCCAAGGACTTCGTGTAATGGCTCTCCTAGACACAGCACGACCTCACCCCCAATACCGGGAGAGACGAAGCCCTGAAGATACGCTCACTGCCTCCATGTGGCTCGGGACTGTACCCAACTAAAACCTGTTTGCACGACTCCTTTGAGCCGTGGTAGGGTAGTAATCAAAGTACAGTGGGAACTCACACGAGACAAATGACGATCCCCAGGTCGATGAACTAACCTGTACACATGTCACCAGGGAACTGCCATCTGACGTCTGGTATATGACCAACTGGCATGTTCCCGGCGAGTCCTGTCCGGTGTATTCATAACCCAATGAGCACCTGTATACATCTTAGGTGATCCAACTGACACCAGTGGCTTGTGAGACCGGCCACCGCCCCTCGTCGGGGTCTCGACTGTATACACTAGTCTACTCTGGAGTATCGATGCCCTGTCTCGAAACTCACACGACTAGGGACCATTTAAGGATATGCTTATAGACCCCCAGCTCCCACTTATATGATCGCCCTCATACTGCTGGTGGTCAAGCAAGAGTCCTAGGGGCTCTATCAACGTGTAATAGCGACTTGTCAGGTCACCTAAAGCAGTACACGATGATAAAGGTAAACCAGATAGCATACTATCATCTCGAGTAAGACTGTCCTACCGGGATAGGTCCTCCATCAATCATTGCAATCACATACCTGTGACCTAATAATTGACTCTGAGGGCACTATCTCCAACAATCTCCCACTTGCACTCAAGGCCAATTATTGCGATGTCGCATACTCACAGCCCGTGTGATACCGAACACCCAACTCCTCTACTAGTCAGTCTCACAAAGCTCGTTTGCGAAACTATTGCGTTCGAGGAACAGCCTCAGTGAGTGGATCCGCTTTGTTGTTTCTTTCTATGTCTCTCTATATCTCAAGTTCGCGAAGAAACCCATCTCCCGAAATGAGCAATACCTGTCTTAGAATGTGTCTGGATGTCTGATGGGACATAGCTCATAAATGAACTCCAAATCCAAACTTCTTAGACTGTATCGTCAACTGAACTTAATCAGTATCCTGCGCCATGCCACCCTCAGTATTGCCTTGGACCACCTGTCCAAAATACCGCCCCTCATCAGAAGGAAAACTATAACTCTGACAACCTCCTTGTCGTCCAGGTCACCTTGGAAGCCTGGAATGATAACTGTCGCCCGAATAAGGCTGTCGTTATCATATCCCTAGAACATCCACTTATGTTCTAAAACTTCTTCCGACTGTTTTTCCAGGATTGGATCAAAGTCAACTTATTGCATCTAGTGCAAGAACAACATCTGGTGTGGTACTTGACATCTCATGATTGACTCAATTGCCTGAGCAAGTGATCTGCCAATCATGCACGTCCCTCTCCCCTTTAGTCTGTAAGACACCTTTAGAGAGGGTGACTCCATTACCTGCAGGTACACTACCGTGCCAGGAGTCGTCCATTCTAAATACTCTTAGAATGCTGTCTAAGTACCCTGATTAGGAAACCACCCAAATCTAGATCTAAAACCATAGATCTAGTAACCAGTATGTTTGATATAATGTCCAAGTCCCATATGGAGAAAACACTGTGTGACGACCAAAGTATAACCGATCGTAGTATAGGAGTTTCCTTTCCTACTCTGTGTATGTCATCCAAATACCATGACATCACACCCTACTACCTTCTCAACAGATCCATCCCCTATTCTGATGAAGTCAAACCCATGACTGTCACGTCAGAAATGGATGATCTATCTCCACTACATCTGCTTTAGTCTATAAATAGACATAAGCTACCTGTCCACCAATGCTTCCGCTGCTCCCACTGACTACGAAAACCCTCTGGCAGAGTCATATAGACGTACACTTCTAAAACTAGTTTAGAACGACGCTATACTCATCCTCCCGCCGGGTCTTGCAGCCTGGAACAACAGCAATGGTAATTGTGGGTAAACAAGAACTTCCCTGTCACCGTCCTTGAGGCTACCGTAGTACCTCTCGGGTGCCTGAAGTTACCCACCAAATCTGTGGAGTGGCCAATGGAATGTCAATCCAGATTGAATCTTTAGGTTCCTTATCAAATCTTCAGTAATCGTTTGTGGTTCTGGAATCACTTCCAGTTCTACCATACTCCCACTCCTGTTTTTCTGAAAAAATCCATTTTTAATAAAACTGTGGCGAGTCTAGAACAATATTGCTATTGTTCATCCAAATGGTAGAAAGTCAACCCTCGTCATAGCCTGGGTCAACCCACAAACAGCCATTACAGAAACGTGCCTTGAGTTGTCCAGTGTCTGGTTTTAATCATAAGCCGGACAACTCCCCGTACCTTAACATCATTAAGATACGAACTGTTCTATATCCCATATAGGACCAGAGGCACTGATTTGATTGAACCAGATCCAAATCACGCGGCTGTCTCCAGCGCATGTCTACTAAATGGAAAGAGGACGATCAGCGTTACTCAACTTAGGAATGCTTCTAATTATGAATAACCTGAAAGAGAAGCAATTTCTCTTTATCATTACTATCAACTGAATACCATACACAAGTATCTACATTTTCGATCACTTTGAAGAATCCCGATACTTGCAATACCTGGTTCTCTACTTTATTCAAATACCTATAACTTCTCAAAATTCGGACCCTGTGTTTCCACGAAACACCTGTCTAAAAACCAGAGAAGTCATAAGTAAACCGAATATAGTACGAGGACCAACCCCTCTGTCCTGATGGACCCTGGACAACATACAATACTCTGTATAAGTCCCTTAAGTCTGATAACTCATTCACTGTGTGTCGTAGGTTGAAAACTGTACTTATGGTTGAGAAGAATTACACCGCTGTTTAATGCTCCTTACCTAACCATCCACTGATATAGGTAAATGTCGTAGACATAATTTCAGAAAGGTATATCTCACTCTATGAAAATAGACGTACAGATATATCAATTTGAGATTGGTGCATAAAAGCGGATATTCAAAACCAAATATTTGCCGACCGGCAAACAACCCAGGTGATTTCCTCAAATATCACCGATTACAACGAATCCCGATATAATGAGGATGATCACCGAATTCCCAATAACCTACTCCCACTCATCATCTGTAAAACCATACAGATGTGAGAATCATACTTGGTAAATACATACCCTGGAGTAAGTATCTAATCGGGAAATCAGTTTTCTTTTAACATTACACAGTGAAACTGAAACATCGAAATGTTTCGATGGGGTATCCTGGTATTCCTAGTAATGCCTCTTCCAGATTCACGTCTGTAACCTTGTAATTCTTTGCCACCTCTCCAAATCCCTTCATTTGTCTTTAGTCTTTACCATCTGCACACCCCTTTAGGCCAAATGGTTTTCTTCCTTCCCTACCGTTCGGCACCAGCCTATGGTTTGGAAGAAGACTATCCAAAAAGCATAAAGGGTGTACTGTCCTAATCCTAGGAGCACTCGCATTGCGAGAGAAGGTGAAGATAAAAGACACCTGAATGTACTTTATTCCTATTTCTCCTGAACCAGGATCCATCCCCGAACTGGAACGAGTTCCTTTCGAGTTCGTATATAACCATACGATGGATTATCCAATAAACTGTGGATCTTCGTAGTGATACGGAGTGTCCTGGAGAAATACAAAGGTGATTTAGGATTGGCGAAGGAATACTTGGTTTGGTCGTGAATATCTGTTGCAATTTACTTTGCCCTCTTACTAATCCCTTGCTTTGCCTTAACCTAATACCTTCTGCACACCATCGTTATGCTAATTGGTTTTCTTCATTTCCCACCGTTCGGCACCAGCCTAAGGTTTGGAAGAAGACTATCCAATTTGCGTAATAGGTGTACTATCTCCTAAACCAAGGAGTACTCGTAACCTGAGAGAGGGTAAAAGGAAAGGACAACTGAATAATCATATCCGTTTCCTCCAGAACCTGAAACCATCCTCGAATAAATTCTTTCGAGTTCGTATCTAACCATACGATGGTTTTGTCCAATGGAAGTGGACGTTCGTAGTAATACGGGGTGTCCTGGAGAAAAGGGTAAAAGTAGGAGTGGCAATGAGGTTCGCAACTCTGACAATCCAAAAGCCAGTGTTTAAGAAGGTTCGGTCAATTTGGTCACTGAGTCATAGTCTTAGGGTCGGGTCAATGGTCGCTGCCAAAGAGAGAGAGAAAAGAAAACCTCAGCGTGCACTCTAACCTAGATCAGAATGGTTACTAATTTATCTAATCTGGAAACCTCCCACTGTACCTCAAATTCTCCTCCAAACCTGAAAGAAGAATTTAGTCGGGGTCACCCGAGGAGTAAACTAACTCATCAGTGGGAATCGGGATCCAACTATCATCGCATGATAACGTGACGGAATCCGCTCACGCTATCACACTCCAGAAGGTATGCGCATATCTGGCAAGTTTCAGTTCTTTTGAAACTCCCGATGTGGATTTTTACCCCATGCTCTTATGACCTTGACTTTAGCCAACATATCATAAGTCACATGTCAAGTTCTACCCGTCATTCTCCAGGTTAATTTGAATCCACCCGTACATACCCTTGACTTTGGCCAAAATGGCAGCACGACTGTCCCAAACCAACGCATCTATCTATGCTGCATATGAATACCCCAATAGCTACCAATCACTGTGCCTTGACTTTGGCCAACATACACAGCTTGAATACTATTGACCATCCATATGAAACGACGGAGGGCTACGAATGGTTTCTGGCGAAAACCTTTAACGTAATGAACTTGATATCGTTGAAGGAACGGATAGCTTTTTAAAAAATATAGTGACGAAAACTGTTGCTAAAGAGGTCACTCCCGGTGAAGGGATCTCGGCTCTTTCCCCGTAGAATAGGGTGCAGGATATTCCAAATGAATACCACGATGCAAAGCAAAAGTAATCGGCTATAGTGAAGTGATTGCCCTGACGCAAACTTCTGTCCAAGGGGTCACTCCCGGTGAAGGGATCTCGGCCCTTGCCTCGTCGACTGAGGAGCAGGATATTCCAACTGAATACCACGATGCAAAACAAAAGTGAACGTCCTTGCAATAACAGCTTTTTGAAAAAGTGTTCCAACAACATCAGATTAGGTTTGTTTTTAAACTTGCATTGATCCGAATCAATGCAGTCCCATCAATTGATCACACCAAAAAGAACGAAAATATACTGATGTACGTATATGCCATCCGCATTCGCCACTGGGTCCCGTCATTACCCGTTAGGTTAGCTAACTAACGACAGAGCGGGGACTGGACTAGCGCGGATGTAAAACATATACAACATCTACTAATATATATACCAATATATTATATTCGCTCAAGGCGTGATAAGAAATGCAACATCACAGAAAATGTACAGCATCACAGAAACAATACAGATATCTGGGATCCCCGGGTTTCACAGAGCCACTACTGAAACCCGACGTTCCCCTGGTCGTGTGGATAGCCTGTGCAATGAAATCCTAGACCCCTACGGGCGCGGCAAGTTACCCGCCAAAACCTGAAGCGAGGCAGTCCCCTTCAGCACCGTGAATGGACTACCCAGCACTTCACGGAATCTGGCAACTTGGGCACCCCTCCTGGGTCAACCTGTACCCCCTACGAGTGCGGCGAATAGCCCGCCAATCCTAGATTGAAGCCCCCTCCGTCTCAATGCCGTGAGATGCAGGCTTGTTGCCCTCCAGAACCCGGCTATCCGTGCACCCCTCCGCGGGGTAATCCTAGTACAGAAAGTAAAATATACATACAACGGGTACATCGACCGCAACCAGGTCGTGCCCCAAAAGAATAATACAATCAGGCAGTGACGGCAGTCTACATGTCGGACGCTCGCCCCGCAATATCAAATGTACATAATACCACAACAACTGTACTAGCATTGCATCCAGGCTATCCCCCACGACCGATCCGCAACATCACAGCAAAAACAGAAAATCAACGTGAAAGTCACGTTCGCAAATCCGTCTAACCGGGCTATAGCAGTTAGACCGGATTTACCGATCGAGTGACATTCACGGTCGCAGATATAATGTAAATACTGTGAAATAATGTGTTTAAAATATCCGATCGATCAAACTTTAACAAGTGGGCCCCCAATCAATACTGTAGCATTCACAGAAAACCTGGGCCCAATTTTAATATTCCAAAACCCCTAAAATTAGCCCAGAAGCCCACTGGAAAAAAATGATGCAGTGACGTCACCAATGCACGGCGGAACCGCGGCCCAATGGGGGGTTTGGCCGCGGATCCGCGCTACATTGGTCGACTGACTGTGTCGAATTTTCCCAGTGGTCTTAGAATTTCCTGCACATCAATTTTATACAACCTGAAAAAAAATTTGACACCAAAAATTTTCAACAGAAAACTGTCGTGAACTAAAATGTGGATTTTGGAATTTTGGTCGATCGGAAATGCAAAACACATTAAACGAAGCTAGACGAAGTTAATGGCGAGGCGCTGATACCACTATAAGTGCACGGCGGCGCCCCGGCCGTCAATCTGACGGCCAAATGCGAAAGCGGTGATAAACTTTAATTTTACTTGAACTGGCAAACCGCCGCGCACTAATACCCGGATCGAACCACTAACTAGTCCTAGCTAACTACAAGAAAGGGAAGAGAGATATACCGACAGATCCGAGTCCTCCGGTCTTCTCGTCGTCGTCCCGATCTCCTGCGGAATGTCCCGCCTCCTCCTCGTCGCCGGAAGTGCACCACATCGCCTACTTCTTTTACGGGCTCCCACCTCAATGCCGAGGCAACTCGGGCACGAAGCTGGCTAGTCGACGTACCCAAGATTTGTTGTAGAATGTGTAGTGAAGAAGTCTCATTTTGGGGTTTGGAGCTTTGCCATTTTGGTGGAAGAAAAGAGAACTTGGAGAGAGGTGGGAAAAAATGTAGCATACAAAAAATGAGAGTAACATTTTTCCACCCAATTCATGAAATGAATCCCATCCCTTTTGGAATGGCCGGCCCCCCCTTTTTCCATGTGTGATTGGAGAGAGAAAAACAAAGACAAGGGGGTGGGTGGAACAATGATGCAAAAAGGGATCATGAAAGAACATGATAACAAATACATCCACACACAACCAACCTCACCCCTCATCATCATCAACAATCATGACTTTAAAAGTCAAGTCATGATGGAGTCAAAACAAGTCAATGATGGTGCACATCATGAAAGCCATCATGATGCAACAAGATGCAAAGAACCCCCTCCACTAATGCCTATTTGCAACAATGCAAATAAACCCTCCTCCACCAATCTTCGGCCAATGAACGGAACAATGGAAATTGGCCGAAACGGAAAGCAAACTGGCAACTCCAAAAAACTGGTCCCGTAATAAATTACAGGAAAACCCCGATACTGTGCATACACACCCGCATCTGTATTTCGACCGAAATACAAAATGCAATGAGACAAAGTCTACACTGTACTATACTAGGATCCGGCTTATACCAAAGCCGGCTAGTAAAATCCGTTCGATCCTGATCCGTGCAATATCGCACGTATCTGATCGAACCCTGCCATATATCCATACGGCCAATAGTACAAACTGTCCGATCCTGATCCGTGCAATACCGCACGTATCTGATCGGACCTTGCCATATCTCCATACGGCCTCTACAACCTTTCGCCCGAAAGCTGAGTAACTGAATGTGGGGGACTCTAAAGACTCGTCAACACCTTGGTTGTGGATTTAACCACTAGCACGTCAGAGGTATAAGCCAATACGTAACGGGCTACCAGGTATTGACTAAAAGGGACGTCTGTGAGCGAACTCAGCCTGACAACCCTACTGAGCCTGTCAGTGACAATATCCGTACAGTCCGGTCCGTTCGTCTATGAGCATCGCATGGCGGGCCTAGGGGGTTGGTAAAAGTCAGACCCCCAAAAGCGGTACAAGTCGTGTCGGAGTGTAGCCCAGAACACCCTGAGATACTACTGGAATACCTACCAGTAAATCTCCTTGCCTTGGCCAAGGACTTCGTGTAATGGCTCTCCTAGACACAGCACGACCTCACCCCCAATACCGGGAGAGACGAACCCCTGAAGATACGCTCACTGCCTCCATGTGGCTCGGGACTGTACCCAACTAAAACCTGTTTGCACGACTCCTTTGAGCCGTGGTAGGGTAGTAATCAAAGTACAGTGGGAACTCACACGAGACAAATGACGATCCCCAGGTCGATGAACTAACCTGTACACATGTCACCAGGGAACTGCCATCTGACGTCTGGTATATGACCAACTGGCATGTTCCCGGCGAGTCCTGTCCGGTGTACTCATAACCCAATGAGCACCTGTATACATCTTAGGTGATCCAACTGACACCAGTGGCTTGTGAGACCGGCCACCGCCCCTCGTCGGGGTCTCGACTGTATACACTAGTCTACTCTGGAGTATCGATGCCCTGTCTCGAAACTCACACGACTAGGGACCATTTAAGGATATGCTTATAGACCCCCAGCTCCCACTTATATGATCGCCCTCATACTGCTGGTGGTCAAGCAAGAATCCTAGGGGCTCTATCAACGTGTAATAGCGACTTGTCAGGTCACCTAAAGCAGTACACGATGATAAAGGTAAACCAGATAGCATACTATCATCTCGAGTAAGACTGTCCTACCGGGATAGGTCCTCAATCAATCATTACAATCACGTACCTGTGACCTAATAATTGACTCTGAGGGCACTATCTCCAACACTGATTACTTCTCCAAATGGGCAGAAGCAGTACCACTGAGGGAAGTGAAGATGGAGAATATCCTCCATTTCTTCAAGACGCACGTCATCTATCAGTTTGGAACCCCACGGCGGATTATCTCCGATAACGGGCCAGCCTACAGAAGCCATAAGATTAGCCGCTTCGCGCAACAGCACAATATAGACTGGAGATATTCTTCAGTTTACAACCCACGAGCTAACGGTCTGGCCGAGGCCTTCAATAAGACCTTGACGAAGATCATAAGAAAGACCGTTTCCCGGAATAAGAGAGACTGGCACGAGAGGCTGCAAGAAGCCCTTTGGGCTTATCGAACTACATTCAAGACGGCCACGAACACAACGCCGTACGCGTTGGTATTTAGGACGGAAGCAGTACTCCCCCTCGAGATAGAGTTACCCTCTCTACGAGTGGCAGTCCACCACGAGCTGACGAACGAAGAAAATGCTCACCTTCGGCTTGAGGAGCTTGATGCCCTCGACGAAACCCGGCTCATAGCGCAACAACATCTAGAAGCCTACAAAGCAAAGATGACGCGCTCGTACGAAAGATTGACCAGGCCGAGGACATTCCGCCAAGGCGAACTCATGCTAGTGGTCAAAAGACCTATGATCCCCAATCGTGCCAAGCGGGGAAAATTTGAGCCAAACTATGAAGGCCTTTACATCATAGACAAGGTCTACCAGGGTGGAGCCTATCTACTCATGGACATGCACGGTGAAAGGCCTTTCAGGCCAATAAACGGCCGCTTCTTAAAGAAATACTATGCTTAATGAGCCATAGCCTGGGTCAATGATAGATGACGACGACTATGTCCGCTCGCTATCTTCTTAGGCTCAGACTTTACAAGCAGCAGCTGGCCTTCCCATAACGAGGGACCGAAACGTCCTTAAACTAACGAGGGACCGAAACATCTTTAAACTAACGATGGACCGAAACGTCCTTAAACTAACGAGGGACCGAAACGTCCTTAAACTAACGGTGGACCGAAACGTCCTTAAACTAACGACGGACCGAAACGTCCTTAAACTATCGACGGACCGAAACGTCCTTAAACTAACGACGGACCGAAACGTCCTTAAACTAACGACGGACCGAAACGTCCCTAAACTACTACCGCAGCATCCTTAGGCTGACGAGATAAAAAAAAAAGAAAAAGAGAAAAAGAATAAAAAACGGTGCGTCCACGAGCAAAAAGGGCACGGATGAAAACCCGAAAGGGCTCCGTGAGTAAAAACAGCAGGACTACCGGCGAGTGTTTGTGAAAACCCGAAAGGGCGCAACCTCATTAAAAGACACTTATAGGGTCCTCTCGACCTTGTAAGGAGAAACCACCTGCGTGAGATCCTTACGACTCACAAAGGAGCAACACACTTAGGGATCCTCACGATTCCTAAGGAGAAAATACACTTACGAGATCCTCACGACTCGTGAGGAGAACTCTCTTATGGGACCCTTACGGCTCATAAGATTTGAAAGTCTTAAGTTACAGAGACCTAAACCTGTACTTAAGCAATCCTCCACAACCTTCGATATTGCCCTACAAAGGACTCAATACTGACCCTTGTATACAATCCACGGGCGTGAATAAACATTTCCCCAGCAAAGTCCAACCCTTGTAGGTCCTCTCGATCCATAAGGAGAAAGCCCTCTTGTAGGATCCTTACGACTTACAGAGAAGCACACACTTAGGAATCCTCACGATCCCTAAGGAGAAAATACACCTGCAAGATCCTCACGACTTGTAGGGAGAAATACCTTTGTGAGACCCTTACGGCTCATGAAGTCAAAAGCCTTGGTCGACAGGACCCTTAACCCTGTTTGCTGAGCCACCTTTGTTCATCATCGACAAAGGCAAATGATGATTCGCTCCTGGCAACATTCCAGTCATAGCGGTGCTGATGCCGAAATCGGTGCCTAAAATCCAGGCTTGCAGCAAAAAAGCTAGCAAGCCACACATGCCTACAAAATAGCCGAAATGATGGGGCAACTTGCAAACAAAGTCAGCAAGTAAAAATGAAGGCATGAAAAATAGCCAAAATGATGGGGCAACTTGCAAACAAAGTCAGCAAGTAAAAATGAAGGCATGAAAAATAGCCGAAATGATGGGGCAACTCGCAATAAAAAGCAGCGAGCAAAAAGAAAAATAGCCGAAATGATTGGGCACCGCGAAAAATAGCCGAAATGATGGGGCAATCGCGACCTCCGCGATATAAAAGATGAAATGATAGAGCATCGTGGAAAATGAAATAAAATATAAAAAAAAAGGGTTTCAATTTATGCCCTACAGGTGATGTTCCATCACACCCTGTACACAATCCAAGGGCGTAAACAAAAAGGGAACATACCTTCCCCCCCATGTTTCACCAAAGAAAGAAGCTAAATCTCGACGGGCCACAAGCGACCTAGAGATCATCCCAACATTCGTCTCGTAACGACGGACACAACTTCAAGCTAAGCGGAACGGCGGCAACTCCCAGTTCCATGGCTCGGTGGTATACATATCGCCAACAGTTAAACCCTCATCCCATGAAATGCGGATACAATCAGCAAAATTCCTGGTTACGTGGAACGCGGATAATGTCACTCTTTGACCCCGTGGAAAACGTCCAGAGCGGATCCTGGTCCTCGCAGAGCACGGCAGTGAACCCGTGTGAAGCATCCAGAGCGGAGCCTAGTTCTCGCCGAGCACGGCAGTGAACCCGTGTGAAGCATCTAGTGCAAAATTCCTGGTTACGTGGAACGCGGATAATGTCACTCTTTGACCCCGTGGAAAACGTCCAGAGCGGATCCTGGTCCTCGCAGAGCACGGCAGTGAACCCGTGTGAAGCATCCAGAGCGGAGCCTAGTCCTCGCCGAGCACGGCAGTGAACCCGTGTGAAGCATCTAGTGCAAAATTCCTGGTTATGTGGAACGCGGATAATGTCACTCTTTGACCCCGTGGAAAACGTCCAGAGCGGATCCTGGTCCTCGCAGAGCACGGCAGTGAACCCGTGTGAAGCATCCAGAGTGGAGCCTAGTCCTCGCCGAGCACGGCAGTGAACCCGTGTGAAGCATCCAGAGTGGAGCCTAGTCCTCGCCGAGCACGGCAGTGAACCCGTGTGAAGCATCTAGTGCAAAATTCCTGGTTACGTGGAACGCGGATAATGTCATTCTTTGACCCCGTGGAAAACGTCCAGAGCGGATCCTGGTCCTCGCAGAGCACGGCAGTGAACCCGTGTGAAGTATCCAGAGCGGAGCCTAGTCCTCGCCGAGCACGGCAGTGAACCCGTGTGAAGCATCTAGTGCAAAATTCCTGGTTACGTGGAACGCGGATAATGTCACTCTTTGACCCCGTGGAAAACGTCCAGAGCGGATCCTGGTCCTCGCAGAGCACGGCAGTGAACCCGTGTGAAGCATCCAGAGCGGAGCCTAGTCCTCGCCGAGCACGGCAGTGAACCCGTGTGAAGCATCTAGTGCAAAATTCCTGGTTACGTGGAACGCGGATAATGTCACTCTTTGACCCTGTGGAAAATGTCCAGAGCGGATCCTGGTCCTCGCAGAGCACGGCAGTGAACCCGTGTGAAGCATCCAGAGCGGAGCCTAGTCCTCGCCGAGCACGGCAGTGAACCCGTGTGAAGCATCTAGTGCAAAATTCCTGGTTACGTGGAACGCGGATAATGTCACTCTTTGACCCCGTGGAAAACGTCCAGAGCGGATCCTGGTCCTCGCAGAGCACGGCGGTGAACCCGTGTGAAGCATCCAGAGCGGAGCCTGGTCCTCGCCGAGCACGGCAGTGAACCCGTGTGAAGCATCCAGAGCAAATACCGGACTGTGGAGTCCTTAAAATCCACGGACTATGACGTCCTTAACCTCGACCGTGATGTCTTAAAACTAACGATCAACCACCCCGATTCCCTATGGATTCTGCCTTGGTTTAAGGGTACATCTCTTCACTCCTTTGATACCTAGCGTTGTAATTCCTCAACGTCTTCAAAGAGGTGACGGGTCCCTGCAACCAAACACCGGACTGTGGAGTCCCTAAATCCACGGACTATGAGGTCCTTAACCTTGACCGCGATGTCTTAAAACTAACATCGGACTATGGAGTCCCTAAATCCACGGACTATGAGGTCCTTAACCTTGACCGTGATGTCTTAAAACTAACATCGGACTGTGGAGTCCCTAAATCCACGGACTATGAGGTCCTTAACCTTGACCGTGATGTCTTAAAACTAACAGCGGACGGTGGAGTCCCTAAATCCACGGACTATGAGGTCCTTAACCTTGACCGCGATGTCTTTAAACTACGATACCCGGAGCAGCCTCTGACCCCGTGAAACACGGATAAGGATGACCACATCCAGCACTTGCAGGTCCTCATGACCTGTAAGGAAGAAAAAACTCTCTTGTGAGATCCTTACGACTCTTAAGGGAAAACCCACTTAAGAATCCTCACGATTCTTAAGAAGAACTTACACCTATGGGATCCTCTCGACCTGTAGGGAGAAAAACTCTTTATGAGACCCTCGTGGCTCATAAAATGCAAAAGTCTCAGGAAGCAGATCTTAACCCTGAATCCTAAGCCATCACTGTCCTGCAGGGAGATCAAGGTAGAATATCCGCAGAATACATTCAATAAAAAAGGGGACACACCATTGAGAGGAAAATTGTATCTTTTATTCATAAACCAAAATGGATCCAAAGTACAATTCATGAAAGAAACAAAAAAAGAAAGATACTCTCATCCATGAGTATGTACAAAAAAGGAAAAAAAGAAAAGAAAAGATACAAGTCCTCAAGCCGGCGGGCGGTGCAATAATTTCACCAGCTCATCATTCTGTTGCTGAGCCACGGCTTCATGACGCAAGATCTCCAGAAGACGAGCCTCCGCCTGAGCTTGCTGAGCCTGATACGAAGCGAGCCGAGCTTCGAGCTCTTTCTCGGTGACCTTATGAGCCTCGACCCTCTCACGAGTAAACGTAGCAGCTTTATTAAGAGTCGCCACCTCCCTGATAAACTTCCGAAGCAACTGCCAGAGTTCATACGCTTTGTTGGCCTTGGTGATAAGGATGGCGCGAAGCTCGCTCAGCGCCTTGGAAGCTAGCTCCCTCTCCGAAAATTTACGGCCGAGCCTTTTTCTCGCATAACGATATGTTCGCTACGTGTCCCTCTATCAGGCCACGTAAGCTCGCGTTCATGACCGCGGCCTCGGAAACAAAACATTTACAAGACCGTATAAATGGGCTTCCAATCGACGGGAATAATCGATCCAAAACGTGCTCACATCACTTGACGTGAAAGGCAACGAGAAAGATTTCAGACATATTTCAAGCATGCGTTCGCAATCATATGAGCATTCAAAAAAATAATAATGGCATTTGCAGTCGCATGAACGTTCATAATGCCCAAAAAGGTCTGATGCGCAAGAAAGTGATGATAGCATTTGCAATTAAAGAAAGTTCTCATAAGAAGAATACAAAGTTTATTTATGCAAGCGGAAATATACATACTAGTACCAAGCCTACATGGAAGTTCGACATAAAGCATACAAAAAGAAGGACTAATTAAAAAAAAAAATGTGTTCTACGCTAACGGAAAAGGTCACCAAACATGGGATCAACGGCACAGGGGTTAATGAAGCAGAGGACAAAATTCTTCATCTCTCTCTCTGCTTTCTCCAGCACATCAAAGCGACGGTTCTCACGAGGAGTCGCTCCCCATCGATTAGCGCCGTGTTCGTCCGCGAAAGCAGACATAATAGCTCGCCGGGCCTTTATCTGGCTCAGCAGATGAATTGAGCAATCCTTCAAAGCCTGAGTAATCAAGCACGCTTCATGAAAGCCCTCGAGCTTTTCTTCCGCCGCGTCGAGCATCGCCAGGGTCATCTCCGCCGGGTGAGGAGGGATGTCGGCAAGCAAGGCCGTGAGAATCATCCGGAGCCAGAGGGAACCCATCGGGAGGGGAGACCCTCTACGGATCGAGAGCTCATGCATAGCTAAGTCACATTCGTTGTCTGAAAGGAGGGGGTCCACCAACCGAGCAGCAAAGCGGGGGATCATCTCCTCAAGAGGAACTTCCCATGGCTGTCGACGAGCATGAGGGCAATTGCAGGCCATGGCACTCGTTTCTTTCTCAAGACAAGTTGCACCAAAGTAAAAAAATATATAATATAAATCTCTCTGTGAAAGGAAAAGAAAGCTATAGCCTCATATATAAAGAAGTGCATTAAGTGCTGTGCGCGGAAAATCTTGCATGGTAAGGCTATTTCCAAGGCCCAAAAAAGGAAAGGCATCTAAAATCAAGGAGATGAAACTATTTCCAAGGCCCTTTCTCTGCATCCAATATTGTGCACTGAAAATACGGCATGGGAAAATTTTGTGAACAGCCCCATCAAGGGACCCCACGTGCAAAACACGTGAGGCCTAAAACCTGATGTGCACTTAAAAGGAAATATATGGAGTAGTACCCTGCATATTAAAAGCACAAACAACAATAGTAGCAAAATGATAAAATCCCAGAGAAAAGGCATGCAAACATGGAAAGACATAATAAAACTTGTCACTCATACTTCAAGAGGTTCATACAAAAATATAGAGGACACATTTACAATGGTAAAACTTTAGATGCGGGGCATGGGTTGAGAAACTCAAAATTAACTTTATTCAAGATCTTCCAAGCATTTCGAACCTCCCGAGTATGCTTTCTCTCACGGTCACAAGCATCGGGGTCCCCACGGATGTCCTCTACCCTCCGGTAGGCGGCAAGTATGGCTGATTGCTGAAAAATCTGATGCAGGAGATCAATGAGATTATCCCGCCTTCTCTTTGAAATCAAGTGCATCAGATACACCGAGTGTACTTTATCCTCGGCGGCGTCCAATGACCCAAGCGGCACACCAGCACAAAATAAAGGGAGAGTCTCCCTGATCGCCAGCACGATCAGCCTCAGAAGAGAAGAGCGACGGGGGAGTAGCCGATGGTTGTACTCGTCAAAGCGGCTCATGATCTCGGCACATTGAGCATCGGTGAACTCCTGGTTCTGACTGCGGCCCAGTGCACGGATATTCCCATAGGAAATGATCTCGTCAAGACCATACAGATGGGCATCCATAATACCTGAAATAAAAGTCATGAGAATCATTAGAAAGTTCCTGTTTCATCAATTGCAGAAGGACAACCTCGGGCCAAGAGACCTCAAGAAGGCTCCACGTGAAGAAACTGAGTTCTTCACAGGAATTAAATTCCTTTTAGAAAAGGGAATTAAATTCCCGTAAAACATTTTGTTGAAACGGAATTGGATTCCATAGATTGTCATCACCACTTCCCTAAAGATCATTTAAGCCCTAAGATGTCTACAGTTTAAAGATTAGATGGCTTTCTGTTCCTGTTGATGAATTTGAAGGAAATGGGTTCATATTAAAAGGGTAAAAACTCTTGTTTTGGGTTTAAAATCCAGAGGAATGTGAAGGTTCACCGTTTGTCCAAGAACATTATCTGAGGAAAAGAATTCTTTTCGAACAGAGTTAAACTCTAAAAATCACTTCAGGGCAGAGAACTAAGCTCTGAAAGAAGAGAATTAAATTCTCAGAAGAAGTTCGCAAGGAGGAAGATAAGCAAAGTGAAGACCCTTCCGAAATGACCCCGATATTTATAGGAAGTGATGAAAACGCTTCGTCTTCCCCAGATCCCTAGAGGAATCCAACGGTCACAAGAGGTGACAGCGTTGCACTCACGTGCTGACACGTGAGAACAACGCTGTGGGGGCATTTGTTTCCTGATTTAAAATCAGGAAAGCTTCTGGGAAAAGCTTCAGAAGAGGGTCACGTGCTTACATATGACCAGCAGCCACGTGTTGGCACGCGACACCTAAAACGCATCATCAAGGCAAGTTCAGTTTCCTGGCTACATTGAAGAAAAGGGGCTTCAGAAAGAGTCACGTGCGCCCACGTGACCAGGGTCACGTGTCGACACGTGACATTTAAATACAAGCGTCAAAGGCACACCGGATCCCTGATCAAATCAAGGAAAAAGCTTCAAAAGAGGTCACGTGCTCCCACGTGACCAGGGGTCACGTGTTGGCACGTGACGCTAAAAACATCAGAATTGTTCTCCAGTGAAATCAAGAAAAAGAGTCCAGACAAGGGTCGCGTGCTCACACGTGACCAGGGGCCACGTGGCGGCACGTGACGGTTAAGCAGCAACCAGAAGACAGAGCGCAAAAAGAAAGAGGAAGGCTCGTTCCAAGGGGGTCACATGCCCACACGTGACCATGGGTCACGTGGTCACACGTGACCGGCTTTCAAAGCCTATTTTGTTAACAGAATTAAATTCTGAAGGAGAATCAAATCTTTCCAAAGGAAAGTGATTATCTGGAGCAGATCGAATTAAAGATTCAAAGGTGATTAAATATCATCTATCTATGGAAAATCTCGGGTTTGGAAAGATTTCCCCTTTAAATCTAACAGAAATAACAAAGGAGAATCCCTGGATTTAAAATCCAATGGTGAATAAAATTCACCCAATAATCCAAAGGTCAAAAACGAATGATGGATGCAAATCAAATCTCTTAATGAAGATTCATCAAAAACTAATTGACTCGGCTGCTTCTCCTATAAATAGGAGCCAAGAGATACAAAAAGACATATACGCAGAGGGAGAAAAAAGGAGAGAGCCTGGATACTTTGAGGAATTTGGAGCTTCTGCAAAGGAAAACTCTAGGTAAGAAAGGGAAGGCTTTTCGAAAGAGGGAGAATTTAATTCTCAACAGAGTTTAACTCTGATACATAAAACAGAAGAACATATTTCTTCTCTCTTTGATAGAGGATCTGCAAAGTGCACATCTCCCCTTTAGGTTGAGAATTTAATTCTCAATGGGTTGAGATCCTGCCATGCAGATCCAAAACTCAGAAGGGGAATGGAAAAACGAGAATTTAATTCTCACAGAACTATAGGAATTTAATTCCTTTAAGATAAAAGTAGGGCTTGACCCTGTGGTATGGGAATTTAATTCCTTCAGAACAAAAAGAAACAGGGTTTAACCCTAATTAAAAACCTAGTTCTGTTGAAACGGCGGGGATCTAATTCCCTTGATCATAAGTTAACAGAGAATGGGAATTTAACTCCTTAAAAGCTTTTATCAGGGTTTAACCCTGTTTAGTTCTTCACATGTATGAGGAATTCAATTCCTACAGAAAATTCAGAGTTCAACTCTATTCCAGAATATAAGTCTTCAAAAGGAGGTAGGAATTTAATCCCTCGGAAATTTAAAGCTCGAGGAATTTGATTCCTAAGAAAAAGATTAACAGATCCTCTAAAAACAAAATATATTGAGGCAGGGTCACGTGTCACCACGTGACCCCCCCCCCCCCCCAAAAGATCTACAGCAAGCCTCTTTGGGCCAGTCCCCCACGTGACCCACGTGACCCTTGACAGAAGCTCTAACACATAAGCATATGAATGCCCGTCACGTGATGGCACGTGATGCTCTGAAAGATGCGATAATCTCAGCAGAATGAATGGAGGGAGGGCACTCTCACATGTTGCCACGTGACCTCTCTTGCTTAGTGTTTAACACTAAATTGGAACTCTCGAATCCAGTAATGAAACACTGTTGGGCCTTAGTGTTCAACACCAATCAAAGAGCTTTATTTGCAGTGTTCAACACTGATGACTTTAGTGTTTAACACTAATTTGAAAATGCCACCAGTGTTTAACACTGATCTGTTTTAGTGTTTAACACTAGTTTGAAAGCCTTGTTGCTGGTGTTTAACACCAATTATCTTTTAGTGTTAAACACTAACTTGTCAACCTCACTCCCAGTGTTCAATACTGATTGCTCTGAAGTGTTTAACACTAGGCTTTGGCCCAATTGGCCGAATGGATAGAGGCAAAGCCTCTCCTTCAAGGGATCGACAGGAAGCCAATATTCCAGACATGATTGGACTTAGCCCAAGATGGCCATAAGTTCTCAATTCGTAATTAACTGGGCTAATGGGCTCATAACATAATTAATCGGTCTTGATCCCAAATTGGGCCAAGGACTATTTAAGCCATTCCGGTTCTAGGGTACATCTCTTCACTCCTTTGATACTTGGCATTGTAATCCCTCAATGTCTTCAAAGAGGTAACGGGTCCCGACGACCACACATCGACATGGACTGTGGGGTCCTTAAACCCATGTCTAATGCAAAATTCCTGGTTACGTGGGACGCGAACAACGTCACTCTTTGACCCCGCGGAAAACGCCCAGAGCGGAGCCTAGTCCTCGCCGAGCATGGCAGTGAACCCGTGTGAAGCATCTAGTGCAAAATTCCTGGTTACGTGGAACGTGGATAACGTCACTCTTTGACCCCGCGGAAAACGCCCAGAGCGGAGCCTGGTCCTCGCCAAGCACGGCAGCGAACCCGTGTGAAGCATCCAGAGCACATACCGGATTGTGGAGTCCTTAAACCCATGGACTATGACGTCCTTAACCTTGACCGAGATGTCTTAAAACTAACAATGGACCGCAATGTCCTTAAACTACCCATGGACCGCAATGTCCTTAAACTACCCGTGGACCGCAATGTCCTTAAACTACCCATAGACCGCAATGTCCTTAAACTAGAACAATAGAGCCCCGTATGCTCTTTTGTCGGATCTAAACGGTCCCGTTTAAGTTGATCTTAGCCTCAAAGAAGGCTAACGTATCCTTAAACCTTCAAACAGACTGGACTATGAATCCCCCCAATTAACTCTGGCTCGAGGGCACATCTCCGAACTCCTCTGACATCCGTCGTTGTAATCCTTCAACGTCGTCAGAGAGGTGACGGGTCCCGACGGCCACACATACGATGGACCATTATGTCCCTAAACTGGAACCATAGAGCCCAAATGCTCTTTTGTCGGATCTAAACGACCCCGTTAAGTTGATCTTAGTCTCAACACGAGACTAACGTGTCCATAACAAACGTTTGAGTTGATCTCAGCCTCAAGTACGGCTGACGTATCCTCAAACCAAACCCCCAAACCCAAATCTAAGATAAACACGGATTTGGACTAGTCCACGCCCTACGGGCGACAACATAACTCAGTCTCCGTAAACAATCCACGGGCAATAAAACACGAAATAAACACACACGACATGAAGTGACCAGCTGGAGAAGGAGAAAGTTGCTACCGCAATGCGGTAGCGTAATTAACTGCAGGGGCTTGCGCCTGCAGGGAAGAGCGTCCCCACAATCAAAACCCCCTCAAACGAGGGGGAATCTGACGAAGTCTGCTACATCGGACGCATCCGTTTAAACCTTCGATACATGGTGCCATAAATCAACTTGGCATCTTCAGAAAGGTGAACGGATAGCACCAATTAGCATCTGCCCCGAATCTCAGTGCCAAGACATCGCAGTCTTGCGCGCCGTCCTTCGGAGGGGAACGAGGAGTACGTAAAATAAGTAAGCCAAAGCCCAGAATTCAAAACCCATATAAACAATAGAGTGAAAGAATACCATATAAGTCGCATCAAAATCCTTTAAAGAACAACATCACATTTTCCAAAAATTTTGGCAGAGTCTCCTTTGTAAAAATTGGCCCCCAAACGGGTACAAAACAGGAATATATATGAATATCATGAAATAAGGCATCCCCAAGGGGGAGCTAGCTCTACGCCAAAGCGGACTCAAATCCCACGCAATGTAAATCAGCACTGTGCAAAATAAGCATAAAAAGCACAAGTAAAAACATCATGTCGAGTCAAGTGAGCTCGACCCCAAAATACAACATAAAAATCCACAAATCTCACTGCCTCGTCTCTAGGTCAATATACATCAATACAAATAGCAGGTACAGTAGATGGAGTACTAATACAATGAATATACAAGGTGGTACAAAATAATAGCACAACCCACCTACGAGCAAAAGCCTCGAGTCCAGGCAAAAGAAGCAAATGGAGCAAAAGGAGCAAATGCGTCCGCCGCTACTGTGCTGACGGAACGGACCTGCAAAAAGGCTGTGGCACAACGGGGGTGAGTTGCCAACTCGTGATTAATAAATAACATCTATAGAGACTATCGCAAGCATGCATGCAAGTGACATAACATCAACAATACTGATATGGCATGATATACTAGCAGGTATGTATACAACATGAATCAATGTACAATATTATGTGGCATGGTGTGCTAGCACGTATGTATGCAATATGAATCAACTCGTGACCTGAATATGTTGATACACGAAATCATTATTTTCTTCTTAGAAAACCTTTTTGAAATATCTGCATAATATCAATAGAATCAACATAAATCCGTATCCAACATCGACACCACAAACAACTATCTCAAATCTCATGTATCCATATCATAGTATCTCAGGCCTCAGCCGTCCGGCTGACCCATCTCAAGGTATCAATATCTCAACATCTCACGGCCACGGTCGGTATCCTTTGGATATCTGCCGCGCCAACAATCACCGGTAGGCAGTCTGCCCCTGCCAGGCTCATCGTCTACACCTCGATCTTCTTGCCCTAGGGTACCTTACCGGGCCCACCATGTACCCGAGACAGTTCATCCAACTCTTCGAAACGGGTCTTGAAAACCAACAGAAAACTCATGGTGGACGACACATGTATCTTATCACGAGAAAAACCGCAACTTTCAATGTTTAAAATAATATCAGGTTTATTAAATCCTTCCGGCTTTTCCCCAAAATCTCATAAATCTCAAGTGCTGAAATCCTCAAGAAAATCATCATAAGTGCATATGTCAATGATAATGAATGCCTATAGTATCAACAAGTCGAACTGCAATGTATGACTAATAGTCTTGGCATGAACGAATGATGTAATGAGGTACATGCATATGACGAGCAATCCTACATGTTCATCGTGAGGAATTTAAATGCATTAGCATAGGTTTAAGCATCATATATGGTGAAATTGTTCTAGATTTCAGGTCATACAAGGTATCTAGTGTTGTGGCATATCAATTACCAAGGCGTGTGTGTCCGCATGAATAGTGCTCGTGCTGCATAAAAACCCTGGCAATAGTGTAAGTGTTCTATGAAATGAGTTCGCACATGTATGTAAATATATAGGATCATGAATGCAGCAAGATGTTTAAGTAGGCACTATACTCTTAAATACTAGTACCACTATAAGTTTATAACTATCTGAACTATCGGGCGTCTTGCGCCATCCAAACGATTTTCCCACGTAGATGTTACATATACTCATCCGTGATATCGTGCTAGCCGGGTCCAACCACCGCTTTTCCCTTCCGCGCCGCGTCCGACGTCTCCTCGATCGACCCTAGAAACACACAAGTAATACACATAAGGTTAAAACCTGCAAAAATGCGATATCACAATCAAAGGAAAAACTCGCGTGGAAACTAAACGCGCGTGCGCTCGATACGTCAAAACGTGTGTAACCACATCAGAAACCATCCCGACTCGTTGTGTCGTGTAGTGCACCACAGACCCAACATACAAAATGCACGCGTCGCACGAGTTAAAAAGTATCGAAAAAGGGTTTTAAGTTCCAGATTCTGACTCGAGTGAAAATATAAAAAGTTGCATATACCAAAACCCTTAAATATACAGCAGACTCAACCCCAACACAAAACACCATCATCTGGCCGCAAATTGCGGCTAGAATGAATAAAATTGCAGCCATAAAATGGGTAGGGGGTCTTGTGCTCTGTGTGTGTGATCTAGGTCAAAAGATTAAGCTCCAGTTCACTCAGATTTTGCCTGAAGCACTCGGGTAAACAGCAGATCCCAAAAAGCTAAAAATCTACATTAAAATGCTAATTAACACTAATTTGAAACCCTATGGTATTTTAGTGAAATCTGGGGTAAAACTTGGTTTAAATGGCCTTATAAACACTTTGTTAAGCTATATTAACCATAAAAATCCTTACTTGGCCAAATCTCCACTTAAATCACAAATCTAGCACTAAATCACACTAAACACTAAATTAGCTTAAATAAACACGTGTTTAGCAAAAGAAAAGAAGTTATGTTTAAGATTTAAACCTCAGGTGATCCTAGGTGCAAGAAGAAGGAGAAGAAGAAGAAGGAGATGGGGATGAGCTCTTGGTGCAGCTGCTACTACTGCTTGCTGTTGCCATTGCTGCTGCTTGTTGCTGATGCTGCTGCTGTGCTGATGCTGATGCTGTTGTTGCTTCAGCTGCTGCTGCTGCTATGTTGTTGTTGTAGTTGTGTGTATGTGTGAAAGTAAGAGGGGGAGGGAGATGTGAGAATGAGAAATGAGAGTGAGGAAAAGAGTGGAAGTGTGGGGGTGGGAGAGAGTGGAGGTTTTAGAAAAGGGGGTGGGAGAGAGTGGAGGTTTTAGATTAGTGGGGTCATACCTCAAGCCATCCCTCCCTCCCTCTCCTCACTCAAGTCAAACCCCAAAACATAACAAAATTTAAATTAACTTCAATTTAACTTAATGACATGCTTAAGTTTACCATGGCTACCTAAACCTTTCCTAACCCTAAACTTAGCCCTAGTTAACATGCACATGTGTGTGCAGTCCAAATTAAATTCTAATAAAATATTCATAAATCTAGATAAAATATTTGAAAACCGCTTTGGTAAACTTTTTACTAAAACCCCCACATTAAAGTATAAATAATCACTAATCATATTCTAGGGTGGTACACGCAACCTGAGAGAAGGTGGTGATAAAAGACAACTGAATAAATCTTATTCTATTTCTCCTGAACTGGAGAAAAGCAAAGGTGAAGTAAGAGTGGCGATGAAGTATGCAGTTTGGTCGTGAATGATAGCAAACGCAATTTACTTTGCCCTCTTTCTAATACCTTTATTTTTCTTTACTTATTACCTTCTGTACACCCTACTTAGGCTAATTGGTTTTCTCCTTTCCCTCCCTTTCGGCACCTGCCTATGGTTTGGTAGAAGACTATCCAATAAGCGTAATAGGTGTACCCTCCTAATCCTAGGAGTACTCGCAATCCTGAGAGAAGGTGATGATAAAAGACAACTGAATAAACCAATTCAATTTCTCCTGAACTTGAATCCATCCTCGAATCTGGAACAAGTTCCTTCGAGTTCGTATATAACCATACGATGGATTTATTCAATGGAAGTGGATGTTCTTAGTAATACGAGGTGTTCTGGAGAAATGCAAAGGGTAAAAGAAAGAGTGGCAATGATATATGCAACTCAGACAATCCAAAAGCCAGTATTTTAAGAAAGTTCGGTTAACTTGGTCCCTGAGTTATAGTCTAGGGTCGGACCATGGTCGCTGCCAAAAAGATAGAGAAAAGAAACACTCTGTGTGCACTCTAACCTAGATCAGAATAGTTATCACTTATCTAATCAGGAAACCTCCCACTGTATCGTCAAATTCTCCTCCAAACCTGAAAGAAGAATTAGTCGGGATCACCCAAAGAGTAAACCAACTCATCAGTAGGAATCGGGATCCAACTATCATCGCATGATAACGTGAAGGAATCCACTCACGTTATCACACTCCAGAAGGTATGCGCATGCTAGGAAAGTTTCAGTTTCATTAGAAACTCCCGATGTGATTTTTACCCCATGCTCTTATGACCTTGACGAAGGCCAACAAATCATAAGTCACATGTCAAGTTCTACCCGTCATTGTCCAGGTTAATTTGAACCCACCCGTACATACCCTTGACGAAGGCCAACAAGGTAATACGACTGTCCCAAACCAACGCATTTATCTATGCAACAGAAAGGTAACAAGCAGCTACCATCCATTAAGCCTTGACGAAGGCCAACAAACATAGCATGAATACTAAGTGCTACCCTTCTGAAATGACGGAGGGCTACGGCTGGTTTTTGGCAAAAAACCTTTAACGTAATGAACTTGATATAGTTGAAGGAACCTGATAGCTTTTTACAAATATTTAGTGGCGAAAACCTTTGCTAAAGAGGTCACTCCCAGTGAAGGGATCTCAGCTCTTTCTTCGTGGAATGAGGTGCAGGATATTCCAACTGAATACCGCGATGCAAAGTAAAAAGTAATCGACTATAGTGAAGTTATTACCCTGACGCAAATCTCTGCCCAAGGGTCACTCCCGATGAAGGGATCTCGGCCCTTGCCTCGTCGAATGAGGTGCTGGATATTCATAACCGAATACCACTGTGCAAAACAAAAGAAAACGTCCTTGCAATAATAGCCTTTTTGAAAAATGTTCCAACAACATCCAATAGGTTTGTTTTCCTTTGCATTGATCAAAATCAATGCAGCCCCATCAATTAATCACACCAGAAAAGAACGAAAATAAAATGTACGTATACACCATCTGCATTCGTCACTGGGTCCCGTCATCACCCGTTAGGTTACTTAACTAACGACGGAGCGGGGACTGGACTAGCGCGGGTGTAAAACATATACAACTTCTACTAGTATATATATCAATATACAATAATCGCTCCAGGCGTGATAAATGGAACATTACAGAAAAGTAATAAGCATCACATAACAATACAGATAATCTGGGAGCCCCGGGTTTCCTTTGAGCCGCAACTGAAACCCGATGTTCCCCTGGTCGTGTGGATAGCCTGTGCAATGAAAACCTAGACCCTTACGGGTGCGGCAAGTTACCCGCCAAAACCTGAAGTGAGACAGCCCCCTTAAGCAAAGTGAATGGACCACCCGGCACTTCACGGAATCCGGTAACTTGAGCACCCGTCCTTGGGTCAACCTGTACCCCCTACGAGTGCGGAGAACAGCCTGCCAATTCTAGAGTGAGGTCCCCTCCTTCTCAAAGCCATAAGATGCGGACCCGTTGCCCTCCAGAACCCGGCTATCCGTGCACTCCGTCGCGGGGTAATCCTAGTACAGAAATGAAAATATGTACAACAGGTACATCGATCTCAACCCGGTCATGCCCCAAAAGAATAATATACAAACAGGCAGCGACGGCAGTCCACATGTCGGACGCTCGCCCCGCGATATCAAATATACAAATAAATTCAAACAGCACTAATATTGCACACAACCTATCCACCACGACAAATCCGCAATATCACAGCACAACACAAAATATCAACGTAAATATCACGTTCACAAATCCGTCTAAAAGAACTATAGCAATTAGACAAGATCTACCGCTCTAATGACATTCATGGTCGGAGATATAATGTAAGCACTGCAAAACTTTAAACGATGTTAGAAATATCGACTTCGAAATAACCCCCGAATAGCCCCAAACAAACTAATAAAACTTTATCCAAACTGGGCTAAACAAACAATATCACTGAACCAACTTTCCAGAGACCAGACCACACCCAAAAAATCAAACCCAGAAGCAACCAAACTGCCGGTGAGCTCGGATTTTGCCCCAAAGGGCTCGGCTAAAATCCGAGGTATAGGGTCCATTTTTGGGGTGTAGGCTAGTGGTCATGTCAGTAGTTTTCTGCACATGTTTAAATAATTTTAGAAGACACTTTGTAAAAGGACAGAAACTGGAATGCTTTGTGCAGTGTATCGGGTTTGTTTCGGTTTCGATACTTTAACATAGTTTAAACGAACTAGTAAACTGTTAATAGCACGGCTCTGATACCATGTAAGTCTACGGTAGCGTCCCGGCTGTCAATCCGAGGACAAACGCAGAACAAAAACTTTTACAACTGGCGCTAACATAGACTTTAACCCGAATCGTGCCATTAACACTAAACTAGCAAACTACAAAATGATAGAATGGTTATATCGATCGATCCGTGTCCTTCGGTCTTTAGCCATCATCCCACGCTCCTCGCGGCATCTCCGATCTCGCTCGATCTCCGGTTTCCTCATCGAAGTGGCACCACGTCAACGAATCTTTATACGGGCTTCCGCCTATTTACCGAGGCAACTCAGACATGAAGTTTGTTAGCCGACATGTCCAAAATTGAAGTAGAGAGAGTATAGAATACTTTGTCTCAAGGCACCCAATGAATTGGGTGAAGGTAAATGAAGTTGCCTTTTGGAGTCGTGATGAAAATGAGCTATGAAATTTGCAATGAATCATTTTCCCACAAGAAATTGGCTCGGGCTAATAAAGGGGGGCTGAATGTATGTCTCGGCCAAAGGTGGGGAGGGGTGAGCATAACAAAAGAAGTGGTGAGGTTAAGAAAAATATCAACACTAAAAGATCTAATGGAAATATCTTTAAGTGTACAAAAGAAATTAATGCAAAGGATGAGTCATGGAAACACCCCACCATTCTAGAAGCATACTCAAAACAAATGACACCCACACCATCATGATTTCGGCCAGTATAAAGAAGAATGGAATTTTGGCCAAAAATGATACACAACTATCAACCATTAATTAAACATTAAAACTAATGTTTAATCAAGTGGAGAAAAACTGGCAACTTCAAAAGAAATCCCGTAACGAATTATAGGATTACTCCACAACTGTATATACATACCCGCATTTGTATTCCGACCGAATACGAATGCAATGAGACAAAAAAATATTCCTACACAATATAATACTAGGATCCGGTTTAAACTAAAGCCCACTAGTATTATCTGTCCGAACCATGACACGTGCACAAGTGCACGTGTATGTTCGAACCCTACCATAAAACCATACGGCCTCTACAACGTTTTGCCCGAACTTGGGAAACTATCTGTGAGGGACTCTAAAGACTCGTCAATACTCTGGTAGTGAGTTTAACCACAAACACGTCAGTGGTACTAGCTGTACGTAACGGCTGTCCATGTATTGACCAAAAGGGAAGCTGATGAGTGAACTCATCCAGAAACCCTACTGAACCTATCAGTGAAAATATCCGTACGGTCCGGTCCGTTCGTCTATGAGCATTGCATATCGGGCCTAGGAGGCTAGTAACGTCAGACCCCCAAAAGCGGTATAAGTCGTGTCAGAGTGTAGCCCAGAACACCCTGAGATATTACTGGAATACCTACCAGTAAATCTCCTGTCTCGGCCGAGAGCTTTGTGTAATGGCTCTCCTAGACATAGCGCGATCTCACCCCCAATACCGGGAGAGACGAAACCCTTGCCGATCCGCTCACTGCCTCTATGTGGCTCGGGACTGTACCCAACTAATACCTGTTTGCACGACTCCTTTGAGCCGTGGTAGGGTAATAATCAAAGCACAGTGGGAACTCACAAGAGACAAATGACGATCTCAGGTCGATGAACTAACATGTACACATGTCACCTGGGAACTGCTATCTGACGCTAGGTACAATACCAACTAACAGGTTCCCGACGAGTCCTGTCCGGTATACTCATAACCCAATGAGCACCTGTATACATCTTAGGTGAACCAACTGACACCAATGGCTTATGAGACCAGCCACCGCCCCTCGTCGGGGTCTTGACTGTATACACTAGTCTACTCCTGAGTATCGATACCCTGTCTCGAAACTCCCACGGGTAGAGACCACTTTTAAGGATGTGCTTATGGACTACCCAACTCTCACGTATATGATCGCCATCATACTGCTGGTAGTCAAGCAAGAATCCTAAGGGCTCTATCAACGTGTAATAGTGATCTGTAATGTCACTTAAAGCAGCACACGATAATAAAGACAAACCAGATAGCATACTATCATCTCGAGTAAGACTGTCCTATCGGTATAGGTCCTCCTCAATCATTGCAATCACGTGCCTGCAATCCAATAATTGACTTTGAGGGCACTATATCCAACAATTGCCACATGATAAATTCCGTTAATTTGCAGTGTTGTCTAATCTGAATAGACAAGCGCTCATTTTCTCCGGCTCTCTATGGCTCAAGAGAAGTGATACAGCTTAAACCTATATTAATTTAGGGTCCTTAAAATTTTATTCTTGTTTGTTTATATTGTATTTATATTGTTTGCATTTCTCGAGGGAGTTTTATGAAAAATACTTTAATATTGTTTAAAAATAAACCTCTAGGGTGTGATTTATAATATTTAGACTTTTTATGAACATGTATTTTAATTATAGTGGTATTTTAGCGATGAAATCTAGTTTTTAAAAGTTTATGATATTTTAATGAAAACTAGTTTTTTTGTAAACTTGGTGATATTTTATTAAAATTTTAATCTTTCATTTTAAAAGATAATTTTCATAATTTGTTTTTATTGAAAATACCATTTCATATTTTTTTAATAATTTTTCAAAGTATTAATTTTGTTTAAGAAAAAAAAGTCATATTCTTTTAAATCGTATTTTTATTCTTTTCGAAACCGAATGCTCCGTGAGGAGTTTTGTATCTCACTCTAATATCCCAATGATGTACGATAACCCGCACCATCCGTAAATGGGTTCTCTTAAAAGGGTTGTAAAGACGCAATTGCAAAGGATTTAAAAATAACGATTAAATACATATTTTTATAAAGTGTGGTATTTTATTGAAATTTGTTTCATTTAGATGAAAAATTCTTACCAAATATCATGCTATGAATCAAAAGTGTGCGTGTGGGGTAGGTCGTTATCCCATAAATGTTCCAGAGGTATGTATGACTAATTATCGAAAAAAAGTTATATTTAAAGTTCATGGTATTTATGTGAAAAAGTTCGTTATATGCTTATTCACTTGAATTTCTAATTACATGAAAAGATAAAAGATAAGAATAACATGTTAAGGTGATATTTAGAGGTTTAAAGTAAAACATTAAATATAGTAAATGTGATAAAAGTTTGTTTAAAGAAAAGATAACGATTTAACTCCACTTTGTCGATATCGTTTTAGAGATTGGTTTGAGATGAAAAAAGAGAGAGAGGAAGGGACTTACAGTTTTAGAGTGTCGAGAAAAGAGTAAGGAAGAGGCTGAAGTTTTCATGGCCTCGCGGTAGCTCCGGGAAAAACTCCCATCTTCAACGAAGAGAACTTGATCGCTAACTCCACTTAACTCCACTTATACTTACAAAATTTTGGAAGAATTTTTTATAGGGATTTTCAAAATGGGGAGAGATAGGGGTGGGATATATTTATAGTATAGAGATGAGAGTGTGTGAGTTAAAAAATTGAAATTAAAATGAGTTAAAATAAGATTAATGGTGAAATGAAGGGTCTCTGGTTAATTGCAGAGAAATCAAACAGTAAAGAAAAGTAGAGGGGAGTCAAAAGGACGCGTGAGCGAAACACGGAGGCATTTGGACTCATCAGAGCCACCGATAGCGGTCAAAATAGAGAAATAGGTGGTCAAGATTTGGCCATCCGTCTCGAGATTCGTGCTATGTGTTTTATTCAGTATTAACTCTGCATTTATCCCGTTTGATTTTTCTGAAACTTTTTGTTTCTCCGTGTATTACACATGCAACTCTTGGACTTCCGAAAAGTTAAAAAGAAAAAATATTAAAAATAATTGAGAATGATGGGATTCGAACATACAAGCTATAACAGAGTATGTGTAGAGACTTTACCATTGAGCTACAAGTTGTTTTTTTTTTTGCTTTTATTAAACAAATTTAACTTATAAACTCCTAATCAGACTGAAATACTATTTCTATACATTTGAATAAGTTGCATTTGTACAGGGATTTCAGAGTCCTTACAGATTGATATAGAACATAATTATGAAAAGGGACAATTTTTTGGTAAAATTTTGATGCTAGATCTCAAATTCTTTTTTTTTTTTTGTGAAAAACCATAACCCTGAATTTTTTAGTTGAATTGTGGGATTTTTGGTAATATTTGGCAAGGCCAAATATTTGATTTGGTTAAGAAAAAATTACTTTGGGATTTTTTCTAGGTTTTTAAAATATTTCAAAAATATTTATTTTTGGATTATTTTGGAGATATTTGAAAATAAAAATAGTTTTTTTTTTAAAAAGGCAAAAATAAGGTCGGAGTCTGAACCCGCAGACTGGATCCACCTGACCGCCTGGGCCAGCGAGCTGGGCTCGCTGGGGTCAGAGCCTGCGGGCTTTGGCACCCAAAGCCCAAACCTGGGTTTGCAAGTTTGGGTCCCAAACCCAACCTGCGGATTACTGGGACTGGGCCGACTAGTAAATTTGTAGAGTTAGCTACATACACAGAAACACATGAGTAGCAACAAATACTAATTCAGGAGAACAAACTACACCACAACATCTGCAAGATTTGCTAAAAATAAAATTTTAAAATTTGTAAAATAATTATTTAAAATTTCCAAAATTTTATAACCGGTTTTTATTTCCCTTAAACCCAAAATAAAATTTTAGAAGAATATTGTGGGCTTTTCTAAAATTTCCCAAAAGTTTTAGAATTATCTTTAATCTTTTAAAAATAGTTGAATTATATAAAAAACAGAAACTAAAATTCTTTTTAAAATAATTTTAAAACAAGTTTTTCCACGGGCGGAGTTGGCCAAGCAAGCAGCTTGATGGGCTTGGTTGGCTCAACCCCAGTAATCCGCAGGCCAACCCTACGGGTCGGGTCAAGGACCTAGACCCGCAAGCCCATCTTGCGGGTTGGGGCTCTTCGGCTATGCCCAATATTATCCAAAATCCCACAATTCACCTGAAATTTAGGGTTGTGGTTTTTTTCTTTCAAAAATGTGAATTTGCGTCGCCTCATATTTTTGCCAAAAAAAATGTCTCTTTTCATTCCTCATGTTCCATATCAATCTCTCCAAAAGAAACTAATTATTATTCTACATCTTTCAAGATCTACTAAAAAAATAAGGGTTTTTTACTTCTTGCCCTCCTAAAACATAACTAATTACTTTCTAGCCTCTTAAAACTTGGTATTTACTTTTTAACTCCCAAAACTAATAAAATACATAATTTTAATCCTAAAACTTGGTATTTACTTTAACTTTTTCCGACGGAAACCGTAAAGAGGGTAAAATGACATATTTTATTAATTTTGGGAGGTAAAAAGTAAATACCAAGTTTTAGGAGATAGAAAGTAATTAGCTTTGTTTGTTGGGGTTGGGGGGGAGACAGAAGTAAAAAACCCAAAAATAAAGACCTAACTTAAAGCAACATTCTACAAGCCCAGTGATCATAAAAAATCCAACCCTTTTTTTTATATTTATGACCTTATGAATAAAAAATAATTTTAATTCATTAGATCACATAAAAAAAAATAGATCCATTAAAATTTCCTTTTTTAAAAAATATCCAATCTTTTGTTCAGATCTTAAAGACATAATTTTTATCGTACGATAATTAAAATAAATTGAATGGATCATAAACGACGTGCTTTGATACCAATATTGCAGATTCTACCAGGGTTTATATTTACTATGTAATCAATAAATCTAACACCTAGTCATTAGATGCTATCTATTCTATAATGCGGAAGCGTAAATCATGTTACCTCAAACCGTGTCAAGCAAGCCTTTTGTTTGGTCACGTTCCTCTTCTTAATTTCCTTTTTCGTCCAACAGCCGAAGAGCGACCACACCAATGATGGCGAGAAGCTCGCTCGTATTCATCCCACGACTAACTAAAAACGGATGGGCCTTTGATCGAGTATTAAGAAATATGGTTGCTAAGAAACCGTAGGTTTTCTCTCTTTTTCACCCTTGATTGATTTAATTAGCAAACCCTAGAAAACAGGCACCGTATTTATAGGGAAAGACCCCAAAACCCTAATCAAAATAGCGTTCAATCTAACTAATGACTGTACCGAACACAACCCACCCACCCACTCTTTTGGACGGGTATGGACCGATTAGGCCCATTTGCTAACATAAGTTAACCTTTTGCAACGAAAATGGCCTAGCATTATCGCCGTCAAAGAAACATGTATTTGTTCTCTGTGTTTGCTTGACGCACAATGCATAAACGGATTATATGCCTTATAATCAAACAACAGAAGCACAAAAGTAGAGTTTAATATGTAAATGTGTTGGGAAAACCTAGAAAATATCAAGGAAAAAAAGATAGTAGAGAAAAATATATAGATAAGGAGAAGGAAAAATATAGGTATTCATTAAGTGGAAACTGAGATTGTGCATCATGATCGGACTAATCTGGTTGGTCAATAAAATAGAGAATATTTTGGATACGACCAATTATACGGTCATTCAATCTTTTAGTATTATTCGAAGCGGTACCGACCCAAAAGATTTAAGAGTTATTAATTCGCCTTCTAAACCTTGGGTCTTTTCAACACCGGCCATTATTGCATTGCCAGATAACTCTAAATAATTTCTGCACCATAAGTTTCCTGCATGCCTTCATGGCATCTAGATTTGTCTCTTGACTAAGGCAAATGACCAAGAATGACTGTCTAACTCGTAATGATGATGCTCAATAACGGTAATTTCTTAGATCATGACACGTGGAAGATGACATGTCACATGCGTACGCTAGTTAAGCCCCCGAAGGCCACGGAGGGGGAACCAGCTACAGTGGGGGCTTCCCTCGAACCCCGTTTCCGAGGTTGCACCCCACTCTTCGCCCCCAAGCACTTCAGCAGCCACGCCAACTGTTCCTTTGCTCTACTCCGAGCCTCCCTTCGAGCTGAGCTTCCTCGCCCTCCCGGCTGCCTCCGAGCCATCCTCCGGTCCGAGGAGTCTCCCGACTTTCGGTGGCCTTCTAGACAACCCACAGCTCACCTCCGGCTGCCACAGAATTGGCCTCCTCGACCCTCTCAGCTCGTCTCCGGGCTACCGCAGAACCAAGATATCTCGGCTCTCCCGCTTGTCCGCGAGCTCTCCCGCCGAGGTCATCTTCCTCGATCTCATCGACCGATCGACAACACCACTCATAGGCGCAACCGCCGTCCTACGAATCTCGTCATGTGTGAGATATCCGCCGGCCATATCCCACGTTCCACGCCATCACGATCCCCATTAACGAGCCTGTCTCGCCATTAATGGGAGATCCCGCTTATCACGCGGGTGTGACGTCGGGAGCGTAATGGCCGGCGTGATTCTCGCGCCTGCCCTGCCTGCTGCCACCGCTATATAAGCCCCTTCTTCAGACGGTTCAAGTAAGCCAGTTTTACTCCACTAAGCCGTTACTCTGCTCGGATTTTCTCTCTAACTTGACCGTCGAAGGTTCCTCGGTGGTACAACCACCCCGGGATTTCCTTGCAGATAGCTCGGCGCAAACAACCTCAAACCCATTGAGATCCATGTGCTTCAGGAACCAGCCACCAGATCAAATCTCAGCCGTCGATCGCCGCCATCAGCAGACCAACGGAAGGTAACAACTTGGCGCGGATCCGCCCCGCGTCAGCTGGCGCCGTCTGTAGGAAACCTTGATTCCACAAAAACAAAAGTTCATCTTCCAATCTTAATCTAATGGTGATCAGTCGAAAATACTGCATCTTTTAACCGGCAATTTCCCTATCATTTGCACTCATCTAGAAGTGTTCGGCATTCATATAGCACATATTAGCAAATCAGTCGATAAATATCAGATTGCGTGTGTTAGACTCTAAAACAGGCACTATAAAGGAAATTGACTGCATTTCATAGCATGGCATCATTCCTATATATCGCAACTTGTGTTTCGAAGTCTGTGCAGGATATTACAAAAGATCGGTCAAATTTACAAATGAAGACTGTTAAAAAGACGCCAACTCATGGATTTGGAATATAGTATTAATATAGAGGGAATTATACAATTCAACATATCAGAAAGTACACCTGAAGACAGAAGAAGGCAGTACCTGAAGTATCAAGCATTGAGCCCCTCACGTGACCGCGGATCCGCGGCATAAGGAGGCACGTGCCGCGGATCCTTGGCGTCTTGGACACGTCAGCACCTCATTTCAGCACTATAACTTCTACCTCAGTGTGTACACTTCATCAAGCTACTACATTTTCCAGATGTCTCTCGAACATTCTGCCAGATCAGCAAGCTATTAGGTTCCTAACTAAACACCCAAGCTTCTTCAACAAGCTTCACTTAAACTCTATTAAGGATCTAGAACCTTCCCCTAACTTCCTAGCTTAGGGTAGAAGCTAATCCCCTAACTAACTACTTCTAGAAGCCTCTTCCTCTAACTAACTTTTGGAGGGAAAACTCAAATTTGAATTTCTAGACCTAGGGTTTGGAAATCCTATAAATAGACCCCTAGGCTCACTTGTTCATGATTACTCATTGTTGGCTAAATTCTAGTTCAATCTTCATCTTCCCTAATTTTCACCCACAAGTCTAGTGACAAGGCTTGTGTCAAAACCCTAACCCTAATCCAATCCAAAATCAAGAAACTTCAAGATTCTTTGAGTGCAAGCCAAGCAAGTCTTCAAGATCCTTTAGAAGCGGAACCGGTTTTCAACGGAGCACAAGATCGAAGCGATCCAAGACTCAAGAAGCCGAGCGATGCTAGATTCGACGAGCGAAGTTCCTACCTCTTGTAAATCTTGAGAGTTGTAACTACTTGTTGATGTAATAAAGGTGAAGATTCTTTAAACTTGTTTACATTTCAATTCGAGCATTATGCTTATATTTCAATTCTTGAATATATTCTTTGTGATGATGCTTGAATAAAACTCCGCTCGTGGAGGAATCGAAACAATTGTAAAATGATGATGTTGATAAATTGTTAAACGTTTTCTTAAGTCTTAAAACAATTGTAAATTCTTGAAAATCGATTGATCGATGATCTAGATTGATGCGAATGTGTTCTTGATTCCTTTCGCACGATCTAGAGATCAACAATTGATCATTCGACTTTCAAGAAGCTATCTAGTGAATGTTATTCATCGAAAGGACAAAGGATAGGATGAGGAACCCTGATTCTTCGCAAGATCCTTGATCCTCGATGAATTCTACATCGATTTAGCATCAATTTGTTAATAGATAAGAAATCGAAATCTTGAATCTTCATCACATCTACAATTTACTCGATTCCTACGAGCTTTACTTCAAATTTTGAAACCCTAAAGTGATTGGAATTCTATCGAAACTCGATTCTCGATGTTTATCATTTTCTTGATTCTTGATTAGAATAGTGATACTTGAAACCCATCGATAAAAATCTTGAATCATGTTTTCTTCTCTTTTCTATTAAGTTTTCGATTCAAACAAAACAAGATACGAACGAATCGCGCAATCTCTGTGGACGATCCGCACTCTCTAATGATCTACAATCCGACACCGTTATTGATTGCGGTCAAAAATAATTCTTTGATTGTGAATTCTATTTTCTAAACCGACACATAAAGAAATTCGATCAATCAAATGGCGCCGCTGCCGGGGATCGCGCGCTAATTCGTTTATTATTGAAATTTGAATTGAAAGATTTATTCCATTGTAATTTTGTAATCAAAATTCGCACAAAATCTAAACGATTTGTTGTGGTGTTTTGCAAGGAACATCTGGAACTGCTGTGCAATTGAAATTTTTTTTGGAAATTTCCAGAGAGCTGGAAAAATCAACAGCAAGCTGTTGTTGAAATTTGGAGCACTGAACAGTACCTACGACCGCGGTTACGCGGCATTAACCCCTTCCTGCGGCGGTTCCACGGCTAGGTGAAGGCCCGTCGGTACAAAATTTTCTCTGTAAGCTTCTTACTTTCTTATCTCCTCCTCCGTCTGCTCCAAATAACATTTTGTGCAGGTTTCTTTGCAAAAATCGCAGTGCCGCGTAAAAAGCAAAATTAAATTGTGCTTGTTTTGATTTTTATGGTTGTTTGCATAATTAATACGGACATTAAGGGGCAAAGACCAAATCCAGATTAGGTGGCGAGTTCATTACCCTTCCTAAGCCCCAAAAATCACGAAATTGCATCCGCATTTACCCAAATTAACTAAAAGAAATCTAGAAATGACTCTAAGGACCATCGCGCTCACTTAGGACAGAAAAAGGCTGTGGGTAATTCATTGTTTATCCGCGTTTCTCTTGTGGTGTCTAAGGCAAGTGTGTCGAAGGCTAGTGGTTACTTAATTAGGCCCACTACTTACGTAGTGGAGAACCTCCCACTTACCTGGCACTTACCTGGCCACAGGAGAGACAAAGAGGCAGTGGAGGATTTATCCTGCGTCTTGTCTTCTGGCAGTTAGGAGAGGTCTAGAGATCTGACCTAGGCGACCAATAGAATTAGGGTTTTGTGTGTTGCATTTGTTGTGTTGCATCATTTTTTCAAAAATCCGTCCAATTTTCAAAACAAACACCGCATTCATTCATTCATTACCCCTAATTATAAGTCAACGCTGCCACTTGTACTAACCCTTTTTAGTACAAGATAGGCTGGACACGGGATTCTAGTGCCCGTTTAGTCCACGTACCCTTTATCGACTCCGAAGTCGGTATTTCTCCATTTACTTCTTCTTTACCCACTACCACACCCACATCGATGGATCCACCTCCATCGAATTTCTTTAACACTAATCTGCCGCCGTCCGTTGGTGCGCAGAATCTACCCCGCATCTCTCTCCAAGAGAGGTGCTATCCACTGCGAGGTCCTCTTTCGACCTGTTTATCCATTCCACCAGCCAACGGGGATAATTTTGAAATTAAACCCCAATACATCAACCTGTTACCCAAATTCCACGGACTCGAGACTGAGGACGCTTACGTTTTCATTACCAAATTTGAAAACGTATGCGCAATGATGGGTACGTCACAACTTTCAGTGGATGCTATGCGTCTACGACTTCTTCCATTTACTTTGTGCGATATAGCTGAGAAGTGGCTATATAATACTACCGCACACTCTATCACGAATTGGGAAGAATTTGTAGCGGCATTCCTTAAGAAATTTTACCCAATGCAAAAGACAGCTCGAATCCGTAGCGAACTTAATCAATTTACCCAGCTCCCTACTGAACCATTTTCAAAATGCTTTGAACGTTTGAAGGATCTTTTGGTTCAATGTCCTCATCACGGCATCCCGAGATGGGATCTTTGCCGAATCATTTATGAGGGCATTAACCCAAACACTAAACAGAACCTTGAAAACATGTGTCAAGGTACTTTTATGACTAAGGATGATGGGGAAGCTTGGAAAATTTTAGAATAGTTCGCTGAAAAATCACTACAGTGGGAGAGTGGAACCCAACCATTGAATAGGGGTGGCGTGCACCAAATTAATGTGTCCATAGGTGTTCGAGCTGAGATGGCAGCAGTGCAAAAGAAGCTCGACGCTATGGAACACAAATTTTCTGCAGCCTCCCTAAACCCAATGTCGCTCCCCAAAACTGTATGTGGCTGCTGTTCTGATCCGTCTCATTTAACGGAAGAATGCCCATTAAACTCTGCGTTTCAAGGTCACGAGCATACAAATGCCGCATTTCAAAGACCTAGAAACGATCCATATTCTTCCACGTACAATCAGGGTTGGAGGAATCACCCAAATTTTGCTTAGAACCAACAACAACAATCTCAAAACACGGTTCCAAGCCAAAATAATTTCTAAAGGGCTCTTCCACCACAACAACAACCACTTCAACTCACTCAGCACCCCTACCAGTCACAAAATTTCCACAACCGGGTCAACACTCCTGCACAGTCTAATCCTATGCAGTTGACCGGTTCTGACGAGCTCTCTCAATTCACTCAAACCATGAAATCACTTTTGTCTAATTTCATAGAGGTTTCGGCTGAGGTTAGAACTTCCGTCAGTGAGATAAAGAAAAACTCAGCGTCCCAAGCTGAGAGTATCAGATCGATGGAAGCTGAAATCGCACGACTTAAAGCCGAGATGAGTGCGAGAGAAAAAGGGAAACTTCCTTCTCAACCCCTACCAAATCCTGGGCATTACAATGTAAATGCCGTCACAACGTTGAGATCGGGAAGAGTGCTGAACAACCATGTCGGGGAAGGAATTGATGGTATTGAAAATCCTATCAATAACATCCCGGTTGAGACCTTTCCTCACACACACACTTCAACTTCTGATCCTTGTTCTTCTACCCCACCACCTTCTCGCGAGCCTATTCTCCATTTTCCACTAGGCTCGACACCTCAGTATAGCCCTTCTAGTTCTCCACAGACGATCCCCACTCCTCTTTTGGGATCTCGTCTACCCCCTCTTCCTTCTCCTATGATGGACCCGGCGCTTATTGCGAAAGCTCCTTACCCGAATCGGTTAAGGGGGAATAGAACGAGTCCTCATATGGAGAAAATTATGAAAATGTTCAAACAGGTTAACATCAACATCCCTCTCCTAGATGCGATTCAACAAGTCCCCACTTATGCGAAAATTCTTAAGGACTTGTGCACTACGAAGAGGAAGACTCAAGTGCCGAAGAAGGTCTTCATGTCTAATAATATTAGCACTGCTTTTATTCCCCAGCTACCAAAGAAACGTAAGGACCCAGGATGTCCTACAATATCGATTTCTATTGGGGGTAAAAACATAAATCGTGCTCTTTTAGACCTTGGCGCAAGTGTTAACCTACTTCCATATTCTGTATATGAGCAGTTAGGGATTGGAGAGCTGAAACCTGCTCACTGCACTCTCCAAATGGCAGACCGTTCAATCACCAAACCAAGGGGTGAACTAGAGGATGTGTTGATAAAGGTCGGGGAATTTGTTTTCCCTGTAGACTTCATTGTACTCGACACACAGCCTGTAGCAAACCCCCGGGGCCAAATTCCGGTGATTCTGGGTCGTCCTTTCCTTGCCACTTCCAACGCTGTTATTAACTGTAGAAATGGTTCAATGAACTTATCATTTAGAAATATGACCATTGAACTAAACATCTACAAAGTTGGAAGTCAGCCATCAGAACCCTCTGCTCATATTCTCGATGTGTGCTCTATCTACGAGATCTCTCCCGATAGTTGCGGAGTTGAGGAACTTTGCTTTACTGATCTCGACGACATTACCACATCTCTGTTTAACCTTACACATGATCTTAGTGAGGACACTTTTCCTACACTTGAGTCCTACACTCCTGACTTTTCTCCACCCGAGTCTGTATCTTTCACAGGCTCTGAGCTTCTTTGTAAATCCAAAAATCCCTCAATGATCCCACCTTCTATCATTTCTTCGCTCGAATTAGATCTCAAAATTTTACCTTCTCATCTTAAATATGGTTATTTAGGTGAGAAGGAGTCTTTACCGGTTATCATATCCGCTTCTCTAGCATCAGAGCAAGAGAATGCACTTTTATCGGTATTGAGATCTAACAAAGAGGCGTTTGGTTGGACGATGGCGGACATCAAAGGGATTAGTCCCTTGATAGTTGAACATCATATACATGTGATGGATGATGCCAGACCAACCCGAGAACCACAGAGACGGTTAAATCCCGTCATGAAGGAAGCAGTGATGAAAGAGATCGTCAGATGCCTTGATAATAGTATTATATACCCCATCTCTGATAGCCAATGGGAGAGTCCTATACATGTCGTCCCTAAGAAATCCGGCATCACTGTTATAACCAATGAGGCAAATGAGTTGATTCAGACACGCGCCCAAACTGGGTGGCGTGTATGTATTGATTATAGAAAACTCAATGCCGCCACGAGGAAAGACCACTTTCCTCTACCTTTCATTGATAAAATGCTGGAACGCTTAGCTGGACGAGAGTATTATTGTTTTATTGACGGATACTCAGGCTATAATCAGGTCCCCATCGCCAAAAAGGATCAAGATAAAACCACTTTTACTTGTCCTTTTGGTACATTTTCTTACAGTCGCATGCCCTTTGGGTTATGCAATGCTCCCGCTATCTTTCAGCGGTGTATGATGGGGATATTCTCTGACATGGTAGATTATTTTCTGGAGATCTTTATGGACGATTTCTCGATTTTTGGAGACTCTTTTTCTGATTGCCTATCGAATCTTGACGTAGTTCTTACTCGTTGCAAAGAGAAGAACTTAACTTTGAACTGGGAAAAATGCCATTTCATGGTCCAAGAAGGAATTGTACTTGGACATGTTATTTCACAGAAAGGCATTGAGGTTGACAGAGCTAAGATAGATGTCATTCAAAACCTCCCTCATCCCAAAAGCGTCAAAGATATTCGATCTTTCCTTGGCCACGCGGGCTTTTATAGGAGATTCATTAAGGATTTTAGCAAAATTGCTAGACCTTTAACTCTTCTCCTGGCCAAGGATACGACCTTCCACTTTGACTCGGACTGTGAGACAGCTTTCGACTCACTTAAACACTCACTCACTTCAGCCCCCGTTCTATCGTCTCCAAATTGGGACTACCCCTTTGAGCTGATGTGTGATGCATCCGACTTTGCAGTAGGTGCAGTCTTAGGACAGCATATTGAAAAGATGCCACACGTGATATACTATGCAAGTAAGACCCTGAATGATGCACAAATCAATTATACGACCACCGAAAAAGAACTTTTGGCGGTTGTATTTGCGTTAGAAAAATTCAGGCCTTACTTAATTGGCTCTCCTATAGTTGTGTACACTGACCATTCCACCTTAAAACATCTTCTGGCGAAGAAAGATGCAAAAGGTCGGCTAATACGTTGGATCCTTCTACTACAAGAATTTGATCTTTTTATCAAAGATAAGAAAGGATGTGAAAACGTAGTAGCCGACCATCTTTCACGCATCTCTTCTTCCCCTGTGACCCTGCCGATCAATGATTCGTTTCCCGATGAACAACTCTTGAACGTATCCAATGAACCATGGTTCAGGGATATTGTGAACTATCTTGTCACGGGACTTATACCCAGCGATTGGTCAAAACAGGACAAATACCGTTTTCTATCCCAAGTAAAACACTTTTACTGGGACGATCCATATTTGTTTAAGTATTGTCCTGATCAGATCATTCGCCGGTGTGTCCCGAAAGAAGATTTCAAGAGTGTTCTTTCTTTTTGTCATGATCAGGCCTGTGGGGGTCACTTCGGTCCTAAAAAGACGGCGGAGAAGGTTTTGCAATGTGGATTTTATTGGCCGACCTTGTTCAAGGACGCATTTGACTATTGCAAAACCTGTACACAATGTCAGTACACGGGTAGAATCTCCCGGAGAAATGAAATGCCTCAGCAACCCATTCTGGTTGTTGAAATATTCGATGTTTGGGGCATTGATTTTATGGGTCCCTTTCCCAACTCCTTTGGGAATTTGTACATACTGCTGGCGGTTGATTATGTCTCAAAGTGGGTTGAAGCCATTCCATGTCGCACTAATGACAGGAAAGTTGTCATTAAGTTCTTGAAAGAGAATATCTTTTCGCGATTTGGACACCCACGCGCTATCATTAGCGATAATGGGACACATTTCTGCAACAGGTCTTTCGAGACTCTGATGCGGAAATACTTAATCAACCACCGACTTTCTACACCCTATCATCCCCAAACGAGCGGGCAGGCTGAGATCTCAAACAGACAGATCAAACTAATCCTGGAGAAGACTGTTGCTAAGAATAGAAAAGATTGGTCGACCAAACTGACGGATGCTCTTTGGGCATTCCGAACTGCATTTAAGACCGACCTAGGGATGTCTCCATATAGGATAGTGTTTGGGAAGGCATGTCACTTACCCGTCGAGATTGAGCATAAAGCATTGTGGGCTATTAAGGAAATAAATTTTGATCTAAACCAAGCCTGCAACTTTCGGAAGCTGCAAATAAATGAGCTAAGCGAACTCCGCGATGAAGCTTATGATAACGCTGTAATCGTAAAGAATAGGACTAAGGTTTTTCACGATAAAAATATTTTGAGGAAAACATTTTCACAAGGTCAACAAGTCCTTCTTTACGATTCACGACTACACCTTCACGCGGGTAAGCTTCGATCTCGGTGGAAGGGACCTTTTGTTGTGCGGTCTGTATACCCGCACGGGGCAGTAGAAGTAGAAAATGTTAAAAACGGCATATTTTTTTAAAGTGAATGGACATAGACTAAAGCCGTATTTTTCCACTGACCCCACAGAGGAGCTCCTGTTCTTACAGGAGCCATTTTATTTGGATTAAAATTCCTCCGTCTCACCCTATATCCTGCATTTTACTGCATCATCTTTTTGAATTGAGGTGAGTGAAAAGAGTAAGTTTGGGGGAGATTCTTCACTTATATATTTTTTGCTCCCACTAATAAATTCCTCCCATGCTTACAGGTTTTGTAGATATAACGGTTAGCAACAGTGAGGACACTGTTGAAAACAAGTTTGGGAGAGTTTTGTGCTTATTTTTTGCATCATTTGCATAAGCACAAAACATTTCTTTAATAAAAACTATAAAAATTTAAAATTTTCAAAACCTATAAAAACTGAAAAATTTTCAAAATATAAAAATATTTTAATATTTAACATTTTTTGTACATAAATAAGATAATGAAAGTTTAGATAGTGAAAAATTACATCCATGAGATTTGAAAATTTTAAGAAAACTAAGAAAATTAGAAGTTTTCTTATACGAACTAGTAATAAGTAGTTATGAGCCGTTGTCCTAAGGGTTAGTAAGATGAAGGACGTCACTAATCTGAGGATAAAAATAAGTCTGAAAAATAGTTTCTATTCTGGAAGCCAAATATTTTGAACGTTGATACCCTGCTATTCGCACTTACACACGTCTTAAAGCCTGGGATAGTAGAGGATACCTTGAAATGCTCTTGTCTTAAAGCCAAAAGTATGAAGGAAATAAAAAATGAAGAAAATATAAAGTGGTGAGAAAAATGGACACTGGTTTTGTTATCACCAAGGCAGCAATAAAAAAATATAGCGAGGGTGCCTCTTCACCTAGTGCCCTAAGGCCAACTGGTCTGGGAGTCACTGCTAAGCCTTAGGTGGTACAAGACAAGGATAATACACCAAGTAAGCAAGCACAGGAGTAATCGGTCGGTTAGTACCTCAAGAAGTATTAACGGTCGCATGAAAGTGTGTGAGCAATCTCATCTAAATATTCATTAATTAAAAAGTACTGAGACTGATGGGCAAGAGTATGATAGCTTGAATTGAATTCTCCGGGTGTAGGGATGTATTTACATACACGCAGGGTTATATGATCGATGTTTGGAAGAAAGATAGGAATGAAGAATAAGACGATGTTTTATTGAGGGAGGACGTGATTTCCGACATCTTTTCATGACTATTAAGATAGGGCTCATGACAACCGAAAAACTAGCTTAGTTGGAAACCCTAATTTTCGAAGCTTTTCTTTTACAAATTCTTTTCTTTAAATGTAAATTTCATGATCTTCATTTTATTATTGGATTTTGTGGGTGTAATCTGCTGAAAACCCTCAGGAGACAACACTCCTCCTACTAGGGACACCTAGAGGTTTAAAGGCTTGTTGCACGTGCTCAGTGCAATCGTGTTGCCTACGAAAGTGTGCTAGTTAGTTTTTCTCTCTTTCTTTATTTTCTCCTTCTCTTTTTAATAAAAAGTTCGCTCGAGACGATCGAAAATAAGTTTGGGGGAATTTGATCAGTCGAAAATACTGCATCTTTTAACCGGCAATTTCCCTATCATTTGCACTCATCTAGAAGTGTTCGGCATTCATATAGCACATATTAGCAAATCAGTCGATAAATATCAGATTGCATGTGTTAGACTCTAAAACCGGCACTATAAAGGAAATTGACTGCATTTCATAGCATGACATCATTCCTATATATCGCAACTTGTGTTTCGAAGTCTGTGCAGGACATTACAAAAGATCGGTCAAATTTACAAACGAAGACAGTTAAAAAGACGCCAACTCATGGATTTGGAATCTGGTATTAATATAGAGGGAATTATACAATTCAACATATCAGAAAGTACACCTGAAGACAGAAGAAGACAGTACCTGAAGTATCAAGCATTGAGCCCCTCACGTGACCGCGGATCCGCGGCATAAGGAGGCACGTGCCGCGGATCCGCGGCGTCTTGGACATGTCAGCACCTCATTTCAGCACTATAACTTCTACCTCAGTGTGTACACTTCATCAAGCTACTACATTTTCCAGATGTCTCTCGAACATTATTCCAGATCAGCAAGCCATTAGGTTCCTAACTAAACACCCAAGCTTCTTCAACAAGCTTCACTTAAACTCTATTAAGGATCTAGAACCTTCCCCTAACTTCCTAGCTTAGGGTAGAAGCTAATCCCCTAACTAACTACATCTAGAAGCCTCTTCCTCTAACTAACTTTTGGAGGGAAAACTCAAATTTGAATTCCTAGACCTAGGGTTTGGAAATCCTATAAATAGACCCTAGGCTCACTTGTTCATGGTTACTCATTGTTGGCTAAATTCTAGTTCAATCTTCATCTTCCCCAATTTTCACCCACAAGTGTAGTGACAAGGCTTGTGTCAAAACCCTAACCCTAATCCAATCCAAAATCAAGAAACTTCAAGATTCTTTGAGTGCAAGCCAAGCAAGTCTTCAAGATCCTTTAGAAGCGGAACCGGTTTTCAACGGAGCACGAGATCGAAGCGATCCAAAACTCAAGAAGCCGAGCGATGCTAGATTCGACGAGCGAAGTTCCTACCTCTTGTAAATCTTGAGAGTTGTAACTACTTGTTGATGTAATAAAGGTGAAGATTCTTTAAACTTGTTTACATTTCAATTCGAGCATTATGTTTATATTTCAATTCTTGAATATATTCTTTGTGATGATGCTTGAATAAAACTCCGCTCGTGGAGGAATCGAAACAATTGTAAAATGATGATGTTGATGAATTGTTAAACGTTTTCTTAAGTATTAAAACAATTGTAAATTCTTGAAAATCGATTGATCGATGATCTAGATCGATGCGAATGTGTTCTTAATTCCTTTCGCACGATCTAGAGATCAACAATTGATCATTCGATTTTCAAGAAGCTATCTAGTGAATGTTATTCATCGAAAGGACAAAGGATAGGATGAGCAACCCTAATTCTTCGCAAGATCCTTGATCCTCGATGAATTCTACATCGATTTAGCATCAATTTGTTAATAGATAAGAAATCGAAATCTTGAATCTTCATCACATCTACAATTTACTCGATTCCTACGAGCTTTACTTCAAATCTTGGAACCCTAAAGTGATTGGAATTCTATCGAAACTCGATTCTCGATGTTTATCATTTTCTTGATTCTTGATTAGAATAGTGATACTTGAAACCCATCGATAAAAATCTTGAATCATGTTTTCTTCTCTTTTCTATTAAGTTTTCGATTCAAACAAAACAAGATACGAATGAATCGCGCAATCCCTGTGGACGATCCGCACTCTCTAATGATCTACAATCTGACACTGTTATTGATTGCGTTCAAAAATAATTCTTTGATTGTGAATTCTATTTTTTAAACCGACACACAAAGAAATTCGATCAATCAAATGGCGAGCGATCATCATGATGATCCCAGCACCAGTTGACGCCTCCCCCTCAACGAAGGCGTGGAAGAATCTTCTCTGCCGAATACCATCAACACCCTTGCCGGTCGGATAGACCGACTCACGTCTGTCGTGGAGGCGCTCATCCGTGTCCAAACTGCAGGGCAAGTTCCCCAGGTCGCCGCTCCTCCGCCTCGTGACCGAGACCCCTACAGGGGGAGAGAAGACTCCGCACGCGTCGGCACTGCCGACCACCGCCTCGCTACCTCCCATGGCCGCAAATCTCCTAGGCCAATACCTTCTGCGACTCGCTGGACGCCCCACAGTTCAACATCGAGGTCCGTCGCCAGAGCACCTCACCCCGAGCCTCTTCGCGACCCTTTCCCTCCTGAGGAGATGTCGATCAGCTCGCCTGTTCTCAAGCATGACCAACACCCCCTCCCTCGACGGGGTCGCGCGGACGGGACTCGCCACGGCGGCTCGAAGACCACCTTGCCGGGGGATCTAAGGAACCTCATTGAGAGGAACCAGGGCCGCGCCCAGATGCAGGTCTCCAACAGCAGAGGCCGAGAATCAGAATGTGCCGAATCGTCGGGATACCATGGCCGACTCGCTGCCCTTGAGAAGAAGATCGAAGGTATACGTCGGGAAGGTCACCACTTGAGCGACGGGGCTAAGTACGCCGCCGACTTGCTCACTAAGCCATTCACCGAGGAGCTACTCGTCTTCCACGTCTCCTCCCGCAACAAGCCCCCAAAGGTCTCTCTCTTCGACAGTAAATCTGACCCGAAGGACCATTTGGATGCGTTCACCGCGGGAATGAGCTTCCAAGATAACTTCGACGCCACCCAATGTCGAGCTTTCCCAGCCACTCTCATCCGCTCCGGACGAGACTGGTTCCGAGGACTCGAGCCACGCTCGATCTCAACTTTCGACGAGCTGGCCACCCAATTCCTCGACCACTTCGTCGGGAACAGGCGGAAAAAACGCACAGTTGACCATCTCTTCACGATCAAAAGTGGGGACAAGGAGATGTTCAAAGCATACACCACCCGCTTCTACAACGCCCCTCTCGAGGTCCCAGAGCACCGGGACGAGACCGTCATCACAGCACTTAGGTTAGGTCTTAGGCACAAGGAGTGGTTACGCTCCTTTGCATTAGCGCAACCTAAGACCATGGCCGAGGTAAAAGCCTGGACCGAGTGCGAGATCCAGCTCAAATCTGAGGTGAATGCAAATCTCTCCCGGGCAGAGCAAGCCGACCAGAAGAAAAAGGCAAGGGAAGAGAGAAGGGGACCTGGGTGATGAAAGCCCTCACCAAGAGGCAGCCGAGTGGCTACCCCGCTCGGCTATCCTTGGCTGGTAGCTCCTCTACCCCACAAACGCCAGGGATCAAAGCCCTCACGAAGATGCAACCGAGAAGCTTCACTGCTCGGACCATCCTTAGCGGGCCTCTTCCGGCCCTTCCAGCACTAAGGATCGAAGCCCTCATCAAGAGGCAGCCGAGCGGCCACCCTGCTCGGCTATCCCTGGCCGGTAGTTCCCTACCCCTATGACGCCAGGGATCAAAAGCCCTCATCAAGAGGAGGCCGAGAAGCTACCCTTCTCGGTCATCCCTGGCTTGTAGCTCCTTACCCGCAACGCCAGGGATCAAATCCCTCATCAAGAGGCGACCGAGCGGCTACCCTGCTCGGTCATCCATGGCTAGTAGCTCCTTACCCGCAGCGCTAGGGATCGAAGCCCTCATCAAGAGGCGGCCGAGCAGCTACCCTGCTCGATCATCCCTGGCCGGTAGCTCCTTACCCGTTGCGCCATGGATCAAAGCCCTCATTAAGAACAGGCCAAGCACCTACCCTACCCGGTCATCCCGGCTGGTAGCTCCTTACCCGCAGCGCCAGGGATCAAAGCCCTCATCAAGAGGTGACCGAGCAGCTACCCTGCTCGGTCATCCCTAGCTGGTAGCTCCTTACCTGCAGCGCTAGGGATCAAAGCCCTCATCAAGAGGCGACCGAGTGGCTACCCTGCTTGGTCATCCCTGGCTGGTAGCTCCTTACCCGCAACGCCAGGGATCGAAGCCCTCATCAAGAGGCAGCCGAGTGGCCACCCTGCTCGGCTATCCTTAGCTAGTAGTTCCCTACCCCACGACGCCAGGGATCAAAATCCCTCATCAAGAGAAGGCCGAGCAGCTACCCTGCTCGGTCATCCCTGGATGGTAGCTCCTTACCCACAACGCCAGGGATCAAAGCCCCATGAGAGGCGACCGAGCGGCTACCCTGCTCGGTCATCCCTGGCTGGTAGCTCCTTACCCGTAGCGCCAGGGATCGAAGCCCTCATCGAAAGGCGGCCGAGCAGCTACCCTGCTCACTCATCCCTGGCTGGTAGCTCCTTACCCGCTACGCCAGGGATCAAAGCCCTCATCAAGAGGAGGCCGAGTAGTTACCCTGCTCGGTCATCCCTAGCTGGTAGCTCCTTACCTGCAGCACCGGGGATCAAAGCCCTCATCAAGAGGCAACCGAGCGGCTACCCTGCTCGGTCATCCCTGGCTGGTAGCTCCTTACCAGCAGCGCCAGGGATCAAAGCCCTCATCAAGAGGCGACCGAGCGGCTACCCTGCTCGGTCATCCCTGGCTTGTAACTCCTTACCTGCAACGCCAGGGATCAAAGCCCTCATCAAGAGGCAGCCGAGCGGTTACCCAGCTCGGCTATCCCTGGCTTGTAGTTCCCTACCCCATGACGTCAGGGATCAAAAGCCCTCGCCAAGAGGCACTGGGCAGTAACCCTACTCAGCCATCCTTAAGGATCAAAGCCCTCTCCAAGAGGCACCGAGCAGCAACCCTGCTCGGCCCATCCTTAGTAGGCCTCTTACGACCCCTCCCGCGCTAAGGATCAAAAGCCCTCGCAAGAGGCAACCGGGCCCACCCTTGCTCGGTTATCCTTGGCTGGTAGCTCCCTACCCCAACACACCAGGGATCAAAGCCCTCGCCAAGAGGCACCAGGCAGCAGCCCGGCCCGTCCATAAGGATCAAAAGCCCTCGCAAGAGGCAACCGGGCCCGCCTTTGCTCTATTATCCCTGGATGGTAGCTCCCTACCCCAACACACCAGGGATTAAAGCCTTCGCCAAGAGGCACTGGGCAGCAACCCTGCTTGGCCCATCCTTAGTAGGCCTCTTACGGCCCTTCCCGCGCTAAGGATCAAAAGCCCTCGCAAGAGGCAATCGGGCCCGCCCTTGCTCGGTTATCCCTGACTGGTAGCTCCCTACCCCATAACGCCAGGGATCAAATCCCTCGCCAAGAGGCAGCTAAGCATCTTCACTGCTCGGTCCATCCTTAGTAGGCCCCTTACGGCCCCTCCCGCGCTAAGGATCAAAGCCCTCGCCAAGAGGCAGCTGTGCAGCTTCACTGCTCGGTCCATCCTTAGTAGGCCCCTTACGGCCCTTTCCACGCTAAGGATCAAAGCCCTCGCCAAGAGGCATCCGAGCAGCTATCCTGCTTGGTTATCCCTGGCTGGTAGCTTCCTACCCCACAATGCCAGGGATCTAAGCCCTCGCCAAGAGGCAACTGATCAGCTTCACTGCTCGGTTCATCCTTAGCAGGCCTCTCTAGTGCTAAGGATCGAAGCCCTCGCCAAGAGGCAATCGAGCAACTACCCTGCTCAGTCATCCATGGCTGGTAGTTCAATGCCCACTAACACCAAGGATCAAAGCCCTCGCCAAGAGGCCACCGAGCAGCTATCCTGCTTGACGCATCCTCAACGGGCAGCCTCCTGCCCATCAGACGCTGAAGATCTAAAGCCCTCTTCGCGAGGCTGCCGAGTTCTTTCCTGCTTGGCGCATCCCCAGCGGGCATCCTCCTGCCCATCAGACGCTGAGGATCCGAAGCCCTCTTCGCGAGGCCACCACACATCCCCAGCGGGCAGCCTCCTGCCCGTCAGACACTGAGGATCTGAAGCCCTCTTCGCGAAGCCGCCGAGTTCCTTCCTGCTCGGCGTATCCTCAGCGGGTAGCCTCCTTCCCATCAGACGCTGAGGATCCGAAGCCTTCTTCATGAGGCCGCCGAGTTTCTTCCTGCTCGGCGCATCCCCAGCGGGCAGCCTCCTGCCCGTCAGACGCTGAGGATCTGAAGCCCTCTTTGCGAGGCCGCCGAGTTCCTTCCTGCTCGACACATCCCCAGCAGGTAGCTTCCTACCCTACAAAGACACGGATCCAAGACCCGCCGAATAAACTCACACTCAACGCGCGATCAGCGCCTCAACTCCAACAAAAGGAGGATACCGACCTTCCCACACTCGTCCTTCGTTCGACTCATACTCGATGCGCGACAACAAGAACGTCGTATCATCCCCGAACAATCTACCACGAGGAATTACCGATGCCAAGCCGCACAGAAAGAACCAAGCAGTCCACTCTCAACCCGACCCACAAATAGGTCGGAATGAGAGTGGGGGGATAATGATGATGATCAATAACGGTAATTCCTTAGATCATGACACATGGCGGATGACGTGTCACATGCGTACGCCAGTTAGGCCCATGAGGGCCACGGAGGGGGGATCAGTGTGCTACAGTGGGGGCTTCCCTCGAACCCCGTCTCCGAGGTTGCACCCCACTCCTCGCCCCCGAGCAGTTCAGCAGCCACGCCAACTGTCCCTTTACTCTACTCCGAGCCTCCCTTCAAGCTGATCTTCCTCGCCCTCCCGGCTCGCCTCCGAGCCATCCTCCGGCCCGAGGATTCTCCCGACCTTCGGTGGCCTTCTAGACAACCCACAACTCACCTCCGGGCTGCCACAGAATTGGCCTCCTCGGCCCTCTCAGCTCGTCTCCAGGCTACCCCAGAACCAAGATACCTCGGCTCTCCCGCTCGTCCGCGAGCTCTCCCGCCGAGGTCATCTTCCTCGGTCTCATCGAATGATCTACAGCACCACTCATAGGCGCAACCACCATCCCGCGAATCTCTCCATGCGTGAGATATCCGCCGGCCACATCCCACGTTCCACGCCATCACGATCCCCATTAACGAGCCCGTCTCGCCATTAATGGGAGATCCCTCTCATCACACGGGCGTGACGTCGGGAGCGTAATGGCCGGCGTGATTCTTACGCCTGCCCTGCCTGCTGCCACCGCTATATAAACCCCTTCTTCAGACGGTTCAAGTAAGCCATTTTTACTCTACTAAGCCGTTACTCTGCTCAGATTTCCTCTCTAACTTGACCATCGGAGGTTCCTCGGTGGTACAACCACCCCGGGACTTTCTTACAGATAGCTCGACGCAAACAACCTCAAACCCATTGAGATCCACACGCTTCAGGAACCAGCCTCCAGATCAAATCTCAGCCGTCGATCGCCGCCATCAGCAGACCAACAGAAGGTAAAATCTTGACGCGCGGATCCTCCCCTCCCCCTCCCCCCCGGCGTCAGGTAAAGTACGGATAGGATGGAAGCAGATAGTAAAGAGCGAATTCAAGATTAGTTGAGCCTCGCCGTTCGACTCATTTGGATCAAGAGTTTTGGTATGTAAAAATAGTTAAGAAAGCATATGAATAGAGCGCACTACCATTTCTATTATGGTTATGATTGGCCCAATGCTTTAAAGTCCAAATACTAGGGCGTGTAGGCATAGATTTGAATCTGTCGGCATAAGTTCGAGCCATTAATAACGTTTTGCCTTACCTGAAGCTATGTTATGGTTCTGCCACCGCGAATAGGAAAAGTACTTCTTGTTTATAGCATGATAATGTAAGACAATGAATCTGAGCAAATTAAGCAATCGGTCTTATGGTCGTTCATTAGGGAGAGAATTTTAACTATAAGAGTTTTGCTCTCACTTGACCAAACCAATTACCTCCTACATTGGGGAGAGAATTTTAACTGTAAGAGTTTTGCTCTCACATGACCGAACCAATTACCTCCTACATTGGGGAGAGAATTTTTACTGTAAGAGTTTTGCTCTTTTGGAGACTCCATGCCCATCGATTATGTGTAGTTGCAACACATCCTGACGGCACATAAGTTCATGCCGAACTTAATACGAAAAACAATTGTTGTGATACACCCTTATTTGCTCTGGGTAACCATTCAAGCTCGACTTTATATTTATTTTGGTGCACCAAATTTGTGCATAAATTTATATTATTTTATTCTATTAAAAGGAAACTTGCATTCTATGATAAAGTTGTCAATATCGCACTTGGGGTAGGGTTTATTAATCGTGCCGAATGAGAGCTCAGCTTCGGTTGTTCATGTTAATTTATTTGAACAGGCTTTAAAATTTGTTAAAGCTCTTTTCTTTTTGACCAATTGAGAAGTGGAAAAATTTGTGGAGTATATGTTGTTAAATCTTACAAGATATGCGACGAATAAGCTTAAAATAATTCTAACAACTAAATAACAGTAACAATAATAAGACGAGAGAGAGAGAGTTTGGGAAAAGTTGCATCTTTAAGAACAAAAATTTGGTGTAGGAATGAAATATGAGGGATTGATGGAAGAGAAAGAAAAGCAAGGAACACCATCGCCATCTATCGATACCAGGGTTTGGGTTTGGAGCTGCTGATGAAAATAGGAGGAGGATGTCGATTTGATCACGAGGGTTAGGGTTTTGAACGAGAAGATTTTCCCTATTTAAATTTTTCTTTTTCAGAATATTTTCCTTTCTTCCTTTTATGCGAGATGTATACAGATGCTTGCGATATGTGCATTAGAATGGCAGACAACTATATAGATGCTGAAGAAAAAATTTCGAAGAGTTTTTGACAATCGGTTCAGGTCCACGGGGTTTTAGATTTTTTTTTGGTTGATAATTTATCCTTATTTATGTCTAAATTACTCCATTTATATTAAAACTACATGTATCTCTCTCTCCTCAGCCCCTCACTTCTTCTCTAAAAATCTAAAACCCTATCAAATTATAAGACTCGATTTTTCCGTATCAACCATTAAACTCACCTTTTTCTTCTAAAAAGTTCCTACATTTAAAAACTATCAAATTTAAAACCATAACTGACGCGTGTCGAATCGCGCCAAGATATTACCTTCTGTTGATCTGCTGTTGGCGATGATGGACGGCCGAGATTTGAGTTGGAGGATAGCTCCTAAAGTGTGTAGATCTTAATGGGTTTGAGGTTGTTAGGGCCAAGCTACCTACAAGGAAGTCCCGGGGTGGTTGTACCACCGAGGACCCTCCGACGATCAAGTTAGACAGGAAATCCGAGCAGAGTAATGGTCTAGTGAGTGAAAAATGACTTACTTGAACCGTCTGAAGGAGGGGTTTATATAGCGGTGGCAGCAGGCAGGCAGGTGCGAGAATCACGCCGGCCATTACGCCCCCGACGTCACGCCCGCGTGATGGGCGGGATCTCCCATTAATGGCGAGACAGACTCGTTAATGGGGATCGTGATGGCGTGGAACGCGGGATCGTGGGCAGCGGATATCTGGCGCATGGCAAGATTCGCGGAGGCGAGGCGGAAGCACCTGCGAATGATGCCGTTGGTTGGTCGAAGGGACCGAGGAAGATGAGCTCGGCGGGGGCTCGGGACCGAGCGGAAGGCCGAGCTATCTTGGTTCTGTGGCAGCCCGGAGGCGAGCTGAGAGGGCCGAGGAGGCCAAATGTGCAGGAGGCTCGGAGGCGAGCCAACGGTTGTTTGCAAGGAGGGCATAGGAGTGGTGTGTACGGCCCAGAAGGTCGGCCACGTCCATGGGTCGCAGACCCGGATGTTCTTCCGACATGCTGTCCTTGGTCCTTCCTTGCGGGCTTCGGGCACGTCATCAGCCATGTGTCATGATCTGGGAGATCACCAATATCGAGCATCATCATTAGCCTCCCACTCTCGTCCCGACCTGTTCACGGGTCGGGTCGAGGGTAGTCTGCCGGGTCATCCGAGGTGAGCTCTTCGTCGTAGATATCAGGAGCATGTGTTCCCGGGCAATCAACTGTATCTTCTTGGTGATGTCAGCGGATCAGGGGCCAGATCTCACATTAAAGAGGATGCGCCGGATCGTGCGTACGATCACCGAAGCGACAGCCCACGTGTCAGGCGCTGGTTGGCTGACGCGATGGGCCGCAAACTTCTGGTGTCTGATGGGATACGGCCAATGCACGTGCGCCAGGTGGAGCGATCGTGGGCATCGAATGCACTGAGCCGTTTCGGCGGAAGATGACCGTCGCCGTAGGATGTGTACGCCGGCAGCTATAAATAGAGGTGGGGTCCTTATCATGGCCCATACCACTTTACATTTTCCTCGCTTTGGGTCTCGTTAGCTCGGCGCTCTCTTTTTAGGTCGGATCTCAACGTTTTCCCTTCTGAGGACCCATCCTCTTAATCAGGTTAGATGTCTTCTTCTGAGGAGTTTGTAGAAATAGATCGGGTATGGTCTAGGGAGCCTCCTGTAGATTCTTCTTCTTCTTCTTCCTCTGCTTCTTATCCTTCTGAGTCGAGCCCGCCTCTCCCTTTGGCAGGACAAATAGATCGATCCAGGACTTTTGGTGCCCTCGGTGCTCTGTCCCGGAGAGGGGCCGGCGGTGCGGCCGCGCTTCCGGCTGACCCGAGCCCCGCACCAAATGTGTCGCCGCCAGCGGGGCCATCTGCCTCGTCACGAGCTCCCGATGATTGCCCTGGCGGCGGCTAAAGGCGTCCACAGGTCCCCGAGCCCCGAACGAGGGATGCAGGAGAGGACGAAGACGGGGTTCCTCTTAAGAAGAAGAGGACGGTCTCTCTCGCGCCACCGACGGAGATTCCTGAGGGGATTCCTATGCATGAGTGGGACGTCCGTTTCGTAGTTCCGTCCGGGTTTTCCGTTGCTGCCAGCCAGTCTGTTGGTATGGAAGAGTCGGCCGGGGGCAAGATTCCGCGGGGGACCCTGAGGGCCTAAATGGCGGCTATTGCTCAGGAGGAGGTGCAGGTATGTACTCCTTCATGTGTTATTTCGAGCGCCCTTTCTTTAGTTCGAGTGTCTTTAAGTCTCTTTGCTGTTTTTCGTCAGGTCCTTCAGCACTGCGCCCTCGTTACTCGCATGGAGGCCGAGGGGGCTATCCATGCTACGAAGCCGGTGGGAGTATCTTCTTCGAAGGCCGAGGATCTGCGACTTGAGCTACGTCTGGAGAGGGAGAGGATGGCCATCCTTGAAGCCCGAACGGCCGTCGCGGAGCTCACCGTCTCAAAGTGCTGGGAGTCCTATCACTGCCTAAGTGAGTCCTACCGAGTCATCGAGGCGAAGTTGATGGAACCGGCCGATCGCTTTGCAGCATGAAGAGGGCGAGGGATGCCAGCAGGCGGGATGCCGAGGCGGCGCTTCAGGCGGTGGAGGTTGCCGAGATTCAGGCTAGAAAGGCGGTGACTGATTACAAGGGGTCAGACCAGTTTTACGTCGACCTCGGCGAGGCCTCCACCATTGCATGGAACAAAGCTCTTGATGCCATCAAGGATCAGTTTTCGGAGTTAGCCGACGGTGAGCTCCGTTCTCGGGTCCCACTTTCGGTGGTCATGCCTCCGGCCGATGGTGATGAGGGAGGTGGGGTCTAGGCGGGGCTTGCGGCCCGAACTTTTTGGTTTTTCCTCCTCTCTCTTTTGTAAGCCTCTGGTTAATTTGATAAGGCTGGGGAGCCCACAATACCCTTGTAAAGACTTTTGGCTTTGTGAATAAAAACTTTTTTGCAGTAGTATTTGCGCTCGTATTTTCCTTTGTCGGTAAACACTTGTATTTGCACAGTACTGCCTTCGTGTTAGGCCCATTTTTCGTTTGGAGATCACACGTCGAGTTAAATCTGTTTATTTGCCAAGTGTGCAAAGACCGGTGGGGAGACGGTATCTCAATGGCCCCGAAGTCGAGGTGGATATCGCTCAGACGTAGATAGACCAGATGCCTCTTGGTGAGGGCTTTGTTCCTTAGTCGCGGGTGGCGTGGTGAGGTATGCTAAGGACGGGCCGAGCAGGGTAGCTGCCCGGTGCCTCATGGTGAGGGTTTAGATCCCTGGCATTATGGGGTAGGGAGCTACCAGCCAGGGATAACCGAGCAAGGGTGGGCCCGGTTGCCTCTTGGTGAGGGCTTTGATCCCTGGCGTTGTAGGGTAGGAGCTACCAGCCAGGGATAACCGAGCAAGGGTGGGCCCGGTTGCCTCTTGGCGAGGGCTTTTGATCCTTAGCGTGGGAGGGGCCGTAAGAGGCCTACTAAGGACGGGCCGAGCAGGGTTGCTGCCGGGTGCCTCTTGGTGAGGGTTTTGATCTTTAAGGATGGGGCCGGGCAGGGTTGCTGCCCGGTGCCTCTTGGTGAGGGCTTTGATCCCTGGCGTTATGGTGTAGGGAGCTACCAGCCAGGGATAACTGAGCAAGGGCGGGCCCGGTTGCCTCTTGGCGAGGACTTTTGATCCTTAGCGTGGAAGGGGCCGTAAGAGGCCTACTAAGGACGGGCCGAGCATGGTTGCTGCCCGGTGCCTCTTGGCGAAGGCTTTGATCCTTAAGGATACGCCGAGCAGGGTTACTGCTCGGTGCCTCTTGGTGAGGGCTTTGATCCCTGGCGTCGTGGGGTAGGGAACTACCAGCCAGGGATAACCGAGTAAGGGCGGGCCCGGTTGCCTCTCGATGAGGGCTTTGATCCCTGGCATCGCGGGTAGGGAACTACCAGCCAGGGATAGCCGAGCAGGGTAACCGCTCAGCTGTAAGTGCACGGCAGCGCCCCGGCCGTCAGAACGAGACCAAAATGCGGAAACAAAAACTTTTCTTTAAACAGAAACCGGCGCTACCGCGTAATTTAAACCCGGATCGGGCCATTAACCTAATGCTAGCTAACTAGAGAAAGGGTAGAGAGATATACCGAGCGATCCATGTCTTTCGGTCTTTGGCCTCCATCCCGATCTCCTCGCGGAATCGCCGGTCTTCATCTCCTCGTCGGAAAGGACACCACATCGCCGGGTTCTTTTACGGGCTCCCACCTCTGGACCGAGGCAACTCGGGCACGAAGTTGGCAAGTCGACGTGTCCAAGAAATGCTGTAGGCTAGTGTAGAGTGGTTTGTCTTATGGGATTATGAAGTTGCCATTTAGGATGTGGAGATAAAATCTATGGAGATGAGCTTTTGAATTTTGAAGCAAGCCAAAATGAGAATGAATAATCTCCCACCACCAAAAATTAACCCCCATCCCAAGAAATGGCCGGACTATGATAATAGGGAAGGGAAATGAGCAATCATCCAAGAGAGAGAAAAAGGTTGATCATGATAAGGAACAATGATCACAACCCAATCAAAAACCAAAAACCCATCACATCTCAAATCAAGTCATGATGAACAAATGAAGTCAAAAGATGGTGGAACCATCATGAAGCTATCATCACAAAAAAGTCTTCTCCATAATAAAATGCACAATTGCAAATAACCCCCTCCACACTAATTTTCAGCCAAAGAAAGAAACAAAGGAAAATGTCCGAAACGGAATGCAAGCTGGAAACTCCAAAAAATCGATCCCGTAATAAATTACAGGAAAACCCCGCGACTGTATATACATACATGCATTTGTATTGTGACCGAATACAAATGCAATGAGACAAAATCTACACTGTACAATACTAGGATCCGGCTTAAACCAAAGCCCGCTAGAATTATCCGTCCGATTATGATCCGTGCAATACCGCACGTATATGATCGAACCCTGCCATATCTCCATACGGCCTCTACAGCGTTTCGCCCGAAACTTGAAAAACTGTCTGTAGGGGACTCTAAAGACTCGTCAACACTTTGGCTGTGGATTTAACCACTAGCACGTCAGAGGTATTAGCCATACGTAACGGGCTACAAGGTATTGACCCAAAGGGACTTCGATGAGCGAACTCATCCTGACACCCTACTGAGCCTGTCAGTGACAATGTCCGTACAGTCCGGTCCGTTCGTCTATAAGCATCGCATGGCGGGCCTAGGGGGTTGGTAAAAGCCAGACCCCCAAAAGCGGTACAAGTCGTGTCAGAGTGTAGCCCAGAACACCCTGAGATACTACCGGAATACCTACCAGTAAATCTCTTTCCTTGTCCAAGGACTTCGTGTAATGGCTCTCCTAGACACAGCGCGACCTCACCCCCAATACCGGGAGAGACGAACCCCTGCAGATCCGCTCACTGCCTCCATGTGGCTCGGGACTGTACCTAACTAAAACCTGTTTGCACGACTCCTTTGAGCCGTGGTAGGGTAGTAATCAAAGTACACTGGGAACTCACACGAGACAAATGACGATCTCAGGTCGATGAACTAACCTGTACACATGTCACCAGGGAACTGCTATCTGACGTCAGGTATAAGACTAACTAGCATGTTCCCGGCGAGTCCTGTCCGGTGTACTCATAATCCAATGAGCACCTGTATACATTTTAGGTGAACCAACTGACACCAGTGGCTTGTGAGACCGGCCACCGCCCCTCGTCGGGGTCTCGACTGTATACACTAGTCTACTCTGGAGTATCGATGCCCTGTCTCGAAAACTCCCACGACTAGGGACCTTTTAAGGATGTGCTTATAGACCCCAGCTCCCACGTATATGATCACCATCATACTGCTGGCCGTCAATCAAGAATCCTAAGGGCTCTATCAACGTGCAATAGTGACCTGTAAGGTCACCTGAAACAGTACACGATGATAAAGATAAACCAGATAGCATACTATCATCTTGAGTAAGACTGTTCTAACAGTATAGGTCCTCCCTCAATCATTGCAATCACGGGCGTGTGATCCAATAATTGACTCTGAGGGCACTATCCCCAACAATCTCCCACTTGCACTCAAGGCTAATTATTGCGATGTCATATGCTCACAGCCCGTGTGATACCGAACACCCAACTCCTCTACTAATCAGTCTCACAAAAACTGTTTGCGAAACTAATGCGTTCGAGGAATAGCCTCAGTGAGTGGATCCGCTCAAATGTATCTTTCTATGTCTCTCTTTATCTCAAGTTCGTGGAAAAAGCCATCTCCCGAAATGAGCAATACATGTCTTAGAATGTGTCTGGATATCTGATGGGACCTAGTTCGTAAATGAACTCCAAATCCAAACTTTTTAGACTGTATCGTCAACTGAACTTAATCAGTATCCTGTGCCATGCCTCCCTCAGTATCCTCCTGGACCACCTGTCCAGATACTATCCCTCGTCAGAGGGAAAACTTTAACTCTGACAGTCACTCTGTCATCCAGGTCACCTTGGAAGCCTAGAATGATAACTGTCTCCCGAAGAAGGATGCCGTTATCATATCCCTAAAACATCCACTTATGTTCTAAAACTGCTTCCGACCGTTTCTCCAGGATTGGATTAATATCAACTTATTGCATCTACTGCAAAAACAACATCGGGTGTGGTACTTGACATCTCATGATTGACTCAATTGCCTAAGCAAGTGATCTGCCAATCATGCGCGTCCCTCTCCCCTTTAGTCTGTAAGACACCTTTAGAGAAGGTGACTCCATCACCTGCAGGTACACTACCGTGCTAGGAGTCGTCCATTCTAGATACATTTAGAATGCTGTCTAAGTACCCTGATTGGGAAACTACCCAAATCTAGATCTAAAACCATAGATCTAGTAGCCAGAATGTGTGATATAATATCCATATCTTATGTGGAGAAACCACTGTGTGACAACCAAAGTATAACCGATCGTAGTATAGGAATATCACTTCCTACTCTGTGTATGTCATCCAAATACCAGGACATCACACCCTACTACCTTCTTAACAGATCCATCCCCTATTCTGATGAAGTCAAACATATGACTGTCACATCATAAATAGATGATCTATCTCCGCTATATCTTTTTTAGTCTATAAATATACATAAGCCACTTGTCCACCATGCTTCCGCTGCTCCCACTGACTACGACAACCCTCTGGCAGAGTCATATACACGTGCACTTCTAAAGCCATTTCAGAACGACGCTATACTCATCCTCCTGCCGGGTCTCATAGCCTGGAACAACAGTAGTGTCAAGTCTGGGTAAACAAGAACTTCCCTGTCACCGTCTTTGAGCATACCGAAGTACCTCTCGAGTGCCTGAGGTTACCCACCTTATCTACGGAGTGGCCAATGGAATGTCAAACCAGATTGAATCTTTAGGTTCTTATCAAATTTTCAGTAATCATTTGCGGTTCTGGAATCACTTCCAGTTCTACCATACTCCCACTACTGTTTTCTGAAAAAATCCATTTCTTTCAAAACTGTGGCAAGTCAAGAACAATATCACTATTGATCTTCTAGATGGTAGAAAGTTAACCCTCGTCATAGCCCGGGTCAACCCACAAACAGACATTACAGAAACGTGCCTTGAGTTATCCAGAGTCTGGTTTTAAGCATATGCCGGACAACTCCCCGTACCTTAACATCGTTAAGATATGAACTATTCTATATCCAATATAGAAACAGAGGCACTGATTTAATTGGAACCAGATTCAAATCATGCAGCTATTTCCAGTGCATGTTAACTAAATGGAAAGAGGCCTATCAGCGTTACTCAACTTAGGAATGCATCCAGATATGAGTAACCTGAAAGAGAAACAAGTTTCTCAAAACCATTACTATCAACTGAATACCATACACAAGTATCTACATCTTCGATCACCTTGAGGAATCCTGATACTTGCAACACCTGGTTCTCTACTTTATTCATATACCTATAACTTCTCAAAACTTGGACCTTGCATTTTTATGAAACACATGTCTAAGAACCAGAGAAGTCACAAGTAAACAGAATGTAGTACGAGTACCAAACCCTCTATCCTCATGGACACTGGACAACATACAATACTCTGTATAAGTCCCCTGAGTCTAATAACTCATTCCCAGTGTGTCGTAGGTTGAAAACTGTGCTTCTGGTTAAGAAGAATTACACCGCTGTTTTAATGCTCCTTACATAACCATCCACTGATATAGGTAAATGTCATGGATATAATTTCAAAAAAGGGTATATCTCACTCTATAAAAATAGACATACAGATATATCAATTTGAAATTGGTGCATAACAACGGATATTCAAAACCAAATATTTGCCGTCCGGCAAACAACCCAGGTGACTTCCTCAAATATCACCAATTACTACGAATTCCGATATAATGTAGATAATCACCTAATTCCCAATAACTTACTCCCACTCATCATCTGTAAAACCATAAGGATGTGAGAATCATACCTGGTAAATACATACCCTGGAGCAAGGGCTAATTGGGAAATCAGTTTACTTTTAATAGTACACAGTGATACTGAAACATTGAAATGTTTCGTAGGGGTATCCGGGTATTCCTAATAATGCCTCTTCCATTATCCAGATTCACAACTGTAACCGTATATTTCTTTGCCATCTCTCAAAATCCCTTTATATGTCTTTAGTCGTTACCTTCTGTACACCTTCTTAGGCTAAATGGTTTTCTTCCTTCCGTACCGTTCGGCACCAGCCTATGGTTTGGAAGAAGACTATCCAATAAGCGTAATAGGTGTACTGTCCTAATCCTAGGAGTACTCGCAATGCGAGAGAAGGTGAAGATAAAAGACAACCGAATAAACCTTATTCCTATTTCTCCTGAACCAGAATCCATCCCCGAACTGGAACAAGTTCCTTTCGAGTTCGTATATAACCATACGATGGAATATCCAAAATAACTGTGGATCTTCGTAGTGATACGGAGTGTTCTGGAGAAATACAAAGGTGATGTAGGATTGGCGATGAAATACTTCGTTTGGTCGTGAATAGCAGTCGCAGTTTACTTTTCCCTCTTACTAATCCCTTTATTTGTCTTTACTTAATACCTTCTGTACACCGTTTAGGCTAATTGGTTTTCTTCATTCCCTATCGTTCGACACCTGCCTATGGTTTGGAAGAAGACTATCCAATAAGCGTAACAGGTGTACTGTCCTAATCCAAGGAGCACTCGCAACCTGAGAGAAGGAAAAAGGAAAAAAAAACCGAATAGTCCTATTCGTTTTCTCCAGAACCGGAAACCATCCTCGAATCTGGAACAAGTTCCTTCGAGTTCGTATATAACCATACGATGGTTTTATCCAATGGAAGTGGACGTTCGTAGTAATACGGGGCGTCCTGGAGAAAAGGGTAAAAGTAGGAGTGGCAATGAGGTTTGCAACTCTGACAATCCAAAAGCCAGTGTTTTAAGAAGGTTCGGTTAATCTTGGTCACTGAGTCATAGTCAAGGGTCGGGTCATGGTCGCTGCCAAAGAGAGAGAGAGAAAAGAAACACTCAGCTTGCACTCTAACCTAGATCAGAACGGTTACCAATTTATCTAATCAGGAAACCTCCAACTGTAACGTCAAATTCTCCTCCAAACCTGAAAGAAGAATTAGGCGGGATTACCCGAGGAGTAAACCAACTCATCAGTGGGAATCGGGATCCAACTATCATCGCATGATAACGTGACGGAATCCACTCACGTTATCACACTCCAGAAGGTATGCGCATGCCCGGCAAGTTTCAGTTTCTTTAGAAACTCCCGATGTGATTTTTACCCCATGCTCTTATGACCTTGGCGAAGGTCAACAAATCATAAGTCACATGTCAAGTTCTACCCGTCATTTTCCAGGTTAATTTGAACCCACCCGTACCTTCCCTTGACTTTGGCCAACAAGGCAGTACGACTGTCCCAAACCAACGCATCTATCTATGCAGCAGAAAGGTAACAAGCAGCTACCATATACTATGCCTTGACGAAGGCCAACAAACATAGCATGAATACTACATGCTACCCGTCTGAAATGACGGAGGGCTATGAATGGTTTTTGGCGAAAAACCTTTAACGTAATGAACTTGATATCGTTGAAGGAACCGGATAGCTTTTTATAAAAATATAGTGACGAAAACCTTTGCTAAAGAGGTCACTCCCGGTGAAGGGATCTCGGCTCTTTCCCCGTAGAATGAGGTGCAGGATATTCCAACTGAATACCACGATGCAAAGCAAAAGTAATCGACTATAGTGAAGTTATTGCCCTGACGCAAACTTCTGTCCAAGGGGTCACTCCCGGTGAAGGGATCTCGGCCCTTGCCTCGTCGACTGAGGTGCTGGATATTCCAACTGAATACCACTGTGCAAAACAAAAGAGAACGTCCTTGCAATAACAGCTTTTTGAAAATTGTTCCAACAACATCAGAATAGGTTTGTTTAGCTTGCATTGATCCGAATCAATGCAGTCCCGTCAATTGATCACACCAATAAAGAACGAAAATAATGATGTACGTATATGCCATCCGCATTCGCCACTGGGTCCCATCATTACCCGTTAGGTTACTTAACTAACGACAGAGCGGGGACTGGACTAGCGCGGATGCAAAACATATACAACATCTACTAGTATAATATCAATATATAATATTCGCTCAAGGCGTGATAAAATGCAACATAACAGAAATGTAATAAGCATCACAGAACAATACAGATATCTGGGATCCCCGGGTTTCATAGAGCCGCTACTGAAACACGACGTTTCTCTGGTCGTGTGGATAGCTTGTGCAATGAAATCCTAGACCCCTACGGGCGCGGCAAGTTACCCGCCAAAACCTGAAGCGAGGCAGCCCCCTTCGACAACGTGAATGGACCACCCAGCACTTCACGGAATCCGGTAACTTGGGCACCCCTCCTTGGGTCAACCTGTACCCCCTATGAGTGCAGCGAATAGCCCGCCAATTCTAGAGTGAAGCCCCTTCCGTCTCAACGCCATGAGATGTAGGCCCATTGCCCTCTAGAACCCGGCTATCCGTGCACCCCACCTTGGGGTAATCCTAGTACAGAAAGTAAAATATACATACAACGGGTATATCGACCTCAGCCCCGTCGTGCCCCAAAAGAATAATATACAAACAGGCAGTGACGGCAGTCCACATGTCGGACGCTCGCCCCGCAATATCAACTATACATAAATAACCAAACTGTACTAACATTACATCTAGGCTATCCACCACGACAAATCCGTAACATCACAGCACAACACAGAACATCAACGTGAATGTCACGTTCGCAAATCCGTCTAAAAGGGCTATAGCAGTTAGACAGGATTTACCGATCAAGTGACATTCACGGTCACAGATATAATGTAAATACTGTGAACTAACATGTTTAAAATTTTCGATCGACTAAATTTCTCGAAGTGGGCCCCAAGTACAACTGTAGCACTCAAAATAAATCTGGGCCCAAACAGAACATACCAAAAACCCTATTTCCATGTCAGAAGCCCACTGTAAACATTTAGTGCAGAGAGGAGTCATAATGGCCGCGGAACCGCGGCCAATGCATGGGTTTGGCCGCGGTTCCGCGGTGTAACATTAATATCAGAGCACCAAATTTTCATAGAATGCATAAAAAACCCTGCACGTAATTTTACAATGTACCAAATCATTTTTAGAGCACTGGAAAAATTCGACAGAAACTTGACATGGAAACGCGGTTTTTGGAAAATCCGTTCGATCGAACATGTAAACACGTTAGAGCAAGCTAGACTAGGTTAATGGCGTGGCTCTGATACCAGTGTAAGTGCACGGCAGCGCCCCGGCCGTCAGAACGAGGCCAAAATGCGGAAACAAAAACTTTTCTTTAAACAGAAACCGGCGCTACCGCGTACTTTAAACCCGGATCAGGCCATTAACCTAATGCTAGCTAACTAGAGAAAGGGTAGAGAGCTATACCGAGCAATCCGTGTCCTTCGGTCTTTGGCCTCCATCCCGATCTCCTCGCAGAATCTCCGGTCTTCATCTCCTCGTTGGAAAGGGCACCACATCGCCGGGTTCTTTTACGGGCTCCCACCTCTGGACCGAGGCAACTCGGGTACGAAGTTGGCAAGCCGACGTGTCCAAAAAATGCTGTAGGCTAGTGTAGAGTGGTTTGTCTCATGGGGTTATGAAGTTGCCATTTAGGATGTGGAGATAAAATCTATGGAGATGAGCTTTTGAATTTTGAAGCAAGCCAAAATGAGAATGAATAATCTCCCACCACCAAAAATGAACCCCCATCCTAAGAAGTGGCCGACCTATGATAATAGGGAAGGGAAATGAGCAATCATCCAAGAGAGAGAAAAAGGTTGATCATGATAAGGAACAATGATCACAACCCAATCAAAAACCAAAAACCCATCACCTCTCAAATCAAGTCATGATGAACAAATGAAGTCAAAAGATGGTGGAACCATCATGAAGCTATCATCACAAAAAAGTCTTCTCCATAATAAAATGCACAATTGCAAATAACCCCATCTACACCAATTTTCAGCCAAAGAAAGAAACAAAGGAAAATGGCCGAAACGGAATGCAAGCTGGCAACTCCAAAAAATCGATCCCGTAATAAATTACAGGAAAACTCCGCGACTGTATATACATACCCGCATTTGTATTGCGACCGAATACAAATGCAATGAGAAAAAATCTACACTGTACAATACTAGGATCCTGCTTAAACCAAAGCCCGCTGGTATTATCCGTCCGATTATGATCCGTGCAATACCGTACGTATATGATCGAACCCTGCCATATCTCCATACGGCCTCTACAACGTTTTGCCCGAAACTTGAGAAACTGTCTGTGGGTAACTCTAAAGACTCGTCAACACTTTGGATGTGGATTTAACCACTAGCACGTCAGAGGTATTAGCCATACGTAACGGGCTACCAGGTATTGACCAAAAGGGACGTCAATGAGCGAACTCATCCTGACACCCTACTGAGCCTGTCAGTGACAATATCCGTACAGTCCGGTCCGTTCGTCTATGAGCATCGCATGGCAGGCCTAGGGGGTTGGTAAAAGTCAGACCCCCAAAAGCGGTACAAGTCGTGTCGGAGTGTAGCCCAGAACACCCTGAGATACTACTGGAATACCTACCAGTAAATCTCCTGCCTTGGCCAAGGACTTCGTGTAATGGCTCTCCTAGACACAGCGTGACCTCACCCCCAATACCGGGAGAGACGAACCCCTGCAGATCCGCTCACTGCCTCCATGTGGCTCGGGACTGTACCCAACTAAAACCTGTTTGCACGACTCCTTTGAGCCGTGGTAGGGTAGTAATCAAAGTACAGTGGGAACTCACACGAGACAAATGACGATCTCAGGTCGATGAACTAACCTATACACATGTCACCAGGGAACTGCTATCTGACGTCAGGTATAAGACCAACTAGCATGTTCCCGGCGAGTCCTGTCCGGTGTACTCATAACCCAATGAGCACCTGTATACATCTTAGGTGAACCAACTGACACCAGTGGCTTGTGAGACCGGCCACCGCCCCTCGTCGGGGTCTCGACTGTATACACTAGTCTACTCTGGAGTATCGATGCCCTGTCTCGAAAACTCCCATGACTAGGGACCTTTTAAGGATGTGCTTATAGACCCCAGCTCCCACGTATATGATCGCCATCATACTGCTGGCCATCAAGCAAGAATCCTAAGGGCTCTATCAAAGTGGAATAGTGACCTGTAAGGTCACCTGAAACAGTACACGATGATAAAAATAAACCAGATAGCATACTATCATCTTGAGTAAGACTATTCTAACGGTATAGGTCATCCCTCAATCATTGCAATCACGGGCGTGTGATCCAATAATTGACTCTGAGGGCACTATCCCCAACATCGGCTGCCTCTTGGTGAGGGCTTTGATCCTTGGCGTCGTGGGGTAGGGAACTGCCAGCCAGGTATAGCCGAGCAGGGTAGCCGCTCGGCTGCCTCTTGGTGAGGCTTTGATCCCTGGCATCGGGGGGGTAGGGAACTACCGGCTAGGGATAGCCGTGCAGGGTAGCCGCTCGGCTGCCTCTTGGTGAGGGCTTTGATCTTTGGCGCTGTGGGTAAGGAACTACCAGCCAGGGATAGCCGACCAGGGTAGCCGCTCGACTGCCTCTTCATGAGGGCTTCGATCCTTAGCACGGGAGGGGCCGTAAGAGGCCTGCTAAGGATGGTCCGAGCAGTGAAGTTGCTCGGTCGTCTCTTGGCGAAGGCTTCGATCCCTGGCGCTGTGTAGTAGTAAACTACCAGCCGGGGATAGCCGAGTAGGGTAGCCGCTCTGATGCCTCTTGATGAGGGCTCCGATCCCTGGTGCTGTGTGGCAGTGAACTACCAGCCGGGGATAGCCGAGCAGGGTAGCCGCTCGGCTGCCTCTTGATGAGGGCTTCGATCCTTAGCGCGGGAGGGGCCGTGAGAGGCCTGCCAAGGATGGACCGTGCAGGGTTGTTGCCCGATCGCGCAAGGGTTCGCCCGACCCTCCTGGCGTGTGAGCATCGGGAAAGGTAATAGTCATGGGTGACACGTGTCAGGAATGTACGGGGGAAGGTAGAACATTTCAGGAAACCGCGTCAGTTTCGCCTCGTGGCGGCGTGGCATTGGATTAGTTGCTGCGATTCCCAAGATTCGCGCTGGTGTGAGCGAGAATCCAGGTCTTTGAAGATACTGTTTGGAGTTATAAATAGGGAAGGAGATGGTGGCCATTTCGGCGCTGCTTACTCTCGAGATGACTGGGCGCATGTATTTGATCGAAGAGATTATCACCCTTGGTGATGTCTCCTCGCACGACCAATCTCTGGCCGAGGAGGAGTACCGGAGAGTGGTTCAGCGCCTCGAGGATCACTTCGGCCGGCTTCTCCCTCGGCGTTCGTCTTTGCTTCAGATGTTGATGTATGCGATCTGGAGGAGGTCCCCGGGGATGGACAACCCTTTCACTGAGGAACTTCTGGACGAGGCGCTCGATAAGGTGCATTCGATCTTCTTATTCGGCCTCATCTCGAAATCTAGGCATGACCGATCCTTGGCTATGATTCTAGAGTGTTTGAAGATGAGGTACCTCGTGGGCCGAGGCTCAGAGGGCGGAGGGTCGGGTGAAACCGTGGCGTCCCGGGTCCGCATGCAGCGTCGGTAAGAGTGGGCTACAACGGCTAGGGCCCGGCTGACTAAAATCTATTCTGAGTATCACTAGGAGTACTTCCTTGATTCCGTTCCATCTGTGTTGTAACCTTTTTTTGTTAGGCTAAGAAGCCCATATTTCCTTTTTAAATGAATAAAATTCTTCTTTTCGCAACGTTCAAGCTTTCCCTTCGTATTATTAAATAGAAAGGACTTTAGAAGAGTTTACATTGTTCCTGTGAAAGAAAAAATACACACTCGTGGATATTCCCTTCACTGGTATAGCTTGAGTTTCTCAGCGTTGTAAGGTTGTGGAAACTTGCGCCCGTCTGCGTCTTGCAGTCTGTAGGCTCCGCCGGGAAGGACCTCGGAGACGAGGAAGGGGCCGTCCTATTTAGGGGAAAACTTATGCAGCCTGCCTTGATCGGCGAACTCGTTTCGCCTCAGGACTAGGTCTCCGGTCTTGAAGAAGTGGCACTTGAACTCGCGCGTTGTAGTATCGGGCGGTTTGCTGCTGATAAGCAGCAGCTCTGATCTGAGCCCGGTCTCGTTTCTCCAACAAGATAACTAGGTTGGTTCGGAAGGCCGTGGTGTTGGCTTCGTCGTCAAAGTGTTCGACCCGGTGACTGGGTAGCCCGATCTCCGCTGGGACCATTGCCTCAGTCCCGTAGCAGAGGCTGAAAGGGGTTTCCCCGGTGGGGGTCTTCTTTGACGTGCGCAGGGCCTATAAGACCCGGGGTAATTTCTCGACCCAACTGCTTTGGCGTCCTTCTAGGCGGGTCCAGAGACCTCGGAGGACGTCCCGATTAGCGGCTTCGACTTGCCCGTTGCATTGGGGATGCGCAACCGCGGCGAACTTCATGAGGATGCGATACTCATTGCAGAATTCCTTCACTTTCTCGTTCTCGAAATTTGTTCCATGGTCGGTGATGATACACCTCGGGATGCCGAACCGGAGTATCATGTTGTTCTGCAGGAACTTGATGGTCATGGTGGCATCCGGTTTCCTGATGGGTACGACCTCAATCCATTTCGTGAAGTAATCCACCGCGATGAGGACATACTTGTTCCCCCCATACCGGTAGGGAACTTGCCTATCATGTCCAATCCCTACTGGGCGAACGGCCACGGGGAGGTAAGGGCGGTCAGCTCGGTGGCCGAAAGGCGAGGTATGCTTCCGTAGAGTTGGCAACTTTTGCATCTTCTGACGAGCTTCTGGGCATCTTGATGAATAGTTGGCCAGTAGTACCCCTGGAGCAATGCCTTCTGGATCAAGGTGCGGGCCCCTTGGTGTGCGCCGCCGACCCCTTCGTAGATTTCGCGGAGGACGTAGTCAGCTTCGCGGGGGTCGACGTACCAGAGCAGGGGTTAAGTGAAAAACTTCTTTTAAAGGTTCCCATTGCTCCAGACGAAGTGACGGGCTTTGTCTCGGAGACGGCGGGCTACTTTCCGATCTTCTGGGAGCGTGCCTTCCCTTAGGAATTCCACGAGGGGCTTCCTCCAGTCTCGGTCCTCTTCCTGGGCTGTGTACACATAAAGCATTGTCGCCCCGTCTTCCACGCTGGGCCGTGGTAGGGTCTTGAAGAGGATAGATCGCTTGTTATTGGCCGAGTAGGATGAAGCCAGCTTACTCAGGGCGTCGGCTTGGGTATTGAGTTGTCTGGGTATTTGCTCTACCTGGACCTCGTCGAAGTTCTTCCGAAGTCTTCTTACCTCGGCGAGATACTTCACCATTAGAGGTTCCCGGGCTTCGAAATGGTCGGTCACTTGGCCAACGACGAGGGCTGAGTCACTGCGGATCCGAATTGTTTTCAGCCCCAGCCCGGAGGCCATGTGAAGTCTAGCCAGCAGGGCCTCGTATTCTGCCGCGTTATTTGAGGCCTTGAACCCGAGCTTCAGAGAATGCTCCATTTCTGTCTCGTTCGGGCCTCGAATGATGAGGCCGGCTCCACAGCCTTCCTCGGTCGAGGACCCGTTGAAGTAAATAATCCACTCAGGGACTGGGTCAGGCCCCTCCTCGATCGAGGGTTGAGCCGCGAGGGTCGGCGTGGACTCAGGCTCCTAACTGGGGAAGGTGCATTCGACGATAAAATCGACCAGGGCATGTGCTTCGATGGCCTGTCTCAGGTGGTATTTTATAACAAATTGGGACAGTTCCCACCCGTAGGGTGTTTTTCGTCACCCCATTAAAATGAGAATACGCGCTTGCTTGTCAGGCGTACTACAGATTCCCCAGCCTAGGTTAGGCGAGGGTTTATTGATTATGGGGATCCGAATCTCCGGCAACCGCAGACTAAGCTGCCGTTAATTACCCCCCGCCTTTGGGACGAGGGAACCTCCGATTAACGGGTTAAACTGGTCATGCGAACTCAATGTGCAGTGTTGTGTTTTGGAAGGGTTTTGGATATATCGGGGGCCCCACAGAGTTTTTATGGGGGTCCCGCTACCCGGATAGCGGGCTGGGGGTCAAGGGGGCTAGTAGCCCCCTTACGGGGTGCGGGGCAGCGCCCCGTTAGAAATTTTTTTCTAACGGGGGAGGTATATTTAGTGTGGAGCATGTGTGTGTATGTATAAGGGAAAAGGGCATCCAAAGGATGCGTGGGAGAAAGCGCTCGGGCGCTAGCGCTTCGAGCGCTTCGGGCGCCAGCGCCTCACGTGCCAGGAACGTGGGCGCTCGGGCTAGCGCTTGGGGCGCTAACACTTTGAGCTTTAGGCGCTAGCGCCCCACATGCCAGGTGTTCCCCTCCGAAAAATGCGGCGGACTGACGTCTTGCCTGAAATTCGGGGCAAATGCTAATTGGTGATATCCGTCCACCTCTCCGAAGATGCCAAGTTGATTTATGACACCATGTATCGAAGGTTTAAACGGATGCGGCCGATGTAGCAGACTTCGTCAGATTCCCCCTCGTCTGAGGGGTTTTTGATTGTGGGGACGCTCTTCCCTGCAGGCGCAAGCCCCTGCAGTTAATTACGCTACCGCATCGCGGTAACAACTTTCTCCTTCTCCAGATGGTCACTTCGTATCGTGGGTGTTTGTTTTGTTTGTGGTTGCCCGTGGATTGTATACGGAAACTAATTTATGTCGTCGCCCGTAGAACGTGGATTAGTCCAAATCCGTATTTCCTTAGATTTGGGATTGGGGGTTTGGGTTTAAGGATACGTTAGCCTCATTTGAGACTAAGATCAACTTAAACGTCTGTTAAGGATACGTTAGTCTCATTTCAGACTAAGATCAACTTAACCGTCTGTTAAGAATACGTTAGTCTCATTTCAGACTAAGATCAACTTAACGAGATCGTTTAGATCCAACAAAAGAGCATTTGGGCTCTATTGTTTAGTTTAGAAATATTGCGGTCGATTATCAGTTTAAGGACATGGTGGTCCATTACCAGTTTAAGGACATAGTGGTCCATTTCCAGTTTAAGGACATGGTGGTCCATTGTTAGTTTAAAGACATCCCGGTCAAGATTAAGGACATCGTAGTCTGTGAGTTTAAGGACCCCACAGTCCGTGAAATGTGTGGTTATCGGGACCCGTCACCTCTTTGAAGACGCTGAGGAATTACAACGAAAAATATCAAAGGAGTGAAGAGATGTACCCTTGAACCAAGGTGGATTAAGTGATCTGTAGTCCAATTTGGAACTAAGATCAGTTAATTATATTGTGAGCACGTTGGCTCAGTTGAGTCTGAGTTGAGGACTTATGGCCAACTTGGGCTAAGTCCAATTGGATTTGAAGTGTTGGCCCTTTGTTGGACCATTAGACATTTGTCTGGGTTCAAGCCCACATTATTTATCAATGCTAAACATTTTCATCTTTGATTTTCTCAATTTTGAGATTCATTTGGAGGAGGGACTTTTGCCTCTAGAAAATTAGCCAATTTGGCTAAAAATAGTGTTAAACACTAGAGAACAACAGTGTTAAACACTGGAAATAAAGCTCTCAAATTAGTGTTAAACACTAGAAGATAACAGTGTTAAACACTGGAAGTAAGATTCTCAAATTAGTGTTAAACACTAAAAGATAATAGTGTTAAACACTGGAAATAAGATTCTGGAATTAGTGTTAAACACTAAAAGATAATCAGTGTTAAACACTAGGAATAAAGCTCACGAATTAGTGTTTAAACACTAAATAGGAATGGGTCACGTAGGGCCACGTGAGGGCGCCCAGAGGTGGGACCAGATCCTTTTACTTTGTTATGCAAACGAGTGTTAAGCACTTTTTTAATATTTTATTTTGGAGCATCACGTGCTGGAACGTGAGGAGGATTCATGCACTGATCGTTAAAGCGTCTACCAAGAGGTCACGTGGGAACACGTGAGAGCGCCCAAGGCCTCTATTCCTTTTGCTTTTTCTTTCTGTGTTTCATGGGTCACGTGGAGCACGTGAGGCGTTGCCTCTGAGCTCTTTCCTTCTCATTTCTGGGGATCTTTTCAGGGGTCACGTGGGGACACGTGACCACATGACCCTATTTTTTTTGCATGCTTGAAGATCTCTTTATCTTTTAAGAATTAAATTTCTTCATAGAGTTAAACCCTAATTATGATTCTGGGGGGATTAAAACCCCTATTATGAAAAAGTTAAATTCTTATGTAGGGTTAAACCCTAATTTTATTTTAAGAGGAATTAAATTCCTGTAAATTTGAGAGAATTAAATTCTCATTTAGGGTTAAACCCTAGTTCTGTCCATCTAGAAGGAATTAAATTCCTGTAATTCTAGGAGAATTAAATTCTCAGATAGGGTTTTAAACCCTAATTTTGTTTTGGGAGAATTAAATTCTCAAAACTCAATTCCCCCTCTAAGTTTTGGATCTGCATGGCAAGATCTCAACCCGATGAGAATTAAATTCTCAACTTATGGGGAGATGTGCTCTTTGCAGATCTTCAACCTGGGGAAGAACTAAGTTCTTTGTGCGGAAGAGTTAAACTCTTGGATTTAAGAATTAAATTCTCTGTTTGAAGTTTTGATCCCCTTTCTTTTCTCACCTAAGGTTTTCTTTGTTGAGAATTAAATTCTCCTCCCTTTTCTCTCTCTGTTGTTGTTATCTCCCAAAAAAGTAGATCCCTTCTCTTCTCTTCTTGGCTCCTATTTATAGGAGAAAGAAAAGAATCAATTTGTTTTGTCAATCTTTCATTGAAAGATTTTTGTTGTTTTTGTAACCAACATGATCTTTTAGATCACTCAGTGAATTTTATTCACCATTGGATTTTTAATCCAAAAGATCTTTTATCTGTTGTTCTTGGTGAATTTTAGGGAAATCTTTCCTTGTATAAAATCTTTCCATAAATTGGTGATTTTTAATCACCATTGGATTTTTAATCCAACGGTGCTTCATTTTACATAACACCATCCTTTTTGTTTGGGAAGATTTAAAGAAATATTTTTCCAGTTAGTTTTTTCCCCTTAATTAGAATTTAATTCTATTGTTTCAGGGATTTTAGGATCCCATCACGTGTTGACACGTGACCTTCTCGATTAAGCATTTAATTCTGTTGTTTTAGATAACTCAGGAATTATCACGTGTCAGCACGTGACCCTTGGTCACGTGTGAGCACGTGATGCCCCATTAGGGTTTTTCCTTGTTATTTTATTATACTTTTAATTCTATTTAATGAGTTTAGAGGCCTATCACGTGTTGGCACGTGACCCCATTGTTTAGAATTTTAATTCTTATTATTTCAGAGGGCTTAGGAACCCATCACGTGTCAGCACGTGACCTTTGGTCACGTGTGGGCACGTGATGCCCCATTGGGGTATTCCTTGCTGTTTTATAATATTTTTTAATTCCTTTCAGTGGGTTTAAAGGCCCATCACGTGTGGTCACGTGACCCCTTTTAATTATTTATTTTATTAAGTGCCTACAGGCTTTGCCTGTAAATGGTCACGTGTGGGCATGTGATGCCCGGTCACGTGTAGACACGTGATGCCTCATAACTTTTGATCCCGGATGAATTATGAGGCCCATAATATATCAAATCGAAGGATTTTTTGAGACGCTTTCGATACCATCAGAATTTAGCTATCTCTCATTTGGGAGTTTTCCAATATACAGCCCGGAAAATACTGGTTCGCATTTTCTTAAGCGTATCACTGCCATTTGATACCTTGGGCTCTTTTGCGCAGAAATTTTTTGCGGGAACAAATGCCCCCCACTACTTTGTCCACGTAAGTATCTACGTGGGTGAAGTAGTGCAGAGTTATGCATGGCCATATAATTGAGGGCTTAAGAGACAAGTTTTAGGGTCCTTGTAGCCTAAGACTTTTTCATCTTCATGAGTCATAAGGGTCTCAAGAAGGTTTTTTTTCTCCCTACAGGTCGAGAGGATTCCGCAGGTGTATTTTCTCCTTAGGGGTCGTGAGGACTCCTAAGTGCGTTTTCTCTTGATAATGTCCTAACGTTACAGTTAACCTCTGCTCTTTACGACAAAGGTTCGTTAGGGTCTGTGGTATTAGGGTTTTGCCCGTAGTACCGTCGCGTTGGCTGATGTATCTCTCGATAGGAAATCTTGCTGCTCGAGTAGCCTTGCGACTGTCGTGTCTCTGATCCCTTCGGGGGCTGGACAAGACGTCTTCAAGCAATCTTCCTAGGCAATTTGACCGTCGGAAGAGCAAGCGTTAGGAATTTGCCATGCCGCTTTTTACTTGAGGTAAGGCTCATTTTGGAGAGCCCCGATGAGTCATATCCACTCCGTGCTGGTGTGGGATGATCTCCGATAGTCTTTCAGGTTTTATATGAGTTGCCGTCAAGACCCTGAAGCTAGGAATTTGGTCTTTGCTTCGTTTTGCTGGCATTGCGTCTGCTGTAACGAGACGAATGTCGCGGTTATCTCTAGGTTGCGTGTGAACCGTCGAGGCTTGGAACAAGGGATTTTGCCGTGGCTCCATTGTTTGATTGTCGCGTCTGAATCCTGCTGGGGGAAGAACGCTGGGGTGACATCGCGTCTGCTGTAACGAGACGAACGTCGAGGTGGTGACCACTACGCGCTGGTGTGGGGTGATCTCTGATAGTCTTTCAGGTTTTATTTGAGTTACCGTCAAGACCCTGAAGCTAGGAATTTTGCCTTTGCTTCGTTGTTTTGGCTCGTCCGAATCCTGTTGGAGGAAGAACGTTGGGGTGACATCGCGTCTGCTGTATCGAGACGAACGTCGAGGTGGTGACCACTCCGCGCTGGTGTGGGATAATCTCCGATAGTCTTTCAGGTTTTATTTGAGTTACCGTCAAGACCCTGAAGGTAGAAATTTGGCCTTCGCTTCGTTTGCTTTGGCGTTGCATCTGCTGTATCGATACGAACGTCGAGGTGGAGACCACTCCGCGCTGGTGTGGGGTGATCTCTGATAGTCTTTCAGGTTTTATTTGAGTTACCGTCAAACCCTGAAGCTAGGAATTTTTCCTTTGCTTCGTTGTTTTGGCTCGTCCGAATCCTGTTGGAGGAAGAACGCTGGGGTGACATCGCGTCTGCTGTATCGAGACGAACGTCGAGGTGGTGACCACTCCACGCTGGTGTGGGATGATCTCTGATAGTCTTTCAGGTTTTATTTGAGTTACCGTCAAGACCCTGAAGCTAGGAATTTGTCCTTCGCTTCGTTTGCTATGGCGTTGCATCTGCTGTATCGAGACGAACGTCAAGGTGGAGCTGGGATTTTGCCGTCACTCTGCTTTGTTTCGATCATAGGGTCTTTTGTTGACGTTGCGTCTACATCCGGCTGGACTGCGAAGGAATGTCATTGTTGACATTGCGTCTGGTGTAGTGAAACGAATGCTGAGGTGGAGCTGGGATTTCGCCGTCACTCCGCTTTGTTTGGACCGTGAGGTCTATTGTTGATGTTGCATCTGCATCCTGCTGGACTGCGAAGGAACGCCGTTGTTGACATCTCGTTTGCTGTTTCGAGACGAATGCTGAGGTGAAGCTGGGATTTTGTCGTCGCTCCGCTTTGTTTCGACCGTGAGGTCTTTTGTTGACGTTGTATCTGCATCCTGCTGGACTGCGGAGGAACGCCGTTGTTGACAAGTCGTTTGCTGTATCGAGACGAATGCTGAGGTGAAGCTGGGATTTTTCCGTCGCTCCGCTTTGTTTCGACCGTGAGGTCTTTTGTTGATGTTGTATCTGCATCCTGCTGGACTGCGGAGGAACGCCGTCGTTGACATCTCGTTTGCTGTATCGAGACGAATGCTGAGATGGTCTCTAGGTTGTCTGTGAACCGTCGAGATTTGGAACTAAGGATTTTGCCATGGCTCCGTTTCGTTGCGACTCTGAGGTCGGTTGTTGACGTCACGTCTGCATCTGATTGGAGTGAGGAGAAACGCGTTGGTGATCTCTAAGTTGTCGATATTGACGTCGAAACCTTGAAGCTAGGGATCTTCCTTTGCTTCGTTTGTTGATATTGTGTCTGAAATAATGCGACAAATGTCGAGGTTGTCTCTAGGTTGTCTATGAACCATCGAGATTTGGCTTCGCTTTCTAGTGGAGCCTGTTGGGAAGCTATGGTTCCCTCTTTGTTTGTGCCCCTGGATTGTATACAGGGATCGATGTGATCTCACCTGTAGAGCAAAAAGTTTCATTCTTTCATCATTTTTTTATTCTTTCCACGATGCTCTATCATTTCAGCTTTTTATATTGCGAAAATCGCGATTGCCCAATCATTTCGGCTATTTTTCGCGGTGCCCAATCATTTCGGCTATTTTTGCATTTACTCGCTGCTTTTTATTGCGAGTTGCCCAATCATTTCGGCTATTTTTGTATGCATATATTTTTACTTGCTGATTTTGTTGCAAGATGCCCTATCATTTCGGCTATTTCATATGCATTTTTTTTGGCTCGCTGATTTTTTCTCGCGAGTAGGGGATTTGGAATCTGGTGCCAATCTCAGCATCAGCATCGCTACAACTCGAATATTGCCAGGAACGAATCATCATTTGCCATGAAAGGACTTAGAACTTGATACCGATTTAGGCATCAGCATTGCTACAACTGGGATATTGTCAGGAGCGAATCATCATTTGCCATGAAAGGATTTGGAATTTGATACCGATTTAGGCATCAGCATCGCTACAACTGGGATATTGCCAGGAGCGAATCATCCTTTGCCTATGTCGATGTCGAACAAAGGTGGCTTAACAAACAGGGTTAGGATCCCGTCGACTCAAGCTTTTGACTTCATGAGTCGTAAGGGTCTCATAAAGGTGTTTCTCCCTGCGAGTCGTGAGGGTCTCGTAGGTGCGTTTTCTCCTTAGGAATCATGAGAACTCCTAAGTGTATGTTCTCTTATAAGTCGTAAGGATCTTACAAGAGTGTTTTCTCCTTATGAGTCGAGAGGACTCACAAGGGTTGTTCACCGTGCGAGCACATCCCTAGTCGATGGTGGGACTCTGTTAGGGAATGTTTATTCATGCCCGTGGATTGTATACAAGGGTCAGCATTGAACCGCTTGTAGGGAAGGATTGAAGGTTGTGGTGGCTGCTTAAGAACGGGTTCAGGTCTCAGTAGCTTAAGACTTTCAAATCTTATGAGTCGTGAGGGTTTCATAAGAGGATTCTCCTTACGAGTCGTGAGGATCTCGCAAGTGTAATTTCTCCTTTGGAATCGTGGGGTTCCCTAAGTGTATTTCTCCCTTGTAAGTCGTAAGGATCTCACGCAGGTGGTTTCTCCTTACAAAGTCGAAAGGACCTTGCAAGTGTGTTTTAACGAGGTTGCGCCCTTTCGAGTTTTCACAAACACTCGCCAGTAGCCCTGCTGTTTTTACTCACGGAGCCCTTTCGGGATTTCATCCGTGCCCATTTTGCTTATGGACATACCGTTTTTTTTTATTTACGAGTCTGCGCCCTTTCGGGTTTTCACAAACATCGCCGATAGTCCTGCTGTTTTTACTCACGGAGCCCTCTCGGGTTTTCATCTGTGCCCGTTTTGCTTATGGACATACCTTTTTTTTTTGTTTTTTTTACCACGTCAGCCTGAAGATGCTGCGGGTTGGGAGTAGTTTAACGACGTTTCGTTCATTTGCAAGTTTTAAGACATTGCGGTCCGCCGTTGCCGTATTTGAGACGAATTTCTAGTTTACCGGACTTTTCGGTCCATGGGGCTTTCTCTATGAATGAGCATGATGCCCCCGGCATATCCATCTTTCTCAGAGCATGTGGTTGTGGCGGGCTCACCTTCCAGTTTTTGGACAGCGTGAACTTGCCCTATTGGTATTGTCTTCAACCCAGTTTTTGAAGACGTAGCAGTTTTCGATCGGATGGCCCAATACTTGGTGGTAAGGGCAGTAATTAGGATTGTTGATATCATTCAGTTGTAGCTGGTATTTCGGCTCCGATAGAGTGATAAGCCTGTTGCGCACTGCTAGTTCGAACAGCCTCCTTGTTTCATCCTGGGGAAATGAGTAAGGATGTTTCAACTTTTCATAGAGGAGTTGCCGCTTGTTGCTTTAGCGAACAACCGGTCTAGGGTCACTCGATTGTTGTTGAGCATTGGCGACGAAGGCCGTTTTCCCCTTCCCTTTATCCTTTTTATTTGATCCCTTATTTGCGGGTCCGAGATTCTTTCTGGGTAGCGTGCGATTGCACGGCTGAATGTTCTCGCAACTCCTCAATTCTTTCATTTTAGAGATGGATTCCTTGAAGAGAGGGCCGAGGGCTACTTTTTCGTCAGAGTCGCTCCCGAAGGTGAGAACTCGCGATCCCCTGGGATCAACCCTATGAAAATTGCCGGCAATTCTTTTACGCTCATCTGTCGCATTTTTCTGCTGTCTACGAGCTTCACGCTTTGTCCTGTTGAAGTGTTGCCTGTGAGCGACATACTTTTGCCACCAACACTTAAAGGAATTGCAGTCTTCAGTAGGATGTGCGATCTTCTGATGATATAAGCAGAAGTTAGGATGCACGTCCGCTTCATCAAGATATATACTACCGGGAGAATTTTCTCTGAAAGAGGGCAGCCTCATCCCCATCGATATGGCTTTGGCGAATCGTTTCCTTATCTTGATCCTGCTTTCATTTACGGCGGATGTACTTTAATCTGGTGGGAGTGTTTCGACCCTTTTGTTTAGTCGCCGGCGTTTGTCCTTTTCAAATATGGCCATCTCACGCTCCCGATCGGCTTTACTTTTTAGATGAATTTCACTCAGGAAGGCGTTGATCATTTCGTATGACGGCCATAGAAGTTCTGGTTCAGGACCTGCCCCCCGTCTCTCGGTGCAAGGAGCTTCTTTATCGTCTATCGACGAGTGAGAGATCACATGGCAGCTTGCCACATAATCCTCAGGTTCATTCGACGAGTTTTTGTCATCAGCTCCGTCCTCAAGGATGTGGCTGAGGAATTCTCGGAGTGTGACTGGGGTCCGCGCCTTCTGATTATATTCTTCCAGTGCGTCAACATATTTTTACAGATCCGTGCGCTTGTCATCTAACTTCGCGGGCTTTTGGGTCTTCTCCTTCTTCTTCGAAGACTTTGACGGCTGGGTCTGGGTGTTTTGCCCGCTGCTATCAATTCTCGGTGTTGGGCGTGGTTTCAGCATCCCATCAATGACCTCGGGCTCTGGCGGACTTTTCCACCTAACGGCTGGGCATGTGTGAAGATCCTTCAGCATTCTTTTCGTCTTGGTTGAAAGAGCGATCTCCCATGGAGCTTTTTCTATAAAAGAGCACGATGCCCCCGGCGTGTCCTCTTTTTTAGGGGCATGAGGTTGTGGCGGTTTCACCTTCCAGTTTTTGGATAATGGGAACTTGCCTTGTTGGTATTGGTCCTCAATCCAGCCTTTGAAGACGAAGTAATTTTCGATTGGATGGCTTACTGCTTGGTGGTAAGGGCAGTAATTAGGATTGTTGACATCGCCTGGCTGCAACGGACGTTTTGGATCCGGCAGATTGATGAGTTTGTTGCGCACTGCCAGCTCGAACAATCTTCTCGTTTTATCCTGAGGAAATAAGTAAGGACGTCCTAGTCTTTCCTCAAGGGATGAGCGTGGACGCATATTGTTTCGACAGACAACCGGCTTTAAGTTGCTCGGCCGTTGTTGAGTATTGGCGACGAAAGTTGTTTTTCCTTTCCCCTTTTCATTCCGAGGATCCGTCTTCGAAAGAGATGATCTATGACTCATCTGATCCATTTGGGCCAACTTGTCAATCAAGGCCTAGAAAGTAGTTGGCTTGAAGAACATCATGAATTGCGAAATGGTCGCTTGTGGATCAAGAGTGCCCACGAACATGCCTACCGCAGGTGCTTCTTCGATGCGTTGTTCGCACTTCGACCATAAGTTTCGCCATCGTATTGCGTATTGAACTCATGTTTCGCCTGGCCTTACCCTGGCGTTGATCAATGCGGTGATCGGGGTGCGCTCACTAGCGCTTGCAAATCTTTGTGTAAAAAGTAGCTCCATCTCCGCAAATGTTTTGACAGAGTCGTTAGGTAGCTCCGAATACCATTCAAAGGCCGTTTCTGCCAAGCTGCCGATGAATTGGCGAAGCAACAGTTTGTCGTCGCCTACAGTGTTGCCGCATAAGGCCCTGAATTGAGCGACATGCTGATGTGGATTCCCTGTCCCCTTGTACACATGGAATTTAGGGATCGTATATCCCGGCGGGTAACTAATTTGGTCATACCAGCCCGGATAGGGTCGTCCGGTTCTCACAATTTGCCCAGCCGCTTCATTCACCTGGTGAACTCGTATCTGCTGAGCTATATAGTCGTCTAGTGCAGCTTTGGAAATGATTTCCTCCTTGGCTGCTGAATGAGCCGGAGGAGGATTAGATGTCTCCCCTCTATCGTCTTCAATAATGATCGGAGGGTCTTCAGCGGGAGGGTCCGGCTGTAACATCATTCCTACCATGTCTTGGAAGAGAAGCGCCATTTGTTTTATGTAGGCAGCTTGTTCTGCTGCTTCTCTGTCCTTCTTTTCGAGGATTCTCCGAAGAAACGCGGCATCAGTTTCCTGCTCACGGCGCTGCTCTGATGATGCCTCCGGGCTTTCTTTTGGCCCGGTGAGTGTGGCCATTTGCGTCAGCATTTCTTGAAGCTTCTGTTGCTGCTCTTGGGCTTTTGTTACGGATCGGGTGAGCGGTCAGTGACCCGTCGAAGTGCGGCTATCCTCTTTCCCCGGATGCCATATAGACAGTGTGCACCACCATGCCCCTAGACTTGGGGTGTTTAGATTCAGTGTCTTTGCGATTTGCCAAAGACGCACGGATCTTATCCGACCTCCTTCTTTTGTGGGCGGTTGAAGTTGAGGGGGCCGTTGTAGTGGGCACCCAAGTAGCTGTCGCTTTTTGTGGCTTGACAGAGTAGTCCTTCTCCTGCCGAACCTTCATCTTTTTCTGTTGGTGGAGACAGTCTTGATCCGTCATGGAGTCTTAGACTTGACGCCAGACCTTGTAAATTTTAGAGGACAGCCGTTGAGGGGGCTGCTCCAGCTTCACCTTTAGGGCGTTATCCACAGGTGGAGGAGATATTTTCAATATGGCAGTTGGCGAGTTTTTGCGCACCCTTCTTAGCAGTTCAAAGCTATTCTCAGTCGGAACAGCAGCATTGATTTCCACCATCGGAGCTGGCGGAGTTAGCCCAGAGGGGGAGTTGCCCCCAGCCTTCCTTACCCGGCGCCAGTGACGACGGCGAGCATGTCGTGCGATTGGAGTTGGTTTAGTCATAGGGGTGACCTCCTCATGCCCCCTGTGTTGGTCAGAATTCGCTGGTATCAGCCTTTTAAAGACTGACGTCCGTTGAATGGGGACAACCAACCTATAAAAAGCAGACTTCCGAGTAAGGGAAGCAACCTTGGTGATTTCTCCTGGAACAGGAGCAGAAATAGTCAGTCTTGTGAAGACCGACCCTTTGGCAGGAGAAGTCGCCTTGACGATTTTGGGAGCAGGGATGGCTATCTGCTTCGGGATAACGCCTTCTGGTATTGCAGTCTTCTTCATGGGCCCGTTGGAGCTCTGGCCTAGTCTGTTAAAAACTGAGGCAGTGGAGTTGAGCGACCCGTTGAGAGGGGCCGCAGTAGTAGCAAGACGATCGAATACCGACTTCTTGGGAGCTTCTTATGACGGTACAGGGGCGTTGAAGCTTATGGGTGGGAGCATGGTCTCGAAGAATAGTCCAGTGGTTGCTTGAGTTACCTGCTCCACTGGCATCTTGAAAAGGGAGGCCGCTTGGGGCCCGTAAGTCTCTCCTCCAGCAAGGACAGAGTGAGAGTTGCAGTTGCAGGTAGTGCAGCTCGAAGCCATTGATCTTCTGTTTTCTGCACGGAGCAAGACACCAAATCTAAGTACCTCGAATCCACAGGCAACCATAGCAAACCGCGATTCGTTCGCGAACACGACACACGAAGTGTGGAGTGGAAAGAGGAAAAGGTCCCACCGGGCGTGCCAGAATCTGTTCCCTCCGAAAAACACGGCGGACTGACGTCTTGCGTGAAATTCGGAACAGATGCTAATTGGTGCTATCCGTCCACCTCTCCGAAGATGCCAAGTTGATTTATGGCACCATGTATCGAAGGTTTAAACGGATGCGGCCGATATAGCAGACTTCGTCAGATTCCCCCCCCCCCCCCCCCCCCCGTCTGAGGGGTTTTTGATTGTGGGGATGTTTTTCCCTACAGGCGCAAGCCCCTGCAATTAATTACGCTACCGCATTGCGGTAACAACTTTCTCCTTCTCCAGATGGTCACTTCGTGTCGTGGGTTTTTGTTTTGTTTGTGGTTGCCCGTGGATTGTATACGGAGACTAATTTATGTCGTCGCCCGTAAGAAGCGGATTATTCCAAATCCGTATTTCCTTAGATTTGGGTTTGGGGGTTTGGGTTTAAGGATACGCTAGCCTCATTTGAGACTAAGATCAACTTAAACGTCAGTTAAGGATACGTTAGTCTCATTTCAGACTAAGATCAACTTAACTATTTGTTAAGGATACGTTAGTCTCATTTCAGACTAAGATCAACTTAACGGGATCGTTTAGATCCAACAAAAGAGCATTTGGGCTCTATTGTTTAGTTTAGGGACATTGCGGTCGATTACCAGTTTAAGGACATAGTGGTCCATTACCAGTTTAAGGACATAGTGGTCCATTTCCAGTTTAAGGACATGGTGGTCCATTGTTAGTTTAAAGACATCCCGATCAAGGTTAAGGACATCGTAGTCCGTGAATTTAAGGACCCCACAGTCCGTGAAATGTGTGGTTATCGGGACCCGTCACCTCTTTGAAGACGCTGTGGAATTACTACGACAAATATCAAAGGAGTGAAAAGATGTATCCTTGAACCAAGGTGGATTAAGTGATCTGTATTCCAATTTGGAACTAAGATCAGTTAATTATATTGTGAGCACGTTGGCTCAGTTAAGTCTGAGTTGAGGACGTATGGCCAACTTGAGCTAAGTCCGATTGGATTTGAAGTGTTGGCCATTTGTTGGACCATTAGACATTTGTCTGGGTTCAAGCCCACATTATTTATCAATGCTAAACATTTTCATCTTTGATTTTCTCAATTTTGAGATTCATTTGGAGGAGGGACTTTTAGCTCTAGAAAATTAGCCAATTTGGCTAAAAATAGTGTTAAACACTAGAGAACAACAGTGTTAAACACTGGAAATAAAGCTCTCAAATTAGTGTTAAACACTAGAAGATAACAGTGTTAAACACTGGAAGTAAGATTCTTAAATTAGTGTTAAACACTGGAAGATAATAGTGTTTGTTCCCCTCCGAAGGACGGCGCACAAGACTGCGAGGTCCTGACGCTGAGATTCGGGGCAGATACTATTTGGTTTTATCCGTCCACCTCTCCGAAGATGCCAAGTTGATTTATGGCACCGTGTATCGGAGGTTTAGACGGATGCGGCCGATGTAGCAGACTTCATCAGATTCCCTCTCGCTTGAGGGGTTTTTGATTGTGGGGACACTCTTCCCTGCAGGCGCAAGACCCTGCAGTTAATTACGCTACCGCATCGCGGTAACAACTTTCTCCTTCTCTAGAATTTCACTTCGTGTCGTGTGTGTTTGTTTTGTTTGTGGTTGCCCGTGGATTGTATACAGAGACTAAGCGATGTCGTCGCCCGTAGGACGTGGATTAGTCCAAATCCGTATTTACTTAGATTTGGGTTTGGTGTTTTGGTTTAAGGATACGTTAGCCGTATTTAGGCTAAGATTGACTTAAACGTTTGTTAAGGATACGTTAGTCTGATTTGAGACTAAGATCAACTTAACGGGATCATTTTGGATCCGACAAAAGAGCGTTTGGGGACTCTATTGTTCCAGTTTAGGGACGTGGTGGTCCATATTCCAGTTTAGGGACGTGGTGGTCCATAGGTAGTTTAAGGACGCTTAAGTCCGTGAGTTTAAGGACCCCACAGTCCGTGTTTTAGTTTAAGGACGCATAAGTCCGCGGGTTTAAGGATCCCACAATCCGTCTTTTGGTTTAAGGACGCTTAAGTCCATGAGTTTAAGGACCCCACAGTCCGTGTTGATGTGTGGTTGTCGGGACCCGTCACCTCTCTGACATCGTTGAAGGATTACAACGATAGGAGTCAAAGGGGTTCGGAGATGTACCCTCGAATCGGTCGTAAATTGATTTAAGAGAGCAGCTGTGCTCAGTCAATTTAATATGAGGACTTACGGCCATGATTGGGCTAAGTCCAGTTGAAAAATATTCAACGCTTTTATTTATTTTTGGTCTATTAGACCTGTGCTAGGGCTTTGCCCACATTTAAATAATGCATTGCATTACTTTTTATTTTTGTTTGGGCTCTGCCCATAAAGGATGCAGAGCATCAATTTGTTTTGGGCTCTGCCCATTTATAAATGATGCAGAGCATCAATTTTACTTGGGCTCTGTCCTTTATAAATGATGCAGAGCATCAATTTTATTTGGGCTCTGCCCTTTTATTACTTTGAAATTTATTTTGGCCTTCTAGGTCTTTTTGACTTGGGCCTGGCCCTTTAGCAAAAGAAATGCATTGCATTTGTCAGGCGCTTTGTGCCAATCAAAGAGCGCAAGCGCTTGTGGTGAGGACACGTGTCATGCAAGCGCAGTGCGCTGCGCTTGCGCTGCTGACACGTGGCGCGCTGTGGTGAGTTGCGCCAGTTTCAGAGAGCAAGGCTCTATTTCAAAAGCGCATAGCGCAAATGGTTCAGATGCTGACACGTGGCGCTCTCTGGTGGCTTGTGCCAACCCAAGAGCGCAACAGCGCAGTTTTGCAAGTGCAAGGCACTATTAACTTGAGAATCTTTTAGATTCCAGGACCAATTGTTCATAAAAGAAGTGCAAAGCACTGCTTGGTTTCTTGATCTAATTTAGATCAAAGAAAACAAGTGTTTCTTATCTTTGTTGATCACAGAGAACCCATGGTTCATAAGTGCAAAGAACTATTATTTTTTTGTTTTTTATTGAAGTTCATTGATCTTGTTCTTAGATCAATGATCTATTAGAAGAAATTCTTCTATCTAAAAGGTCTTTTACCTTTTTTCTGTTTGAAATTTCTTCAGAGTTCTCTCTGTTTGAAATTTTTGATTTCTCACAAAATGTTGATGCCTTTGATCTGGGGTCTAGGGGCCTTTATATAGTGCCCATAAATTTGTTAAAGAGATCTTTCTCTGAGTGATTTGGGGAATTTTCCCCACCGTTGGATCTTTGATCCAAGGGCTTCTGTTTTACAGAAGGCAATCTTCTTATTTTAACAAGAACAGAAAAAATCTTACTCGAATTTAATTCTGTTTGGCGCAAACGCCCCAGCGCATGACACGTGTCGCGCAGCGCAAAGCTTGCGCAACTGCGCTTGCGCAACTGCGCTGACACGTGTCGCGCAGCTCACGGCGCAGCGCAACTGCGCTAGCGCATCTGCGCTAACACGTGTCGCGCAGCGCAACGCTTGCGCAGCTGAAGTGTTGCTTCCTTTAATTTTGTTTTAAATAGAGCTTTGCTCTGATTGGGCGCGCTGCCTTGGGCGCTGCGCTGATGTGTCGGCTTTTGACACGCGGCGCGTTGCGCGCGGCGCAAAGAATCTGAAGCGTTGCTTCGAGTTTTGAATTTTGAAATTCAAACAGAGCTTTGTTCTGATTGGGGGAAACAAATGCCCCCCCACCGTTGCGCTCACGTGGCGCGCACGTGAGTGCAGCGGTGACAAGATCCTGACCGTTGGATCAACGGGTGAGCTGAAGGGGCGCAAGCGCCTTATAAATAGGACCTCTGGCCCTTTAGAATAACTTCACCATTTTCTAGATTTTGATTTCCAGAGCTTTGCTCTTGCTTAGAACTTCAGAGCTTTGCTCTCGTTTCCAGAACTTTAGAGCTTTGCTCTCATTTTCCAAGTTAGAAAACTTTAGGTAAAATTAATCTTAGGTTAAATTAATTTTAATTAACCAATAGAGCTTTGCTCTCATAGATCTTCTGATCTAAAGAAATCCCTTTTGGGGTTTCACCAACAGAGCTTTGCTCTCATGAATCCATAGATCTACAGAGATCTTGTTCATGGGTTTTAACCTATGAGCAGAGCTTTGCTCATGGATCCAAAAATAGATCTTTTTGATCTAAAAGTGAAGAACTCCTAAGAGTCTTCAAAATTTTTAATTTCTTTAGGAGTTTTAAATAAATTTTCTCATCATCATCACAGAGCTAGGCCCTTTTAAGGAATCTTATTCCCCTGAGACCAGAGTTTGGCAAGTGTCACTCTGTGACAGAGCTTTGCTCTGAAAGAGAAGATTTTCTCCTTGTCTTTAGGGATTTTTTATTACTGATGGGAATATTTTCTTGGGGACCAACTGATAATCTCATCCAATGATGGGGTTGTCTTATTAACTGACGTATTGTCATCCAGATTTTGTGGGTCCCCTTTCGGTCTCCTACCCACTGCACTGCTGTGTGGTGTAATTAATTAATTTTAATTTAATTAATTTTTAATTTAATTAATTAATTAGTGAATTTTTTTTAAACGCCAAGCGTTGGAATTATAACACTAACGGCTAATTTCTGTTTACTTGCAACGATCATATCTCTCGACACCCCATTCCCGTTTGCTCGCTCGGAGGAAGGGTTCCCTGAAGCGCCTTTGGATCGTGAAGTCTTAGCCATGATTAAGGACCATGACCCGGAATGTAAGAGTCTCCACCTTTGGGGGTCGTGGTATAATCAAATCATCATGGGTCGACAGAGCTTCACGTGCGCAGTGCCGTCAGAACCTATTACGACGATCCACTATGCCAGCCCACCCCCGGTGCAGTATGCCGTGGAGATGGTCGATTGGACCTCGAAGGGCTTTCTACATCCCGCCATAGATGTGATTCCGGTTCAGGGTCCCATGGTTTTGGATATCCTGGGACACCGTATCTGTCAAGGCGAGGCACGACCCTGGGGGCAATCATATAACATAGGTCTGATCCCCCGCCACCCGATCGGCTACCTGCCATGGGCTCGGTATATCCTGTTGACGAAGAAGTCGTAGTTGATAAGATTAGGATTGTACACCGCAGTCTACGTCTCCCTCTTCCAGTATCCCACGCTTCCCACCTGGTGGTTCAAGGCTTTCTTGGAGCAGTGGAACATTCCCACTCACACTTTCCTCGCAATGGATCGGGAAGTGTCGATTTCTCTGGAGGAGTTCACAGAAGTCTCCGGTTTACCGGTTATAGGGGAGCACTATGAGGAATTGCTTCCGACAAACGAGTATGTCTTCGGTGCCAAGCCGGCGATAAGGGGCCTCACGCCGGAGAATGCTGTTCAACACCAATTCCGAAGTCTGATCAAGGTGTTGAACATCTACGAGGCCCTTTTCATCGAACGTGGGAGCCGCGGAGTCAGTTTTTGTAGGGTTGCTAGGCACACGCACAAGGGTCTACGAGGCATCAACCATGCCCGATTTAAAAATTAGCCGTGCCGAACAACCCGATACGAGATCTTTAAACTAGAGTTTAGGCGAAAAATAGTATGTTAAACACTTTAACATTAAGTGAGAGGGATTACAACCTTTGTAGATCCGGTCCTTCACTTCTTAAGCTCCGTGTTGAAGTCCCTTCGCTGCGATCATCGTGTTCTGGACTCTCGAAAGGTTCCACGAAGAGAAAGATGCAGTCTTGCTTCCGATCTTCGATACAAAGATGATCTACCTTGAAGTTTCGTTAACACAAGCTAACACTCATAATATGAAGTGAACACCCTCATCTAAATGCAAAGGATAGATGAGGATGATGAAGTAGGATTTTTGCTCTCTTTTATTATCTTTTTCTCACACTCATTCATCACTTGCAAAAAAGCTAGTAAGCTTTTTCATGAAAGAAAGAAGAAGGAAGAAGATGAATGAATAAAGAATAATCCATTTGTGATGAATAATGCAAAGATGATAATGATGAATAATGCAACCATGGTTAACTAAACCTTTGTAGAGATTTAACTAGGGCTAGGGTTTGGGTTGAGTTAAAGATGAGTCACTTTAAAATATCTAACACAAAACAAAAAGAAACCTTCTAGAAACTTCTAGAAAACATTAACCCAAATCAAACCCTAATCTTGTTTAATTTCCACTAAACATGTTGCATTAGTTATCATATCATGTTACAATACTATATATCATATATATAATATTTATTGTAACAAAATAAAATAATACATTTAACATATATCGCATATATATCAATGTATTACCCGAGTGAGAAAAAGAATCTTTTAGTGAGCTAATATTAGTTAATGTAATTTAATATATCATATATATTATTATACATTAAATTATCGAATCAACACTTGATCCGACAATCTGGCTATATCGCATATAACCGACTAATATTTATCCGCACCGATTCATCGAATCAACATTTGATCCGATGACGCGGCTGATATCAAATATCGCGAGAATAGAATACGGTATCTCATATCGCATTATCCTAGGTCCTGCACATATCACATATGTGCCCCTACTCCATTTTGCTTGAGCCAAGAAACCTCTGTGTAGGACTCTAAAGAATCGTCAATACGCCGGCAGTAGGTGATGATCATATCAAACACCCACAAGCTGCAAGCGGTCAGCTAAACGTAACAGCCACCCAGGTATTGAGCGCTCAGAAGATCAACAAGCAAGCTTGTACATTCTCCTGTGAATCCAAACAGTAACACTCCCGTACAGTCCGGTCTCATCGTCTGATATGTCGCATATCTCGCCTAGGGGTGGTAAACGTCAGACCCCAGTAGCTCGATAAGTCGTGTCGATCTGAGGTCTATAACAGTTCGAGAAACTACTGATAACACTTACCAGTAAATCTCAGCAACCCTGGCCATGGATTTCCGGTTATAGCCAATCGAACACAGCACAACATCAACTCCCTATACCGGGAGAGACGATTCCCCTCCTATCGCTCATTGCCTCCATGTGATTCGGGACTATACCCAAAAGCCACCTTTTTGCATGCCCTCTTGGACGTGGTATGATGGAAATCAAAGCACAGTGGGAATCACACAAGACTCTATGACGATCTCGGGTCAACAGACTACTCTGTACCAGTGTCACCGGAGAACTGCCATCTGACGTGAGGTATAATACCATCTGGGAGTTCTCGGCGAGTCTGTCCAGTGTACCCAGTCTCCACTGAGCACCCGTACACCATCCTTGATGTCAAACACCGATGGATATGGGATCATCCATCGCCCATCATATAGGTCAAGATGCGTATACGCTAGTCTACTCTGGTGTATCGATGCCCTGTCTCGATACACCCTCGACTAGGAACAGTTATAGGATGTACTCGTCGACTACCGTGGCCCCACTAGTATGATCTCATCATAGTCCCAGTAGTCGAGTACATATCCTAAGGGTTTTATCAACATGTAACATAGAGACAATCAGAGAACATGTTATGATAAAGTACAACCAGATAACATACTATCATGTCGCGCAAGAAAGTCCTCCCTATATATATCCAAGTATCTATTACAATATACATCATATGTACAGTAATGGCCTCTAGGGCATACATATAACTAACAATCTCCCACTTGCACTAGGGCCATCTGTTGTGGTATCACATACCCAACAATTAGCTGCGGTTGAAGTATCTCATACTCAACCATCCTATAAAAGTCTCTACTGGGAAAAAGGCCTTTGTGAGTAGATCCGAGCTGTTGTCCTCTGCGTCTGCTCTTCAAACCTCTATCTTCCTGGAGATCAACCATCTCCATGATCAAGTGATACCGCCTAAGAATTATATCTAGATTTCTGATGGGACGGGGGTTCCTTGGCTAAAGCCACAACTCCATTGTCACACAATGGTAGGAATGAAGTTCATCTCATGAACTTATATATATCCAGACTGCCTCTTTGGTAGCATCCTTGGTAACGATGTATCTTGCCTTTAATCGTCTAGTAAGTCATGGTATCTAGCTTGGAACTCTTCCAACATACCGTCCCTCCACTGAGGGTAAAGACAATGCCTGCGACTGACATTCAGTCGTCCTTATCACCCTGGAACCTTTCCAGTGATTCTCCCCAGGATCGATTGATACCATCTCAATACAACTAGTGAGTATCCTAACATCCAATTAGATCTATCTCATAGATCCAAAATCCAGGATTCAGGAGGTATCACTATGATCCTATATGGAGAATCCTTGTGATAAGCGGAGATTGACCGAGCGTAGCATAGGGAACTCCTTCCCTATCAAGAGTATGTCATCCACGTACTCTACGAGGATCATCACCATACTCTCTACTACCTTTTTGTATATACAAGGTTAATCTACCATTTTGATGAAGTCAAACTCTTTGACTACTACATCAAAACAGATGTTCCAACTCCGCGATGCATGCTTTATCCTATAAAGCATCTTGCACACGTTTCTGCTGCTCCCACTATCTACGAAGCCTTCTGGCTGTGTACTTATAGATGCTCTCTTCTAAAACATCATTTAGAAAAGCTGTCATGACACCCAACCACCAGATATCGTAGTCATGGTATGTAGCCGTGGCAAGTAGGATCTGGATGGACTTAAGCATAGCTTTGAAAGTCTCAACCTTTCCATGTACACCAAGTAATCTTCTCAAGATATACTTGCTCCTGATGGGGATTTAACCCTTCAGATAAAGCAACCAAAGTCCATACTTTGTTGGTGTATAAGGATTCCATCTCAGATCGATAAGCATCCAGCCATTCTTACAGAGTCCCACTCCTGATAGCCTGCTCGAAAATAGTTGGGTCATCATCTCATGATGCAATCCTCGCTCCCACTGTCATAGAGAAACCGAAGTATCTCTCAGGTGGGTGAGGAACCCTACTAGATCGACGGAGAGGCTGAGGTTCGTTGGAAACTATTGAATCCTTTGGTTCTACCAAATCATCTGCTGTAGTTTGTATAGCTGGAACTCCTTCCAGTTCTACCTCATGACCACTAATTTCTTCACAAGAAATTCTCTTTCACAAAGGTGTCATGCTGAGAAACAAAACATCTTTTGTTCCTCTGTTTGGTAGAAGATATTCCCTTGCGAATGCTTGGGATATTCAACAAACTTCCACAGAACTTACTTTGCCTCGAGCTTGTCCGGATTTTGCTTTTTAGACATAGGCCGGACAACCCCAAATCTTAACATACTTAAGATATGGGCTCTTCCCATTCCATATCACATATGAAGTGGTAGGCAACTGATTTGATTTGAACCCTATTCAATAGGTATGCAGCTTCTCAAGTGCATAACTCCCAAAAAAAAATAGGAAACTCAGTAGTACTCATCATAGAGCACACCATATCATATAGGGTGCAATTGCTCCGCCCCGATACACCGAGGTGCTGTAGTGTATTCGGAGGAGTAATGCTGAGAGAGAATCTCATTCTCTTTTAGAATAGTCCAGGAATTCTGTGCTCAAGTATTCTCTTCCTTGATCTCATCAAAGGACATAATACTTATACCCGTTTTTGGTTCTCTACTTCTAACTTATATCCTGTGAATATCTCAAAAGCTTCGGACTTGTGTTTCAACAGGAACATATGTCTGAATCTTGAGAGATCATCAGAGAATGTAATGAAGTACAAAGAACCGGTCCTGGCATATGTAGACAGGGGACTTTCATACATCAACATGTATCAATCCCAAGAGTTCACTAACTCTTTCTCTGTTTCCAATAAACAGAGTTATGGTCATCTTATCTTTGTGACATGACCAGCAAGTTTCACAAGATGTAAATTCAAACTAATTTAAATATGCATCTATATGTAACTTTAGCCAGTCGGGTCGCATTGATATGACCTAGTCTACAATGCCTCAAGTAGGATTCATTCATTTCTGAACTCTTTCTCTTGTGTGTGTTCTGTATGTTAAGAACTGTGGTTTGATTTAGAACGTCTATGCTTTTAGATAACGTGCCTGAACCGATCAACTCTTGATATAGGAAATGTTCAAAACATTATCCAGCAATACAAAATTATATCCTTTCTTTAATAATAAAGAGACTGATATGATGTTGTATATCAGGTTCGGTATCTAATAACATTTGTTCAGAATCAATATATTCTGATAATACAGGGTGATAGTGACTAACAGACTTGGTTGCAACACTTGCACCGTTTCTATCTCATGAAACTTATCACCCGTTCTCAGTTCTCTACCTATCTGTAGCCCATGTAACAAATTACATATGTGGGATCCTGATCCGGTATCAAATACCCAGGACGTAAAGGATACTGAGAAACAGTTCTCTATAATGAACACACCCGAAGAAGATGCATCAACATGCACTTTCTTCGTTTGGGCGGCACGGGAATTCTGGTAATCCCCTATTTCCTGCTCTGTCTTATAACAATTATAAGTTGGAGCGGGACCAACGTTCCCCAGCTCAGTATAATAAGCGGGTTCGGTCAATATATCCGTATTATTATCTTGATTAAGGCGTGATATGGTCGCTACCGGGAGAGAGAGAGAGAGAGAAGAAAAACACTCAGCGTGCGCTTTTACAAGATTAGATTGGTTATCAATTTATCTAATCAGGATGTCTCCCACTGTTTTAGTCAAATCTTCCTTCAAACCATAAAAGGAGAGACTAGCCGGGATTAATTACACGCTACAAGTTTGCCAATCTTTCAGCCAGGTTAGTGTCAGTACTTTGAGGGAGGTCCCCCGTGCTTTCGCACGAACCTAATTAAAGTAAACCTCGTTTTCCCAGGGGCGTAACCCCGTTGACACCTACTTGATCGGCTAATTGTAATGTGTAAAACTCTCTCAGGAGTAACTCTTACTCGCAGCGGGTATCGGGATCCAACTATCTCATAGAAGGTATGCAATCTCATTGCAAATTTCAACACTTGAAATTCCAAATAATATTTTGCCCCTAGCATCCTATGACCTTAACTAAGGTCAACATATCATAAGTACTAGTCAAGTTCTACCCTTCATTTCATGATTAATCAGACCCACCCTACATGACCCTCATCTATGGTCGACATAATCACATGAATGTCCTAACTAATCGCATCATATGCTGTGTAGGAAGACATCACTTAGCTACCGTACACTACGCCTCAACTAAAGTCGGCATACGCAGCACGAATACTAAGTACTCTACTTTCTAAAATGACGGAGGGCTACGCTAGGTTTTTAAGAAAACTCTTTGCGTAATGAACTTGATATCGTTGTAGAATCGAGTGATTTGAAATGGAGTGTTTTTTAGGCTTTTCTAGTTTTGCTAAAGGGGTCGCTCCCGGTGAAGGGATCGTCGGCCCTTTCCTCATCGAATAAGGTGCAGGATATTTCACAAATATCACTATGCAAAGCAAGAACTATAGAAGCAATCAAAAGACAGACCGAGTTTGTAGCATCTGCTTGTTTCACTAAAGAGGTCACTCCCGGTGAAGGGATCTCGGCTCTTTCCTTATCGAATAAGGTGCTGGATGTTCTACAAGGAACACCGCTATGCAAAGCAAGAACTAGAGCTACCAGTTTTTAAACAAGTTTCTACAACATTTTTAGGTTTCTTTTTAGTTTCATTAATCTCATTAATGAAGTCCCATTTTATTATGCTTCACAAGCATCTCATTTGAAACGAAATCTGCAATATAACATATATCTTATATATATAATATAAACATTCGTCTCAGGCAGTAATATAATCTCATCACAGAACATTGCAGCAGAAGAACATATATAAAATATTGGATATACTAGGACGTCCGTGTTTTAATACGAGCCTGTATAAAACACGGATTCCACGGTCGCGATGAATAACCAAACCCACATCCCTAGACCCCTAAGAGAGCGACAAGCAACACTGCCAATTCTAGGGTTAGGAAACCCGGTCTCGACTCCTCGAGATGATCTCCCACTGGACCCTAGAACCCGGTTACTTGTGCTCCCCGCCTTAGGTCTACCTAATGCGGAAAAGTAAATAATATACAATGGTGACATCATCCTCAGCCCGGAAGTGCCCCAATAAAAGAATATTACATACATATGAATTTTACATGAATGAAAAAGAAAAAACTCTCATCTCACATAAAACCCCCGGCTATTCAGAACGCGACGATCCAATATAACATATCACAGCAACACATAATATCTCATATCATCAACGTAAGCAAGTATGCGTATCCCGATTGTCGTTGATGTATAGCAACGAAGCCGACGATACACCACATACTACGCTTATGGTCACAGAAAAGAAAGTGTAAAACTACAACATTTGGAATCCACAATCTCTTTAGACATTGTAAATCCGAAATATCACATACTTCGCATTTCATGCATAACTACGTGAATTCCACATATTGTATCACATTCCAGATAAATAGACAATGTTAAACATTCCGATCGAATAATCAAACACCCAAGATTTCCCCAATATATCTCAACACTTGAAATCAGTTTAAAAACATCCATCACATGCCACAGTACCAATGGTCCAGCCGTAGAAGGGTCAAGCCAACGCCTCACATGTGGCACGCCGTACTGCCGCAAACCCTGAGGTTTAGAGGCAGTTCAAGACGGTCACATAATCGAGTTAAGATTTGTTGTCTTCTAGAGGGTCCACCACATTACTTGCATGACTTTACGAAAGTTTCAAACTCGAGAAAAAATCCAACTTTTGAAAATTTGATATCCGTTCGAACTTTCTAATAGTTTCTAAAATTATCCGGAAAAAACTAAACGAAGTTAAATTATCCGATCGAATCAACGAGTCCCCAATACAACCCTAGAAAAATCAACACTTGAGTGGAATTAAATAATTCCCAGAAACAAATAACAATAAAGGACCTAAGAATAAATATATGAAATATGAGGGACTAAGTCTAAATTTTGGCCGCGGTTCCTCGGTCACGTGAGCGACTTAGTGGACCGTACTTCACAGTAATTCTTTGTTTTTCCTGCTTGTTTTTCTGAGCATTTTTAATTCATAAAAAACCACATTTTTGAAAAATGTACAGAGAAGGGTAAACATCGGGGTTTCCGGGTTCGATCGGACTTTAAAGTTCGTCTAGACTTCGCCTAAAGCTCTAGCTTGGCTCTGATACCACTGTAGGGTTGCTAGGCACACGCACAAGGGTCTACGAGGCATCAACCATGCCCGATTTAAAAATTAGCCGTGCCAAACAATCCGATACGAGATCTTTAAACTAGAGTTTAGGCGAAAAATAGTATGTTAAACACTTTAACATTAAGTGAGAGGGATTACAACCTTTGTAGATCCGGTCCTTCACTTCTTAAGCTCCGTGTTGAAGTCCCTTCGCTGCGATCATCGTGTTCCGGACTCTCGAAAGGTTCCACGAAGAGAAAGATGCAGTCTTGCTTCCGATCTTCGATACAAAGATGATCTACCTTGAAGTTTCGTTAACACAAGCTAACACTCATAATATGAAGTGAACACCCTCATCTAAATGGCAAGGATATATGAGGATGATGAAGTAGGATTTTTGCTCTCTTTTATTATCTTTTTCTCACACTCATTCATCACTTGCAAAAAAGCTAGTAAGCTTTTTCATGAAAGAAAGAAGAAGGAAGAAGATGAATGAATAAAGAATAATCCATTTGTGATGAATAATGCAAAGATGATAATGATGAATAATGCAACCATGGTTAACTAAACCTTTGTAGAGATTTAACTAGGGCTAGGGTTTGGGTTGAGTTAAAGATGAGTCACTTTAAAATATCTAACACAAAACAAAAAGAAACCTTCTAGAAAACATTAACCCAAATCAAACCCTAATCTTGTTTAATCTCCACTAAACATGTTGCATTAGTTATCATATCATGTTACAATACTATATATCATATATATAATATTTATTGTAACAAAATAAAATAATACATTTAACATATATCACATATATATCAATGTATTACCCGAGTGAGAAAAAGAATCTTTTAGTGAGCTAATATTAGTTAATGTAATTTAATATATCATATGTAATTTAATATATCATATATATTATTATACATTAAATTATCGAATCAACACTTGATCCGACAATCCGGCTATATCGCATATAACCGACTAATATTTATCCGTACCGATTCATCGAATCAACATTTGATCCGATGACCCGGCTGATATCAAATATCGTGAGAATAGAATACGGTATATCATATCGCATTATCCTGGGTCCTGCACATATCACATATGTGCCCCTACTCCGTTTTGCTTGAGCCAAGAAACCTCTGTGTAGGACTCTAAAGAATCGTCAATACGCCGACAGTAGGTGATGATCATATCAAACACCCACAAGCTGCAAGCGGTCAGCTAAACGTAACAGCCACCCAGGTATTGAGCGCTCAGAAGATCAACAAGCAAGCCTGTACATTCTCCTGTGAATCCAAACAGTAACACTCCCGTACAGTCCGGTCTCGTCGTCTGATATGTCGCATATCTCGCCTAGGGGTGGTAAACGTCAGACCCCAGTAGCTCGATAAGTCGTGTCGATCTGAGGTCTATAACAGTTCAAGAAACTACTGATAACACTTACCAGTAAATCTCAGCAACCTTGGCCATGGATTTCCGGTTATAGCCAATCGAACACAGCACAACATCAACTCCCTATACCGGGAGAGACGAATCCCCTCCTATCTCTCATTGCCTCCATGTGATTCGGGACTGTACCCAAAAGCCATCTTTTTGCATGCCCTCTTGGACGTGGTATGATGGAAATCAAAACACAGTGGGAATCACACAAGACTCTATGACGATCTCGGGTCAACAGACTACTCTGTACCAGTGTCACCGGAGAACTGCCATCTGACGTGAGGTATAATACCATCTGGGAGTTCTCGGCGAGTCTGTCCAGTGTACCCAGTCTCCACTGAGCACCCGTACACCATCCTTGATGTCAAACACCGATGGATATGGGATCATCCATCGCCCATCATATGGGTCAAGATGCGTATACGCTAGTCTACTCTGGTGTATCGATGCCCTGTCTCGATACACCCTCGACTAGGAACAGTTATAGGATGTACTCGTCGACTACCGTGGCCCCACTAGTATGATCTCATCATAGTCCCAGTAGTCGAGTACATATCCTAAGGGCTTTATCAACATGTAACATAGAGACAATCAGAGAACATGTTATGATAAAGTACAACCAGATATCATACTATCATGTCGAGCAAGAAAGTCCTCCCTATATATGTCCAAGCATCCATTACAATATAAATCGTATGTACAGTAATGGCCTCTAGGGCAGACATATAACTAACAGTTTTGAGGATTTCATCGCTCGGTTCCTTCACCCAAGCGTCCTCTCAGCAGAAGCTGCCAAGTTTGCCACCCTTGAAGACCCTTTCGGTTTAGGTTTGGATAACCTACCGGCGAAGGAAATAGACCAAAAGGGTTTTTTCCTTCCTAACTCTCCGGCTATGTCTTTTGCGGAAGTTGCGGCTCCTGGGATGGACGAGGAGGCCTTCTTCTTAGGATTTCTTAGGCTATGGCTGAGTTGGTTTGCGCTCCCAATGCATTCTAGCCATATGCGGCCCTCTGTCTTTTACCCTACTCACCGGATGACCATCGGGGTAAAAGTGGCCGTTGGGATAGCCGGCTTGGCACATTTGTACCACGGCCTCAGTCGAGCAGCGGATGCTAATGAGCCTGGGGTGCTGCACGTGATCTTCCCGATGCACTACTTCGTATCGTGGCTCGAGCTACATACATCGGGTGTTTTCGGCATGCATAAAAGGCCCTCGTTCTACGACAGGTGTAGCTTCCCTCGCATTATACAGTTGATTGGCGCATCAATTGTGAGTCCATCGCTACGAAATGCCAGGGGTTTACTCCTTCGCCCCCACACCGTTGGAGCCGGTGTGTCTTTCGTCGACAAGGTGTTGACTATTGGTAAGGCGTCTACCACTGCAGTGCATCCATTGCAAGACACTTTCAAGGATGGAGCTTCAGTTTTAACGGCCCGGGAGACCCTCCAATTATATTCTATCAGACCGGGCTTCTTGGTGTTTAGGCAGAACGGGGCGGCGATTTTCATGAGATATAACCCGCATCGTTTCGCCCAACAGCTGAGCTACAATCAAGGGGTACCGTTGGAGGCTTTCTTATTAGAACCTGCCGCGACCGAAGAAGGGATGGAGAGCGCACTGCATCATTTCATGCGTCTAAACACGGGCTCCCACTTTTTTATCAGTGAGCCGGCTTGCGCCTCACGACTCCTCAGGGCATATACAGAATGGTACAGTCATTCGACGGGAGCCGTTACAAAGGAGGAAAGGCGATTGCTGGTCGACCGTAAGGGTGCGCCTCCGGGTAGCGACCGCAATGCTCCTTTAGTGCCAAGGACCCCAGTAATTGCCCCTCTAAAAGATGCTAGAGCCGGGCCACCGCGTATGCAAAGTCCTCCGCACGGATTGCCGCTCCCCGATATTGCGGATGCACCTCCAGCGCCCTGTGCTCTAGTGGAGACAGTGATTGTAGCCTCGCCGGAGTCTGGCGTGGGTGCGGACATCGGGACCCGCCGTCCCAAGGTGGCTGCTAAGCGTAAGTCGATCCCGCGTGCACCTAGGGTTGGGGGGCAGAAGAAAAAGAAGTCGCTCTTCGCCGCAGACGTCGCGTTCGGTCAGGAACCCCACGCTCCCTATGGTGAGGGCCTGAGTGAATATGGGACTAACGAGGGATTAGTCATGCCGCCGGATGACACAGACTTGGAGGCCGCCCTCGAAACTTCAGCGTGGTTGGCAAGGCGTGACGCATGGCTGGCTAAGCTTGCGGAATCAGGTAATCACTAGTCGCATTTTCTATTGCATCATATCTTTATTATTGCCTTTGACTAATATTTTTCCTTCTTTTCTTCCAACTGGCATCACCACTGAAGAAGCCATTACCGCTTCCCTCGAGGCCTTCCAAGAGGAGGAACGCCTTAGAGCGTCTTTAGGCCTTAGTAAGTTTCAATTCATCAAGTTTTCATTTTCCCTGGGTTATGGTCAATCTAACCTCTCCCTTTTTATCGCAGAAACCTCAATGCCGTTCCCGCCAAGTAACGCAAATGTTCTGCCAGCTGCCGATGTTCCTGCTTCTTCTGGGCTACCGCAGGAGGTTCGTCTTGAAGAGCCTATGAGAGATGCCTTAAAGGCTCTGGAGGCGTCTCTGAATGAGGATGACAATGCTTCGATGAAGGAAGCGTCAAAGAGGTCCATCGCGACAGCTCGGGAGGAAAGGAAGCGGTCGAGACGCGAAGCAAAGGCACGCAGGGCTGCCTTGGCCATTGGAGCGGGCCTAAGCACCGTTCCTCGTGCCGACACCCCATCAGAAGAGCCTCCGGTCGCCCTGTCTACAGCTCATAGACAGGCGATCCGCGCCAATAGGGAAGCTAACGACAAGTCCACCTCAGGTAATACTTCTTTCAGAATTTGGTGTAAGAATTATAAAGCCGTCGGTTCTTATATATTATATCTTGTAGGGCCAAGCCCAACCGAGGGGGAAGCGAAGACTGTAGAACCTGAGGGGTGAAGGGAAGAGGCATTGGTCGAGCCCGAGCCGGTGGCGGATGACACAGATGGGATTGCTGGGCCCGAGAGAGTGGCTGACAAACTGGTCATGTCCACTATGCCTGAGCAAGCGGTTGTTGTTGAGCCCGAGGTGGCAGCGGGCGGAGTGCCTGAAGCTGATGACCTCGTGGTGACGGTGGACGAGACAACCGTGACTGCTGAACCCGAGGGAGTATCGGGTGAGGTAGCCATGATTCCTGAGGACGAGTCAACCGCTCCTTCTTAGGAATCTGGCAATGCTCCAGTCATAGCCCTCCCCGCCTATGGTCCCCCGCCGTCTCCTGGTCTCGCGAGCACGACAACGGTTCCCATTGAGTCGGGTGATGAGGCCACGGGCGGTGGCCTCATGTCGATGGAGGAGGGAGTCGCCTTCGTTTCGGCCGGCGGCTCATCAGGTAAATCCCAAGTTACTGTCCTCTTTATCTTACAATCCTTTCTGACAAGTTCACATTTGTTCGTAACGCAGGTGCAGCTAGTGCCGATGCCCCATTGCTCGAGGGAGCGCCTTCAACTACTGCCTTGGCGGTGGTCACCTCTCAGCCCTCTCTCATACCATCGAAGATGTTGGAAGGTATGGGTTTGCAACTTATTAATCTTATCTTTTAGACGTATAATTTGTGTACTAAAGTCATATTGTTGTGCCTTTCAGGAGTGCTTTTTGACCATCTTTATCAGGTGTTGCTCCCACACTTCTCCTTTCCATCTGAACTCGCTTCTTCCTCTGGTGGCGCTGGTGAGTATGGTTTCCCATTGATATCTTTCTTTTTCGTTGATGGGATTACTTCTAACTTCTTTTTTGTCCCGACTGCAGTGCTACAAATCGAAGGAGGGGATGAAAGATCGGCTGCGCCACCGACCCTTCCGGCCTTGCCACCTGCCTCAGCTGGTACAACGACTATCACATTGATAAGTCCCTCCTTTTCTATTTCCTGAACTGTTATCTGATCACATCTTGTTTCTTTTTAGCTGTCGTTCCGGTCTCGGTGCCCTTCGAGCCTCGGAACATAATGCCGGCGGGCCCTTTCCTGAGACGTCCGTCCTCGAAGGGAGCCGCGAATAGTCTGCGCATATTGAGCGACTACGTCGAGGAACTCGACGTCGAGACTCCTACATCTGCTGCAGACTTCGCTACGGCGGTTAACCCAATGCTGGTGATACTCGTGAACTTCCATGACGAGGGCATCATCACGTCTTGGGTTAACCATTGCAGGGAGATCGAGGCTCGCCTGCATCAACTGGAGTCGATGTGTCCCGCTCTCGAGACCTTAGCCGCCAGCAATCAAAGAGCAGCGTGGATTGAGCAGAGCGCTTCTTACTTCCGCCATCTCGAACAAGAAGTTACTTCAAGGCGTAAGGAGCGTGGTGAGACTTCGAGCAAATCTGCCCGACTGCATGCTCGGGTGGAGGCCAACGCTGCACGGCTGAAGGTTATCTTTGAGGGCCTTTTGCAATGCCTCTCCGAAGGGTTATCACCGAGGCAACAGCTTGACATTGTCGAGCGGGATGCACCTAACCAGGAAGCAGCCCAGCAGGAGGCTGAGGAGCAACTTTCATCCTTTTTGCAGCAACGGGCCCAGGTGGAAGCGGAAGTGGCCGCGGCAGCCACTCAGGAGGAGGCGCTGAAGGAAGTGCGAGAGCAGCTTGCGGATTTGTTAAAGACACTTCCTCCTCAGTAGTTATCCCTCTTTGTATCGTTTGTACTTGTAAATAAAAAAATGTATATATATATATATTTTGTTCTTTAACACAATGTATCCTGTACTCAATCAAGTTTATGAATAAAAGATACACATTCTTTGTAATGTCTTGTGTCATTTCTCCGCATTTTCTATCTTTTATTATCAGCATGCCACCTTAGTAAACATGGTTGACAAATAATTAGTAGAATCATCTTGATTAATAGAGATGGCTTAGGCCGCAGGTTCAGATCTGCCGCCTAAGACTTTTTAACTCTATGAGCCGTGAGGGTCTCATAGAGACTTTTCTCTCTACGGATCGAGAGGATCTCGTAGGTGTGTTTTCTCCTTAGGAATCGTGAGGATTTCTAAGTGTGTTTTCTCTTATAAGTCGTAAGGATCTTATAAGAGAATTTTCCCCTCTTACGAGTCGAGAGGACCCATAAGCGGCTGTTTCCCTCCTTGTCGAAATTCGAATTTGGAGAGTGAGACCCGTGAATAGTATGCAAGAGACCGTTCTAGACCGACTTGCGGGGTCCCATTGTTCAGGAAACAAGTTTTTAATCCCTTCTGCCTGGGGCTTCATCTTGCAAGTTGAGACGAATCGGGAATTTCCCGCGGAGACATTGGTTTCTCTGCGAGCCGACGCGAATCAGGAGGCTCTCATCAAGGACGCTTGTTTCCCTGAATTGAGGTATTTGCCAAGGATATTTGTTTTCCTGGTGTTGAAACGGATCGAGAATTTCCCACGGAGAAACTAGTTTCTCTGCGAGTCAACGCGAATCAGGATTCTCTCATCAAGGACGCTTGTTTTCCTGAATTGAGGTATTTGCCAAGGATATTTGTTTCCCTGGTGTTGAAACGGATCGAGAATTTCCCACGGAGACACTGGTTTCTCTGCGAGTCGACGCGAATCAGGAGGCTCTCATCAAGGACGTTTGTTTCCCTGAATTGAGGTATTTGCCAAGGATATTTGTTTCCGTGGTGTTGAAACGGATCGAGAATTTCCCACGGAGACACTGGTTTCTCTGCGAGTCGACGCGAATCAAGAGGCTCTCATCAAGGACGTTTGTTTCCCTGAATTGAGGTATTTGCCAAGGATATTTGTTTCCCTGGTGTTGAAACGGATCGAGAATTTCCCACGAAGACACTGGTTTCTCTGCGAGTCGACGCGAATCAGGAGGCTCTCATCAAGGACGTTTGTTTCCCTGAATTGCGGTATTTGCCAAGGATATTTGTTTCCCTGGTGTTGAAACGGATCGAGAATTTCCTACGGAGACACTGGTTTCTCTGCGAGTCGACGCGAATCAGGAGGCTCTCATCAATGACGTTTGTTTCCCTGAATTGAGGTATTTGCCAAGGATATTTGTTTCCCTGGTGTTGAAACGGATCGAGAATTTCCCACGGAGACACTGGTTTCTCAGCAAGTCGACGCGAATCAGGAGGCTCTCATCAAGGACGTTTGTTTCCCTGAATTGAGGTATTTGCCAAGGATATTTATTTCCCTGGTGTTGAAACGGATCGAGAATTTCCCACGGAGACACTGGTTTCTCTGCGAGTCAACGCGAATCAGGAGGCTCTCATCAAGGACGTTTGTTTCCCTGAATTGAGGTATTTGCCAAGGATATTTGTTTCCCTGGTGTTGAAACGGATCGAGAATTTCCCACGGAAACATCGGTTTCTCTGCGAGTCGACGCGAATCAGGAGGCTCTCATCAAGGACGTTTGTTTTCCTGAATTGAGGTATTTGCCAAGGATATTTGTTTCCCTGGTGTTGAAACGGATCGAGAATTTCCTACGGAGACACTGGTTTCTCTGCGAGTCGACGCGAATCAGGAGGCTCTCATCAATGACGTTTGTTTCCCTGAATTGAGGTATTTGCCAAGGATATTTGTTTCCCTGGTGTTGAAACGGATCGAGAATTTCCCACGGAGACACTGGTTTCTCTACGAGTCGACGCGAATCAGGATTTTCTTCGTCAAGGACGCTTGTTTCCTCGAGTCAAAGGATTTGCCGAAGACACTGGTTTCTTCGGGGTTGGGATGAACCGTCGAGATTTGGATTCATTTTCTGGCGGAGCCTGTTGGGAAAGTATGGTTCCCTCTTTGTTTGCGCCCTTGGATTGTATACAGGGATCGATGTGATCTCAACTGTAGGGCTAAAGTTTTATCATTTTTTTATTTCCGCGATGTTCTATCATTTCAGCTTTTATATCGCGAAGGTCGCGATTGCCCAATCATTTCGGCTATTTTTTGCGGTGCCCAATCATTTCGGCTATTTATTTTATTTTCACTCGCTGCTTTTTATTGCAAGTTGCCCAATCATTTCAGCTATTTTGTATGCATACGTTTTTACCTGCTGCTTTTTATTGCAAGTTGCCCTATCATTTCGGCTATTTCGTATGCATGTGCGGCCTACCGACTTTTCACCGTCAACCTGAAATTAGACACCGATTTCGGCATCAGCACCGCTGCAACTGGGATATTGCCAGGAGCGAATCATCATTTGCCTCTGTCGATGTCGAACAAAGGTGGCTTAGCGAACATGGTTAAGGTCCTGTCAACTAAGGCTTTTAACTTCATGAGCCGTAAGGGTCTCACAAAGGTATTTCTCCCTACAAGTCGTGAGGATCGTGTAGGTGTATTTTCTCCTTAGGAATCGTGAGGATTCCTAAGTGTATGTTCCTCTGTAAGTCGTAAGGATCCTACAAGAGGATTTTCTCCTTGTAAGTCGAGAGGATTTATAAGGGTTGTTCATCATGCGCACATATCCCCAATCACGGATGAAACTTGGTTAGGGAAATGTTTATTCGCGCCCGTGGATTGTATACAAGGGTCAGTATTGAGCCACTTGTAGGGCAATATCGAAAGTTGTGGGGTTTGCTTAAGCACAGGTTTAGGTCTCTGTAACTTAAGACTTTCGAATCTTATGAGCCGTGAGGGTCCCATAAGAGAGTTCTCCTTACGAGTCGTGAGGATCTCGCAAGTGTATTTTCTCCTTAGGAATCGTGAGGATCCCTAAGTGTGCTGCTCCCTTGTGAGTCGTAAGGATCTCACGCGAATGATTTCTCCTTACAAGTCGTGGGGACTCTGTAAGTGTCTTTTAACGAGGTTGCGCCCTTTCGGGTTTTCACAAACACTCGCCGGTAGTCCTGCTGTTTTTACTCACGGAGCCCTTTTGGGTTTTCATCCGTGCCCATTTTGCTTATGGACATACCGTTTTTTTTATTCTTTTTATTTTCCTTTTTTTTATGAGGTCGCGCCCTTTCGGGTTTTCACGAACACTCGCCGGTAGCCCAGCTGTTTTTACTCACGGAGCCCTTTCGGGTTTTCATCCGTGCCCTTTTTGCTTATGGACATACCGTTTTTATATATATATATTTTTTTTATTTTATTTTTATATATATATTTTTTATTCATCTCGTCAGCCTAAAGATGCTGCGGTAGTAGTTTAAGGACGTTTCGGTCCGTCATTAGTTTAAGGACATTTCGGTCCGTCATGGAGAAGGCTGGCTACTGCTTACAGAGTTCGAGCTTAGGAAGATAGCGAGCGGACATAGTCGTCGTCATCTATCATTGACCTAGGCTGTGGCTCATTAAGAGTAGTATTTCTTTAGGAAGCGGCCGTTTATTGGCCTGAAAGGCCTTTCACCGTGCATATCCATGAGTAGATAGGCTCCACCTTGGTTGACCTTGTCTATGATGTACGGGCCTTCATAGTTCAGCTTGAATTTTCCTCGCTTGGCTTAATTGGGGATCATAGGTCTTTTGACCACTAGCACGAGTTCGCCTTGGCGGAATGTCCTCGGCCGGGTCAATCTTTCATATGAGCGCGTCATCTTTGCTTTATAGGCCTCCAGATTTTGTTGCACTATGAGCCGGGTCTCATCAAGGGCATCGAGCTCCTCAAGCCGAAGGTGAGAATTTTCTTCATCTGTTAGCTCGTAGTGGACTGCCACTCGTAGAGAGGGTAACTCTATCTCGAGGGGGAGTACTGCTTCTGTACCGAAGACCGGCGCATATGGTATTGTGTTTGTAGCCGTCTTGAACGTAGTTCGATACGCCCAAAGAGCCTCTTGCATCCTCTCATGCCAGTCTTTCTTATTTCGGGACACCGTTTTCTTCATGATCTTTGTCAAGGTCTTGTTGAAGGCCTCGGCTAGACCATTAGCTCGCGGATTATAAACCGAGGAATATCTCCAGTCTATATTATGTTGTTGCACGAAGCGACTGATTTTGTGGCTTCTGTAGGCTGGCCCGTTATCGGAGATGATCCGTCGCGGGGTTCCAAACCGATATATGACGTGCGTCTTGAAGAAGTGGAGGATATTTTCCGTCTTCACCTCTCTCAACGGTACTGCTTCTGCCCATTTGGAGAAGTAGTCAGTCGTCGCCAGGATGAAACGATGTCCCCTGGATGATGCGGGTTCGATGGGGCCGACTATGTCAGTTCCCCACATTTCGAATGGCCAGCTAGCCACTGTCGGGTGTAGCGGATTTGGATGCTGGTGGATGAAGTCCCCATGGATTTGGCATGAGTGGAATTGCTTTGCGTATTCGAGGCAGTCCTGAATCATCGTGGGCCAGTAGTAGCCCATCCGTTTGATCTTCAGCTTCATCTTCGGGCCTGCTTGGTGAGAACCGCAGAGTCCGTCATGAATTTCCTGAACGACTTTTTCCGCTTCGTCAGGTCCCAGACATCTCAACCACAGAGAATCAAATGACCTCTTGTACAGAGTATCATTGACGAGGGCGAAAGACAGAGCTCGTTTCATAAGCTGATGTCTTGAGGACGCATCTTCGGGCATTCGACGGTATTTGAAGTAGTCTACAAAGACGTCTCTCCAATCCTTGGTTTTTCCCGATCTTTTATTTGCAGGGTCGTCTGCTGAATTGCTTCCTTCTCTTCGGGTGATTCCGGAGATATTTCTGCTGGGGCAAGCACCCGACGGCTTTGTACCATGATTCTTACGTCATCGAGGTTTTCATCAGCCAGTTCCTTGGCGAGCTTGGCCAATGCGTCCGCTTTGCTGTTTTCCGTGCGCGGTATATTTTCCAAAGTGTAGGAAGGAATTTGGGTCAACAATTGTTGCACTTTTTCGCCGTACTTCACCAATTCTGGTTTGCACGTTTGGTAGTCATCGTTTACTTGACTAACGACCAGTTGGGAATCTCCATATATGAGGAGGTTTTCAATTCCCATGTCGATGGCGATTTCGAGGCCTGCTATCAGAGCTTCGTATTCGGCTTCATTGTTTGTCCTTGGCTCTGTTAGGGAGAAGGCAAAACGCATTATCCCACCTTGTGGAGTTACAAAGATGAGTCCTACCCCCGATTTGATTATAGGGGTACTTTGTTTGCGCTTCTTCACGGAAGATGCTCCATCGAAATAAAGCTCCCATCGGGTATCACCACCGTCGATCGCATCAAACGCATGTTCGTCTGGAAGATCGTAATTCAAAGAAGAATCGGCGGGTATCGGATGCTCAGTGAGGAAGTCAGCGATGGCCTAGCCTTTCACTGCCTTGAGAGGTTGATATGTTATCGAGAACTCCATCAAGAGCAGGGCCCATTTAGCGAGTCGTCCCGTCAATATGGCCTTTGACATCAAATATTTAAGGGGGTCCACCTTTGAAATGAGACGGACCTCATGCGCCAACGCATAGTGCCTGAGCTTTGTTATCGCGAAGATCAACGCCAGGCAGTGTTTTTCAATGGGGGAGTAGTTGCTTTCTGCCCCCAGCAGAACTCGACTTACGTAGTAGAGTGCTCTTTCCTTCCCTTGAACGTTCTCTTGTGCCCATAATGCGCCTAAGGAGCCTTCGAGAGCGGTTGTATAAAGAATGAGGGGTTTTCCTTTGACCGGAGCAGCCATCACCGGCGGGTTCTGCAGGTATCGTTTGATCTCTTCTAGCGCGCTTTGGCATTTTTGGTCCCAGACGAACGGGGTTCCCTTCTTCATCAGGTGGCTGTAAGGACGGCACTTTCCTGAAAGGTTGGCTATAAATCGCAGTATATACGCGAGCTTCCCTTGGAGAGACCGCAGCTGTTTGAGAGTCCTTGGCGGAGGCATTTCCATGATCGCCTTGATCTTTGACGGATCTATTTCAATACCTCGGTGTCGGACGATGAATCCCAGGAATTTGCCCGAGGAAACTCCGAATGCACACTTGAGAGGGTTCATCTTCAAGTTGTATTGCCGAAGGCGTTGAAATACGGTCTTCAAATGCTCGAGATGTTCCTCGTATGATTTGCTTTTAACCATGAGATCGTCGATATAGCATTCGACGATTTCGTGTATAAGGTCATCGAAGATCTTCGTCATGGCCCTTTGGTAGGTGGCACCGGCATTCTTTAAACCGAAGGGCATCACCTTGTAGCAGAATATACCCAAAAGAGTTTTGAAGGCGGTGTGCTTCTGGTCTTCGGGATGCATTTTTATTTGATTATATCCTGACGAGCCGTCCATGAAGGAGAAAACCTCGTGAGTGGACGTATTGTCTATCATCATTTCGGTGACTGGCACTGGGAAATCGTCCTTCGGGCAAGCTTTATTAAGATCCCGGAAGTCTACACATATGCGCACTGTCCCATTTTTCTTCATCACCGGGACGATGTTGGCGATCCATTCAGGGTATTGAACTTCCTGGATGAAGCCAGAGTCGATCAGCTTCTTGACCTCGGCATTGATACTCATCTCAAGATCGAGCCGCATTCTTCTCGGCGCCTGTTTGACTGGCTTGACGTTCGGAGATATCACCAATCTGTGCACAACAATTTCTGGATCTAGTCCCGGCATTTCGGAATAGTTCCACGTGAAGCAATCTTTGTGCTGCATAAGCAGGTCTTTTAATGAAGCCACCTTTTCTTCAGACAGTAGCTCACTAACAAATGTCGGTCGTGGATCGTTCGCCATTCCCAACTCAATTTTCTTAAGGTTATCTGCGGTGGTATGGATTCCATCTTCCAGCTCTTTTGGCGCTGGTGGGAATTCTGAGATTACCTCATCGTTGCTGTTTTCGAAGCACCAGGGAAGGTCATCCATGTTCTCGGGCTCTTCTTTTGATATCGTTATCACGTGACAAGTACGAATTCGTTTCCAATCCCAATGTGGGACTGGTTCTTCTTCCGTGACCTTGGGTTCGTGCTTCTGTGGCGGCGCTACCCTCCAGTTGTCGGACAGAGCGAACTTGCCCAGCTGATACTGATCTTCAACCCAATTCTTGAAGGTGAAGCAGTCCTCGAGAGGGTGCCCTATCACTCGGTGATAAGGGCAATAGTCCGAGTGAGAGACTCCGCCTGCTTGTTCGGGGTGTTTAGACTCCGGCAGTGTAAGCATCTGATGTTTTAAAGCGAGATCAAGTATTTTCTTCGTCTTGTCCCGAGGAAAAGAGTATGCTCGACCCATTTTTCTCATGAGGGATAGATCGGAACCGCTTGGTTCCCGCTTGCGTGGCCTTTTAGCCCCGCTTCGTTGCTGTTGAGCGTCTTTTTCGCGTTTCGACTTGTTTCTGCCTCTGCGTCGGGGCTTCTTTATAACAGGTTGAGAAGGAGCGGCATTTTCATCTTTCACGGCCTGTTGGAGAAGGCGTTGCGTTTTGGCTTTCTCGTAGATGACCATTTCGCGGTTATGATCGTCCCGGACTTTTTGACCCGCTTCCTTTATAAGCTTGTCCATTTGTTCTTCGAATGATGGACTGGGCACTTTTGCATCTGGAACTTTCACTGGCTCAGGATTAGCGTCCTCCTATTGAGCATCCGCTTCTTCATCGAAGTCATACATGACATAGCAGCTGTTTAGTAGCTTTCGTTTCTTTGACCGGATGTATCCTAGTCCTTTTGTCTCCATTCTCCCATTAGGCAGTTTGCGTTGAGTCCCGGGAACGTTCCAGACTTTGTCATAGAACTTGGCTTTTCGAACGGTCTGCCTGAAGGATATCCCCTGGCGTTTCAGCAGCTTTTTCAAACCTTTCGTATAATATCTGGGAAGACGGATAGGCTGAAGCCTGTCGAGCGTAGGATCCGAGCCATGCCAGATTTCTTTCTCCACTTTGGTTTCTTCAGAGCGGTAGAATAGAATTGCTTTTTCACTTTCTCGCCTGGGAGGGATATAGAACGTTTGTAGCTCTTCTACATTGTAAATATCAAGTGCATCCAGTTCTTTACGGTGTTTAAGCGGCACCATGGCGACTTGTAGACTTTGCTCTTCGTCAGCGGACGTTTGTATTGAAGGTCGAGCAGGGAATACAGCATGGACTTCATCTTCCGAGTCGCTACCAAAGATTAACGTAGGAGTAGATGGCCCTGGCTTGTTGTGTTGGGGCGGCCCCGAATAAACTATCTCCTCTTCTTCTTCGGTATCACTCCCGAAAATAGGAATGGTGGCAGTGGCTTTGTTTTCCGGCTTGTGACACATTTCCGTGTCTTCGAAATCCGGTAAGAAGTACTTGGCATCTTCATATTTGCGGACTTCGTTCACGGAAAATGGATTCAGTTCTCCCGCCACGGTATACTCAAGACCATCCTTAGCGTATTTCATACACTGATGTTGTGTAGAAGGGATGACGTTGTACTCGTGTAACCATGGTCGGCCGAGCAGAGCATTGTAGCATGTCTTGGCGTTTATGACGTGGAACTTAATGTCCGTGACGAGTAGCCCAAAGCGCAGCGTCAGTATCACAGACCCAAGAGTTCTTAATGACTGAGAGTCAAACCCGGAGATGGTGATCTTGTCCCGAGCAAGGTGTTGGACGCTCATGCAGATTTCTTTTAACACCCGCACATTGAGGAGGTTAACGGAGGATCCATTATCGATCAGGATTTTGCCTATCTTTATATCGTGGCAGTATCCTGAAACATAGAGGGGGCGATTGTGTTCGCACGTCCCAAGGAGAAGGTCTTCATCACCAAAAGCGATATCGGCCGTGTGCACTTCCTCCAATTCATCCTTCATCTTTCTTCAGCCAGGAAAGCTTGGAATTGTTCTGGCTCTTGTAATGCCTTGATTAACGAATCTCTCGCCTCCTTTGATAGCAAAAGGGCGTCAAGAATGCTAAGCTGTGAGGGTAGCTTCCTCAGATGCGCTAAGACGTTGTAATCCACCTTATTCTTCTTCGGCGGGTCCTTGGCGCTTAGCTCCCCCAGAACTTGGTCATCTAAGACGATATCTTCAGAGACCTTTTCTTTCCCTTTATCTTTTCTGTTTGAGGGTCTGAGATTCTTTTCAGGCAGCGTCCGATTCCGCAGCCGAATATTTTCGCAAACCTTCGGCTCTTCTTCTTTTCCCGAAGTGGACTCTTTAAAGAGAGGGGCAAGTTCCAGCTCCTCATCAGAATCGCTCCCGAATGTAGGCACTTGTGACCCGCCGGTGTTAACCATGCGACAATCGCTGGTAGTTCTTTTAAGCCCTTCGGTCGTATTTCTTTGCTCCCGACGAGTTTTGCGCTTTTCCCGCTTAAAGCTTTGTCGATGAGCAGCGTATCCTTGCCACCATCTATCGAAAGCTTTGCACTCTTGAGTGGGGTGCGAAACCTTCTGATAATATAAGCAATAGGAGGGGTGCATTTCTATTTCACCAGTAATTTTTCCTTCGGAGGATGGTAGCTTCATGCCCATTGATATGGCCTTAGCAAACCTTTTCCTCATCTTGAATTGGCTTTTGTCGGTAGTGGAGGTATTTTGCTCCAGCGGGATCGTCTCAGCTTTTTCATCAAGTCGCTGGCGCTTGGCCCTTTCAAATACAGCCGTCTCGCGTTCTCGATCAGCTTTACTTTTCAATCGAGCTTCGTTAAGGAATGCGTCAATTACTTCATCTGATGGCCCCAAAATTTTTGATTCAGGGTCTTCCCCCAGCGTTTCAGTACAAGGAGTCTCCTCATCGTCCATGAACGAATGGGAAATCACATGACAGCTCACCATATATTCTTCAGATTCATCAGATGAACTTTCTCCCTCATCTTCCTCTTGAAAGACATGATTGAGGAACTCTTGGAATGTAATGGGAGTCTGTGCCTTCTGGTTGTATTCCTCCAGCGCGTCAATTTGTTTTTGCAACTCCGTGAGCTTGTCGCCAGGCTTCACGGGCTTCTTTGATTTCTTTTTCTTCTTCTTTGAAGACTTCGACAGCTGGTCGTGAATGCTTGGGCCACCACCATCGGTCTTTGGAGTTGTACGTGGCTTCAACATCCCCTCAATGACCTGCGGTTCCAATAGGTTCTTCCACCTAATCGCTGGACATGTCTGAAGATCGTTTAGCATCCTCTTTGTCTTGGCTGATAATACAACCTCCTAAGGAGCTTCTTCAACGACGGAGCATGTTGCCCCCGGCGTATTCATCCCCTTAGATGTGTGGGGCTGCGGGGGATTCACTTTCCATTTATCAGATAACGCGAACTTGCCCTGTCGGTACTGGACTTCAAGCCAATTTTTGAAGACGTAGCAATCTTCGATCGGATGACCCAGTACTCGATGATAAGGACAATAGTTGGGCTCATTGACATCATTTGGTTGTGACGGACGTTTTGGATCCGGCAGATTTATGAGTCGGTTGCGCAACGCCGGCTCGAATAACCTTCTCGTTTTATCTCGGGGAAATGAGGAAGAACGTCCTAGCCTCTCCTCAAGGGATATGTACGGGCACATATTATTTTGACGAACAACCGGCTTCGAGTTGCTCGGTTGTTGTTGAGTATTAGCGACAACGATCGCTTTTCCCTTCCCCTTGTCATTTCGGGAGTCCGTCTTTGGAAGAGGGGGTTATGGCCCATCTGATCCATTTGCGCTAGCTTGTCAATCAAGGCCTGGAAGGTAGTCGGCTTGAAAAACATCATAAATTGCGAGATGGTTGCTTGCGGGTCAAGGGTTCCCACAAACATACCCATCGCGGGAGCTTCTTCAATGCCCTGCTCGCACTTCGACCATAAGTTCCGCCACCGTATAGCATATTGAACCCATGTCTCGCCTGGCTTTACCCTGGCGTTAATCAGTGCCGTCATCGGGGTGCATTCACTGGCGCTTGCAAAATGCTGGGTAAACAACAGCTCCATCTCCGCGAAGGTTTTGATAAAGTCGTTCGGGAGCTCAGAGTACCATTCGAACGCTGTATCTGATAAGCTTCCAACAAACTGGCGAAGCAACAGCTTGTCATCACCGCCGGTGTTGCCGCAGAGTGCCCTGAACTGGGCAACATGCTGGTAAGGATTGCCCGTCCCCTTGTAGACATGGAACTTGGGAATTGTGTAACCGGGCGGGTACTTGATTTGGTCGTACCAACTTGGATATGGCCGCCCCGTTTTTACGACCCGGCCAGCTGCTTCAGTCACATGATGAACCCGTATTTGCTGGGCTATGTACTCGTCCAAATCAGTTTTGGAGATTGTATCCTCCTTAGCTGTTGATAGGGCTGGCGGAGGATTTGACGTCTCTCCCCTATCGTCTTCAAGAACGATCGGGGGATCTTTGGCCGGAGGATCTTGTTGGATCATCATCCCCACCATGTCTTGGAATAGGAGGCCCATACGCTTTATGTTGGCTGCTTGTTCAGCAGCCTCTTTGTCCTTCTTCTCCAATATTCGACGAAGGAATTCGGCATCGGTTTCTTCCTCTTGGCGTTCATCCGAGGACGTTTTAGGGTTTTCTTTTGGCCCAGTAAGTGCGGCCATAGCGTTCATCATCTCTTGGAGCTTCTGCTGCTGCTCCTGCGCTTTGGTCACTGATCGCGTAAGCGGTCGATGACCCGTAGATATGCGACTATCCCCTTTACCAGACGCCACGTAGACGGTATGAACTACAATGCCCCCTGACTTAGGGCGTTTGGGTTCACCACCTTTGATATTCGTTGTCGGTGTAGGGACTTTTTCTGGCCTTCTTCTCTTATGGGCCGTAGAAGTTGAGGGGGCCGTTGCTTTGGGCACCCAAGCGGTCATTATCTTTCGTTGCTTGACCGAAGGATTTTCTTCTTCCCGGCCTTTTGACTTCTTCTGTTGGCGAGAGAACTTAGGCTCAATCACAGATTCTCGGACTCGTCGCCATGTCTTGTAGATTTTGGAGGACAGCGATCGAGGAGACTGCTCCAGCTTTTCTGCTTCCACAGTAGTCTCTACTGGTGGAGGAGATCTTTTGAGCACCGCAATTGGTGAGTTTCTGCGTACCCTATTCAACAGTTCAAAGCTGTTCCCGGTTGGAACAACAGCGTTAACTTCCACCGTTGGAGCTGGCGGAGTCATCCCAGAGGGGGAGTTGCCCCCGGTCTTCCTTATCCGGCGCCAGTGGCGTCATCGGGCGCGACGAGTCGTCGGTATTGGTTCGGAAACAGAAACAGCTTCTTCTTGCCCCCTGTTCAGGTGTGGGGCTATTGCCGGCGTCAGCCTATTGAAGACTGATATCTTTTGAGCAGCAGGAGTGGGATTTGGGACGGTCAGTCTTGTAAAGACTGATCTCTAAACCAGAGAAGCCGCTTTGACGACTTCGGGAGCAGGTTTGGCTACTCCTTTTGGAATAACATTTTCTGGGACTGCAAGCTTCATTGTGGGCCCGCAGGAGTTTTGGCCCAGTCTGGAGAAGACCGAGGCACTGGTGTTGGGCGACCCGTTGAGAGGGGCCGCAGTAACTGTAAGTCGATCGAAGACCGACTTCTTAGGAGCTTCTTGTACGGGCACAGGGGTGCTGAAGCTTGTTGGCGGAAGCATGGTTCCGAAAAACAGCCCTGTGGTGGCTTGAGTAATCTGCTCCACGGGCATGGTGAACAAAGAGGCCGCTTGGGGCCCGTAGGTTATGCCCCCAGTTGAGGCCGGACGCGAGCTGCAGCTGCAGTTAGAGCACTTCGAACAGGTAGAGGCCATCGATGCTTGATTTCTGCGCCAGGCAAAAGACCAAATCTTAGTAACTTAAAATCCGAAGGCAACCATTAACAAACCGCGATTCGTTCACGAAGACGGCACACAAAGTGTGGAGTGGAAAGAGGAAAAGGTCCCACCGGGCGTGCCAGAATCTGTTCCCCTCCGAAGGACGGCGCACAAGACTGCGAGGTCCTAACACTGAGATTCGGGGCAGATACTATTTGGTTTTATCCGTCCACCTCTCCGAACAAGTTGATTTATGGCACCGTGTATTGGAGGTTTAGACGGATGCGGCCGATGTAGCAGACTTCGTCTGATTCCCCCTCTTGAGGGGTTTTTGATTGTGGGGACGCTCTTCCCTACAGGCTCAAGCCCCTGCAGTTAATTACGCTACAGCATCGCGGTAACAACTTTCTCCTTCTCCAGAATTTCACTTCGTGTCGTGTGTGTTTGTTTTGTTTGTGGTTGCCCGTGGATTGTATACGGAGACTAAGCGATGTCGTCGTCCATAGGACGTGGATTAGTCCAAATCCGTATTTACTTAGATTTGGGTTTGGTGTTTTGGTTTAAGGATACGTTAGCCGTATTTAGGCTAAGATCGACTTAAACGTTTGTTAAGGATACGTTAGTCTGATTTGAGACTAAGATCAACTTAACGGGATCGTTTTGGATCCGACAAAAGAGCGTTTGGGGACTCTATTATTCCAGTTTAGGGACATAGTGGTCCATATTCCAGTTTAGGGACGTGGTGGTCCATAGATAGTTTAAGGACGCTTAAGTCCGTCAGTTTAAGGACCCCACAGTCCGTGTTTTAGTTTAAGGACGCATAAGTCCGCGGGTTTAAGGATCCCACAATCCGTCTTTTGGTTTAAGGACGCTTAAGTCCATGAGTTTAAGGACCCCACAGTCCGTGTTGATGTGTGGTTGTCGGGACCCGTCACCTCTCTGACGTCGTTGAAGGATTACAACGATAGGAGTCAAAGGGGTTCGGAGATGTACCCTCGAATCGGTCGTAAATTGATTTAAGAGAGCAGCTGTGCTCAGTCAATTTAATTTGAGGATTTACGTCCATGATTGGGCTAAGTCCAGTTGAAAAATATTCAACGCTTTTATTTATTTTTGGTCTATTAGACCTGTGCTAGGGCTTTGCCCACATTTAAATAATACATTGCATTACTTTTTATTTTTGTTTGGGCTCTGCCCATAAAGGATGCAGGGCATCAATTTGTTTTGGGCTCTGCCCATTTATAAATGATGCAGAGCATCAATTTTACTTAGGCTCTGTCCTTTATAAATGATGCAGAGCATCAATTTTATTTGGGCTCTGCCCTTTTATTGCTTTGCAATTTATTTTGGCATGCTAGGTTTTTTTGACTTGGGCCTGGCCCTTTAGCAAAAGAAATGCATTGCATTTGTTAGGCGCTTTGCGCCAATCAAAGAGCGCAAGCGCTTGTGGTGAGGACACGTGTCATGCAAGCGCAGTGCGCTGCGCCAGTGCGCTGCGCTTGCACTGCTGACACGTGGCGCGCTGTGGTGAGTTGCGCCAGTTTCAGAGAGCAAGGCTCTATTTCAAAAGCGCATAGCGCAAATGGTTCAGATACTGACACGTGGCGCTCTCTGGTGGCTTGCGCCAACCCAAGAGCGCAACAGCGCAGTTTTGCAAGTGCAAGGCACTATTAACTTGAGAATCTTTTAAATTCCAGAACCAATGGTTCATAAAAGAAGTGCAAAGTACTGATTGGTTTCTTGATCTAATTTAGATCAAAGAAAACAAGTGTTTCTTATCTTTGTTGATCACAGAGAACCCATGGTTCATAAGTGCAAAGAACTATTATTTTTTTGTTTTTTATTGAAGATCATTGATCTTGTTCTTAGATCAATGATCTATTAGCAGAAATTCTTCTATCTAAAAGGTCTTTTACCTTTTTTCTTCTTGAAATTTCTTCAGAGTTCTCTCTGTTTGAAATTTTTGATTTCTCACAAAATGTTGATGCCTTTGATTTGGGGTCTAGGGGCCTTTATATAGTGCCCATAAATTTGTTAAAGAGATATTTCTCTGAGTGATTTGGAAAATTTTCCCCACCGTTGGATCTTTGATCCAAGGGCTTCTGTTTTACAGAAGGCAATCTTCTTGTTTTAACAAGAACAGAAAAAATCTTACTCGAATTTAATTCTGTTTGGCGCAAACGCCCCAGCGCGTGACACGTGTCAAGCAACGCAAAGCGCAGCGCAACTGCGCTGACACGTGTCGCGCAGCGCACGGCGCAGCGCATCTGCGCTGACACGTGTCGCGCAGCTGAAGCGTTGCTTCCTTTAATTTTGTTTTAAATAGAGCTTTGCTCTGATTGGGCGCGCTGCCTTGGGCGCTGCGCTGATGTGTCGGCTTTTGACACGTGGCGCATTGCGCGCAGCGCAAAGAATCTGAAGCGTTGTTTCGAATTTTGAATTTTGAAATTCAAATAGAGCTTTGCTCTGATTGGGGGAAACAGTGTTAAACAATGAAAATAAGATTCTGGAATTAGTGTTAAACACTAAAAGATAATCAGTGTTAAACACTAGGAATAAAGCTCACGAATTAGTGTTTAAACACTAAATAGGAATGGGTCACGTGGGGCCACGTGAGGGCGCCCAGAGGTGGGACCGGATCCTTTTACTTTGTTATGCAAACGAGTGTTAAGCACTTTTTTTTATATTTTATTTTGGAGCGTCACGTGCTGGCACGCAAGGAGGATTCATGCACTGATCGTTAAAGCGTCTGCCAAGAGGTCACGTGGGAACACGTGAGAGCGCCCAAGGCCTTTATTCCTTTTTCTTTTTCTTTCTGTATTTCGGGGGTCACGTGGAGCACGTGAGGCGTTGCCTCGGAGCTCTTTCCTTCTCATTTCTGGGGATCTTTTCACGGGTCACGTGGGGACATGTGACCTTGTTTTTTTTGCATGCTTGAAGATCTCTTTATCTTTTAAGAATTAAATTTCTTCATAGAGTTAAACCCTAATTATGATTCTGGGGGGGATTAAAACCCATATTATGAAAGAGTTAAATTCTTATATAGGGTTAAACCCTAATTTCATTTTAAGAGAAATTAAATTCCTGTAAATTTGAGAGAATTAAATTCTCAATTAGAGTTAAACCCTAGTTCTGTCCATCTTGAAGGAATTAAATTCCTGTAATTCTAGGAGAATTAAATTCTCAGATAGGGTTTTAAACCCTAGTTTTGTTTTGGGAGAATTAAATTCTCAAAACTCAATTCCCCCTCTAAGTTTTGGATCTGCATGGCAGGATCTCAACCCGATGAGAATTAAATTCTCAACTTATGGGGAGATGTGCTCTTTGCAGATCTTCAACCAGGGGAAGAACTAAGTTCTTTGCGCAGAAGAGTTAAACTCTTGGATTTGAGAATTAAATTCTCTGTTTGAAGTTTTGATCCCCTTCCTTTTCTCACATAGGGTTTTCTTTGTTGAGAATTAAATTGTCCTCTCTTTTTTCTCTCTGTTGTTATTATCTCCCAAAAAAGTAGATCCCTTCTCTTCTCTTCTTGGCTCCTATTTATAGGAGAAAGAAAAGAATCAATTTGTTTTGTCAATCTTTCATTGAAAGATTTTTGTTGTTTTTGTAACCAACATGATCTTTTAGATCACTCAGTGAATTTTATTCACCATTGGATTTTTAATCCAAAAGATCTTTTATCTGTTATTCTTGGTGAATTTTAGGGAAATCTTTCCTTATATAAAATCTTTCCATAAATTGGTGATTTTTAATCACCATTGGATTTTTAATCCAACGGTGCTCCATTTTACAGAACACCATCCTTTTTGTTTGGGAAGATTTAAAGAAATATTTTTCCAGTTAGTTTTTTTATTTCCCTTAATTAGAATTTAATTCTATTGTTTCAGAGATTTTAGGATCCCATCACGTGTTGACACGTAACCTTCTCGATTAAGCATTTAATTCTGTTGTTTTAGATAACTCAGGAATTATCGCGTGTCAGCACGTGACCCTTGGTCACGTGTGAGCACGTGATGCCCCATTGAGGTTTTTCATTGTTATTTTATTATACTTTTAATTCTATTTAATGATTTTAGAGGCCTATCATGTGTTGGCACGTGACCCCGTTGTTTAGAATTTTAATTCTTATTATTTCAGAGGGCTTAGGAACTCATCACGTGTCTGCACGTGACCTTTGGTCACGTGTGGGCACGTGATGCCCCATTGGGGTATTCCTTGCTATTTTATAATATTTTTTAATTCCTTTCAGTGGGTTTAAAGGCCCATCACGTGTGGTCACGTGATCCCTTTTAATTATTTATTTTATTAAGTGCCTACAGGCTTTGCCTGTAAATGGTCACGTGTGGGCACGTGATGCCCGGTCACGTGTGGGCACGTGATGCCTCATAACTTTTGATCCCGGATGAATTATGAGGCCCATAATATATCAAATCGAAGGATTTTTCGAGACGCTTTCGATACCATCAGAATTTAGCTGCCTCTCATTCGGGAGTTTTCCAATATACGGCCCGGAAAATACTGGTTCGCATTTTCTTAAGCGTATCGCTGCCATTTGATACCTTGGGCTTGTTTGCGCAGAAATTTTTTGCGGGAACACCTGGCACGTGGGCACTCGGGTGCTAGCGCTTTGGGTGCTAGCGCTTTGAGCACTAGTGCCCCACGTGCTAGGCACATGGGCGCTCGGACGCTAGCGCTCTGAGCACAAGAGCGCTAGCGCTCTGAGCGCAAGGACACTAACGCTTTGGGAGGCAAAATGGACTTAGTCTCTGCAATGGAAGTTGTACTCTCAGAAAGAAACACTTATTATTTTGTGTGTGTGTGTTTATGAGGAGTTAAACTCCTAGGATATCTTGAGGTTGATGAAGGGGCTTCTCCCCTTGAGCCCTGGATCTTCGCCAAAGTAGGGTTTCTGGAGATGGGCCTCCTTCTTCCTGTCGTTTGGCCGGATCTTGGAAAAAGGGGGTGAGACTTAAAAATCTCCCCTTTTTGAGATCTAATGGCAGATCCAAGTTCCCCTTTGTGGGTTTTGTGGTGAAAAACTATTCATTTTTGGAAAAGGAAGAGTAAAACTCTTGATTTAATTCAAAAGAAAGAAGAAGGTTTTAGACCCTTGAGGAAGGAGAAAGAGGCACAGGCCCTAATTTTTGTGGAATGAAAAGTATATGCTTTATTCATCATCATGTTGCCTTATATATGCTTACATATTTACACATAGCCCCTTGGGCTTTACAAAATGGCATTTTGCCCATCCCATGGCTCATGTGCTCATTTCTTTTGCACATAAGCCATAGG